>OZ018304.1:6003334-7203334 GCA_963969485.1 Nomada goodeniana | reverse complement strand
TTTTTATTTGCGATGTGTCCCAATCGTTGCAAATAAACGATACAAAAGTAATCGCCTTTAGTTATTTTGGTTCCACTAGTTCAAAGTGGTCAACTACTCACTAACGTAAAGGCAATTACTACTCTTCTCCTTTTTCAACAGTGCTCACCTTCTGAAGCAATTATTGAATTTTCATAAATGCTTATAAAATTTGAACAATATAACTATTTCAAAAAAGTTCGCTCTGTAGCATAATCTGGGAAGTTCAAACAGCATTTCCGCGCACAGAGCTCAATGTTTAATATAGCAGCAAGCACTTACGATTATTCATGCAGACAATTTTTCTTAACTACCCAAACTATCGGTGCGTTCGCCTTAACACTATTTCTACCAAGAAGTGTCAAAAGACACTTTTCCAATTTTATCTTTAAATTATTCTCTAAGAATAATCATTTGCCCACAACTAATTTGATGACTTTTAGTGCAATAGCTGTTCAATTCAGTGATATAATTTTCCTCCAGCTCATCCTGGATCCAAAAATATGCACGTGGTACACCTATTTCTACCATGAGGTGTCCTTTGACACCTTAAGGAATTCATGAGAAATTCCAATTTTAAATCATTTTACATATAAATAACGATACTATTTTACTGCATCATATAAATTATAATCAGTTTAGATAATCCCGATTTCTGTTGCAACGAAAAATACAGGTGTTGCCGCGTAACTTTGATCTTCCGCCGTGTTGCATTTTAGTGTCGATCATTGCAGCGACTAATTCTACAATTAACAACCCAATTAAATAATCCCTAATAAATACGCATCAATGTATAAATAAATATATTGCTCGAATTATCTATGTTCAACCGACGATTCGAAATCCCGACAGTGTCGTCAATTATTTCCACGCAAACGCAAAGGTGCCCTTCGACACCGTTCGGTCGAAATCGGTATACGCGAATGCGTGGTGGGAGTAGCGTTAACACAAGCCAATCGACCAGCCCAATCTATTATTTTGCACGCAGCAGAACGATCCGAAACTTTAACGCGCGCGCCCCTGGCCAACATCCCACAATGCTCCATTGTGGAGTGTCAGCAACGTCGACGACGAAGGAAGAGGAACGAGGCGGAGGAGGCCTCTTAAGCGGCTCAGCGCGTACGAGCGTGTACGAGCGAGAAGCCGACAAAGCTATCTCAGCGTCGAACGCATCCCGAGCAGATGCTCCCTTTGCGCTGCGCCACTCACGCTCTCCGTCTCTCTCCCCATTGCCGCTGCCTGTCTGTCCGTCCCTTTTGGTCTGGTTCGAGTGTCGAAGCCACGTGAACCCTGCGCAATAATTCACCGCCCCCCCCCCCTCGCCCCCCCCGTTCGTCCCAACCCCGAAACGTTCGAGGAGCAGAAGCCAACGTATTCGGTCGTTCCCCGCTCGATGGAGTAATTTTCGCCCGCGCTGAAAAACGCGACGGAGCTTGTTGCCCCAACCACTTCGGGCCTGGGGCCGTTTCCAGCTGAACTTTCGCGCCGGAAATGGACGCTTGAACCGTGCCGGAACCGGGCGTCGCGCGGCCTCTCGATTCGAGGCCCGGCGAGAGCGGCGGAAATTTCGTTTCGAATTCTTAACTCGAGCCTCCGCGAAACGGAGGGACCATCGGGATTTCGTTGTTACGCTGCGTGTGCAGTTCCCGTTTCGACGTTGATACGCTAGTTGCGGTCGAAAAGTGTCCGGAATTTCTCGTTCGAACGAATCGCGCTCAATATGTTGTCAAGATCATTTTCTTTATATGTTGGTACATCTGTCAGTCGTTTGCATGCCACTTTTACGGGCAATCCGTCGGACGGTTTGCGCGCAATAGATTTGCAAGCAAGTCATTGTTCGGTGTACTCGGCGAATTTCGCTATTGGTTTCGCTTTCACCGCGACGATGCGCCGGCTCGCGCGTCTCATGTTGCACGCGACCATTGGACCAGAAACAACGTTCAACACCGTTTCGCAAGCTTGGTATTCACCTAACGTGGCCCCGTGCGATTTTTTCCGCTTTCCGCGACTCACGTTGCCAATTCGCGGAAAGCGTTTGCGGATGATTGAGGCGATGATGGACAATTCGCGGAAGGAGCCGAAGACGTTTCCAGAATCGGCCTATGAAGAGTGTTTCGAAGATTGCGTGTATTGCTTGCGATGAAGATTACTTTGAAGGGAATGAAATAAATATCGATGAATAATTGAACCGTGTTTCGTTTTATTGACAAATTCTGGGTACTTTTTGATCACGTGTACCTGAAATATTGTCGCCGTTTTCAGGACGGAATTGTATTTTGTTTGCAGCGTCCAATGTTTGCATTGATGAAGTCATTGGAGAGTATGTTACTCTGACGCTTTTAAGTTATTTAAGGGGGCTCGTCTTTTTTCGATTTCGGGGTAGTTTGGGGAGTTGTTAGGTATTGCGAATAGTGTGGCTGCTTTTTAGGGTAGGTTTTTCTTTTCTTTACAGTGTCGACGTCTAGTTTGTGTTGATGAAATGATAGAATTTATGAGGGTCCGTATTGGATTTCCTTTTTGAGGAAATGATTCGATTATTTCGTTTTGATAGCGAGGGAATTATATAAATTGTATAAGTTGTTGGGTAGAATAGTATTTTAGAAAATATCGTTGCTCTATTGGAGAAGAAAACCTAGGCAATTGAAAATTACATTTTTACCCAAAATGTCTGTGTAAACCGTCACAATCTCCGATTAGTTAATTAGACAAATAATTAATATTTAGTGTAATATTTACAATATTACATATTCGACCGATATTCGTTGTTCGTTTCCCCAAAAGTACTACCGCAAGTCTCTGCAAAATACAACAATATCACTCGCGTAGAAAATCGAAACTCCATGCACTCTGAACGTAGGCAAAAAAATAAATTGCGATAGAGTGAAGCAAAAAGTGTTGTTGTTATGGCGCATTTATACAAATAACGCTCTGTCAAGTTTAGAGAAGTACACACGCGCGTGTCTACACGTGTAACATTCGCCGTCCCGATGTTTCTCGGGGGTCGTAACCAGATTCCTTCTTTAATATGCAGGCGAACTGATTAGCAAATTGCCTGTTCGTCGTTCATAATTCATTCGGAACTGGCGGGGGCCCCGAATCATTTTCATTCCCGTGTAAAAAGCTATCCGGATGATCGATACGAGTTTCAAGAATCCTTCGAGACCGCGCGAATTAACATATTTTCGCCTTCAGAGTTTCGCTGGGAACGCGATTCCATGTCCGCGGCCGTTTCGAAATGGCCGGGGTGGAGATAAAGAACGGCGAAATCACGGGGACGCGTTCAATCCCTGGTGTCACGATTTTCTCGCGTGACTGCGAAATTACGACGCGATTCAGCAAAATTTATTGGCATGCCGCTCGAATAATTGAGCTTCCAGGGGTCGAACGTTAGATTACGCCGGCAATTAAATTCGTTTGCTCGAACTTTCAGTATTTCATTTAAATTCACGAAATCGAGAGGCTCGATCTAACGCAATATCGTGTCCGTGTAGCCCTTGGCTCGGAAAACGAGAATAAATTCTACTTTTTACTTCGCGGCGAACTGGCGCGCACTAGATTAATCGTAAGCGTGAAGACCACGTCGAAAAGTGAACCGTTTGAAACGAAAAATATCGTGCGGGGTGTTTCGGTGGAACGACGCTCACACTTGTACCGGTTTCGTTTGAAAAGTGCATACAGTATGAAGGGCGCAAGCTCGCGAAGCACGAAAATTTAAACAACCGACGAGAAACTTCGATTTGGAGATGGAAGGGAAACGAATTGGTACTTCTCTAGGCAACACGCTTTCTAACGAGTATTATTTTGTATTCGAATGAACGCATTACGTATTCAAACGAACAGCGGGCATTTGGAATGTGTACAGTCGAGAAATGTAACTTCTTTTTTTTGTTCGAATAAACGGAACCTTCTAGGACTTTCTAAACGCATATTTATTAAGCTTGAACGACTTGACGTTAGTAAGGTTTCTCACATCTACGTCAAAATGACGCAAGGGGACGAGACAAATTGGAATAATTAATTGAAATTCAACTGGTCATTTATTACAGTAACAATGCCCTAATATAAAGTTTGTAAATTAACGGACCCTTCTGTGAATTGTTATGCAATACTTATTTTTCTAATAATGCACTGAAATGGATTATCCCGATGTGCCAAGGGGTTGTGATCAGAGGTGGTGGTGTGCCTACATTTCGCGAAAGGTCTCGGATAAGGTCAACGGTAGTTCTAGCGTTGAGCATTCAATTAAAGAAAAAAGAAAACTGATCTGTGTCAAATATCGTTCGAAAATGTACAATCACGTCGTTTCGGGTAAATTAGACAATTTTGTAATAGACGACGATCTATGTCGCATATTTTCGCACCGTCTCCGTGTTACAATTGAACCATTCGAGATCGCACTAACTATTAAGAACACCGTCGTTCGACGCATTCACAAATTAATACTATTATCCGCTCTCGTCACATTTCTCGACCGTTCGAACGCGAAACATTCCTCCGGCAAAAGAAAGATTGTCACCGATATCTCTGGGTCTCTCGCACGGCCACGACCGCTACGGACCCCGCCATTCTTTGAACCCGTCGTGCGTGCGGAGGCGAGTGGTCGCGGACGCGCGTGCAACCCGGGGCGGTGAAGGGCCCGGCTGGCCAGGCGATTATTGCGCGCGTAGAAAAGCGGAAAAAACATCGGGTGGCGCCTTGTGCCCGCGCGAAAGACCTCGCCGTGGCACTCGTCGCTGCAGGAAACCAAATCCTGCCTGCTTAAGCGGCTCAGAGCGGCTCCCGGTTCAGGCAGTCGGGGGATATGGAGGTCAATCGGTTGCCCCGGGCGCCTCGGCGCGGAAGGAAGCCTTAATCCGTCGTAGGTTTCGTGTCTTCCTCGGCCCTCCCCTTTGCACCCCAGAGCCTTTGCCACCGGGACGCCTTGCTCTTTTTTCCACTCACCCTTGACGTTTTTCCATCGCTCGAGAGACTTTCCTTGCGTCGCGGTATATGCTGCAGGCGCGGGCGGGGGGGGGGGGGCAATGTGGGACGTTCGTTTGTTTCACACTAGCACGCTTCCGTGTTACACTGGGAACGGAAGAGAACACTTGAATCGTGCATCAGATGTTCGTTGCCAACAGAGTCTTGCGCGTTTTACACAGTGACAGTTAAGCAACAAAACTGACTATCTGTTAGACTGTTAGACGATTTGTTAAGCTCTCCATTTGTCTGCTTGGAAATATAAATCTTAAACGAATAATAATATTATCGTGGGGATATTTTTGTCGCCTGTCCTACCAGTGGTTCGCACAAGCGCTTGTACACCGTTTAAAATAGAATAACTTTTGTAAAATTCTGTAAAATTTTGTAAAATGAAGTTAGAAAGATTGAACAAAATTTGTGCAGTTAGTCGGAATTGCAAACAATAATAGTGAAGGTGCTTTTTACATGTTCTTGGTCGGGGCCCGTCGTGTAATTTTGAAAAATACATTTTGTAGTTTAATGTCAATTAACGCGCAGGTAAGAAAACTTATGCGTCTCATGATGCGTCTCATCTTCCCCGTGCACGGTGCAAGTCAGGACATTATCACTGTACTTTCAAATTTATTTCTTTTACCATTCACGTTACGTTTTGTTCACCCCGTTTCATATATTGCGATAAATAGATACACATTTGTTAAAAAATTATAGGCCAGTTGCTAGTTTTTACACATCTTGGTTTCAGGAAATGACTGAAATTGTTCAGAAACGGTTCTATTTCTGTGCGTAGAAATGCGCGCAGCTATTCGGCTGCTTTTCTCGTTAAATGTTAAACAGACGTAGGTGACCGTACGCGGTGCTACATCTTTAAAAGTATCATCCGTACATAAACTGAGATTCTTTATAGTAGCTCTTCCTTTTTCCGTGTCTGTCGAACGTGACATGGGTCGGCGCGATTATTATTAACCAGGTTGTGCCAGGTAGAATAGAGAATGTGGCAATGAAGAGACGATTTGGAGTGTTTCAGGAAGTACATTCTTTGTTCACTCGGAGATAATCGGCTTTGGGAGTTACGAAGTCCTGCTTGCCTTTCGAGATTAACGTTGATATATTTGGAAGGGTGGATTTCGTGATAATAAAGGGATGGAGGCGTTACTACGTGTGCATGTTCGGGATATTTAGAATTTCGTGGGGTTTCTATCTGTTTGGGTACAGCTCTAGAAGCTGTGAATATGGTAGTGTGTAGCGTGTTTCAAAGGTTCTTTAATATCACTGTGCAAGTATATTTCAGCAAATTTGTTTGTTCAAAGGAGAACGTAATTTACTGTATTTAATTTTACACTCCAAACTTTTCTTTCAGATTGGAAATGTGATTTGAAATTGATCGCAATTCCGTGATCTGCTATTAATGATCGTAGATGCGGTTGTAAATTTTCAAGGATAACCTGAATATTTAAATGTTCGACTGATATTAAAGGGGTGAAACCCGTCAACGCGTTAGTCGGGCAAATACGGTGCCACGAAACGTTCAAAATGATGGAAAGTTTTAAGTTTGCAAGAAACGTGCAGAGCTCATTAAATATTGCGAGTGTCTTTAGAACCATTTTTCCCATGATAACATTTTAATTCGTTCCCAACTTAAATTACTTACATTCCATTAGTAACGTGGAATTGGAATCTCCGCGAGTCAAGAAAGTCCCAGTTCTAGCTTCTGGTGGAAAGATTGGAGTTTCTCAAAATTGAATTACTTTTTGAGGTCTAAAGTTGTAACTTTGTTCCATGAAGAGAATAACATTCAAATATAACTTCAATAATTCTCTGCTGAGCATCCAATTTTTTCGTGCTTCTTATCGACAAGATTGTAACTGAGAAAGAACGGTAGCAGTACTTACTATCGTGGTTCTATTATCTCCAGTTGATCATGGAATAAAATTCATTTATCTACGTTTTTCGCAAAATTCTATTCCCTTTCCCTCGCATTTCAATAATAACAAACGTCATCTATCACAAAGTCTTCTCGACAAATACAATATTCCATAAATCGAAGAATCACAACTTCCAGTTCCACTATATCTACTATTAATTCCTGTTCCAATATCCGCATTAATTAAATTGCCCATCGCGAACCAAATTTCCCTCCCAATAAAATTAGCTCAAGAAAAAAAGAAAGAAAAAGGAGGAAGTATACCCTCCGAAGCGCATTCCTCCCTTAAAACCATAACCGCGTTTTCCCTCAATAGTAACGGAGAGGAGTGTACGGATGTTCACGGTCTCTCGATACCGGAAGCGGCCCCGGGGCCTCCAGAATCAGCTGATCCAGGAGGTGATCGACGAGACAACAGGAAGTGGAAGGGACCGGAGGGTTGTTGCCGCGCAAAAATCATTGATAAATCCGTACTAATGAGGGTGACCGTAGGATGGCCACGGCCAGGTAGCCTTGTAAATTCCGAAGTGGCCCAGACTGTACCCGCAATGTTTTGATCTCGAAAATCTGTCGGGCCGGGGCAATCGTCGCGACGGATCTCCGTTCGGGAAAGAACGGTGTCGCGACTGTAACCGTCGAGCAGCAACCTTTCGATGCCCCGTTCGAATCGTCACGGTGTATACGCGGTGTTAACAGTGTCGCGGCAAATAACATTAATCGTTGGACAAATTGAATGATTGCCGACGCGCTGTATTTATGTTCGTCGCGGCGGCCGGCCGACGGTGTTCATTCTGTTTTGTTTGATCCGGTGGATCGTGCTACGGCCGTTTGGTCGTTCGATGCCTCCTCGTATAATCGCCAATATTTGCTCGCAATAACGAAACGTTCGCGTATATATTAATGCCGTTCCGCGACGGCATTAAACGAACCGAATTGCCCACCGGGAGTTCCTCAGTCGGCGCGTAGAAATTTTCCGATATGGTGGAATAATTTGGATATGCAGAGTGGATCTTGTTTTGTTTGTTTGATGAATATTTTACGGCGTTTACGCTGTATCGGCGGACAGGCGAGATGTTATTGTGACGGACAGGTGAAAGTTTCGAACGCGTTCAATTGGTTTTTATCCAACCGCGACTATTTCGTAGCTTTCTTTTTGATCAATCTGTGTCTCAGTTTGAGCTCTTGGCAGTTTTATAAACGGAGTAATTTTGGGGCGCGATAGACGATGCGGAAGTTTGAAATTATTATAGATTCACGATTACTTACGAAGCGGGCAGAAGAAGCTTTAAATCAGAATCTAAGGTTGAAATGCATTTCAACTTTTCAACCCGTTAACCAACCTGGTTCTTCTTCGAAAAAGGAGGGGAAAATCTTAATGCCACTGAATTGTCGTATTGTATCTTGCCCAAATATAAAATTTAATAATATCTACGACGTTCAATAAATGACAAATTCTCGTTAGGCTATGTTTCGCCATTTCTATATTACAACTTGTGCAATTTTCGAACAAAGGCTTTTTAACTCTTCCACCAATAAAGAAGCCAGACAGTCTAACCATGGCTACAATACCCCCGTAAAATGACTCACAAATCAACTGTGTCTTAAGCGCCCCTAATCCCTATAACTATCATAAAACCCCTGATCCCGCAATGGTGTCCGAGCTTTTGTCTTCCTTAAAACACCACGCCTCCTCGGCCATTATCATCAGAGAGAAACTTTTTCTCCTCCGCTTCCTGTTTCCACGTGGCCAGGGTGAAAAGTGCTTCGACCCAGGGCTGTAGATGTGATCCAGTTCCAATATGCGCACTCGCGAGTCCAATTGCGAGGCAAATTCGGGACCGGACATAGCAAATCGAAAGGTACGAGTATTGCTTATAAAAGAAATTGTTCAACTCCGCTGACGAGAAGTGGGCAAGGAGACTTTCGGGACATCGATTTCATTTAGAATTTGCGCGTTGATAGATCTCGTTGCCTCGTTCATTGTAAGCACGGGCACTCAATATTCTGCAAGATATTCGTAATTAATCCTTGCGCAGGCAACCGGGTTCGCCCATTTCTATATTTCCGTTAATAATTTTTCTACGTTCTGGACAAGATATCGCAAAGCCGCTCCGGACGTCGGAGTTACGTCATGATGACGCGAGTCACGTCAACTCACAAATTGTGAAAAAAAATGTACAGAAAAATAGTTTAGCACTATTTCTACCACGATTTTGTGTGTACCTATTTGCGTTTGCATGGAAATAATTGACAAAACTGTCGGGATTTCGTATCATCGGTTAAACATAGATAATTTGAGCAATATATTTTTGTTGATACATTGATGCATATTCATCAGAGATTATTTAATCAGGTCGTAAATTGTAGAATCAGTCACTGCAATGATCGACACTGAAATGCAACACGGCGGAAGATCAAAGTTACGCAGCAACACCTGTATTTTCCGTCACAACAGAAATCGGGATCCTCTATACTGATTATAATTGATATGATGCAGTAAAATGGTGTCGATATTTATATGTAAAATGGTTTAAAATTAGAATTTTTTATGAAATCCTTAAGGTGACAAAGGACACCTCATGGTAGACATAGGTGCATATTTTTAGATCCAGCATGAGCTGGAGGAAAATTATAACGCTGGATTAATTTAGCAGCTATCGTACTAAAAGTCATCAAATTGGTTCTGGACAAATGATTATGCTTAGAGAATAATTTACAGATAAAATTGGAAAAGTGTCTTTCGACAGTTCTTGGTGGAAACAGTGTTAAGTAACTAAGCTTCAATCTTATTGACCATGTTGCTTGCCCGCACGAGGTTTAAAGTTCCACTGTTGGATCCTCCAGTCGAGTCAAACGTGAAACCGGAGGGCAAAACGAAATCGCGAATCGAGGTTAGTCGAGAGATTAAAGGAATTCTCCATTTTCCCGGCGATCCCGCGCCGTCCAATGCACCCAAAATATCTTTCTCCGGGCGACGGAATATCCTCCTCGCTCAAAATTAATGCGATTCCCGGCGAAGCGCCCTTGGAGAACGACACGGTTGCTTGCCCGAGTGAACGATCGAAAATGAGAGATACCGAGACGGCGCTCGGCTGTCTCCGATCGTCGAGCACGAATGCATCAGCGACATCCCAGGCCCCGGACGATCCCCGTGTTCTCAACGAACAGCGACCGCCGTGCCAGCGTGAATCGGGCCCAAGCCTGTCAATCGAGGCCCCGCTGTACACGCTCCATACTCGGGTCCCATCTCGCTACCGAAGTCCCCGTGACCTTGTTCACGATTGACACACGCAGCGATTAAGATCCTTGCCGTGAGTCGCAAGCGTCGAAAGGATCGAACCGGTCTACCTGGGCCCCGAGGACTTAGAACAGGATACGCGTCATAAAGCGTGGCGCCAGGCGCAACGACACGCAGTTAAACGTTTACCGTGGCAGTAGCCAGGCATCGGCACTCATTCCCGGTGGACTTTCTCGCTGGCGAAACTGTGCGCCGCAAAGCTCTCATTGCCCCGGGGACAATTGCTATCGGGCGTCGTGACGAACGGGGCGAGGCAGTCCATCGTACATGGTGTTCCTTCTTTCCTTTTTTTCTTCCTTTTTTTCCTGTCGAAACGCTGGTCGGAAAGCGTACGTCGTTGTATCGTCGTAAATCTGAAAAATACACCGCCGGACGTCGTAAAATTGCGGCTAATGAGATAGACTTGGTCGGCGGGGAGGGGGATTCCATCAGTCGTGCAAACAAAACGAACAGCCCGGTCACGACGGAGCAAAAGCTGGCGCCGCTTCGGCTGGCTAGCTGGGAATAATCTGGGGCTGACGTTCGGGGATAGCTCGGGATCCGTGGGTATTTTCGGGGTTTGATAGGGCGAAGGGTGTGCCGATGGTGTCTTTGCTACGAGCGCCGAGAATTATCGTCCGTTTGCTCTTTGGATGGACGTTTCGATGCTAAACAGGGTAATTCGGGATGGCATGGGCTTGCTCCGTTGTTTCGTTAATGCGAACGTTCGTTGTGCGTTTTGGCTGGACGGACGCTGTAAAGTCGGTAATTACGGTGACAGCGCGTAGAAACGGTTTTTAGGTTCACGATGGGTATTGAAGTAAGTGGATGAGTTTTTATTGTAATTGTATTTGCGTTGCTACTTATCTGTAGTCAGATTGGCGATATCCATGAGCTCTTGGATAGTTTTGCAAGAGAGGGGTAATTAGTGTAATTGAACGGCGCTATAGGTGGGAACAGTTAGACTGATAAAGATACATTCGTTCGGTCTGAATGGTTCGTCAATGCTTGAAATATTCTAAATGCTGAAATTCTGATCGGATTATCATTTTTGGATATTCGTCTATCGTATTATTACGCCGTCTTTCATTATTATCCAATGGAACGATAGATCTGGAAGTAAATTTCCCTCTGTTCTGGCATTGGAATCTGTGAAATTGAAATGTTTGCATTAAGTATTCAATTTGACCTGTTATACATATAGCACCGGTTCATATAAGCTTTGCACTATCCGTTAGGCTCTTGTCGAAATGATTGATTAGATAAATTGTCAGATTTTCATGTAATTAAAATGAGAAATGGATTATACATTAATCATCCAATTTGCGAACTGGTTTTAAATAAATTATGAAAGTTAATAGCTGTTAAATATTTCACAACGAAGATCTTTAATTGGTTCCAACGATCACTAAGTTATCTCCACTTGAAATATATCTAATATTAGACAAAATTGAATCAAAGTAATATATATATATATATAGATCTGATTTGAACTTTCTATTTCCTATCTTTGTTTTACTGATGTTGAACTATTTTGTCCATATATTATGCAATTTATAAAATATGAAGGTGTTGCAAGCAAATTCGGTGCAATTTCGCAAGGAACACTAAATACGCACGTAATGGATAACAGAAACGGTGAAGAACAATTTTATACGAACGCTGTAAATATTTAAAATGGGTCAATTTTCATGAAACCCGGAAGACAAGTGGGTGGCAAAATTTCATCCATAATTCATAATCTTGTGCCACAGGGCAAACAATTTTTGCCTAAATTCCAGAAAAAGAAAGAAGAAAGATGAAGAGATAATACGCTCATTAGTATTGATCCAAAGATAAAGGAATAGTAGAATCTTCGAACTCGTTATACAATATCCTGGCAAACGGTTCCAAGAATGTAATTAGAGCAGAACAGTTGCGAAGGAGCAGCTTAGAATAGCAACGTGCATAAGAAGCTTAACTAGGTCGGTAAATCGTCAAAACGACAGTCCAGGTAAAAGTTGCACGTGTTAAATACTGTCTTAGGCATGCACAAGTTGAAGACTGTTTTCCCTGAGTGTAGAAACAAGATACGTGATTAAAAAAGAAATGGGAGCAGTTGAAAATGCACTCATGAGAATTTGATTTTATCCTGAGTTTGTTTCATCCTTAGACATTAATCAGAACAAATTTTGTTAATAACATAACGCTGCGTAATTTGGAGAAATAATTGATGCCGTAGTTTTAAAACAATAATACATGCACAGTGCGATTTTGGAAAACTATTCGGAATAGCGCGATTGCTTTTAGTAGACGGAGTGTCGAATGTCGAAAACTGATGGAAGAAGTAAAAGTATCAGGAGCCAAAGGAGAGATTTTGTAATGATCGAATTATGTAGATCCAGTATTTACTAAATGTTAATCTAAGACTTTGAAAACGTTCGGATGGTTCATAAATATTTGATAAATATTCATGCAAGATATTTACTGTAATAAATTTCTATCGCTCGAATATCGCGTTCGATATAAAATCGTCGATAGTTCATCGACCATTCAGCAGCATGAAATATATACGTATTTTTAAAAACAACCACTGGAACCAGTGTACCACTTTGTTCTGACAAAGACAATATTAAACATTATACTTGTATAAATCACTATTTCCTTTCACGGAAACAATAATCCCAATAATTATGATTATGTATAAGGGACCCATGGAAGCATAGTAAACGCTGTAGGAAACTTTTAATCAGCCCGTTCTATTGTCTGAAATGATGCCAGGTACTGCCTCACGCCATAGTTACAGCTACATCATGTCATTTCATTTTGACAAAAATAACGTTGAACATCGGTCATATTTTCCCAAAGATAATTCTATAAAACATTTCTCCTCTCGCAGAAACAATAAACAATTGTGCAATCGTGAAACCTGTAATCTGCCAAAAATTGGTTGAAGAAGAATAAAATATACATTATTTATTCCTAAATCGGTTATTATCTGTGTTCCACATAATAAAACATTTGAAATAGTCAAGGTAGAAGTAGGCGTATATACCACGAAGTGTCGGTCCGTTTAGTGTTAACGTCACAGCTTCAGCTACATCACGTCATTTCATTTTCACCAAAATAATATCATGCATTGACTTTATTTGCTCCAAAATAATATCATACATTGGCTTTATTTTCTCCAAAATAATATCGGCGTCATTTTTGAATCAACAGAGAAACGTTTAGTCCCTATAATCGTAACCGCTCAGGACGCAAGGAGCCGTAGTAAAACGCTGAAAGAAACTCTTAAACAGCCAGTTCTATTGTCTGAAATGATACCTGCTACTGCTTCACGCCATAGTTGCAAGTTCCAACTACATTATACCATTTCATTTTGGTAAAAACAACATTTACCCAACGATAATTCTATAAATCATTTTCCCTCTCGCAGAAACCATAATCCCAAATACTATGATTATGCATAAGGAAAACACATGGGACCACAATACGTAAACGGTGCAAGGAACTTTTAACCAGTCCGTTCTATATTCTGAAATCAACTGCTTCACGCCGTAGTTACAACATTATATCATTTCGTTTTGACCAAAATCATATCATGCTTTGACTTCATTGCTGACCAAAACAGTGTCACATTTTGACTTCTATCTCGACCAAAATAATATCGCCGATAAATTTCCTATCAACGGGAAACGTTGATTCCTATAATCCCTACAAATAGCCGGGTGAAACTCTTAATCAGCCGGTTCGCCGGTCCGAGGGCCTCGCCGTCTGCACGATTCAACGCCGCGGCATCGCCCAGGCCGGCGCATTATTGTGAAAATTACAACGGACGCGTTGCCCGAAACGCGCTGAAAGTGGAGCAATATAGAGCGGACGCTCGCGAGCGCGCGCGCGCGCGCCGACCGGAGCGCAGTGCAACGGGGGATTCACCGATTCCGGCGCGGCGCACAAGTATGCTGGACGAGTGGCGGCGCACTCTGCACTTCGCCGTGCCGTTATCTCGGCACCATCTAGCCGAGCTAAAAGCTTCTACCCATCAACTGGTCCGTGCCTCCTGGCTCCCTTCCTACAAAACCCGCGGCCACCTTTCTCTATCTCTCTCTCCGTCACACACACCACACATACGCGCGCGCGCGCACACTCTTGTCCTCGTCGACGACGACCGCGTGTCCCAATTTTTTCCTTTTTTTTTCCTCCCTGTTTTTTTCCTCCTCTCCTTTCCATCTTACAGCCCGCCCGCCGACGAATCGCCCGAAAAACGCCACGACTGACTGCTTAACATCTTGTTATACCCGTGTCCACCGGCATTTTATATAGATTCCTCTCACGGCCCTCACCTATTCGCTCCTCCTTCACGATCGATTCCCTCTCCTCGTGCAGCGACTCGACGTTCCTTTGTGTGCCCGACAGTCCCTCCCTCGTTTTCGTTGGTAACCGACGTTCCCAACGTCGGAATCGACGGAGGGAAAACGCGGGAAAATTATGCGTATGTGTACGTGTGCAAGCACGCACGAGCACGCGAGGATGCAAATGTACGGGGAAGTTCGGGTTTTTAAGGGCAGCTTTGGTTTTCTCGGCGGTATTTTTAGTTTCGGCTAGGGGGAGTGGATGTTGAAGGGAAGAGTTGAATTGATCGGGGGAGAGGACGGTGGTGATTAAGTTGCAGAATGTTTCTGTAAAAGAAACAACTGTGGATATAGTGGAAGGCTTGCTGACATTGTTATTATTATTATTCGAGTTGCTATGAAATCAGAGGGAGAACGTGGACCACATGGTAATGTGAATGAATGAATAACTTATTTTATTTGTCGCAACCAAGGAAGAGTTTTGTGTAGTTACAAGTGGGAGGTAGTTTTCTTGAGGGTTTCGGTGATTGGTTCTGTAATTCACTGTAATCCGGGATTTAAATGGAATTTCTCACCGCTTACTAGAAAATTGTTATACAACGTTTCGTACAGTGCAATATAACAATAGCTGTATAACAAATTCGTAAATAAAACTGTGCTGAGATAATACGAACGAAAAATGTTGTTCCTTCTCAATATCATAAGTACTGTTCATTGCCACTTATTTGTATCAACAAATGTGTTGTTTATAAACAGCAATATAAAAAAATCGCCATTCTGTGATACGTAATTGATTAATTTATACGAAAAAAATTGAAAAGCATTTTGCTGTTTGTTCAATTTCCCGTATGTTGTATACATATATTATGCTACTTTATTTTCGTCCCACAGCCGTTAACGTGGAATCTGTGCTTTTTCTGTAAAATACTAAAATTAAAAAGCTTTCGCAAGCCAGTTCCATTTTCCCCCGAGTATCCCGTCTAATGGGTTTCAAACATAATGCAATATGATAATACGGAAGTGTTTCACGATTCGAATCCGAACCGCCGTGTTCCACGATTTATAAAATAGTCCCGTGTTATTTTAACCTGTGAGAATGAGGTAACAATTTTAAGTGACATTTAATGTTTACTGGTTCGCCAAAAAAGTTGCGTCGATCATAGAATTTAGCAAACCGTTGAATATTTAGGGCAGAAAATAAACTTGTTAAGTATACTTCTTACGTTTCAATTGTTCAGTTTACAGAGTTCCTGGGAAAACGAAATTTTATTACTGCTGTAACTTATATTTACTCCCGCGTGAAATGTAACTTACGCAACTAAAAGTTATATCGAGAGGATTATAGTATTTGAAAGGCAAATCTGCGTAATTCTGTTTATTTAAAAGCATGTACTTTCACAATCTTATAATAATAATAATAATAATAAAAATAAAAATAAATGCCTTCCTTTCTGATGATGAGCAGAAATAACATAAAGCGAAATATATATTTCAATCCCATTTAGAAATAAATAGCTTAGAAATATAGCTTTTGAAACTAGTATCACAGATTGTACTTTAATAGAAGGGAATCGTTTTTCGATGGACCTTACATTCTATGTATTTAAATAATTTTTCTAAATGCAGCTGCATTAAGAACAGCTCTTCACTTTTAAATAGATGGAGAATACGAAAAGCAGCCGTGGCTACCCTTTTAAGCTATTTGGATCCAAAGAAAATTGATTTAATCAATTAACTAAAAGTACGCTGTTAAAAGGAAAACCAGAAAAACAAACTTTTGATCTTCAAATTCTTTTAATAGGTTAATCAAAACGTTCTGGTTGTAACCGAGCTCTATTAAACGGAATTCACTTATTCGTAATTCATAATTAATTATCTATTTAACCACATATCACTATTTTTCACCAGCAATTCAACTACAATAATCGGTCAACCAGAATTACGGATTTTCTTAAACGTTATCTTACCTTTTACAATAAAATATCAGAATTATTTCAAAGATATTAAAAATGGGGAAACTATTGCGACAAAAGTTGTGCTATCTGAAAATTTCATCCGACAAAACTACACAACAATGATATCCTATTGTTTGCATGCAAATATTATAGAAAATAAAAGAAAGGATGTACAAGGGGAAAATTGGTGTTTCATAATACGGTCACCAGTACCAATTACTGTTAATTAAATCCATGAGATAGAGATACAATGAAATTACCTAATAAAGATATCGGTAATTATTCTCAAATCATTTGTGCACAATCTTGCAACGGGGAAAACGACGTTCAGGGAAGTTCATATTCTTTGCCACACTTAATGAATAAAATGCTAAAGAAATTGATCTACAAACAAATATTACGGATTAGGTTGTTAGAAGTCCGAAATTCAACTACAAATTCAGTTCAACCCCTCTTCAACAAAAAATTTCGCCCAATATATCTAAAAAAGAAGAGATATAAAAAGGGTATATAAAAAATATATAAAAAGAGGAATAAAAAGACCTACCCCCCTCAATATATTCGAATACAAACAATTTCTTACTCCCTTCCAAAATAATATCGCTACCCTTCTACCTTAACTCCACCAAGAATTCATCGATCCATAATTTCTCCTTCAATTCGAGACAAAAACGAAGACCAAAACTGCACCAAACAAACCAAAATCCCTCTTAAAAATTGGTCCACGAGAACCCGCAGCCTCGTCTACATTACGAACCGAACCGAAAGCGGTTGACCAACCCTCCCGATCACTGCGAACGCCCAGCGGCCAGAAATAAGTGAAACGAAGTACCGTCGACGACTCCACGCATCGTAGCAACGAGAAAGGCTCTCCTCGAGTTGGCCCGCGTGCAAAATGAAGGGTTGACGACGGAAGGCGGTCGCAGGGAAAGACGATCGGCCGAAGGACCCTGGCCGGATCGAATCCTGTGGCCACGGGGGACGGGCCTACCCCCGTAGCCACCGTGAAACCGGTGGTGCAGGTGTGTACCGAGGTGCACGCGTGTACACGCGTGCGTACTCCGATATTCAACGCGGGGGTGGACTGGTATTTACTGTAAAAGCGACAGACCTGCGCGGACCGGGCTTATCGATCGGCCGCTTCCAGGGCCGCTTAAAACCCGCGACTCACGCCCGAGGATAATAATTCATGGCCCCAATGGCGATCGTCGAAAGGGAATTCCGATGGAAGCGTTATGACTCCGCGGCTGGAGAGGGCGGAACATAGATGTTGCTTGTTTCCCGACGACTGGTTATGTCGGTGTGCTTCGTGTGGGATTTTGTTCTTTTTATAGGAATTTGCTTGCGAAAGATGGGGGAGGGGTATTCGAGATTGGAAGCTGTTTGGATTGCATTGATATCGATTTCGAGAATGGTTTTCGACGGGGAAGCATTGTGATCTTCGAGGCTGTTGATGAAGGTAGGTTTGCGAAGGATGGTACTTTAGTTTTGTGTATTTAGTTTCACGTTTTTTCCTGTTGCATTAGTTTTGAATAGAAATTTTGAGACGGATCGCTTAATCTGGAGATTTTTCATTTATTTTTTACCTGTGGATATTTACTGCTTTTGCCATCTTGTGCTGAGAAGGGGGAACGAATTTTGGGATTATAGTTGGAGGTTGTTTTACTTTCGTGCAACGTTTCATATTTGTATGATACATCGGCGTCAAGAAAAGTGAGAGTAGTGTTTGCTTTAAACATTAAACCCCCTTACCTGTTGTCCAATTATTTCAAAATAATTTTGTATGGCCTATGTATGTAGTAATAAATATATTCAATAATATCCTGAACAATTATAATCGATTTACTTTTATTTTTGGATACGTTACTAAATCAAATGAACTGAACTATAGAAAAAGAATTTAAGATTTCTCGCTTTAATTATACTTTGCATCGAGTGAGCATTGAGATTCTGTAACTTAAAACGCATACCCTGGTACCATCGACTAAAATGTTGAAAATATTTCGACTGATTATTTCAATCGCTCAACTTTACTGATAAATTATCAGCGATAATCCACTTCTCCTCCACTTGTCTTCCAATAGTAGTTATAATAATACCTTAACAATTTGCTTCGAAAAATATTATACATCGCACTGTTCGCACTTCTCCTTAAACGAAAAAATAATAATAACGAATTATTGTACCCCCTCGTCCAATAATATTGCCAACTTGCGCGCAAAATAATCTATTCAAAAAATACCACTGGAAGCAGAACGCGTAACTATTTTTCACGCATCGAACCCTTCATTCGTGCCCTCGGTTTAGGCCGTCCCGCCCCATCTGATAATTACGCTAAAAGCATCTTTAAAATAGATTTTTTTTCGGTCGTGAATTCGAGGCAGCGGCGGACAAACGGGACGGGGAAAGTGACTCGGGTACGCATAGAGTGTCACCCGGTATATAACGGCTCACTCGACGACTCCGACTGCCGGGCAGATGAATAGAACAAGCGGCGCGGATCTTTGATCTACGGTAGGATGCCACTCTTCTCGAGGATCTCTCTAGTCCTGTCTGGCGTAGGTAACACCTGCATTCTGCGGAAATAATAGCTCGAGTGCCGCGCCGAATCGCTTCAAGAGACTAACGGGCGTTTCTATTTTCGATTGTGTACGCGATCGAGCCCCTTCAATTTACCTACGACGATCTACGTCCCGATCTAGACACCCCGTGCCACTGTGGGACAGAATGGCTCGATGGCTGGAATGTCAGAATTCGCGATAAGACGCTGAAAGGTGTAAGACGTGTGCAACGTTCGCGTGCAACGGGAACAATTGTATGCGCGTTTTAAATTTGTTGGTGTTGCTTTTTAAATTGTCCTCGGTTTTTGGGGAACAAGGTTTGGCTTCTTTTAATGATGAATGCGGAGGCGTATTTAGTGTCGTGGTAATAATTTTAATTTTGTTTTAAATCGCTATCGTGACAATGAAGAGTAGGGTGTTTTTATTGCAATACTATAGGTCAGGGTTTCCCAAACTTTTCCTGCAACGGAACACTTCGTGAATCTCGAAATTTTCGCGTGCCACCTTGTTTATTTTGTGGGGTAGGTAATGTAACTAGACTGCGGAAGTTTATGCAAATACATACTTTGGGGAAATGGATTGAAGAAACGGGACTTCGAATACGTTACTATACGTTACTACTAATAACACATAATCAGTAATATGTTTTTTAAAAAGAGAACAAACGTTCATTATTTATTTAGGACTTATTTGAATTTAAAAACGTAACGCATAAAATAGATTGTCAGGGAACATAGTTAGGGAAACTCTGCTATACGTGAAGCTTCTAATCAGTTTCTCAGTTTTAGAATTATTGAAGTTGGTTGAACAGTATTTTTATATGGAACAACAGTCGTTCATTTTTTTTAGTCTGCAAGTGTTCGCCAATTTTCAATGTGAAATTGTTTATCAAACTGCAACCAGTTTATCAATTTGAATTTGCGTGCTTGTATATTATTCCAGTTTCAGTAACCGTTCTAGCACATTTGCGATCTTGAATTATTAATACATATTTATTAACTTGAAAAAATGCATAATAAAGCAACTTGGAAAATGACTCGGTTATTTGAGTATTGCATAAATAAAAAATGTTAGCAAAGTAATGTCGAGTGAAAATAAAGGTAAAATCCGTTCAGTTCCGCAACGCAAAAGAAAATCTGAAGAGATAATAATAATTTTAAAAACTCGTAAAAATTTGCACCAAAGAGTTAAGTGATGAAACTGATGTTTGTTATTTTATTACAATTACAGCACGTACAATAAAAAAATTTGCCACGCACAGAGCAAAACAGAAAATTTTCCAGCTGGCGGCGATAGAGTCTTGAATATCCGTATCCAGCCAGGGGGACGGGGGGATTTACACTTTATTAGCCGAAGGCTGTTTTACAGTCGCGAAGGGGTTAATATTTCGGCGCGCCACCCTTTGTGCGTAACGGACACCACTACGGGGGACCTATCATTTTTCACTGCACTGTGATTAGCGCAGCGCTCATCAAATTGGTCGTGGGTCGTTTGTGATCGATATGAATTGTGCAATCGGCGAGTATTTCGACAAGTCGGAGCCATGAATCCTTCGGCATTCTCTTTGAAAATGAATTTGTTACAATTTTGGACTTGAAACGTGGATAGTGTGTGTGTTTGAAAAAAATATTCGAGCAATTGATTAATAAGTACCGCGTCTGGTAATGCTTGACCATAAACAAAACAACAGTTCGTAAAATCGTATAATTCGACAAGTCTCGTAAATATTTCATTCCATAAACTATAATTATGACAATATATTCGAAAGCTTTACAGAAAAGTCTCCCGCGTATTGTTACACCGAGTAAACAAACCGAGTAAATAAGTTGACGTCACTTTGCGTCGAGTACAATTAATAAAAATGCATCATGAATTCTATTTCACGGCAGTACCCGCCCCCTAAAAGAAATTCACTTCGCCGATTATCCTGCCAACCGTATCGACGTTGCAACATTGTGATTAAGGGGTGATTAATTAATGAGACAAATTGAAACGTGTCAATGTAATATCGGGGAAGGATGAAACGTCTGGCGACGAGTGAATAATAAATGATGTTAACAATACGTACTTAAACTTCGCGGCCGAGAAAATTTCGAGTCAGAAAAATATGGTGAATAATTAAGAAACCGCATTGACTCATTTTCGACAAAATGTAGGGACTTGCCCCCCCCCGGGGGGGGGGGGGGGTGGACGAACTTTGTAATGAACAGGTGGATGGTTCGCGAGGGTTCGAGGGTTGCGCGATCCGAGTTTCAATTATGCTTGCGAATGTGGTGAAAAAATTGGAGAGCCGCACCGTTCGGGGAAACGTGGTGCCGAAACTGCAACATCCAGCAACGTGTCATTTGTAAACTTCAATAAATTATCGAAGGAGACCGGCACGAGATTCGGGTGGGTTGCAAGTAACGAATCGGAAGTGGGGAGGGGGTGGGGGATGCTCGAGGCGCAGCTGGTTTCCGGGTTGAGAAGCTTAAACCGGCGCGCCGTAAAGAAGGGATTTTCCGACGCGATGTGAAACTCCATGGGGGTTGATACGTGTTTGGACGCGTGACCTCGTACGTAATGGATCCCTAATGCGAACCGACGATTATTCCTGCTCTTCCTCTCTTTGCCGGCCCCGCGATCAGTCGTCGACGAATTTTTGCCGACGATCCGAAAGTTCTCGGCGGCGAAAGTTTCGCGTCGAACGAGCTCATTCCGTTATCTTGCCGTTGCCCGCTCTGTTGCGATTTTTTTAATGCTACGCGCCTTTTCCAGCTAGCGGCAGAACGTACTCGGACTGTATCGATCACCGTGAAGGTTTGTGCAAACAACGGAGGCAGAGGATGGTTACGCGGGCGAATGAATCGTTATTGGGTATGTAATTTGCGAATAAATGTCTTTTTCTAAGGAATGTTACGTTGGAATATAGAAATAGTTGTGAGGCATCATGTTCATTAATATTATGCTGATATATTGTTATATCAATAATTTATTTATTATTATCGTCGTTTGTTGTTGCCGTTTGAATCCTTTACGGGATACATAAATCTGTAGGTAGATAGCAAACACTTCTGACCATATTTATTGTTCAAATTCGGTTCATAACTTTTTTTCACCCTATACGAAGAAAATGGTTTGAACTATTTCAAAGTGTTCAGTGAACATTTCCGCGCATATGGTCCAGAAAAAATTAATCGAATTGTTTACGTATCCTATTATCTACATTTTTTAGAGTAAACAAAAAATAATAATCACCACACATTAGCCCATCGTATTTTATTAAACATTAGGGTTGCTGTGCCACCGTGCGATTAATTTCAAAATAAACAGAAATTATAGGAATAAAAATTATACCGAATCGTTCCTCAAAGTTCATTGTTTTAAGTTAATTAAGTTAACTGTTGAAAATGAGAACCAAAATTCCAAAAATAATTCTACAATAGTCGTAATGATAGGTTGTCATTTGTTATATAAAATAAAGTGTATACATGGAAAAATTAAGTAATCGGATAAACAATATAACAAAAAAAAAGAAAATTTCTTCTCATATGTTTCTCGATGGATTAGTTCATTTTTAATTGTTACTTAACTCAGCTGTTTTGTCATTCAAAACTCTTTACCTTTTAGTGCCCAAATGACACTACGTTTTAACGATCTGCAGGGGGATATACCTGTCAAGAATTAATTGCTGCGATTTAAACACTAATATTAAAGAAAATTAACATGTTTTCCCAATTTATATACCTAAAAGGATCGATGCTTATGTCATACACTATGTAAATAACTTAAGTCGCATCTTCCACAGTTATTTTGAAGGATTTGCTGCCCATTTGAAAAGAATCACGTTTCCTCATCGCCCTTGTGACCTTATTTCTAGAAAGGTCGCAGAAAGTCGCAGACTTTTATTGCCCTATAATGTTCGTATTTCCGTTTAGTTTTAACGAAACGAAGAAAATTTTGCGGTAATCGAAGAATCTTCATCATGAACAAAAAAAATTAACAATCAGCGTTCAAATTCATAATAATATCTATACGATAAAACTTTATAAAATCAAAAAAATGAAAAACAATGTTTTTCTTAAATAACATATATCGCAGTTGTTTACAATGTCACTTTCTCATTCGAAAATTGTATCATGATCTAATACGATCGATGTGTTTTAATACTCCCTAATGGAAAATTTTGTCAAAATAACGTTTCCACAAAAAAAATGAAGTTTCGCCACGTTTGGATATTTCACACCGCTGTGCGACGCGGTGAAGCCGGAACGTAGAGAAACTACCGAAGTGAAGCAACGTTCAAGCCAAAACAAGCCGGAACGAGACCTTTTCCACCGAGGAGGAGGAGGGGGTGAAAGTCGGCAAAATTCGAGAAATACTTTCCCAGAAAGCGGATAAAAATGCGCGCGGCGCTTCCTAAATACAGGATCCGCCGCGGGCACAACGATACCTGACAGGGACCCTCTCACAATATTGACTCTTGACCGTGAGTATTTATCCTTTTTTATAGTTACATATTTATCCGTGGCTGCCCTTTTGTCGGCCGGATAGAGAAAGCCACCACGGTCCCGCTGCTCGAAACAACGACATATAGACATAACCGCTTTATCTATATAGACGCGGCCGTTCCTGGCCAGCTGCATCTGCGAGCCGCATCATTGCAAAGTGAACCAGTGAAGCTGGCTTCCCTTTCTCGCTTCGGAGGCATGATCGTCGTCTGCGAACGGAAAGCTCGTGGAAGAAATCTGTGAAACTTTCATCTCCCTGCTCGTCTCGTGCCTTTTTATCTTTTCCTTTCCGACGGTTTCGAGGGAGTCGAAACCGGGGGAAACGGGGATCCGATTTTTGGAAACTGGTAGATAATTGTGACGGCTCCTTGGTCTCCGCGAGTGCGCACACGCGCGCGGAGTTTTGAGAATATTTTAATCGGTAATTAGCGTTGTCGATGCGGCTATTAAACCCTGCGCAGACAACCGGGTACCCATTTGTATATTTGTTTGAATGATTTTTGTATTTTGTTGACGAGATATCGAGAACCACCCCGGATCTCCATCCTTTGGACACTTTTATGCACGTTCACGTTTTGGGTAAGGCAATTTGACGAGAAATATTTTGAGTAATTGAGCTCCGAACTTGTTGACCATTTTGGTTGCCCACGCAAGAGTCAATTCTGTTATTTGCTGTACTATGTTTATCAAGCTCGATGTCGCAATAATTTGGTTGGAATTATTTTCTCTTGTCTGTAATGCGATTGATTGCTTTAATTGTGGTTTACAATTACAGTGGGTCATGTATTGTAATTTGGTACAGAATTATTGATATTATTTTGTCGCTTTATCCAAACCGGAAAAGCGTTAAGCTCTTATCGGGAAGTTCTACTTATTATGATATAACAAACATTGCAATTAGAAATCTGTATTGAGACATGCTATTTAAACATACTTATTTTCATGGTAAATTATTACTTGTGGCGCGAACCTCTGCATAAACTACAATACCCGAAAACATCAATTTATAAATTTGTGCCTACTTATAGAAATGAAGCAAAGAATTATAAATAAACCGAACCGTTAATCGTTCCGAATTGTTCGATATTCAACGTCATCTTAATAAACTCAATCCTGTTATACTTGTCCAAATAAAAAAAAAAAAAAAAGGTAGAGTAATAGAATTCTATTTTTCTCATACAATAATCGTCGAGGCTGGACAAGTAAAATAGAAGTAAGGAAGCACGACGCATGCGAGCAGCAAATAGGTGGATCGAATCGTTCGAACAGAGAATCAAATGCGTGCATCGCGTGCGAGGAACTGACTAACTGACTAGCTGACTGACCACGGGGTGGCCGAGGGGTTGAACAAACGGTTAAGGGATGCCTGGATGGTTAGGTGTGCCAGGGATGGAACGCGGACGGTCACGTAACACGCAACTTCGTATAATTGTTACATGCTTTTCCACCTTTACGCGTTGGACGACCCTATTCCGGGATGCGTGCTTGCGCCCCGGTGTGCCGTTCATTTACGTATAATATTGCACGCGCATCCACGGCCCAAGGTGATTTTCTTTTAATTAACCTGCACGCGTGCAGTCACGCCGGCGTCCGCTGGTGAATTACGATTTTTTTCTTTTTTGCTTGATAACTTTTTTGCTTGATAACTCTCTCTTTTGTAATTTCTTCTCTCTTTTGTAATTTCTTTTGTATTCCAAAGGGTTAAACCCGTGTACATCAATAATAATAATAATAATAATAATAACTGTGGTGTCATCGTCGGCGCAACAATTTCGTAACGACTGCCGTTAGTGTTTCGTTTTGACGCCGCTGACGTAATGTCCGTTTCGTGTGCACCGATGGACGTAACAGAAATATCGAATAACCAAAATATACTGCACTTTAACCAGAAATAGTTCTCGGCTTTATTAACAATTTTTTGCGATCAATCTCCGTAGAATTGAGACCCCCAGAAACTGTGTGAGAAAATATCTAAAGTTCGAAAGAAGAAATATGTGAAACGTATTAGAAATTTGAAACACCTCTCTGCAAGTATTATCCAAGAATCATGATCGAATCAGTTGTACGTGTAGTAGCATGCTTGAAATTTGTCATAGATTTTCGTGCACTCTTTCCAATTGACGGAGCACTCGAACAATAATCCCACGGATTTCCGACTGATCCGCGAGTCAATAGAATCCAACATCGAGCTCATAATCAGCGTTCAAAGAGACCAGCATTATCAATCTACATATAGATAACAGACATATCTAACATTATAGAATCTTGAATTAATATTTTCTTTCGCAATTTCGTCGCGGCCGACGAGAGCTTTCCATCGTTCTCGTGAACAGAATTCGTAATACGTCACGATCGTGATCGAATGGAAACTCTGAAACGCCGAGGTTCCTCGAATCACCTGTTTGCAGAGCACTGCCACCGTGCCGTGAATGGATTTGTTTGCCAACATAAAAGGGATCAAAGGATTATCTGGGCAAACAGGGCATCCGTTACATTTTATCATCGCCGTCGTTATCTATTTTATCGACTCCACGCAACTGTTAATATGCTCGTGCGCTTTTCACACGCTTTTATCTCGCCCGACCTAGACTCCTGAGAAACTAAATGAATAGACGCGTACGCGTCTTGCACTCGCAAAATTGGTTCGGTTACATTGGCTGGCAGATTGTCGGCAAGTGACTCTTGATTTTATTTCCATATTTGTCCACCGTGGTTGGACAAGGTACATCTGGTCTGAAATGAAGGGAAGTTGCGAGAATGTTTAGCCTTGTCGTACACTCGAATTACAATGAACGAAAAATCACGAGCAACGGAGTGTCGCTGTGAAATTTCGAGCGTTCCAGTTTCAATTCATTCTTGTTGCATTTCGTAACGCCGCGACAAACGTGCATCGCATCGTGGGACCATCGAAACCTATCCTATCGTCGTACAAATATCATTTCGAACAGAACTATTCGACGGACGTCTCGAGTCTCGAACCTAATCGATGCAACTTATTCGACCGAAAATGATCTCAACACCGCGACGATCTGGCTGACCCACAGACCCACCGAGCCCGTCCAACAATCCTCGCCGTAATTACTTGCCGACCTCGACCACACTTCCCGCCGGGCCAATCCATTACAATAAACCATCCCAACGAATCGTCCACGGCAACGGGAACCCCGTCCGTGCTTCCCGTGGTCGCGATCAATCTGCGGCATGAGTCGCGGTTTACGACGAAAATGATCGACCATCTTCTTTTCACAGTCCCGATTCGTACGTCGCTACGGGATTTCCATTCGCGTACATGCGCCCGCTTCGTGCATTCATATATTACGAATCGTTGCGTCATCCTCCCACGCGAAAGGTTACAGCACAAAATCGTACCATCTGCAAATGAAGTAGAAACGACGAGCATGAGCTGGCTGAGGCCAGCAGCGATGATGAGCCTACGATCCGATCAACAGCTGCCCTTCCCTGCCATATGGCGCCCATCGAGCGTGTGCCACCCTCTCCTCTCCTCTCCTCTCGCAGTTACGCGAGCCACCCTCGCGCCGGCACATCTGATAAGAGATCGCGTCGCTGATAAGTGTGCCAAGTCGAGGCTGCGCCTAATAAATCCAGTGGACGCGAGTTCGATGCACGATTTCACGCTGCATTGTGTATGCGTTGGACCGTCAATGACCGGAAGTGACAGTTGTCGCCGTGAAAAAGCGGTTCTTTCATTTATTTTTTTTTTTTCCTTTTTTTCCTTTCTTGCTTCTTCCGGCGTCGCTGATTACACGGCTGGAGGTGTGCAACTCATGATTGATCAGTCGGTGATTGTTATCCGGTGTGGGACACTGTCATGGGCGTACAATTTGGTGCAATTGTTGGTTTCGGGGCTGCTGATGCATCGCATGTACATAAGTACGCGTACCGTTGGCCGAGAGTTGAAAAGATATTGAACGCGTTGGTAATGATTCATTGGTTCGATATTAATGTTGTGGAGATGGACCGATGGACGAATAATTCGGTTTGTTTCGATACTTATTTATTTATATGTTATACGTACATTCGAGTTCGAATATGTTATATATCCTTGAATACTCAAGTTAGACTTATTAGTCAGTTATTAAATTTCTGTGCAGCTTGAAATCCCTGTGAGTACCAAATTCTTCAATGTGACGGTCCCTTTGAGTATTTATATAAGAATAGGACGAATATTTTGAATAAGTTCTTTTCCATTCGAGTATTTGTTTTGGAGAAAATTGAGGATTAAAGTAGCTTCGCGTGAATATGTAAAACAATATGTCTTTTAAATTTTAACTAATGTTGTACAACTGTGGAAGAACAGCGTATTTTATTTATGCTTTTGCAAAATAAGTACAATTTGACAAAGTCTTTGATATTGTAATACGATTTCACTGTATTCGTAATATAAAAGATGCTTAAAAATAAAAACTCAATGCAGAAGTGTGACACGTGTCTTACACGCTTACACCCTTACAACAACTCACTTGTTCAATTGTTTTTGAAGACAATTTCACTAACTTTCAATGTATACTAGATCTAACACGTGGGCGTATAAAAACGTATAAAAATTCAATTCAAACAACGTACCCTATACGTAAATTGTATATACATTGTATACTATATACTATACTATATATATATATACATATATATATACATATATATATTATATACTATACATTATATTCTAGAAATATTGTATATTGTATATAAAAGTACAAGGGGCTCAACAACGCTCTAACCAATTTTACCCACACACATGTGTCATCAAGCTCGTATCAATGCTTCCATTTAAAGCGATCTCTGTGCACGTGGCAGTAATGGTAACACATCGTCAATGTCGCAAAGAATTTATAGCGAGGCGGGGCAACGGAAGCGAAAGGATTTGAAGAAATCCAGCTTTCGTGCAGTTTGTACCCTTCGACATCGGACACGATAAATATTTTCCAGGACAATGAACGTCGCGGAGGCTTTGTTCTGCTTTGAAGCTTTCTTGTGGCTTTCGATCGGAACCACGACGGGAAAGGAAGGAATCACCGCGACCGGAAGCGGGGGACCATCGACTGCGCATCCGGCCACGCGCTGCCACAAGCCAATTAATTCATTACCACCCTCCATTTTTCTCCCTCTCTGGTCCGAGTGTGTTTATAAACTTTTCTCACCCCTTTCCTGACGATCGATATTGTTTCTGAACAGTTTGAGGAGAATGGTCTATTGTCGAGAATTATTGGTTAATTTTCGTTTCAATTTGTGGCGAAATATTAAGCGTTTCGAAAAGAGAACTGTTTTGGATGATGTAGACGAGTATTTCTTTAGTTTAGTATTATTGGTAGGGCGGACATTATTTTAAATATATTATTTCTATAGTGAATTTTGCCTTCTAGAGTGATATATTTCTTGTAATATTTTTGTATAACTTATAGTTGAGTTTTCTCTATTGCATTTCATTGACACCAACTATCTTAGTTAACATTATTGAAATATTATATGTGAGTTTAACAATTTTCTATATATACAATATGAAACAATTCTCAACAGCGGTTTGTTCTGCGATTCTCCGGGAAATTGTAGCGTCACAACTGTAGCAGAGTCAGTAAATGAATCACTGCAAACGCGTGTTTCGCTGGAAAATTATTTTTCAATTTAATAATACAAAGCAGAGGAAAATGATGGAACAATGGCCCACAAATTATGAAAGGTATTCAAGGTAACCATGACAAAGTAATTTTCGGCTTGCAAAATTTGTTTATTGCTTCATTAATTTTCCAACTGACTCTACCTTTCGTTTCGTTGCACATTCGATATCATTTAACGCAATTGGCCTTGGCCAATGTGAAATCATTTTTAAGGGGAACAAGTCGGGCAATTTTCTTCAAAGAGCAAGCAATTGAGCAATGTTCAATTCAGCGAAAGTGTCGGCCCTTGCAATTGATTTTCCACGTACCATTCACTGATCTGGAAATTCCATTCTAGTGTTCAATTACCTCCAGTTTTACACTATTGAGAATCTCCAAATAACGACGATCGTAGTCAAAGTAACGTATTATATAATTTCATTAAAAGATAATAATTTCGACCCCGCTATTACACACGCTCTCGAACGACTTTTCACGGAATTGTTCAATTCGCAATAGACGAAAATACGCCGAGACATTTTATACTTAATATCGTTCGATAAAGGGCGAAAACTAAATCAACTGATACAGGAAATGGATTCGTGCAAAAATGGTATATACGTATCGGTGCGAAAATTACGATGCAACGTACATACTGAAAATTAGTACCTACACTTCAATCGTCCACGCACGACTATACGATACGCCTGCTAAGGCAAATATAATAAATAAATAGCAGGAACTCCGATGTTTCCCACTATCTCCGTAAAGGTAATCACAAATTTTTCATACCGATCGTCCACGATCAAAGAGTTGGTGGACGAGAACACGAAAATATTACTCGCGGCCGCGAGGGCAAAATAAAAAAGAAATGAACCTCTCCCACTTGCCGATATTACGCTCTCCAGAAAATACCCATATGAAGAGACGCACAGGAACATCAAATCAAGCGAGCAGCTATCTCGGTTTGATCACGGAAACGGGCTCCTCCTCCTAGAAACCACGCGGAATGACGACGGCCATGGTGGTTCGGGGTTGGGGGGGTGCGTTTTAGGGTTCTGGTTTAGGGGCGACAGGAGGGCCCTGACTTTTGGCTACGCCGTCCACGGAAACGCGTCTCGACACGTGACCCCAATATTCGAATTCATTGCCACCGGCACGTGACTTCCAATCAGCCAGCATTGTGCCAAAGGTTGCACTGGCCGTTGTAGAATTTGTCGGACGTACTGACGTACGAACACGCTGCATCGAGAATTAATCGGTCATTTGAGAGTTCCTCTACCTCTCTGTTACTGTTCCAATGTTTTTCTCCCTACTCGAGCGCTTGACGGAGTCGCCACACCGCTTGGATCATTCTGGGGGGAAATCTGGGACCCCGATGATTATATCGACGGGGAAAGGGGGGGGGGGATATTAATTTGTTACAGAGAATAGAATAATCGGATCGGAGAAATTGTAGAACGCGTTGTTGCGAAGTATTTATTGTGGAAGGATAATAATTTAATTAAAAAAATTAGACTACAGTATTATGGTAGAATATAATAATATAATAGCAATTATCTGAGGTGAATATTGTTCCAAAAAATGCGTAAGATAATTGAGTTACAGAAAATATTATAGCAAGCAAGGATAATGATTTTTATTTGAATAATCTCATTACAAGGGTGCCCAATGTCTTTTCTTACGTTCGCGCGTAGAAGAGGGATGGAAATGTTGTTTGAACAACGAAAAGGGTTTTTAAATATCTATTGGCGCACGTTTAACGGGAACCGTACAGAAATAGAAGAAACTAGCGAGGAATGTTCGGCAACTGGAAAATTCAGGAAAATTTGAAACTGTGCAACAAATGTACTTGGTAGTACGCTGACAACGGAACAATTTTTGCTTTCTGTTCAAAAACGGTCTTAGGGATGACAACACGCCTCCAAAGAAATTTTCACGAATAATAAGTAAGAAACCGTTTAAGGTACAGTCAAAAAGTTAAATCAAAAGTTCGATGGCTTCAAAAACATTCTTCTTGCAAATTCCCTGAAAAAAAAAAGTTTTTTTCTCCTAATTTCTCACATCCGTATTATATATCATAAAGGGCCACCCAACCTTTTTCCTGTATCTTAAACGGTTTCCTAATTATTGTTTCAACAATTATTTCACAAGACTTCTTTGGAGGGATGCTTTCACCCTCGGGATTGTTTATCGGCAGGAAAGAAAAATTGTTCCTTTCTCGGCATAATATCAACTACATTCGTGCAAGGTTTCAAATTTTTCTGAATTTTCGAGTTGCCGAACTTCCCTTGCACAAGCGAGACCACGGCAGGGGGTTCCCATATTATTTGAATCCCGCGAAGCAAGTTTCATGTAATTCCGAGATGCTCTCGAAAACGCGTCGCGGTTCGAAACGATGACACGACATAATAAAAATTGGTCACCGAAAGACCATTTAGCATAAAGGAGGAGGAAATTGAGAGTCAAAACTGTGCCGGAACCGTTCTCTCTCGCTCTCTCTCACCCTAACCTTCTGTATCTTTTCTACTTCGGAGTAATACAGCTACTCTATACACCCGTAGGAAGAGTAGATGTTCCGCGTTGCGTGTTCGCAGGAACTGGCCGCGCACTTCTTTGCGGGGACGCTGATAAATGACGCGTGGCGTCGTTCGGCCACGTGACGCCTAATCGACGCTACCGTGACGTCACGTGTCGCAACTCTGCCCGTTCGCCAGCCCACGCTCACCCTAATGCTGTATAATACGCGTTCTCGCGGCTTTGACGGCCGGCTTCCTGTAAATTTCAACCAAAGAGGGTCGATAAGAAATTTTCAGAGAGATATACAGGGTGTCTCACCTGACATCACGGTGTACGCTTGCGCCACTATTATTGTACGCGGCGAAGAAAGGTTTCGCATGAAAGTGAAATGGTCTCGGAGGTAGATCAGGTTTGGTATTGTAGGGTCACGCGATGGTCAACTCGGTTCTTCTTTGAGCAATTTAAAGAAGCTGGGTTTTTGATGCATTAATGGACGGAGCTCGACGGTATGTGTAAGAAATTACTGATCTGTGCATGTTGGAAAATGAGTAGCTTGGAAGATATGATAATTTGAATACTGTTGTGGTAATTGCTCATACTGGTAATCCACCGAATGTTGTAAAATGCAATAAAAGTTTAATATACAAGTTTCGCACGCTAAATTCACCACACGCTTTGCAAGATAAACTCAGACTTTCGTTTATTCGTTTCCAGCCTCGCGTCGCGATTCGAAGGATATTATAAGAATTTCTGCAAATGGTTAGAATTCCAGGGAAGCTAATGATTAGTACGGCAACGCAATTCTAAAGTCCAGCTAAACAACTGTCATCAATTTGCCTTTGCGATAATTTCAGGCGATTCATATTTACTCCATTAAAACATTTTTGTGTGAAATTTCGGGCAAGTTGAAACCTGGAAATGGCTGCACAACTATCATACTAGAATACTCATACTCTGCATGACTCTGCGATGATGCGCCGTCCGTCCGCCTCAGTGTTTCAAAAACGCATCGGCAAACCTCCGGGAGTCGGTTTCTTCAGCGCTCGAGACGACGAGGACGCGTGTCCTCGGTAGCCATCAATCTGTCCGGACTCCCGGTGCTTTTTCACCCTGGCAGGATCTATTCTTCGCAAACGGGATCCTCGAACCGCGTTGCGTGATGTCACCCCCTCCGTTACGTCCAAAGGGTATCACTTAGCCGGCGCCGCCCGCCCTTGGTATCCGTGGCACGCGCGAGCAGAGAAAAAACAGAGGAGGAAGAAGGGAAAAAAAAGGAAAAAGGAGAATAGGAGAGAGAGAGAGTGAGGGGGGCGAAGGGAACCGCAGGGGTTGCGCGCTCGACCTCCTGCCCCTCTTTCTCGGCTTCACGGGGGTCGGGCAGCAATAAAAATATTGATGGTTCGGTTCCGGGCCACGGACGGGACAATCGACTAATTATTCAGTGACCACGTGGTCTCGGGTGGACGTTTCGGATGCTCAAGGGTACCCGCGGATGCAGTACGTATGTATTGTACAGCGGAGAATAATTTATTCGGATCAATTTGTACGGCGATTCAGTAGTAAATGTCCGGGTTTGTAATTATTGGGAACGTCGAGGTCTTACGATTTATCGCGGGTTGTTCGTTTCGTCAGGTATCGGACAGTTTATTGTGCAATAACGAAGAAAGTTGCGACGCGAATTAAATTGTCGCTTGCTGGTTTTTTCGTTGCGGACACGCGTGAATGTAATTCGAATATTTCCTGTCGATTGCAAGTTCTTTGGTGTGAAGCCGGTCTGCAGTAATTCACAAATAAATTGTATTAATTTATTAATTAAGCCTGGGCAAAGGAAATTGCAATTTCGACACCACGCATATTTTCCAAATGTCATCTCAATTTCTGAAATAAATTGCCAATGGTATCTCGTCGTTGCGCCTCGCTAAAGTTTTTCTCTCCTTGTAATGATTTTGTTTAAAGTCCCCTCTTCATGCGCGAAAATAAATTGCTGCGCCATGAGCTGAAAATAAATATTTCACTGCTGGAACAGCGTTTGCAATGAATTACAGTTGCACGGAGGTCAATTACGAATTACCAATCAATCGCGAACGCAGGCAAGGCTTAACAATTGCGAAATGCCAATGCATAAATGATATGGCGCGCTATCAGCTACAGCGTATTACGCGTTTTCTTCACGCTAAACACGAAATAAAATGGAAGGGGCGTTCCGCACAGTAATTCATTGCAACTATCCGATTTCTTGCTGGGATTTTGCACGAACGGAAGTGATTCTACCGGAAGGAGGAGCACGCCGAGGGGTGAGGGGGTAGATTAATGGAAAGCGCGGCAACGATCATCATTCAAGCCGAGGTGAAAAATCGTGAAAGCTTTGTTCAACAAGCACTTAACGAATCGGCGCGTGCGTTGTAAATCGTTTCCTCTCAGACGAGATTTCACGCGATATTTTTATTCTACGGCGCAAGGCCGATACCTGCGGTCTACGCAAAGGAGAAGTTCATTAAAACTTCGCCAATAATTCAAACATTGAACGCAAATATTACCCAGCAATTGCTAAGGAATTGTTAAGCAATTTTTAAGCACGACATTACGAAATACCGAATGCGAGCTACCTGATTATTCTAACTGCAAGTCGATTAATAACAAAATGAAAAGGGGGCGAACGAAATTAATCGAAGCGAGCCCAATTGAATTGGTATGAAAAACGACGAATAATTCGGTGCTCTTTTATTTAAATAATTATCGTTGCCCGCCGATACAATGTGCAGAACAGATTGGTACGCGTAATAAAACGTTCCGTCACTCGTTCCCCGGTGGGAGAATGAATGTTTAACAAAAAGCGATTCACGGCCATTCAGCCTGCGCTGTCTCACGCTCGTCTATCTTAACGATGGGCGACGCCTGCAATACGATCCACATTCTACAGCATAATATCGCGTTATTACTGCACCCTTTGTACGTACACCCCCGCGTGGCGCATAGCCACGATGCGACCTCGCTTTCCCACCGTATCAACCCCCAGCTTGAAATCGAAACCGTCGTCGAGAACGAGTGCTGTGCCGCGGCCATCCATTATCCAGCGGAAGCAGGAAAATTCGAACGTGACACGTATGTGCGTCCGACGTCCTCTCTACTGATAAACATGTTTTCCCGAAACCTATGTTCCAGTTGCGCGCGTCTATCCGTTCGGGGTGCGTTTCGTGACGTCTTTTGTGCAAGGGTCGCGCTAATTGCGTGCGAATGCGTGGTCTGGGGAAAAACGAGGTACGATGTGCAAAATAACGGTGACGGGGTTTCGGAGGATTTCGATCGGAAAATAGAAATAGAAACAACACCTTTGACCCGAGTAAATTCGCACCCCGTTGAAACATATCAATCGACGATTAAGCATAATACGAGCAAAATAATTGAGACGTGACAAATATTCAGGCACAAAATGAAAATCGTGCAAGCGCCTGCTCTCGAAATTTATCCGAACCCGAAAACTGAATAGAACGAAACTGAATGTCAGTCGGTCCGTAAAGTACCTAACGACGCAAATGAAATTAGCAACAACCCTTGCACCGTCCCCGTCCGATCAAAAGTACCACCTTTCCCCTTCATCCGTCTGTAACTTTCCACCTCCTCGCCCTTTCTTTCTCGCATCATCGAATTACGCTCCATCTTCTCCCGCGATACAGCGTACACCCCCGCGTAAACTCTCGCCCCCTCGTCGTCGAAAGAACGCACCGGCGGAGTCTCGCGAAGCCGCAATGTCCGACGAGGAAAAATTCCACGCGTCTCGTGGCGGCGTTGAAACGTCCGAGCAATAGGGCGGGGGACGGGTTAAGAGCCAGGTGATGACGCGGGTTGGATCAATGGCGTGCACCGGCGAGTGACTCAACAGCTTCCGGCCGATGCCGCGGACGATTCGACGGGAGCGTCTAATGGAGCAGACGATGCGTGGCGCAGACTGTGGAAGACTACCGCGTGTTTGTTAAGAGATTCGCCACGGCGCGGTTCCCGTGGCGAAACGCTAAGTGCATCCCTCTATTATGCAAGACGCATCCTTCCACGAAACTTCGCGCGATGGGAGAGCACGGTCGCGGCCGTCTAATGAAATCGTGATGCCCCACAGCCCAGCAAATTGATTTATGCCCCACTCGATGAATTTCACCGGCGGCCGCAGACGTGTCCTCGCGTCGGGCCGAGAGGTTCCGTGGATATTGGCCCGGCCGCGAACTTTCCGTGGCGCGGAGGCACGGTAGACAGTGATGGGTCAGATTTGGATCGGTTGAGCTACCGTGGATTTTATTTTGCAAAAATTGCAGGGAAGAGGAACGGGGCGGTTTGTATTTTTGTGTTAGGTGTGTTCTTAGGAGGAACAGTTGCATCGTGGATCTAATTGGGGAAAAATTGCGGGGGAGTGTAACGTTGCACGTAGTTTGTGCTTGTGGGTTTTGAGTAGCATGCATTTTTGCGCTGCGGGGATTTTGTGTGGGCGAATGTTAAGAATAACGAATTTTAATTGTATTTGTATTACAATGATGCGGAACTATTTTCAAGAGGAAATAATAGGAAATTGGAAATAGACAGTGGAATTCCTGGATGTGTATTTCATTTCTGCGGCGCACGTATTCATTTTGGCATGACGAAATCGTTTTCTCGAACTACTGTTTTCGTTTTTCTTTTACGCCTTTAACCCCTTGCCCACGACTTGCGTATAATTTAGGACCAACCGGTCGGAGGCCTGTCCTCCATTTCATTCACGCCAGGTTTACAGAAGATGTCCTATACAATGTGACCCGAATTCCATACCACGAGGAGGACTCGTGATATTCACGTTTTGACCAAAATTTGTATCGCGAGTCGGGCTCGTCAAAATATAGGGTCAACCCACCGAGAGTCGTCTCCGTAGTTTTCACGTATACGAAAATAAAACTTTCTTCCGGAGGGTAGCGTTTCGTCCGCGACCGCAAACATTTGTATCTGTTGTACCTCAAAACAGAAAAATAAAAGGAGTTGGCAATATTTGCACGCTTTTCCAAAACAAACCCCCAAAATACACGCCAACTACATTTTTCTTAGAAAGAAGTAGAGCTTAATAATGAAACACTCTCCTCGACGAAAGAAGAGAATCTAATTACAGTAAAATCAAAACGCGTTTTACGCTCATTGAGTTCTGACTCAAAATCAGAAATTGCAGATCAGGATGTTTCACAATCGCAAACATCTCGCCAACAAAATGCGCAATTCCGATGCAAGAGATTCGGGATGCAAAGCAGCCCCGCATAACACGGCCAAAGCTTTAAACTTTAAACGATATTCAATTACCCCCTCCAGCATCCTTAGGAAATATCATTGGAGAAGAAACAAATGAATATCACAATCTTTTAAAAAGAAAGCTTCGCTGGAAAATTGATTCGCCAACGAATTCACGGTACAATAATAATATAGAATAAGTATACTGTTTCCCCTGTCCCGCGTTGTTAATGTCACGAGTTAAAAAAAAAAGGTACGGATGGTTCGCACCGAGAGTGAGCCGCAGTCAAAGGGTCGGCGCGCACGGTTGTCGCAAGATCTTCTGCGAAACCGTTAAAAACGACCTAATGCGAAGAGCCTGTCCACGTTGTATCGTCGAAAGTGAAATGGATATATGTAAGCGAGCCTACCCTTAGCCGGGGACAGTCCGTCTGCCTACCTATATTACGTAATCTCCAACCCCTTTTCATTTTCCACGGTCTACACATTTATAGCCCCAATTTTCCGGCCGTGTATAACATTCAACATTGTTCCCGTGGGACGGACCGGCGTCGAGGACGAGGATACCCCATGAAAAAGGAATATCCCCCGATCGGCCATCGGCGACCGTGGCGGGCGCGTTTAAGGTCTTACTTTCACTAAATCCTCGAATTAGTAGCCGTCGAGCCGCGATGCAAGATAACGCGGATGTAGATGGCCAGGTAGATTATAAGAAGCGGCGAGAGTGGCAGAGGTGGGTCGTCGGGGAGCTAAGGTGGGAACCGCGCGAAGAAGTGCGGCAAATGAATGCGTGAAGAGGAGCGGGGCCAGGGTCAGTGACGCGGCAGATGTAACTGCGCGATACGGTGACCGGCCCTCTTCTTCATTCTTCTTGGAAGCGCCACTAAAGGGCCTGTCCGTCTTGTGCGCGTCAACGATGCCGTACGGTTCTATTTGGACGAAAGCGAGCGGATTCCGAAAACAGAAGGTTCGACGGGGTTGACGGGGGCGCGAAAGATGAAGTTGTTCGTCGCGCGAGCCGTCCACCTGTTTCGGCTCGTACGCGCGTACTTTCGAGACACGAATTCCCGACGTTCCTCGTTCGCAATGGGCGACGAGATTGTTGGGAACGAGCCGAAATTCCGGCGCTTTCGATATTCGGGAGCGGAATTTGAGATGCGTTTTTGTTTCTCGATTTGGGAAATGTACTTCTCTGCTCGCAACGGCGCGTGACAGCGATTTCAACGCTAGAACCACCTAGCGAGCCGAGCTGACCGGCTTCCGATTTTTCTATTTAAAATTATTGATATACAGGTATCGTTGCAGCAATTTATGATGATTTTTAATAGAAGAGAATGACAATTGTATGTCTCTATTAAATGTTCATTCCACGACTTTCGCGTTCTTAATTTGTCCAACGTATGATAATTAAATGGTACAAAAATCTATCGATAGTTCCGGTGTTAAATGCACTGGCTGAATCGTGTTATATGGAAACTGGTTGAAATGCACGCAGAGTGATATTTAATTGTGTAGAAGTAAATAGCAGCGAAGTGGCCACGTTAGATGTTCGGTAAACTTTATATAAAATTATGATTATGCTTGTAAATTAGAATTATACACAATTATGTACCTACTAATAAGGTGTAAATAACGTTTAATGTGTTTTTAATTGTTTCGATTATTTGTCAATATTTATTAGAAAACGAACGGACTTTGAATGAACATTACTCAGTGGGAATGATCAATTGTAACATAAATTTGTAACTCGCAACAAATATACGTATTGCTGTGCAATTACTGATTAAACGAAACATTATGCTTGTGTTTCAGTATTAATGAAGTCATGATAATTGTTCCATCTGTTTATAACAACTGGATCATTCAACCCTCCTATAGAATTTGTAAAATACAACGATTATTACGCAGTTTAAATGATCTCAGATATATCGTCTATATTGTATATGTTCACAGGAAATGAATGTAAAACAAAGAATATAATATTCCAACGCATTGCTATATTTTCCACGTAATGGTTCTAATATAACTAAAATAATAGTTATGAAATAATATTTTCCTTTCGCCTGTCCAATTTCACTTTATGCTATTTGTAAATATTACGCGGTCACAAAAGTTGTAATTTCTAAATAAATATAAGAAAATATTGCAATGATCATTGTTGCCTTAAAGAAATGAATTATGATTTTTTCAATTGCCCACCACTCTCCACGAGAAAATTCGTGCTGCTAATGAAATTTTAGGGCCCCTGTCATCGAGGATAATCGTGTCGCCAGATTTTGTGTAAATTACACAGCGGATTCGTGGGTCGTTGCGAATTCTTTGCCCAATGACGCATTTTAATACCACCGACACGTCCCACAGAAGGTCTCCGATAAAAGTAAGTAGTCCAGTTCGATTATTGTCCAGCCGAATTCGATTAAGACCCTACAAACAGGTTTCCCACCCTTCGAGCACCCCTCGAGCTCTATAATAAATTCGATTTCGTCGTCTCGCAAAAGCGCAACCAGCCTCGACGTAAAATCGTCACGTAGGCTGCACGCACAGACGACTTGGCGTTTCTTCTGAAAATTCGTCGAATTTCTGAAGAATGAGTCACGAAACCAGATTATTCATCGATATTTTTACACAACTTAAACATTATATTAAATGTTTGTATACGAGTTCATAGTTGTCCGTTATTTTTATATTTTAATCTTTAAACTGTTTGTGATGTACATACTTTTAAACGTGGGTTTGCAATATAGCTATGTTTCGATCAATTTTGTCGCAGGCAGCCAGTCTTTTTAGAATGGAAGATTAATTTTATATAGTGAAACAGAATCAATAGCCATGATAGAGATTCATCTTCGTTGAAATGAAAACAGACGTTTTTAAGAGAGTTTGAAGGGGATGTTTAGAAACTGGCAGAGAAAAATGTCAGATAACAATAGTTTCATATTTTTCCAAAAATACCAGAAAAAAATATATTTAAATAATCGAGAATTATTTGAACGCTAATATAATAAAAAAACTTCAAGAGACAGAATGGTGATTCAATTAATTAATAATAACAAGCACGAAATGTATTATAAACGATCACTCTTGGAAAAAGTATATACATTGTACTGATTGTACGCATAAGAATCAAGTTCGTTGAACTATAACTGAAACTTAAATTACCATTTAAAACATAAATTTCAAATCTATTCATACAGCTTCAAGTTATTACAAAAGTGTTCCGATGGTTTTTCAAAAAAAAAATAACCACGCTGTGATACTTCGCAGAATTAAAATTCTTATCAGATAAAATAAATGCACAGACACGTTTAAGTCCTGATAAGGTTGCCAGCTAGTTGCGAAATTGAATGCAGATTTGCCAATTAATATATCAATTGTAGGTTGCACGTTGTACCGTTGACAATTGGTAGTCACCCCAGTGTCCCTTTTGATTATTATTCTTGAACCTATATGGGTAATGCAATAATCGGCGTGTATACATGCCATATGGGCACGATGCACCCCCATGGACGCGCGTGCATCCCGTGAACTCACGGATTAGTGTGTTTGGGAAGGTAGCCCTATGTACTCGAATTTGGGGAAGCCGAAGATTCATTTTAATGTCAGTGTACGCTGGTGGTGAATATTGAATTTTCCGAAAATTTGCGTTGCTTCCCCGTTGACGTAGAAATCTGAATAGCATAGTAGTAACAATACGGTAATATTTGAGTAATACTGATCGATAACTATGGTGATACATGTAATACATAACACAGGTAACATTGTCATATATAAATCTCGAATAATATTGTAAATAAGTGGAAATGAAAAGGTAATATTGTATTGTTCATTTTTGAAATTAATATTTACGTGTGCACATACTATACCGTGTCGCGTTTTTATTAGCTGGAAATGGGCATATGGGGAAAAAACAAATATACCCGCAAAGTTGCATGTGTTTGGAGAATAAACGGTAATGAAATTCAACAATGTTTTAGACTTCGATAAAAAAATATGAACAGTCTCTATTACAAATGTTTAGTCTTCGTTCGAAAGGGAATAATAAAACTGTTGGCTCAATTCAATTAATATAACCGTAACTTTCATTTCAATGTTATTATTCAAAATAGGAGAAGTGATGCAGGGAAAACAAGATGCATAATGAAAAACCGAATTCAGATCTATCTTCGAAGCGAACAAACTTTTCCCCTTAAAACGCCAAGAGAAGGATAAACATGAAAAACGGAATCACTGAAAGTACCGCGGCGATCGATCAAATCCTCAAACAAACGACCAATCCCGTCGAAAACTGCCGAAACCCAAAAACCGCATAAAAAGCAAATTTTACTGCTAACTTCGCGAACGGCAAGAAATAGAATTAAACAAAAAATCACGCCCCCCTAGTGAAATCCATAAACCATTAAACATAAAAGCGACAAAAAAGAAAGAAAAAATAGGGGAAGGGGAAGGTCGAAGGAAGAAACACACGCGATTACAAGAATGGGCCCACGAAAATCCTAGCCAGGGCCAAACGTGGCGAACGGGGGAGGGGGGTTTAGGCTTCTGATTAAATCAGCATTAGGGCAGTTGCACCAGGCTGCACCCTCGCGTCGTCTCGCGACAATCACACCAAATGTCGAATCGAAGTCTGGACCCCATGATACTCTGCGACGGGACGACGTGATCAAGGGGGACGTGGTCGGGGGACGAGGGGGACAGAGAGGTTTAATCACGGTCCTGTAGGAGCACCGCGACCCCTGCGAGTGTTCCACGCGGAAACAGGTGCCACACAATGCACCCTCGATCCCGATTTCCATCTGGAACATGTTGCACTTTGCGCTCGATTGCAGCGCGATCGGCCTTCCCCCCCTCACCGTGTCAATGATCCTGATCGTGTGTTCGATTGAACCTGAGTTATGAACCATCTTGGGGCTCGTGAACTCGCCGGTACTCTTTGGATAAGTACGATCGAGTTTAGGGTTTTCGCGAAAAAATGACTATTGTTAGAAGCATTTTCGTGGAATATAGTAAATGATTTTTCCTACTTTCTTCCTTATTCCCATTTGTTAGGTGGTTCGATAATTACCGAAGGATAGCAGGCTTCAAGGAAATTTTGAGTGCGAGGCGACGATGAATTGTTGAAACGATGTTTAGGTGGCAGAATTGGGAAATTTAGTAGGGGGATAAGAAAGTTTACTGCAACGGGAAGTGAGAGGTTAGCAGGCAGGTGAGAATCTGATTGTAACAATTAAGGGGATGTATGTACACATATATTTGAATGTAAAGGTTGTTGTATTTTAACATTTTTTTAAACGGAATGTTTCGTATTTAGATTTTGCATGTAGTTTTTAACAAGCGCTTGTTAAAGGACGTATCTTTTGTTACTTGCGTTAATACGAATATCATACTAAAATTTTCGAGGACACCGTATTTAAAATTATATTTGTCAAAACGATTTGAAACGAGAACTTATTAATATAAAATATTGCAATTTCATAAATTTTTGTTGGCTAGTTTGTTTTTTATCTGGCTAATGGTACTCACGCATTCATTAATCCGGCATATATTTTTCATAATAACTTCGCTGTAAACCACGTTCCATAAAATGTCGGAACGAAAGCAATGTGTTCCATTCATTTCGCTCCGTCCATTGTTTTTTTTATAATACACCATAATGCTTTTATTATACGCCGAGCATTATTTTTCACAACCTGTAAATTTGTCTGAAATGTCAGGCTCGAATTTTCGTAAGAAATATAGACGTAATGCACGTAGTTTGTAAACGAAGAATTAAAAACGAGTATCTTTATTGGGGGCAAAACACTTTTACAGTATAATGGAAAAGACTCAAAAAGTATCCTCGTTTCTACTTCAATCTATATCGACAAACGGAAAAGAAAATAGTGGTTAACTTGTTATAAATAATAAAACAGGTATAGGAATTCTATATAATAACAATAATAAGTTTGGGAAAGAGAAAATATCTTTAATTCATTAAAAGTATTTTCGTTGCAGGCGGTTTTAAATCTTTTCCCAGGTGCGCGATTTAACATAAATTTGTATTCCAATATCTTTTCTCAATTCGATTGAAACCCAGCATCAAAATTCTTTGCCTGTGTCGCATAAAATTAAAAAATTCGTGAGTGCGGCAAAACGTTTCAATAATATTAAGAATTAAGAATGACTTGCATCCTCTCCATTAATCACTAATCCATCCCATACAAAAAAAAAAAACGGCAGACAACATAAGAACGAAACTTGAATACAATCAGCAAACATCGTTCCTATAAATGAACAAATGCAGGGAAACCAAAGTAGTTTGGTACCCTCCCGTACCTTTCGCGTTCGAAGGAACAGCTGGAAACAAGAAGGGCCAAGTACCTAACTCGCGTCACGATTAGAACGCACGAGAGCCGAACGAAACCGAACTTCTCGAATCCCCCCGCGGAACAGACCCTCGTCCAACAGCATCGTGGACGACCAAGACCGGCGAGCAAAGCGATAACTCTCGGCCTCCGTGAAATCGGCGATCGTCGAGCAGTTTTTCAGGTGTGTCCAAGTTATCCGGCGCAAGTAGACCAGCAACCCCCTATATGGGAACGGCGACACGGGGCTTTCCCTTCTTGCCGGTGCTCTCCCTCGTCGCGGCAGGAGCCGGTCGCGTTGTCGCCTTAATGCGACGCCGAACTTTGTGTGCGTCGACGCGCGTGTACGCACATAGCCCCGACCGGAAGACGCGTGCGCTCGGAAACGCAACGCTCCTCCACCCCCGCCCCTCCCCCTCGGCTCCCGCTAAAAGCATATCTGTGTCGTCTTGCGAGTACATACAGAGGGGTACAAGGGTTCGAGACGGGGAGCGTGGCAGGGGACGGTATATAAAACATTTACTAGTTTAGCAACAAAAGGGTATCGAAAGCGAGCGCGTTAAAGAAGATGTATGAGCGCGGCGTGGGTGGATCGAAATAGATGGAAAAAAAAGAAGGGAAACGCCGGAGCGCCGGCGAGTGGCGACTGTCGAGAGAGCGGCGGATTGTTACGCTTGTGTATTTTGTTATGGGTATTATTCTCGATTGGTGGAGATTCTTTGAGGGTGGGGTTTTTTTTATTGTTGTTGTTGTTTCTTGGCGGAGATGTTGTGACGTTGGAGGATCCGGGGGTGGCGTTCTAGCCGGTTCGCGATTGAGGAATGTTGGCGTAATTATTGTGGGTGTTTCGTGGGTTAATTGATTGCGTTCTCGGGGCTGTTTGTTTTAGGATTACTTCAGACCTTCGTACGTCACGATGTACGTATCGTATGAATGACGTTATAATATATTGTTTCAGTGCAGGCTTCGTTTAATTGAATAACAGGGGATACATAAGTAATTGTACCTTTGGTATGTTATTAGAATTGTAAGTGGGTTGAATCTACTGTGTATGTAGAAGATTGTTCGTGTGATGAAAGTAATAGAGGTTGTACCATTTTTTAATCGCTTCGATATTTTACTTTGTACTTGGTCATTTACTTATCGAGGTTCCTGTTATCCTCCTTTTTAAATATCCCAAGAAGTAATGGTTATTTTGTTGGTTGCGATCAGCTGATTCATCAATTTCAATATTGAGAATGAATTATCAGTTTCTCAATATTACGTAGAGAAGAAATATATGAGTGATATGAATTTAGTTCAGTCGCGAAACAATTCTATTTAAACAGTCTAATTAATATTTGTAGTATTCGGATACATTAATACCAATCAGAATGCTTTGGGCTTTCACAAATTTATCATGAATAAATTCAATTGCCACCCCCATTTTATCCTCCTCTATTTCCTCCAATTTAAGCAAGAACATTTTTTCTGTCGTGATTGCACAAAAGAAGATAATTGATATTCATAGAAAGCAATCTGTATTCATATTCCACCGCAGAGTGCGTACAGCTTCCCCACCTTTTGACCAGAGCACCGCCGACATGTTTTCTCAGTAAATATACAAAAATTAGCATATATTAAAACGCGAAATTTTATATTTTCACAACTGACATACAGTTCCAGAATATATCGCTGGCTAAAATCATAGCGTCCTTTTTCGTCGCACAAACATTCGTTTCATTTCAATGCCACGAGGTATAAATTGCACATTAACCAATACACAGATCCAAACCAAATATCGATCAATTTTGGTATATTATCCAAGGTCCAATAAAAAGCCTAAACAACCTCATCCAACAATGAGAACCTCCTTTCACCACTTAATTCATCCCCTTCGCCATTCTTCGTCATCCCCCTCCACCAGACTAATTCAAAACCTAACATGTGCATTGAACTATCCTCTTAACTCATCGAGTGGCAAGTGGGTTTTATCAAAATTCTCTCGGTGGCTGAATCAATATTTATTTCAATTTATAATTCAATATTATATGCGATGATAACACTATTCAATATTATCAGACTTTTCTAGAAGCAATTGCTTTCTTGTGTATTAAAAATAGATTTCTGCCACGAGTTCTGATATAATTTTACATACGTTCATTACCAGGTCTTTAATCTATAATTTATTTTAATTTACTAAATAACACGTAATAAAATATTTAAAAAAAATTGATACATAATGTGATTGGTACATAATAAGTGTATACACTGATACTTCCATTTTCTGTTAAGTTATATCACAAAACGTGATGGCATGACTCGAAAATTACAACACGTTCAAAACAATACGCAAAACAGAATCGCAGATATTAGCAGCTAAATACTACAGTTCGTTCTATACATATAGTTTAAACTTACAATTGGTATCGCGAAAGTTTGAAAAGTTTCAAAGCGAGACTCTCTGGAATGTTTCAGTTCTACCCTATTAAAGCATAATTAACCAACGGAAAAAATTGCATTTCAAGAAACACCCAGAAATAGTTGTAAAAAGCATTATTCAAAAAATTTGTATATTGCTGTGTGAACATTCGCTTACGCTAAATACACTCTATGACGCATAAAAGTTTGAAGAATGCCGTTAATTGCTCTCGCACAATTTTCTTCGGCACGAAAATAAATGCACGTTTTCGACGTGATCAGGTTCGACGTTTTCAGACGTCGATTTCCACACTTATATAATCGCTAAATTAATTATCATGACCGTTACCGGTGCCAATAAACATTCCTTCGCAGGAACAAATGTAGACAAATCTGTTTCGCGACCGGACTTTCACCCACCTAGATCGGGCATTGGGCCCACTGCGCGAAGCCAGTCGAATTAATCATCAAAGAGGATTTCTGCACGAGCGTAAGCCGAACAAATCCGGCACGGAGGCTGTCGCGAGCCGATTCTTCTCCGCGCTCCTCCCGGGTATATCTATCATAAATATTGACCGCGGTTCTCGTGTCCTACGAGGCGTACGTTACGCGTACCGGGATCCACCCTTGGATTTCGGTCATAAATATTGATCAGGAGTGCCGTTTGCGCTCCTTACGCGGCGGAACATCCTGCGTGCACGGTCAATGATGTCCCACGGGGGCACGGAGCGTTGTGTGTTTGCCGTCGATGATTGCGGTTAATTACAACACCGGCCGTCTGTTTGCACGTGAACTCCGCGTTGAACGCGCGCAATCTAACGATCCCCCGTGGGAGGGGTGGGTACGGCCGTCGTGGTTTTGCAAGGAGTACGCGTCTTCGTGATGCAGCTGCCCCGGGGACGGTTAAGTCGACGCTGACACTTTGTCACCGGGGTCAATGTTTGGTATGACGAGTCTCTTTCGCTTGGCGTTCGGCGGTAGCAAGGTCGAGTTGAATGGAGGCCGGCTTTTGTTAAGGGTTGTTGCTCGCCGAACGTTCGTAATTGTTACTCTACCGTGCCTCGTTGAGGCGCAGACTGGTCGAAATTACGGATCGAGAAATTTAGCGACACTTTGGTGTAGCTTCTAAAACCGTTGGAGATGTCGGATGAAAATTGGGGGGCGCGATCATTTTTGATGGTGCACGATTTTTGTTCGATTTGACATGGTCCGTGCCACGTGTACCTACGATGGTACACGTTGAACCTTTCGTGGTACCAGTTGACATGTTTATGTGAAGAACTTACTGCGCCAAAAACATATATTTTGTAATAAGTTTAAGGGGTCTCCCTAGTGTGAAGGCTTAAAATTACAGCTTACGTTTGGAATTTATTTTTAAGATATGATTTTGCTCATAAACTTAAGGCTCAACTCATGTCTTGTACCACATTTGAGGAATATCACTTATTTTTGTTATGTAAAAATTGGAACTTTATTGAAAGTTATAAAAGTTATTCGAAAGGCCTGTTAAAAAATCTTCATCGTTGGCTGCCATGATATCAGCTGTCCAAGTTGTCCAAAATCAACGAATCAGAGAGTCTCTTAATCTGTATGAGTGTGGTTATAGCCGGTACTAGCATGATAGAAAAATATTTAAAAATAACAAAATGGCGGTGTCTCAAAGTAAAGTTTTGCTCATAAAATTGCTTCTATTTTAAGTTATAAACTGCTAATTGTACAAGATATCAACTTGATTCTAGTACGGGCTAGAATGACACGTCCGCCGCATATATTACCAAATTTTCAAACCAATCGGTCGACTTGCTTTTCAGTCGTCGTGGCAGATATTTTATAAAATATCGTTTAGAGAAAAAAGCGTTTGAAGTTTTACATAGTGCCGTGCCGCTCGGCTTCAAGGCCTACAAACTTCGAAAAGTCGCTTTAGAATTATGTTTACAAGATATTAAACTATAGAAAAAGAGTCCCGCCGATCGGCCAATTTCAGCCGGCACTACTGTACATGTTACATGTGCTTTACACCGTGGTTCTGGTGGTTCGGATTCCACCTAAAAATGTAGGTCCAACTTAGGTATAGGTTTTAAACACCATGTTTCAACCTCAAAAGTCACTGTCCCATAACCTCACCGTAGTCGCTAATGACCTCTGCAGTCGATGCGACTATAAACAGTCATATAAAAAAAAAAATGCAAAAAAGAGAATCAATTTTTTCAGATGGTCACACTAGAGAGACCCCTTATGACTCTAGAATATGTTTCCACCAAAAGAATGAAGCATTATAAGAAATGCAGTATAGATCGAGCTAATTACTAATCGATTGATGATGTGAGGAAATATCCAGCGATAATATATCAATCTTTAGTCGAGACATCAAATGGCCTGATGGACAAGCCGAGCAAGAGCGGCTGGACACGAAACGTGTTAATAAATTGTTGCTTTACAGTTTGAATAGTGCATAGGGTAATATATTTTACGTTTATTTGAAAGCTTTCTTTTAAAAAGTATTGCTTAAAAAGATTGCAACCATCTATGTATGTACGTATACGCACAGCGACGCGGACGGCTTTAAACAATAATAATTTGTGAAGTAGGACGAACTGGGAAATAATTCTTGCAGAATTAAATAGGAGAAAGTATGTTGAAAATATTTCAGTGGATTCGAATGTGGGACCTTTTGGGACTCAAAAGGTATTCCATGTCAATTGTTAAGAATATCGAGATTTCTCTTCACTGCATTCACTGTCACATTTTTAATTGACAGGAGCAATTTTCTATTCAAAGATATACTTTTCATTTGAACAAAAATTGGAGGGTACACGTTGCAAAAGTATCGTAGTTGCATCTTAGAAGAAAACAACCAATTTTTTCGATGAAATATGCTATTTTCAAAACTTCCAGCTTTAACTATCTGTTACGGTTACGGTTGTTATTAAACTTTATGTACTTTCTCATTTCCGAGGTCCATGGACATTAAGGAAGCACAGTTGATTGAATAGATATCGATACGAGAAAGTTGACTTTGTGGCTAAATTTTGGATCGCGTGTTTCGAAGCTGTGCTCCAGTTTGACCGTTTGACTCAATTGGAGTTTCAGTGTGTTCGTGGAATACGGGTTCGCAAAATATATTGGCGAAATTGAGAAAGTTCACTGGGGACATTGAAGCAGCAAGAATGGTGCAGCTCCATTTTTGACAGCTGCTCAACTACGATACGCAATACATCAAATGGTACAAAAATCCTGCATCGTTTGGTGCAGGTTTGACGCAATTCCAACGACAACTGAGCGATTTGTTGCGAATTCTGGGCTTGCACCCATTCAGATCAATAATTGTGTAAACAGTTTATTTCTAATTTACTCGAAGCTAGTAAAAATGGAGCTGCACCGGATCAACGCTGTTGAATGCGTCTGCCAATTACAAAAACAAAGACCCTAACTACCCACTTACATTCTCACCATCTCCTCTCAGGAATTCTACAATCACGAACGATGCCACTGAAACGAATTCAGAACCAATGGTTCTTCCCATAATCGAACAAGACGACAGACCTCGCGTTTCCGCCGTTTAAAAAGCAGCTCCGCCACGAACCCCCGTCGTCGCGTGTCATCGACCGTGGGGAGCACGTCGGACGGGACTGCAGTTTCCGAAACAACATAATTTTCCAGCGACACGGTAACCTAATCGGCCAGCTCCGCCCGCCCCCGTGGCGAATTCACGAGCGTCTCCTACCTGGAGGCCGCGTCCGCTGCGGCCGATCAACGAGGCGACGGGGCCGGAGGGGAAAACAAAAAAATTGTGTAAAAGAGCAGCGGAACGGTCCGATCACCAACGACGAACCGTCGAAAATCGCAGATGCGTCGATCCATTCATAGCTACGTGTTATTTTATTTCATAGGCTCGCGCCCCTCTAGCCGTCCATGACGTCTACCCGGCGATCTGGCGTGTTACGCGCGAAGCACGGCGCGAAAGACAGAGAGAAATCGAACGAGAGAAAGGGCTTCACGCCCATTATTGCGATACGTGGAGGGAATGAGAGGTAGCATGGATAAGGGACAGAGAGAAAGAGGAGCGCAGAAAGCGCAATGTGGACACAGTCAAGGTCCAGTGACCAGCTGATTGATTGTCTCCGTGGGGGTTGCTATTTAGGGGTATCATCGTGAGTGGGATGACAGACGCTCTACTGGAGACGCCACCATGAGAGGATGAATTCGACGTGGGATTTGCTCGTCGGGGAGACCAGTCGAACCGTTCTTTGTGATTAGGCACGATAATGCGTGCGGTGATTTTAACCCTTTAGATCGTAATTTCTCTTCTAGCTTGGCACAGTTTTGGCAGTGATTCGTTTTAAATATAGGACGTATAATTCGTTTATGGGAGGACAACGTTCGTTAATCGGAGGAAACGTTGCCGTAATAAATATTGCGGTAAGTTGTTTGTAAATAATGGGACAAGGGCTGCGGAATATGGATGTCGATTAATGTGGCCGCTAAGTGTTGCATTGGGTGTGTTAATTACTAATACACTTATTTGAACTTATTTAATTGTTTCAAGCGTCCATTTAATAGAACTAGTCTTATTCGCGTGTTTTGTTTTGCGTCGCAAGGTGTTCGGTCAATATTTAAGGGGGAAATAAAAGAGAGGGGATACATGCATTCGCAATATTCAATCGTGATTCAGCTTTTTGCAAAGATGCAACGGAACGAAAGTAAAATCTTTGAGGTATACAGTGTACATAAAACTTCTTGGTATATAACTGTATGTATGAATTTACTTTTATTATATTCTTTAGACTTGAAGCATAAAAAGCAGCACTTTGTCGAGTGCTTTCAAACAAAGGGAAATTATATTCGAACATTTTCCACGTTTGCTTTTCCCTTCAATGTGTAATTTACTATAATATCCGAAATATGGAGCGGCAGTTAAATCTGTAATGTTGCTCATTTTCAGTAAATCGCTTTAAATTATAACTTGCTGCAAATTATTAAGAAAAATCTGTTACTTCGCCTTGCCATTACTTACGATTAATTTAACGTCACCGTTGAATGCAATATCTCCTTGTAGTTTACCAGAAAATAAGTCTTCAGCAATGCTGTCAAATGTTATTTTCACACAGGCGCTGCAACAAGCTTTCGCCTTTAATTAATATTTCACCAATTTCGTACCATGGCTTTTGCTTTCTAAAATTTCGAAAATTACTACATATTTATTTCTGTAACACAATACGACGGAGCAACAAACGAACTGAAAAATGTCTTGGTCCATCGAGCTTTGGAGCGTGACAAAAATGAGCACTAAAACATCCTCAAAAATACAATATTCTTAAAAAGAGAAAGGTCCAACCAACCTACCCCTGCCAACAAAAGTATGCGCCAAAAAGGAGCCAAACTTCCTTCCGGTATACGGTTGCACTCCTGCGCTTCCTACTTCCCAAGAACAGCCATAAAAATCGAGCACCATAAAACAACGACCAGCCGCGCCAAACCACCAGCCAAAAGTCGAAAGCCACCCCTTCGCGAGACACTCGGAAAATAGATCCCAGTTTATCGATTAAGCGGTTGCTCGAACGGAGGAAGTGAGCCTCTTCGGCGTTTAAATCGGGTCACCGGATATGTAGCCGAAGAAGTCCCCATAATGGTGATGGAACAGCGAAGAACGAGAAGGCGCGGGGCGGTCTCGGCCGGCAACGAGGTCGAGGGGTGGGGTTAGGCGAACACTCCGTTAGAAATTAACGCTGGGGTGACACGGGCTGGCTTTCCCATTGTCCTTTCGCCTACCCCCTTCGAATGGGACGTCTGGTGAAAAAAAATTCAGATGTGAAATTTTCATTTCCGCTCCGGATCACCGGCTCGGAAGAAATACTTCCTGGGCGGGGGGGCTCACCTCTCCGGATCCGTAGACCTCGTGCTTCGGGCGTTCTTTTGTTGCGCGGCTGCCTCCTTCGTGCACCTGATTTCGCCTGAACGGTCGTTTACTTTTAATAACACGGCACGCGAATGTGTCGTCAATTTACGCGGCGCGTGTCCGGCGAAAAGTGTGTTAAGATACATTTTTGTTCGTCGAGGACAATCGCCGGAAAACCGGGAAACTTTCTGGCGTATGGTGTATGCAAATTTTTCTGCGAACAACATATTGGTAGCGGTGCCGCGATTTCTGGGCGAATTGTAGTAAAAGTAGTTAATGAAAGTCAGTTTTGTATGATATGAAGCGCAAATAACAAGTACAGTAATATGAATATGGAACATTTGGTAAAAGCTTGCGTTGGGAACATTTCCAAGAGGAAGATTAAACACAATAGATACTGAAATGATGAAACCGCATTTGAAAACGAGAATTTAACTTGTTGTGCGCGAAAAATGCTCCAAAATATAATTCTACGTGTATAAAAGTATGGAAAATAATATTACAAAGAACTGCGATCTAAAAATGACACCTTATTTATTATTTAACCCTTCATGCTCTCTCAGAATATAGTATAAGTGTTACAATATTAGTACCCCTGTTTTTCTCATCCAAATTTCCATGCCTCGGCTCTACAAACTTACGAATTAAAAGAACATAACAACCAACTAGAAAAAAGGACTCGACTTGAAAGGTTTACCTTTCGAGTCGAATTAAATTAGGATTAAAATCCCTAAAAAGAACTTAGCATCGACTGATTGCAGTGTAAAATCCAATAACCAAACTGACCCAAACCTGACCGTCACTTCGCTGCCGAAAATCGAACAACTGTCGCAGTTATCAGAAATGGGCACCGTCGCAATTTGCAAAAGTAAAATGCTACATTGTTACTGAAAAGATGAGGTCCATTCGGCAGACGAAATTACTTTAATTCGCAATAGAGCGAGCCACCGACTCGGAAGAGTAGCCCTTATCGAGCAGAAGTTCGCGACGGTGAAACGTGGTTCGTCGTGTAGAACGAGAAACGTGATAGAGGGACAGGAGTGAAAAAATTCAGATTCGACCTGTTCGTTGTCGTCGTGGCCCACTGACTCGGAAGAAATACTTCCTGGACAGGGTGAGGACGTAGAATGTAGGGTGGACGCCCTTCTTGTTTTTTTAGCATCCACCACGGTGTTCATAATGGAAACATTGCATGCGCGAATCGTTCATCGTTGATTAAAAGTTCTTTCTTCGACCTTCCCCGTTTTTCAGTCGCGTTACTCGCACGAAGTGCACGACGAAAATGTTCGTTTCTGTTAGTTTCGTGGTTTGTTGTAATTGTTACAGACAGCGAATCAGGTATAATTATAGTACATATAATTATAGTACAGGTATAATTACGCGAAAGTACGCAAAGGTTCATTAGGGAAGGCAGAGAAAACAAAAGTTTCCAGAAAGTAAAACAAGCGAAGAACAATGACGCGGTGCATTTGAATCGCTTAATTCCTTCAGTTTCTGAATATTTGTAAATAAAAGCACGACCGGATGTGACTTACAACGCCTCAAATAACGTTTACTTCTCGGAGGGATATTTAGTAAAACATTAGCGTATGATTATCATTAGATTGTAGCATGATGTATAGGGTGAACGTTTAGTATCAGATATAAGTTGACTTTTATATTTGAAAGAATAGTATACATGGAGTGTCCAGCAGCCAATCAGTGCAACTTCAAGTTTCCCTGATCACGAGTTTCGCAGTTCAAAAGCTATTTTCATACGCAAGCAATAGATGACTATACTAAAATACTCATTTTTTTCCAAGTAATGCGTAAACACCTAATTTATCCCGGTTCGAATGTTAATGGACTTACATTGACTGGCATCTGAACCCTTCGCATATAGTTATAACAGCGAAATCTTTGTGAAGAATTGCGAAGAATTGGATACACGCTTAATACGTTATCCTTCGTTTGAAACAATGTTGGAAGCTATTCAGTTATTGCCCTTGAATAATATTTTCCTCCCAAATTGAACCCTTTACGATAATGACGCGTCGATGCAACTATCGTGTACGTTGAGTAAACTACAAACGAGTCAGTAAGGACCTGCCATATATTGCTTTCCGATATAACGTGCACAACCCGACGAGCAGTCAAGTATGCACAACTGGAAACCCCACGCCACCCCATAGTTACACAATTTCTCGAATTTCCCAGACCATTGCCCCCGCCCCCCAGCGAATATCTATTGCACACGCGTCACAACGACGAACTGACAACTTTTGAACGGGACCGGAGGAAAACGTGGGAGCTCGAAGAGTGGGACGTCCTTTCGATTCCACCTTTTCATCCCCGAAATCGGATCGCTCCTGCTAACTGCGGAGGGACACCCTTTCCCTCGGCGAACCGGATACAGGATCCGCCGTGTGGAAGGTCCACAGGAGAAGTACGAGGTCGAAGAGGAAACCCAATCGCTGTTTACCCAGCGCCGTCGTTCCCTGCGTAAGCAAAGCGTCCGTCCATCCATCGGGCATGGGCAAACAGAACCGCCCCCCGCGCCCCATTACAACACTGCCGTAAAATCTTCGCGTGGCTCCCGAACTATTTCACCTTGCATCTTCGTCCACCGCCCCGAAGAGACATCCAGTCTATTCTGTTTATTCGTTTGCTACCATCGTGTCGCATGGACCGCGCAGGGTGATCAGCGGCTGCTGTATCACGCCACGTTGGAATACGAAAATGTGTAATGAACAGCAGGTGAAAGTGCGAGAGGCTTTCTGAAATTTGGACTTGGGCGGATGGCTGGTTGGGAAATGTTGGTTAAATTTATCGTCCTTCGCGCTATTTCTTTTGCTTCTTGACGAAATTTATGGTTACTCTAAATGAAATTATGTATGGTTGAATAAATAGTTAAATGAGAGAACTGCATGGACACAGTTGCCACTTCGCGTGTACGATATTAAGTACTTTGCTTTATCGCGAGACGTTCTTTAGCATGGAAAGTATGAATATAGTTTCTCTCTGGATAATTGCGAATTAACGTATAATACAGTACTGCTATCGTTATTAGTAGGATTTATGTTAAGATAATATAATGTATTTTAAACGTGCCAATATAACATTTACGTCGTTAGTTGTGCTGAAATACCAACGTAGATCGCATAAAAAACGACGAATCTCTCATTCACATTCGTACACTTCAGCGGAATCATTCGACTGTAAGGAACGTACACGCGAAAACTGTTGTACAAAATTACCGTCAATATAAATTGATGCTGCTAAATCGCTTGAATGTTTAATGGCCGAATGAATAATAAGTGAAGTGGTCGGGCAGATTTTAATTGAACCCGAAATAATTGGTCAAATTCAATAATAAAATAGTCCGAAAATTATTCACGCTTACATGATACGACATTTTGGATCGCTGCAATGGAAACCGAATTTTCCAATCATTTATACACGATACACTGAATTTCACGTTCCCTCTTTCGTATAATTAAAAGCGTTACTCAACAATACACATTTGCGTGGCACAAAAAATTGTCGCCCCTCCAAACACGATTTCGTTCCCGATTCAAGGATACAATTCCGCGCGGGATCGAGAACAATTCCGGCTGAAACGGTCGCAATACGCCGCGAGAGAAAAGGGGAAACCACCCCCTCAAGCCCCTCAACCGAATCACCGTTCCTGACGAATCGAGCGCGAGACGGCCGAGCGTCTCCTCGATTTCGAAATATTTCTCATCATCCATCCACCGTCCGGCCATCTCTTGCAATCTCTTATCCCGGCATTGACTCGTGAAATCACCGACTCCCGCTGCGAGCCCGGAGAAAGAGAGAATCGTTCTTATCTGCCCCCCCTGTTTGTCCCATTGAGCAACGTGTTCCGCGAGCGCTGAATGAGAAACGGCAGAGAGTGAGAGAGAGAGCGAGGAGGAGACGGGGGGGGGGCAGAAAGGACAGAGAAATAAGGGGGGAAAGAAGGTGGGCAACGCACAGAGGCAGAGGTAGAGACAAAAAAAAACAAAACAAGGGAAAAAGAAGGATCCACGGAGGAAAAGGGACACGAGAGATCCTGCTGACAGGGGCGCGACTCCTGATTGCTGTCGCATTGTGCTACGCCTCGTCCCGCAAACAGGAACGACGCATTGTCGCGTGGAATCGGTGAATGCACGACGGCAAGACTCCCGATGACGTGGGAGGAACCGAAACACAGGGAGGCACGCTCGGCCTGCGGGAAGAAGAAGGCGCGCCGGGACCGAAAAAAATTAAACCCCTGAGACAATAGGTCAAGCGTCCATAGAAACGGAAACACCAAACACGCCCTACGCTTTGTATCCGTCGCGGGACACAAACGGAGAGCGGCGAACGAATCGATCTCGCCCGCCTGCCTGTGGGACGCGAAACAGCGATGACGTGACGCGGAACGTTCAAGCAGGCCGGCGCGTTGAAAGCCGGGGTTGAACGTTCGGAATAGACCCGGTGTTGTGTGTACGGGCATCATCCCTCCGCGCCCGGGTAACACGGTGGTTGGGTTGCGAGGCATAGGCGGCGTTGCGCGAATTCGTGTTACGCGAAAGCAAGTGCAGGTGAGCCTCCTATAACACGGTGGGTGGGCTCCTACAAAATGCCGTGTTATGCGTGACGCCATCGTGGACGTCACGAAACGCAGGCAAAGGTGGCTATTCTCTTCTTTCAATAAGTTAAAAAATTGTAACGAATACATACGGGTATAAAACGGCGTTGCTATTAACCGTTTTGTATGAGGGTTTCCGCATAGGGTCTAGTCGGTTAAGAGTGGGCCAATTTTTTGTTGCTATTGGATGCTAAACAATTTTCTTTGCCTAAGACACCGTTCTGTGAAATTTCAGATCTCTGCCCGCTTGTCTAAAGGTAGTATGAAGGTAAAACCCCCAAAGTTTGTAATTTTTTTTTTCTGTTGATACTTGAGATATTTAAACGTAACTTGGGGAAGAAGTAGCTTCATACAAGCTCTACCTCACATAAGTTTTGTCAAACTTGTAGCGACATTATTGAAGGCAGAAAAGTAATCATTTATTCTTACGGGGTAGTTTTTGCACCGCGTTATGGGGGAGGGGTGGTTACCTGTGCATATTAGTGCACGGAACATGGTGCGATTCTAAAATTTAATAAAGCTATATTATTTTCTTATTACACCTGTTGCAATTTACTGTTCTAAATACAGGACAAATCTAATCTATTATTTCGCATATTCGTGACATGTGCGACTCTCAGTCGAGACGTTTCTTTCAAACTCTACGGACGTGCCTTCCTACGTGTCTTCGGACGTATTAATTAATCAAAAGTTGATATCCATATTCCAATAATACCAAATGTACGTCTTTCTTCCTTCTTCGTCGCTGCTAATTACCATTAAACTGTTACCTTTAAAATCATTTTATTTATCAAATCTAAGATATTCGTGTTGCATGAAAACCATGTCGTAAATTGTACAGTGCTATGCGAGGTACACTTACATATCTTGTATCTAATAGAACGATTGTATGTCACACAATGGTCGTTTCTTCGAAATATTTGTTTTGCCGTTCTTTGAATACATTATTACACTTTCCTGTGGTGATAAGCGTGATTTTAAATCGTGGCTACCTACTCTCTGTAGCAAGTGTATATAATTTTCGACAATTACAACAGTCATTACAGTGTGGGAACTCTACGCTGATCTCATAAGGGTCGATTTTATCTTGTACAATATGAATACGAATACATCTATTTGACAAACATATACAAATTATATTTAAAAGTGCAGATGCAACAGTTTGAGCCAGTCAAACTGAACGAAGACATAAATGTCTCGTTACCGCGTCACGGGTAATACATTTGCTTCAGAAATAATTCGGACCTTTAGCTCGCAAGCGAAACTTCACTGAATTATACGTATATTGCACGCAGTCTGATAAAACTATTTCCAACGAATCATTCATATAAATACAAACATGAGCACGCTTCTAGAATAATTATTCTCAACAACCTTACGGCCGCAACCATTTATAATAAACAGGTGAACCGAATAAATCATTTATTTTTATCCGTACTGCGAACAAATCCCACGATAACATTCTGCGTGGAACTTCATTATCGCCACAATTTGTATCGCCTTTAACCCACAACCGTTCCCCAACAGCATTACGCACGCTTCTTTCAAAAATTTTCGCTCATTTGGGCGATGCGACGGGGAATACAATTTTCTCCGAAGCCCATCAAACTTCGTTTCGGGCGCATCAATCCCGAAACCACTTCGGTCCAACTCTTTACGAGCGTCCGATCGAACGACAAAGTGGTCATCCTTGATAACCAAGGACAACGAAGCGAAACGTCTTTAAGGAAAGTACCGTCTTCGACGATCGAATCACCGGCGGGGTTGGCCGGCCCCGCCGCCGGTAAACTTGTAAAACAATAAAAGCTTCCGGTGACCCAGCGAACCGGTACATCGAGTTAGCCAACTTGGAACTTTTCACCGGAAACCACCGCAAACCCGAGGCGTGTAGCGGCCAGGATGAACAATCGCTGGTTCTTCCAGTTCTTGTCGCGTTCATCCGGGAAACTGGAAGACGTGTACCTGATTGCAACATGTCCCGCCGTTAGAATATTTTAACATTTAGAAAGGGGGAAAAGGAAGGCAGGAGAGTAGAATGTCGTCGATAGTTTTGAAGAAACGTTTAGATGAGATTAAAGTTTCCAAAGGACTCTGACAGTGGTTAAGAACGTCCAACCTTTTTCGATTGATCTGGTTAATTTAATTGATTACACCATTACGGTGTTTCGTTTATTATATATCATACTGATGTCGTTCTATATTGTTCTACGGGATGGCTTAAAGTAAATTCAAGTAAATTGAATTCAAAAGGATAGTCCATGTACGATATATGTACATACGTGGTATCAATCATTCGGCGACACGAATTCATGAATAATATATTTATAATCGTTTCTTTGGGCTGTAAAGTTATGACAAGGGTACCGTAAATTAATTGCAGAATTGTTTTTAGTCGTAATCGGTAAAAGCTTTTTTCAGACTACTGTACAGTGTGATCAGGCCAACGAAAGTTATTTATATTTATTATACGAATTTCGTTTGCACGATTCTTACTTGGAAATTTCAAACTGGCATATATATGTATATTAAATTTTATAGTAAGGTAGAAACTGTATTATCAAAACACTCGTTAGCCAAACATTCTACTATCCAGACGTTCCCACATCCGAACATTATATCGTGCAAATAATACACGTGTACACATGTTTAGTTCCTTCCACAGGACGAAATCTGTTTACAACAATTTAATACATTGTTAACTTTATAATCGTAATACAGCGCAGCGCAGTTCTATCTGTCTAATAAATAAAAATGAAACCCATAATAAAACAGCAACGTATTATTCGCTCAGAGAATAATCAACATGATAAAAATGAAAATATATATCAATGCTCGCGCGTAAACTAACACCGAGAGTAAAACAAATATACAGTCGTGGAGAATAATAAGTGGACAGGTAGACAGAATAGGTGTCAGTTTTAATCGCCTTTAAAATATTGTTACAAACTTAACTTTTTTCTATTCTATACCCTTACGATACATAGATTATTTAGTGAACAATTCAAACTAATATTTACATTTTCACGTACGCAATCCACATTTAACGAGATAATCAACCATTTGTCGGGAGACAGAAATAAGTGGACAGCCGGCAACAACGCTATCGCGAGACAAGAAATGTAAGCAACGTTTACAAATTGGTTGTGCTTGCAAGCAATAATCTCAAACAAATCTGCCAGTGACAATTTGGGTTTTAAAAAATAGTTTATTACGTCGACATATCTTTAATGGTGTGGGGGTGTTTTTCTTGCAACGAGATTGGTGATATTGTAAAATATTATAAATGACAATTTAGAGACGGCAGTGGTGAAGATGGGTCCCGGCAGCGGTTTGTGTTACATCAAGACAAAGGTAAGAAATTTGTTAAGGATTCGAATATTCAACTGCTCGAATGGCCTCCCCAGAGTGCTGACTTGAATCCGATTGAACACCTGTGGAGTTTGTTGGATACAAAAGTACCATTGGATAAGAGAACCGGTAAAATCGAATTTTTCAGAAATTTACGGACCCAATATGAATATATCGAAAAAGTTTACATGGAAAATCTAATAACCAGCATTCCCAGACGATTGGAAGCCGCAATTCAAGCAAAAAGCGGCAACACAAAGTATTTTATTTCGTGTCCACTTTTTTTGTTTCTGGCCGAATGGCTGGTTATATCGTTAAATGTTGATCGCGTACATAAGAATGTAAATATTAGCTTAAATTGTTCACCAAATGATCTATGAATCACAAAGATGTAATAGAAATAGTTGTAAGTCGATTAAATTTCACTGACATCTATTCCCTCTACCTTCGTTTTACTTTCATTCCACCATACACGCCACTCCAAGTACGCTAACGCCAGTGTACAATAAACATTTGACTCGCAAATACGTACTCCCCCCCCCCTCTCCACCCGCCAAAAACCAAACGCATCAAAATTACAATTCATCTAGCAGCTTTTTGGCAGCCACTGCTCTCGCCACACTCTATTTAATCTTCGTTCATCCCAAACACACCTCCGGCGTATACCAACCCCCCGTCCCCTCTGGCCCCTTATTCCACGCGGAAATGTTCACCGGCGCGCTTCTCTTTCTCTTTTTTTTTGCTTTTTTACCCGCGTACGTTGTCGGATCGAAATAAAACGGGAGGCATAATGAAAATAACGCTGTCGCTGGACAGCGAAAGGAATAAACCGTAAGAGGCGGGGGTGGGGGTGGAGGGGGTTGGTTTCAGGGATCGAGGGGCGCGTAAAGGGGGGGTGGGCGTTCTCACGATTATACGAAGCAACCCTTTGCTGCGTGAACACGCCGCGCCGGCGTTCGTCGCGAGGCGAGGGCATGCGTGCAGGCCCGCTATATCCATTACGCTTATTACAACCCCGACCGCCGCCACTATCCTTTAACCATCCGCTCCCTCGTACCGCCGCCCACCCTTTTACGTGGATGAACATCGATCGACACCCGACCCGGAACAGTCCGGCCGCCAGGTAACCAAATTGCCCCCGTTCTCGACTCGATCCTCTCCGTCCCTCCGCCGTTTCGCTCTACGTTTTCTCTCTTCGTCTTTGTCGGAAACGAACTGTCGACCACGTTTACCCCGTCCACGAGTTTTCTTCGCGCAACCCCACTGCAAAAGCGTCCTACGGGGCAGGGTTCTTTTTGGGGGTGGTTTCGTAGAACCCGAATTTGGGGAGGTTTTCATCCGAGTATGAGTGCGATTGACGAATGATCTTGTGTTATTTTATTTTGTACAGAGGACTGTTCGTGTTGTCGAAGGGGGAACGTGATTAGGTTTCGCTCAGGTTTTGTTGGGGAGCGGGGGAGGCGAGGAAGTTTTGTTGTTAGGGCTGTTTTTGGATATATATTTGGGGCGGTATTTTGAGTAGCTGGTATTGCAAAGTTATTGTAATTTTGTGTGGGTCGATTAAGTAGGAGAAAGTACATATAGTGAAATGGGGTTGTTCTGTTGGGAGTGTCAAATTTCTTGCAGACGGGGGATGACAGTTGTTCTTGGATTTTTTTTGCTGCAATTCTTTTTATTCTGTTTTTTCTTCTTCGTTCTGTGGTAGGAGATACGAATGAACGTAGTATACATCGCTTTTATTCACTCATAGAACTGAACTTTCACGAAAGTGTTGCCTAACACTTTCGATCCCTGGACGCTTCAATATTGAGGTCCTCGCATGACTTCGACAGCAGTTCAAACTAATTTTCCTTTTCCTCATATATTGCAAAGCAATTGCTTCGACAGAGGCAAAATCAATTTCGCTCAATTTTGCAGCGCAAGGTAATGTTGCGAGGAGAATTGTTTGGGGATTAAAGTTTGGCTTGATACGGTATAATGGAAATATTAATTATGCAACGAAATTTTTGGGACACGCTATGCACCTATACATCCTATATATCCTATATTTATTTCGTTAAATATATATTTCAAGAATTCGATTTTCGAAGCATATAGTTATTATTAATGACATTAATTATTAATAGCCCTCCGTCTGCGTGGATGCGTTGCTTCTTTCATAAAAATTATCGAACACGTTTGCCGACGGGACAGTCCTCTGCAATAATGAAAGGTGGCCATTAATAATGAATAAAATGGAATAACAGCGAGGTAAAAAGGCCACTTGTTGCTACAGTATTTGATGAATATGTAACAGTTTAACATCCGCATTTGCTAACTGAATTTACAACTTGAAACATTATTCACGCAAATAGTTCTCCATGCTTCTGCGATAGTGCTTCACGTGATCACACAGATAATAATAATTTTCATTCTTTCGCGTACAACGAACAAGGTGCTCCATATGTAACTGAACATGGTGGAACATCTCACGAGAGAATAAACTTATCAAAAAACTGGTCCTGCAATAGTTATTTAATACAAACTGGGGATATTGGGCGGGATAAATAATTTCTCGTTGGGCGTAGCGGTGGGTAAGGTATCGGAGGAAAGTTAATATTTTTCAAACAGAACTTTGTATTCTTTCACCCATATTAAGATGGCGTATGTTAAAACGAACACAATGATGCACAACATGATATTATCGCACCAAACAGTAATAAACTACTGTAGTGGTACCGTTGCATATATTAACACGTTCGTGGACGTGAATACATTCATTGCAATCGCGATGCAAAATAAATAGCATTGAAATTTGCAAGTCACAGTACCGTACATTCTATTCTATGTGGCGTTAATTTTCTGAAATAAAAATAAACAAAAATAATAAATCGTCTATCTAATTTCGCATCTCCTTAAAACTCTTACCGACCGCGAACCTGTTGAACCGAATAAAAAACGATTATAGAAAATGGCAGCGAATAACAACTTTATAAAATCACACAGAAACTAATGAACTATTATTCTCCAAACATTGGATAACTATGTACTGAATAAATTAAATGTTGGATTCCGGGGTAAACGAAATTATGTGCAAACAATTACTTCCGGAACGAGGTTTTAGATAAGAATACCGTGACGTGTTTGCTCGACATAGTGATGGTATGCGTCGTGTCCAAAACTATCCTAAGTGCAATTGATGTTCCGCTACTATATATATTACCAGTTTTAGGGGAGAAGACTGACCTTGGCCCTTGTTGGGTCGCCTTAGTCAACGCGGAGTCCGGCCCTTGGCAGTAGTCGTATCGCTGACTACTACCACTGACTACCTTGGCGTATAATATTGACTCTGGCTAGGCCGGGATCCGCTCGCCTCACATATCATCGGTGACTGAAGGGCTGGTCAGCCAGCATATGTATCCGAAACTCTGGTTGCGCTCAAACTTCCTTCGGTCATGAAGCAAGGCCTCGCGTACATCAAACCGTCAACGATTTCAAATGAGAAACCAATCTATCACAACCGGCCATCCCGTCCGTACCAAGAAAGGTGTTTCTCCTTCGCCGGCAGCAGACAAAAGCAGCATCGCTACACGTGGTCGTTGCACGCGAAACGCGGCTCCACAATTCACAGGGTAAAAGCAACCGCGCGTGATATATTGTACGGTCCCGCTTAAGTGGAAGCTCACTCTCTCTCTCTCTCTCTCTCTCTCGCCCTCTTTCTCCACTTTCAACTCGCCCTCTCCCTCTGGCTCTCACACTCTCTCTCTACAAACGACACAGGCGACGAAGGAAGCGCGAGGACGCCGCCAAGAGGAGGGAAAAGTGCACGGGGGAGGATCTCGGGCGAGCAGCTGTATTAAGTGCGCCTATAGATTACGGGCGGGGAAAAAGTGGAGGCCACGGCGCGCTAAAACGCTGTGGAAAAAAGATTACCCTATGCACTCCATACGTCATTCGTGCACGGCCCGTTCGAGCACACGCGCGTGTGCTCGAACGTAGCGTCGCGACGCCGCGGTGTCGCTCTGACGCGTCGACGACACTCGCTTTTCCGACGGGAGGGGAACGGACGACGCGCAGCGGCGAAAAAGTCCAAGAACGTGGCCAACAGTGAACTTTTCATACATTTGGCATACTATTGGTATATATTACGGCAAAATGATTTCAGCAAGTAAACAATGTGAAATTCGACGATAAATATCGTATCCATGGTTCTAATTACGATCGTAAATATAAAAAATACAAAATAGTTTGCTGTCCAACAAAATGAAGAAATAGTATCGGACCTAATTGTAAAAAGCTAATAGTTTCTTAACAGTAGAATTAAATATTTTAATTTAGTCTTTTATACTTCGCCCCAATGTCCAACGTTAGTAATAGAGTCGTCCCACTGTGGGCCCTTCCCGGCGAAGCATCAAGGGATTGTGATACGGCAATTGCTATACAGAGACGATAGACGTGATTTGGAATAGAATTATGTTTATTGTTAGGATAATTGAACAACTCCAGCTAACGGGCCCGAGGTTCCTGAACGGGATTCACAGGCAGCCGTATTATAAACCCGTGGGTCGTAATAGTTAATACCGAAGTCCTAACAACAAAGTAAGAAATAAATGAATAACAAAACAATCGTAAAACAGTAACTGATATATCACAAGTAATATACAAAGAAGAGGGCAGCTAAAAATACACGTGGAACACCGTTACGAAGCTGATGAAAGAAATATCATAATGGAAGGCGATAAACAAATGACGATAATTGGTAAGGTCGCAAATGGTCGCAGCTAATTTCTATCGGAACTTGTTGTGTCACCTTTCATCTTTACTTTAAGAAAAAGATGGACGCTTGAACAACTATTTGCTGAAATAAAGAGAAGAATATATAGATCTCGCATTTTTAAGTACCACAGCCTTATCAATTTTTTAAAAGTAATAAAATCAATGCAAATATGATGCTAGAGCACATTAAGTAATACCAACATTCATAGATTATCTTGATACATGGACAGGGAATCGTAACATAATTTCTAGTTTTAGTTGAAAATATCCCTTTCCTGATACTAGTATGTTTGAAGCTGCATGTCTCTTAGGGGAGGAAATTACAAGCGTTGAATTTGATAGAACATGATGCAGCAATAGTTCCTAAATGAATAACAGTTTACAGATTTTAAAAATCATACCAAATTTTTCTCTACTTTTGCCCACGATTTTACATTTTTTCGAGCCTATAGTAACGTTGGACATTGGGGCCAAAAAAAATCGTAATTACTTGAGAACTATATCTAAATGTATTATGATTACTATTGCTATTTTTGTATTTGCTGCAGTATTTTTAACGAGAATCTGTGACCCTGTTATTACGGGATCCGACGTTATACACAGCATGTGGAACAACTATTTCATGGTCGGTGCTATCGAATACTTTCAAGTGTTATTTTCGCGAAGCTTTTCATAAAGAAAGTGAACTAACCGGAACTAAAAATGATGTTACAAGTGCGCCTGTAATTGATATATTATGAATTGTGGCCACCCAAAAGCGCGCGTACACTTACAACCCGTGCAACTTAGTAAACCGCAAAACGCAGCAGCTACTTTTACATTACTGCAATGGCAGCAATGTGTATCATATTGCATGCATCAACAAAGGATTCGTTCCAACACATACTACAAAACTTACGTATCAATGTTGACGTTTATGGGCTGTATAACAAATTACACCTGTTATTAAAATAATTCATTGACCACTGGAATACTTTAAAGCCCTATTGTCAGTTTTTTAAACAATTTGGAACATATTCATTATGATGGAAGAGGAAAGTGATATCCAATTATTTAAAAAAAAAAATTGCCAGCTATATGCATTAAACGCTAATAGATAAAATTACCCAACAAATTCCAATTTAGAAAATAATTTTTTATTGGTATACCGATTTTTATTATAATTATTTTAGGTATAGAAATATCGTTACTCGCCATTCTTTCAACTGTAACAATATGCTTTCGTGTCGTGATATTTTGAATTAATTATCATCGAATTATCGAGAGAAGGGTGCACTCCCACAAAAATTAGAGTGAAACAAAACGAGCGTACGGAAATTTATTACAAATATAAAAAGTTACGAGTAAATTATAAAGATGAACTTCCACCTACCTTGACTCCCTTAACAATCATCCACGCCGTTATGTATATAACTTCCGGTACAAAGTGGAACGAGACCTTAAATGGAGAAACGGAAAATAAGGAACAACCTTAACATTACCACAGTTCTTCCATCGAAAGCAACACCATGGGGGTCGCACGGTGTCGCCAATCAACGACCCTTGCAATTTAATAAAACGTCTCTCAATATTCTGCAACTGAATTGAATTATACTTCATGACCAAATTGAACGAACGAATTGTTTTTTAACAGAATAAACGCATTTTTTTTTACCGACAACCGTTAATCTGATAACGGCAAAAATAGGGCAGAGAAACAACAAACCGTCCGTCAATTTGATGTTAAAATAAAGTTTGCGAGCACCGCGAGTGACACACCTTACGAGCATTTTCGATCGTGTCATTCTGGCGGTATCTGTTCGTTGCGGGCACGGTTTCGGTTCCCCCTTAATGGCAAAACAAGACGACTTCCATGGACTTTTCCAACAGCGTTCTGGCCCAGTGACAGCATGGTATTAAGCCCCGGCAGGCCGATCGAAGCTGAATGATATGTCATGTAACGAGAGAACCGGATACGTTTTAATGACCCCGCCATTTATTGTCAATCGTACGGAACCGTCGAATTCGACGCAGACGACATGTTATCGTACGGTGTCTTTGGTGCCGCCAAATTGTAGGAAGGCCTCGTGGATCGGCGAAACGTGGAGATTAAACGCGGAGGGAATATGTATGTAATTGCGCAATTGAAATAGGTGGTCATTCTGGGAATGATACGAGTGGCAATTTTAATTTTTTAGTGGCCCCGCTTTAAGCTGCAACATACAGTCGGTCCCATAAGGGCTGTTACGCACGGTCGTACCCACTGTTTGATTGGAGGTAATACAGGGTGTCTCACGATATGTGCCCGATTGATGTACATGAGTACTGAACGATAGGTGATAGGACGAAAATGCAACGAGAAAGACATTTTTGCCCTTCAGTATTTCAAAGCCGTAGTAAGATCGTCTCGTGTTTCTTTTTTTTTAAATGCAACGCGATATTTTTGTTCCGTCACGTTTTACCTGTGCCTTTTACATTTAAAGTATAGGAGTATAGGATAAGTACGTTGAGTTGGTTGAATTATTGTCGATAGATGAGATTGGGATTTCCAGAGAATACTTTACTGTACATGAAAGGGTATAAGTTCACTTTGATAAGAATATATGAAACTTACCAACATATTTCTTTCTTTGTTGTGTTATTATTTGGCTGTGGTATATCGTGGAGAAAATTGAATATGCCTTCGGTTGTTACTTATGCATGTAGAAATTTATCATAATTATTTATCACAATTTAATTTCGTCTCCCATTCAAAATAAATATTATACTACGAGGCTAACTTTTACCATCAATCATTTGGGATACCGTTCGCATAAATAGATAGAATAATGTAAGCGTTACGAAATTCGAAGAAAATTCATATCCATCTTAGCAGACTGAAGGAAAAGTTTATTTCAAGTTTAAAACAGATAAGGCAATTCATTACAAATAACTGTTATCTTAAATCTTATCCAATAAAAATATTGGATGATCCAATATTCATTTCTATAATAACAGCGAGTGCTCAACATTTGTTGTTATCAGTACTATTATTATTATAAGTGTATCAAGGAAAGGAGAATCGAGGGCATAAAAAAAAAGAAAAGCAAGCGAGAAACTTGTCTAGTCGAAATTTATTAGTCTCGGTTTCGTTACTACTTCTAGCGAAACGTACAAAGCGTATGCTCGATTTTCATCTCCCCCGATCGATCGACGGATCGATCGAGATTCATGGAGTTGGACGAGGTGCCGATCTACAGAATCGCATTGAACAGATCGCGAAACTTTCGAACGTGTGCACATCCGTTTCGACGTACTTTTATATAATATAACGTATTATAGTTATTACGCGTAACCAGCTCGAAGCTTCACTTTCTTCTTCATTACTATCGAAGCATCGAAGCATGGATTTACAGATTGCAAATCGCTTATAGGAGAGTATTGTGCGAAACGATCGAGCTAAATTATTTCTAAAAAATAAACGGATTGCAATTACTCTGATTAGAATATTTAGTTCATTCTTAAACGTTATGTCTTTAGCGATGATAAAATAATATTTATTTCATGTTTGGGTGTGTGTGTGTGTGTGTGTCTGGTCTTTTTTGTTTTTTTTTTCCGAAGAATTTTGTTTGTTAGAGCGTCGTTGCGACAGCTCCGCTCGTGACGTCGATTGATATGAACGAATACGATATTTGCGAGTGAAAATAGCAAATGTTTCAATGTTTTCGATCCTGTAAATGTATTCCCTGGGATTTTGAATTACTGAAAAAATTTCGTGTGTATACGTTAATGCGTTTCATATCGCTTCAGTTGATTTAAAGAATTTTCATATTTTGACGAATTTCTCGCAGTGGAGAGACACGAAAGTATTTGTACAAAGTAGATTATATTTTCACATATATCACCACAGACATTCGCGATAAAAAAAAGCTATGCTTGTAATTTATAATACCGCATTGCGTTAACGAACAACTATGCGAATACTTTTGTTCACAACTGTATGAATCAATGAATTTAAACGACGAAGATGTGATTATCTAATATTATCGTATATAGGATTGACGAAAATTTAGTTCAAGCTAGCGAAGGTATAGGCAATGCTTGAAACAGTTTGAAGATATTCACGATCAGTGAGTTCTAGCTCTTTGACAATTCTGCGTACGAAATATATAAAATTTGTAGCCCGTTTTATTTCTAATTATAAATTTATATATACATATATATGTAGAAAACGGTTTCGTTTATAAATATTTTCGTGCAAAAAAGCTACACTTAATACTTTTATACAGTTACTTTTAATATCACTTCACGAGGATTCATTTTAAGTATAACTCCTCGATTTTCGATTCTCACTTCGATTCATATCACAGACCAATGTAATGCTTTACAAGATCAATATAATACCGAATCGCTCGTTTAAGAAATTAAATATCCATTCAATGGTGAACTATATTCTGGTTAAGTAAATAATTATTTATAATTTTTCAATGCACCGCAAATTCTTGCGGTTCTGTTCTTACAAACGTCCAATTTTATCTTCAATTTTGCATAAACCCGAGCCCAATTGGCATTCGCTATTTTCAGTCGCAAAAAAAACTTTTCATTCCATTCCGGAAAAAAAATTCGGCGACCAAAAAGTGGTCCTACCACAAACTTCTCACGTTTCTATAATTCATTGCGGTATTATTTATTTATTATTCCTACGTCGAACTCGTGTAAAACTTTTGTCGCTCCATAGGAATCCAACACCCGCTTCCTACATTACTCGAATCTAAATTACCCCGTACAATGGGACCACGTGTATCTCTGTTTTACATAAACAAACCAAATGATTTGTACCTATAAAAATACTTAATAAAATCAATCGTACAAATTCAACCTGGTAAAAACAGCAACAAAAGAAACAAAAATTAGAATAAAATTCATTATCTATCGACTGTATTCAACACAATAAGTCGTAATAATAATAAACAAAAGAAAAACGATAAATGCAGGAAAGACTGTAGTATCGTCGAAGTTTATATTTTTAACGAACAACAAAATTTTTACGGGATATTACATTATAGAGTTAACTTATGCGAATCTTTATCGATTTTCTTTGATACACTATTAAATATTTACTAAATATATGTATATAATATATATATATAAATACATATATACATACATACATATATGTATATATATAATACTTGAATAATTAATTGCATTGGCAGGACATTGCACGAGTGCGTTCGCTGCAGCCACGAAAACCTGTACCACTCTAAGTACTCACTATCGTCCTTCTCCTTTTGATAATAAATAATCTTATGTTGCACAACGATAGATCCATATCGTTGTAAAATAAATATCTCTCTGGAGAATGTATTTCTTTTCTGTTATATATATATAATAGTGATAAATATGTAATACCAACCCGTCCAGCGCCACAATGCTTAGGAAGTATGTAATAGGTTTTGTCTATTACTTGCTGTTTACCTCAATTTATTTTCAACGCTTCTAATATTCGAATTTTGCAAATTAAAGTTATTATATTCTTATGCTGCATTGGCAGGATTGTTATTTCTTTCACGAAAGCTTGTAAAAAAAATATTAGCCTGCAAATATTTTAATGCTGTTTTTTTTTGTAACTATATCAATGATGCCGCATGTCGTTAGATTTATTTTACACACACTTCGATAATAGCGATCGATCTACATTGATAATTATTTTGAAGAATAGAAGAATGAAGATTTTTTAATTAATGTTTCAGGAACACATCAGAATTTTCAAGGTTCCCCAAATTCTAGAAAATATGCTGCGAATAAAAATATTTAACTCTAAATAAACAAGACGGCAATAATTTGTAGTAGACAGAAGCGCTAGAAATTCTCCATAAAATAAATCAACGAAATATCGAGAACAAAAATCCATGAAAAAGCCGGGTCTTTCTCATCAGTTGATACTCGTAAATGAAACTTATCAGAGACAAGTAAATTCAGCAAATCGTGACGCCGAATGGATTGCTAGTTTGCTTAAATTAAAACGTACCCCCAATTTCTTATAAATAAAACTTTATTCATACATCTTGATTAGATGTTTAGACGCATTTATACGTGTCGACGACAAAACGGATAGCCATTGGTCGCCGTTCAATATTTGCTAGCGGAGAACATTTTTCGCTAATATTATTTGCTAAAGGCAACCCTACGAATTCTTTGTAGTCAGTGATTCTCAGTCAGCAGTTTATTAATGCGCACTCCCGTATCAATAGGTCCGTCCGGGATCGCATGGATCACTGCTACAAGAAAATTGAGTATCACTGCCATCAATTCTCGTCGAGCAGAAAACTCTTGAAAGTTCGCGCCCGACGAAACGAAAGAGGAAAAAGGACGTGCGCTTTTGAAACGGAGAAATCCCTGCGCTTTTCGCGATGCAGAGTGTGCGTCACTAGGAAGAAGACGATTTTTAGCAAATTGAATTTCAATGTTTCGAAGAAAAGAGAAAGGCGAACGGTGGCCATTTAGGTTCAACACGCAAACAATTGTTTCATTTAAGGACAAGTTATGGGACACGTACAGAAATATAATAATATGTCGATGTTAAATGCTTACATGGAAAATTGGGCTCGATGAAAATTAGTCTGATTAAAAATGGAGACGAACGTACCTCTCCTTATTTATTGATAAGCCGCTCCAGGTACTGTTAAAATGTATACATTTTTTTAAAATCATGTAGCAGGAAGGGATACGAAGCCCATTACATTTTCGAATAAACCATCGTTTATTTTACGCTCGTTTTCTGTAAATATAGTATAGCAGCCATTAATGGACATATATTTACATTTGTATTTATTTGAGCAAATTACGCATTCCGAACAATTATTCTGTTTTGAATGGTACCCATGATGGCCATTTTATTTTCACCATTTTCCCCTTTTCAACTTATTTTCCACGACATCGTTGGATTCTCACTGTTCCAATCATTTCTGCACACGCGGCATACTGCACAATTCCGAAGAAAAACGCAGGGTTTCGTATCGTTTGGGCGCGGTTCACGTGGTTCCACACACGCACGGAAATACGTATATCGATCTTATCCTAAGGAGTCGCAACTCGATCATTGCGCGAGTGTTAAAAACGTTTAAAAGGCCCGTTGAAAAGACACGTTTATTTGCACGTATGGTTGGCACGCGTGGAAACGAAAGAGAAACAATTAGTCTACGTACTAAACGTACAAATTGTAATTACGATCGTAAAGTATGAAGTATGCAGACCGCCGAACGGATTAGATTCGAAAATATACAAGTCCGTCTACGAGTACTATTTCCAAAGCTTGATAGATTTGGAACTACATTCGTACCATTCTAGCTGAAATGAATAACAATGAAACCGTATTTTCCTTCGTAATGTTCAGGCAGAATATTCCACGAAGTACTTGACCGAGAACTTCCTTGAATAGAATATAATTACGAAGGTAGAGGAGAAGACGAAATCGAAATTGGCACTGTTCTATATTACTATTTCATTGCGTAATACAAATTAATATCGTATATCAACAGTGAAAGTAAGTGCATATGATTAATAGGTAAAAGTAATTTTTCGATTAAGAGTAGGATTTAAACATTGCAATTGAATTACTTGGTTAATCATTCTACCTCGAATATTAAATTAAAATAAATTAGTAAAAACTGAAGAAAAAGTAGGGCCACAATAATAATTTAAGCTTTTAAAGTGTACACGATATACAATACATTTCAATAGAATATATACTGTATGGAAAGTTTTGACAAAAATGATTTCGATAATTCACACGTGGCGGAGTTCTTTGAGTGTAGGTAATTAAGCGAAACGGACTTGTCGATTTTTGTATCTACTAACAAACAATTACTCGATAGATTAAATCTGGACACGGTAGATCTCTGTTATGCTAACGCGCAGATCTCGTTCGTAACTATCGATTAATACCAATTACATTTGCGTAATAATTGGCAACGCAAACGACGATCTCTAATGCGTCTGCAAAAATTGTTTTCCTTATGTGCGTCCATCACGAGATTGAAAGAAAGAACCGAAGAGTTTTTGTACAGAAACAAATCAATTATGTAATTATTTGCAGATTTATTTCTCTATGTAATTATAAATCGATTCCTTTGTAAATAACTTCCGTGTACAAAATTAATGATGCAAGTATTGCAGGAGGTTAAGAATTATTTCGCAAAACGGAAGAATTTAGAGGATAATCATTTTGACACAGAGATGTGTAATATTTAAAGCGCGATAGTTTATTGCTAAATAATCATATTTCAGGATAAATGTTTCATTTCATTTGCTTCGTAAAAAATCGTATCATTTTTTCTTTTTTTTTTTTTTATAAAAATAGAGACATTTTTGCGAATCCCCTTAACATGGACCCATATTACAGCTTTATTATTTTGCTTTTTTTTAATACTTTCTAATTTTTACTTGCCGGAATGTATAATTAATTACGCCTAATGACCAACTAATTAACTATATTTCACGTTTTTATATAATTCAAATTCGAGCGCACGTATATTAAACAAAAATAAGTGTAAATGTCGAAACATTGTTTCAATACAAAATTTGAGCAACTGCAGCGTCAAAATGTACATTAAATTTTCAACACGCTATATTGTAATTTCCTAATTTGTAAGTCGAATAATAAATATTAGTTATAAGCTCATTTTTCAGGAATTATTTAAAGCTCCTACACTACTAAAATTAGTTTTACTATTCGTCACTAGCGTTCGCGTACAAATATTACCCAAGTTTCCTAAACCCTTTCATTTTGCATGGCGAAAATAATTCTCGTTGAAAACCAGTCGAAATGAATATCTCGGGGCCAAATGTTAACAATTTGCGCAAGAAAAGAACAAGATAACAAATCAAATCAAATCGCATTGTTATTTAACATAAATTCAAGATGAACAGAAGCATAGGTTGATACAGAAAAACTAAATAAAAGTCTTCACAATGTGAGTAAAGTTAATAATTCGCAGAAACAGAATTAGTTCCCTGGATATAATATTTCTAAGGAAAAAAAAAACAAAACAAAATATTCCTAAGACTAGAAGTTGGCCATTCTTGAAAGACTAGAAGAATAGAATAGGTTTGAACGTGTTTACCTGGTCCGGGAAAATGAACACAGGCTCATTCATGAAATAATTTGCCACACTTTATACAAATCTAGATAATCTTGGAAAATTATTATCGAAAAATACAGATAGGTATAAACTGTAACGCGGGCAGAGAGATATTTTCAAATACTTATTTTCGTAAACGTATGGGATTCTTACGAATCTGAGAACTCGTCGAACTTGCGTACGAGAATTGCCGCTGAAATTGTCGATAACCGTTCATAAATATTCATCAAGCGAAAAAACAAAAATAACATCTTTCTTTTCGAAATAACCACATCACTGTGCTTTACCGCGTGGGCCATAACAAAAACGAGAAAATAATCGATAGGAATTGAAATGCTGAAAATTTCCCGAGAATTTTAAACAAACAAATTAAATATATCGTTAATAACAGTTTATAACGTTTATGAGAAAACGGTGATACTTCTCGGAATAACTTGAACGATCTAAACATAAGAAAATGCAATTTTTCACATACAAATATACCCATTGCGTTATTATTGAAAACAGAACAAATTACATGAAAATTCTGCAACAACATATCTCACACCTTCGCCAATATTTCAAACACCCGAAATGTAACTTGTTAAATGTACAATTTAATCGGCGGTCTGTTAATAGTTGCCGATTAAATCGTGCGAGCTAATCTCAATTACAATTCAACCAGCAACACGCGAATTTCGGAGTGTAGCACTCCAGCCAACTGCCCCTGCGACTACTGTGTTCTGCAAAAAAACCCTTCGATTGATCGACAGGTAAAAGCCAAGTACACCGATCGTACGCCGATCCATTGAAATTTCTCCAAGCTGTCGTTCGTTTCTTGCGTGCCCGTTTGATGCGCGACAAATAAATCGCCGTCGAGTACCAGCCTCGAGGCACGCGAGATCAGCTTTTCAATTCACGATGGACGTACCTAACAACAATTTTCCAACGGCTGCCGCATCGAACCCGTCGAACAGAAGAGAAGTAACGGCGATGCGGTTCGCGGCCATTCGCGAACCTCGTCGCGGCTGTCGAAGGAAATTCGAGGAAACTTGGAAAGGATAATTCGGATCCCGGCTGGAACGATTACGGACTGACCGAGTCCTTCAGCAAACGAACCAACGGATTCAGCTTACCGTCGTCCGAGTTTCTGTACTCCTCCAGCAGCTGTGAAACAGAATGTAGTTTGTTTTCGTTTATATTTCATTTTGCTTTCTCTTTTTTAGTTATTGAGTTATTTAGCGTTCGAGATTTAGTCGATTGAACGTAACCGGTGAATAGAAATTTTGCTAGTCGACCCTTCGCCTGAGGGCAACGAGTGGCATTTCTGTCGTAGGATTTTTTGTGCAATATGCTGATTCGTTCGTACCATTCGAACTTTCTAATAAATTGCGAGACAGCATGTGACGATCGATGTCGTAATTAATTGCGCACGTATGTAACCGAAAGCGAATTAAACAAGATGAACAGAGCAGGGGTGAATATAATTTGCCGACTCACCTGATAAGACAATTCGCAGGATAGAATCGCCGTCGCTTCTGGATTTTGATGGGTGGCCGCCAAAAGCGCCGGGAAAATGTACGACGTTAAGCCTGGCGCACCGTAAAATGGAAATGGCAATGTGCACAGTTGCTGAAGTACGCTCGGACCAGCACCAGCCGATTGCAGTACCAACTGCAACAAATTTCAACCAAACTCTTACCCGTCTCTGATAAAAACTACACCTTCGTTACTTCACATTGGTGTCTAAGCAGTTTCTCGCCGAGAAGCCAGAATATGTTTGCAAATATTGGAATATTATTAAATATTTGGTCAAATTTAAACAGAAGTAAAAACAAACATATTGTCGTAAAATAATCTTTGGTTACAACTTTATAAAGTATAACTTAATGATAATAATAATGTCAAAGACTCTACGTAGTACAAGGGTGGCAAGTATATTGTCCTTGAACACCACTTGTATCAGCACACTTTTCGTGGCACTACTCTTCACAGGTATTGCGCTGTATGGAATCCTCCACAGGCGGATGAATGAATTTCTCGTTACAATAAATGCAATGCCCACTCTCTTTTATGTACACTGCCGCTGAAAAGTATGTGGACGCTTAACGTGTTCGTGAAATTTGTGACGTTTAATGTATATTTCGATTATTCAACAATATTTGTTGCCGAATTCTATTACGAACACGTACGTAATGATATTCTAATCGTACCAAATTATCAATTTAGTTATTCAATTTTTTATCCCGTGGGCGGCTAACTGCGTTACATTTCGTTGGATGCGTACAGTTTGTTAGGATTTTCTCTAGTAGTTTACGACGTCCCGAATCTGAAAAACGTTTCTGGGAAATCTGAGAATCTGAGTGGAATCTTATTGGTACCGAAATAATGAAAAAGTTAATAGCCAGGACGCCGCGACTAATTAATTTCAACAACAGTACGCTTGGCAAGAACAAAGTTTCAAATTTCACGGAGGACGAAAGCGCGAACATTCAACGCGATATAATCGAACCGGATTCTCGCGAATCGAACTGTTCGTAGCTGGATTTGTGTTCCATTGCAAAGCACCCACATGTACTGGCTGACAGGTAGGTTCGCGGTCGTTACACGGAAAAGACGGTTAATTAAGACAAGGTAGGCGCACCGCGAGGCCATTAATTTCCTTAAACGTCGTGGGAAACGATGCACATTATAATCCAGGTGTCGGAAAGCAGGTAGCACGTAGAACAAGAAAACGTTCCAGTACATCTGCGGTTCAACAAGTGTTCTCCGGGCTTGTGCACCTGTGGAAACGGCTACCTGCAGGAAGTACCCACATTACGAATTTTTACTTCCTCGCCCATTACCCTCATTGTCGTCTTGCGTTTTACTCGGGCTGCTTGAATGATTTGCTAAGCACGGACAACCATGCGACTGTTCTAATAAGACGAATCTTTCTCTTGTTTTTTTAAAAGAACGACGAGTGAACCGAGAGGATAACGAATTGCGTAAACTTCGAAGATTCGTCGAGTTTGGACAAATTTCGAGTATTGCAACTGAGTACAGATTGAGAAATGTTATAGTACGTTGAGTTTAGTGCAGCGTAATCGCGACTTTCTTGCTGATTTAATAATTGTTTGGGTACGGGTGACAGGTAGATTGAGACATTATTTACGTTCACCTTTTCGTCAAAGGGACCCTTCAGTACTTCGGTTTATTTCATAGTTCGGGAAGACATTTTATTCGAATTAGGTAAATTCGGAAGATCGTTCGTAATTCAATTATTTATCGTAGTATCGACACATACAGCGATAGAAGGAAAGTTTGCTATTTTCTGTATTGCTTAATTGAATTAAAGACCAATTGCCGTGAAGAAGTTTATATTTAAAGAAGACTTGTCAGATAATATTTAGTGTTCTAAGGAAAACAGAACAGAAAGGGTGGCAAGATCAAGGGGCAGCACGTTGCGCTGATACACGCGGCGAATGCAATAGCTGACTATTTTTATTTTTTAATGCGGCGAGATCAATTTTAAATTACGTTAACCGAGCACCGTGTTGTATCTATAAATTAGATGGTACACCATAGTAAACCTTTTTTCGCATGGTATCATTTTCTGCGCTATTTTAAGACTGTTTTTACGCGGCATAAAACTGCCCGCTGGATTTACGACGATCACGGATCCGATGTATTTTTATCGTATGTAAAACGCCTTTGAACTGATTAGCCACTCGAGCAGCATATGCACAATATTTAGCTGAGAATTTTTACAACATTTAAAAGATTCTGACGAATTCAGAAAACAAATAACAACAACGTCCATTGAAATTCGTTTGCAGGGTAATGAAGCCTCGAACGATGAATTATGAAAAATTCTTATTTGTTATATCTAGTATTGACATCAAAGTAAAATAAAATTAGAAACATTTGCACGATGATGTTTAATCATATTTATTTTGCAAGAAATTTACGAGTTGTCTATTGGGATCTATTGCTCCAAAAAGAATAAACTCTTGTACGGAATTTACAACAATTGTATCATTTTAAGCAAAAATGAGTATGAAATATATCTGACACATACGATGTTCGAATCAAATTTATTACGAGATATCAATTGCTCCATTGTCAAACTATATAACTTGTAATTAAAAGAAAATACATTGACACAAAAATATTGTTTTACACAATATTTGTGCAAGTTCCAACTATAATGTCGGTGGTTCTGTCGAATAGTGTTAAATTTTATAACAACTATTTACTTGTATTCATTGCCTTTTAGTTACAATACTCATTAATACTTTCGAAGGGTGTGTTACAGGTAGCCAATAATATACATTTCACAGTCAATACTCTACAAATAAATAAGAAAACGCCGCGTTCTCTACAAAATCGGACCAGATCCATCCATTTTCACAAAAGTTAAGACATCGAAACCCTTCTCGGCCGTGTCGAAGCGAAAGTCACCACGCTCGCTTTATCCCCCCCCCCCCCGGGACAATGAGTCACAAATTTCCAGATCACGTCTCGAGTTCCGGTCGGCGACGAATTTTTACCTGATACCCCGAGACGACCAAAAGCAGAGGAATGTCTGTCGAGCAGGACAATCAGGTTCACGGTAGGCAAAGGCCGTCGCGTCTAAATGTTCGTGAAACGATTTGTACCGGGTCTAATCTTGGCCGGCTGTTTCTCCTCGATATCCCCCGGCGTGGATCGAATGCCACGGTGATCTGTGAGGGGCCGATATCTCGAAAAATGGGGCTCGATAGTCGCACAGAAAGGAAGGACGTCGCGACGTTCCCGGAGGCGCCAGACCGTCGGATAATTTCACGTACAAGTCTGTCCCGTGACTAGAAATATCTCAGTGAACGAGAGGGAAAAACGTTTACAGGACAATCTTTCCAAGAATGCATCAGCTTTCCCATATAATTCTGGGCTTATCGAGACAGTTTCTTTTTTTTCTCTTTTTTTCCGTTTCTCGGCGCCCCTTCGTCGGATGAAATGTTTTCAGGTTTGGCACCGTGGATACGAAATATGTGATTAAACACATTGTTGTCCGGTTGATTTATTCAGAAAGCGTCGTCTGTTACCGGCTGTTTTGCAAATGGGGTCAAAATTGAGATGTAGGGTGCGTCGATGCCAGTAGTTCTATTGGGATATAGTTTATTTATCTCAGGGTATCGTGGACGTATTGACGGAAATATTTTATCGGGTGCATTTTAACAAACGGCTCGTTGTTACTTGAGTAATTTTCTTGTTGCGAAATATTTTATATTTATTTCTCCGGGAATTTGATTAATTTTGATAGATGTGTTCCATTGACCTGAAACTTCTAACATTCCGGACGAAAAATGGAAGAAGATCCGAAAGAATGACGGTAGTGGTTTTATAATAAGTGAGTAAGTATTATAGTAAGCTCTGACGGGGATTAACAATTAATATTCCCATAAGCTCGAGATTGAAAATAAATTGCAGGTGAAAGTGAAGCTGAATTCTGTAGAACGCCGTTTTCTTCGAAAGAATTATACAACAATATTTTACTTTAAGCTATGTTGTATTTTATTTACATACTATGCTTTTGCAATACGAACAATTTATCTGCATCACAAGCAAGCCAAATTGACGGTACTAACAAATAGAATAAATAATGTACATTCTCCAATATATGCATTGGGCAACATTGCATTTTCTTATGTTGCTTAAAATTAAAACTACAATTGGCACTGTCAGGTCTATTGTTTTTACTATAGCAAGAAAAATCCTCTCCTTTAATATCAAGTGAAACAGAGCACGTGACCAATGTTTGCTCTCCTGAAAAAACTCATTTATATGCAAAGTTCGAACACGTCGACAGGGGTTGAGAGCGTGCAATTGAAAAACAACAATTTTTGTTTTAAAAGTACGACGGCGCAGCGTAAAGTTAATAACTTCGTCTATCCTACAGGTCCTCTTACATATAACTAATTAAGCCGTTGGTTAAAACGAATTTCGCACAAAGTTTTATCAATTTATTATTAAAATGGAACCTAACAAACTCTGTACAAAGCTTGGGCATTGGGCAATTGAACAGTCCATACGCATAAAACAATATTGTGGCAAGAAATATTTAAAAACGCGGGATTGGGTTACAAAGCTCAGATATTAATTCGCGCAGACAGATACGAATTAATTTTATTTAACAGAAATGCAATTAACATGCCGGAATATTAAATATTCCGGAATATTAAATATTAAAAACAAATCAGAATTTGAACGGGGCGAATAAATTGGTCAGAGAAATATCAATGTTACACGAGCCATGGAAAATAATTTCAAGATATTGGCAATTTTTTAAACAATCGAAACGGTACCTATCTCATTCTGTCGTAACAGTATTTTAATGGTGTCTACGTGTTCCAAGATAATTCTCAGAATCTAAATAGGACAGACGTATAATCCGGTTTCGTGAGATTTCAATACAATCTCGTACAATATAGAATCACGAGTTCCTGAAACAAGTTTTTCCATTAAACGTAAATTACCCTCGCTATCTTAAATACGGCAGAATTTGAATAATTACAGCCCGGCGGAATTGTATCGATCACTCTTGAGAGTTACAAACGCGTGTTTATCGAGTGCCTACGAGCTTGGCAAAAAGCTGCCCGAAGCGGGCAGAAATAAGTCGCACCGACTGCAAGATTATGCGCGTGGAATTCGTTTTAAGACAAACCGAATGACAGTCTGTTTACTTGGCATAATTACGAAAGACAAATTACGATTCGGTGGATCCATCGATATTTAAATGTCAAGGCTTGGTAAACATAAATGGTAAGTTTGTATTGCTGGCATCCTCCTTTCGCAACCACGTCGAGCGATACATTTGATGAAAGAAATCAACCGAACAGTTTTTCACTGTTTCAAATCATTTTTATCGGGGTTCATCTGTACACCAATAGTGTCACATTTTGAATACCGAAAGAAGTGTTCAAACTTTCGAGCACCTCGCGAAGTTGTGGCGATCGAAAAACGCGATACCAGAAGAAGCACAACAAACATGAACCCACAAATCGTCCGCAAAGAAACAACACCTGAGAGCTGAACGAGGAGACGATTTTAAGGCCTCAACGGTGCGAAAATAGAGTCAGAGATTAATCGAAAACCAAGAAAACGAGGAGCACGCTCCCAACTTAGAAACCCATTCAAGAAGCATCTCCCGTTCAAAAGGAATTAAAGGGTGTCCGTTTAATTACCTCGTGTAATACATGTAACACCGGCGTAACCAACCCTCGATTCCTCGAACCGATCTGCGAATTCCACGAACACATGATACACAACTCTGTCGAATAGCAAAGCCGATTTTCACTTTCCGCGAAACCCTTAATCGAACGCCAAACAATCGTTCGACAACAACGAAAATGAAACGAATACAAACCAAGTGCAACGGATACATATTTAATACATCGATCCCTGACCCTGGCACGACAACGATTTACAGACGATATCAATTTCCCACACTCAACAAATTATTTCAATATTTATTTACTAATACCCTCGAGTAAAAGTCCACTTTACATGAAAAAGAACGAACCTAGATTATTATTCCCCGCGCAACTAGATGAAAAAATCTTCAATAAAAATCTTTAATAAGCGAATAATACACGATTTGCACAACACAGGACAACTTATTATTTAAATTTTCTTTATTCTTTACTTTCGTTATTCTTTAAATTTGTCTCAAGAATTTATCAAGAGCCCCGTAATAATTAATTGCCCGTCGCTTAGCGGGGCTCGACAAATGTTACCCACAAATCGTCGCCAGATCAAAATGGTTCTATCGGCTCCAATGGGATCCTGCGATCCGGACGCAAATCGGCCACGACGAGGCTATCAATACCATGCATCCGAACACACATCGAGACAACCACTCGTCCACGGAACGAATCGATCGAGCCACCCGGTAGACATCCGTGAAATGCACCGGGCAACACGCATCGAAGAAGGAAGAAGCTGTTAGACACAACACACTCAGCGGACCTCCCATCAATATAGGACCGAACGCAGTTAAGATATATTTACTCGGTTCCATTCCATACGTCAGCCGCGTGCAGCCGCGCGACGCTCCTAACGAGGAGGGTGCATCAATCCAATGGTTGCATCGGGGATGTGTACCGTTGAGTGCACCGTCGACGTCGCGCATTCGTCTTTCGCTTGGGGGGGTTTTTTTTAAGAAGGCCAGAACCGGTGGGCCGGACCGCGGAAAGCCCAGGCGGGAAAGGGGAAGCCGGCGGAAAAACGCTTTTAACCTTTGAACCGGCCGCGGCGAGTTGAGAGGGTTACGCTTTCGGGAGACGCGGGTGGCTTTGTTCCGGTACTTATGATTTATTTATTGAGCGCGCAATGCCCGCCCCTAATTATTCTTCAGACCGGGATTCGACAGTTCGTCGCGTTTCAGCTTTGGACGGCCGTTTTAGTTCGACGAGATGATGGAGCGAGCTGGGGTAACGAAAGGGCTGAAATAATTGAAATGAGCATGCAACGTTTGGAATTACGGAGGTTCCGACTCGTTTTCCAGATGGCCGTAACGTACGAAAGTTAGACTTACCGAGGTTTTGTGTACGGGTGAGTGTTTGCTGAATTTGGAGACGTTTGACGGGGGTCAATTAGGTACATACATAGTTAATTGTTGCAAGCTTTTCATCTTTGGTCCTTAGTCGAGCTCTGACGACGCATTTGTAGAAACGGCAACACGTGGACTACTTTTTGGAAAAAGTCAATTGCACTGTTGAAATCGCATGTCCTCCGAAGGTTCAAAGGCGAACAATGCTTTCGCGATATTGCTTGCGCAGACGAGTCTTATTTTATTTGAAATAGCATATAAAACTTTTATGGCGACGATGCTTCTTTTAAATTTTCGTTACTGTGGAATGTGTGAGATAATGCTGCCACGTGCAGTACGGGTAATGATATATTTGTTTGAAAATGTAATCCTGAGGGAGAAACTGGGTCTGGGACACTAGTCCGAGTTATCATAAGGATGCTAGTGGAATAGAACACACAGCGAAGTACATACCTTTTAAATCGAACAGAAATATCATCTGCAAATTTTGTTCTTAATCGCAAAAATTACGCATCGAAGTTTATCATACGATATTAAAAAACTACTTTTTACTGTACTGCTTCATATCTCATATTACTCGCCGAGAATTATATTGGAAAACAATGACTGTAATTAGACGATTGAATCGACCAAATTGTCAGTAATACTCATCTAATATATTCCTTATCTTTTTCGTTTGAATAGTCATTGAGCCACTTTCTATTACACTACTTCACATCCCATATTGTTCGTTAAAACTCGCATCGAAAAAATGCATAAAACAAGAACCAATAATAACTTTAAATTAAACGATTGACTTAACAAAAAATATCAAAAATACTCATTGGACATATCGTTTATTTATTATTAAATTATTTATACGATTTAACAGTGTCAAGCTGTAAGAACTTTGATGTATCGAGGATAAAAGATATGTCCGATAATGTCGTACTTAGCCTGCAATGAACACCTTTGAGGAACAAGCTTACCTGATTTTCCGGGTTGTTAACTGCAAAATACCCGAGAACCTGGAACAGTTCTGACAGGATGTAAGTACCACTAGTGTTCTGCGCAGATCCAATTTCCGGCTTGTGCGATATTGGATCCCGTGATAATCGGGTTATCACATGACTAGCTATCAGTCGCCATTGCAAGCTTGTGCCCTCTGCGCCTAAGAGATTCTGAAATCAAAGGATCTCCACTTTGACAAGGCTTTGCTGCAGCATATCGTGAAATTAACGACATTTGTCGCAAGCAATAGCCGCGCAATTAATGGCAACGCTTCGAATATAAATTTTACGTTCGATTATAAATAATTGCGAGGGACTGCAATATACATAGGATTTATAAACTCTTTTCACAGCCTTTGTAAACTTAGTCGAAACACAACAGGCTTGCCACATATGTTATAAATTATTATTGTAACAGTCTAATGCAAATTTCATCATAGCACATTTTAAGTGGAAACAGCAATTGTTAAATGACAAGTGCTAAATGTGACTGCTCAAGTTTATTAACAGGAACACAGCATTAAATCAAGTAATTTTTATCTACACATATACGTAAAACTTGTATTCGGTATATTATATGTATAGATATACAGGAAGAGATAGATAAAGTGTTGCAAGCTTGATTTTTACTGTTAAAAATCGGGATGAAAATTTATTTATTTCGTCGTATCGAGGTGACAGTAGGTATAATTGAATACCACCTCATTCGATATTAATTATTATATCTTTTAAAAATACTCTAGCTGCATAGAATATTACGTATCATACTATCGACCAGCTGATACAAAATTAACACTAGCGGGGACCGACAGTTATTAACCTGTTTAAAAATACTTCAACGATTAACACCGATACCACTGTTAATTATGCAGAAAAACGATGACCCAATGACGATAAAAATACAGACTACTATCTGCAACTCCAGAAATAAAACAACCTAAAAGTTGAGCTGTATTGAGCTGTCCGAATTTTTTTTTTAAGGACAACGAGACAGATTCCCGCGGTGATTAAAGAACAAGCCAGACCCCGTTTGGCAGAAGTCAAAGAGAATAGATAATAGGCGTTGGTTTTTCGGCAAACGCCGGCTGTAAGGACCGCAAGGATAATCGAAACGGTGCCCCATGAGACACAGCAGGCTCTCCTGCGGGACATGGGATACCCCTTATGGTTTCTGTGGACAGGGGCGCGAGAGCTTTCGATTCAATTCGTGGTTTGATCGTTGCGGACTTCACAGGAGGGCTTTCTGTCTTGACAGGCGTGCCCCTATGATACACGATATATCTATATTCCATTTACTACGGTTGTGAGCTTAATGAGGAGGGACAATCGATGATTTCGGGACAAGTACAATTGATATCTCTTAGACTTCTGGATTCCGGGGAGCATACGTTTCGATTGGCCGACGGTGCATCCGGTGCGAAGCATGCAAGTACTCGCACAGTAATAGTATGAGAATAAAACGCATAATATATTTTTTATATTATTAACCATGTAGGAATTAAGCGATTCAAATGCACCGCGTCATTGTCATTCACTTGCTTTACTTTCTGGAACCGTGTGCGTTCTCCATCTACTCTGGTGAACCTTTTGTATACTCTCATGTAATTATACATACACTGAAAAATAGATGCAAACGCGTTGAAGAATCATACCTGGAATAACCTGATTCGCTATCTATAACAATTATAACAAACATCGCAACTAACAAACCCACTTCAAACAGTTCCATTCGAGGCAGAAAATAGATTAGCTTAGAACCGTGGGTGGAAAATTAAATAATCTTTGCGATTGTCAATCCGAAATTATCGAATAAATTATATTTTTAACGTCACGTTCGATTCAGTTATTTTTACTTCTTAAAACTTCTTATCTGTGGTACGTTTACAAATTCTGTACAACGATTAAATTACTTGTAAATTCAAGTTTCTATAATATATCATTAACAATTACGCATTGTACACTCACCGACGACAAGCAACAATATTTCGTTTACCGCAGATCGATGTCAAACGATGCCAAGTGTTAAGACTTCGGCACTCGATTATCAGACTCTAGCTTTGGGATACGATACCTGACAATTCTATTCAGAGACATCTGGCATAATAATTTGCGCTCCGCGGTGGCTTTTCTAATAAAGCTACCCTGAGCCAAATTGCACGCTCCTTTTCCGCCTTCCGTCTCTGAATGGAAATTAGCGTATCATAAAACTACGCCGCTCCGGTAGAAGAAATCAACGACCAACACTTGGCCACACGCGGCCAATACCGTTAACCTGGGCGAGCATACCTGGCTACCCCAAACTTGCGAGCGAGGCCTCTGATTGGACGACACTTGTGTCCAATATTAGTATATAAGCAAGCATCTGTTTCAATAAATTATTATTCACAAGGGAACTACGAACGAACAACAACTCTCTTTCCTTCCGCAACTATACACGTGCCGGAACGTGAACATTCCGGCTGGTCCTTCGAGAAGCAACAAACACCAACCATTAGTCGGCACACACCTCGTGCAAATTAACAACAACACCAGAACGATCGTCAGATCAACCGCTGGTATTTAACACCAAGATACCCACGGAAATCGTTCAAATTCACTGCACTTTCACGGAACCGTCTATTGTTGAATATCCTTGCAAAATGTTTCGTTCGAGGGTTGCAAATTAATCGGGACAATACTTCGACGGGGTAGTATTAAAAGGGCAACGACGTGATTCGGGTTTACGATACGAACGTGACCGGCCTGCTGTATTTCAGATTAACAGTTTAACAGCTTCTTTGATGTCGTTCTATTCAATTGATAAATCCGTCTCGCAAAGGAAAACTTTACGTTCAAATTAAAATACGGGGAACCTGACGCGCATAGTATAATACCTCCATTGAATTTAAATTATTCAATTATTCAATTTTAACCAAATTATTTAATATCAGCCGCTAACCGTTGACAACTATACCGAAGCTTACCTGCAATTTCTGAAGATTCAGTCCGGCGATCGACTTGAGTAGCCTGAGGCTTCGAACGATCAAGATCCTCGCGAACTGCGAGACGGTGGTCTGATTAGGGGTCGGCGAGGACCCCTTCTGATTTTGCGGCGTCAACGCGACCGCGGCGTAAAGTGCGCCGATCGCACCTGCAGCTTCAGTCGAGGACAGCGCCGTGAGAAGGTGCGACTCGACGCTCGTCTGGTCAACGTTGTTGTTGCCCTCGTGAACAGCACCGGTGTCTTGATCAGTTGACTTTTTCAAATGGCAACAGATCCGATAGAGCAGATCATACGAGGACAGGAACACAGGCGATTCGTGGTCGTGGTCCACGAAGAAATCGGTCTCTATCAAAGCATGACTGTGGTGGGACACGCGATCCACTAATCCACCTGCTACCAGATACCTGGAACCATAAATGATAACGATTTAAGTCATCGTTGTAATTAACTCGTACGCTGAAGCGTAAGTAACGTCGATCTTTTCTTTTGAACAGACTTTAGATTAAAGGAAGCACTCGGTTAGTGTGTTTTCGATAAATAAGCATCAATTGTTATTTGAAGAACGGTTCTGTGCTTCCGGGTAGCTTCTGTTATGATACAAACTTTTTCAATGGGGATATTTGGAAGTGATTGAAAAGGTTGGTGCTTTTCGCTGGAGGTGTTATACTTGATCGTGCAATTTTCTTTTTCTCGATTAAATGCACACGAATTCGTTAAATATCTAGGTCTGTGCCTGGACATTAAGCTGACCTGGAAACAACTCATCTTAGAAAAGAAACAACGCATAAAGAGAACAAAGAAAAATTTGTACTTGTTACTCAATAGAAAATCGAAACCCCACACGACGAAGAAGCTTCTCCTATATAAAACAATTATTAAACCGATCTGGGCATATGGCGTCCAGTTGTGGAATATGGCTCGAGTCAAAGCTGCGAGGACTTAAAAATTGCTGAAGTTTAAAGCGAAATAAGTCGTATTAATAGGAACGAATAGATGCTCACACAAATCCAACCGTATCAACATGTTACGAGCCAATATCGAGAAGATTGGAAGGGAAACGTTTCACAGATCTCCTCAAGCGAACAGATATAATGCCATAGTAAATATAGCAAATATTGCGCAATAAGTACTTAATAAATAATAAATCCCAGTATTTACTTATTCTCATTGGGACAGATTGTAAATAAGAATAAAATGGAATTTGATGAAACTGAATGGACACCTCCGTCTTTCATGCGAACTTTAAAATACTACAAACGTCCACATATCTATATTAACCTGCTGTATATATTTTCATATTTAACCCTTTGGGTACATTTGACGACTCACGCTCGTCATGCACATGTTATGTCGAAGTTACAATTGACGTGTCTGACTCGTCATTTGAATTGAAGCTAGTTTTAATTTCTTTATTCATTTCTCTTTTAGGACGGTAGTCAACACTGTTAGTCTCAAGGTATTTCTGTATTCAATTACCTTTATACCGCTACTTATTGTGCCCAAATAAATCTGTACCCAAAGGGTAAATAACAGTTCAATAGATTCATTGCTCACAATCATGTAATTGGGCTAACGATAACCAAACGAAGTGATTCGAGTAATTGAATGAATCAGTTGCCTCGCTCAGCAGTAAGTAACAAATTGACAAGGCTGCAGCATAACAATTAACCCTACGCATATTTAATCTCGGTCTTCCCTTTATTATCACAAACGTTACGGTAGATCCAGGGCCCAAACTGTAACCCGGCCGCAATCAACGCCTCGAATCGGCGACATTCAACCTTCCGCCGCGTCCAACTAAAAATCGTCATGAAACTTTAAAACAATGCCGCAATTCCAATTGTCGCTGTCCGCCGTCGCACGTCCGGCCTCCCCGTGTTCCCTGGCAAACGGCGTCGCTACAAGTGAACGCCAACGTCAATCGCTCGTCAATTTCGACCGTCTCTCTCGATCCCCAACAAAGACCTGTCCCCGGGTCCGGCCAAACAACGCCGGCACGACGATGGCCGCGACAGACAACCCGTCTCTCCGGTCGCGGCGGCGAAGTGTGCATATGGGTATTATACATCGATGGATCCGGCGTCATAAAGCAGAGCATGGGGTGGATCGCAGCCGGGGAAAGACAGGCGGGCGAGAGGGAGACAGAAGGAGAGAGGATACGGAGAAGGGAGGAGCGAATAATAAAAAAAAGAAACAACAATGTATTGCTTACAGGACAACATGTGCGACGGCGTAACACGAGAGGATTATAACATCAGTGGGTAATTCTGCGCGCACAGGCCGACAGAAGAGGGTACGTACAAGCGTTGGCGCATGCGATGCTCATTCTATCGGGTTGTTGTATATGTTTTTCCTTTCTCCGAACGGCACCCTTCCGCCCTTCCTTTCACCGGTGACCCCCCAAGCGACCGGCCTGTCGAGGGTGCGCGCCTGTCAGTGCGTATTATCGCCGCCCCCTTTTCCACCGAAACACCGACACGGCTGCACTCGCCGCGCCACACCACGGATGAGTATTGGAATATGGAGTAGTCCGGTCGAGAGCCAACTGTCTCCTCTAATCATAACTAGCTGGAAGCTAATCCAACGCCACTGAACCCCGACACGCACACGGACGCGGGCGGGATGGCTGGTCTGGTGTCCGTGTACGGGGAGTTTTTTTGAGACGGCAAAGAGCAACCCTTGCATTGGGCTTGATAATAGTCCCGCCGACGTGAACCCTGATTGATATGTCACAGCTACGGTCCCCGGGACCGGCTATTAATTACGAACGATTGAAGGTGTGTCTGTTTGAAGAATAATGCGGTGCTCGATGAGGCGGATGAGAGTCAGGTCTGCGTGGATCCTGCGCTGAGAGGAATTGGAGAGTTTTCGTGTTTTATTTTACTTCACTTTACTTTACATTACTTTACCCTGTTTTATTTTAATTTAATTTGATTTCATTTTCGTTTAGTTTTGGTTTAGTTTAGTTTAGTTTAGTTTAGTTTAGTTTAGTTTAGTTTAGTTTAGTTTAGTCTAGTTTAGTTTAGTTTACTTTAGTTTAATTTAGTTTAGTTTCGTTTAGTTTAATTTAGTTTAATTTAGTTTACTTTAGTTTAATTTATTTTATTTTATTTTAATTTAGTTAAGTTTAGTTTAGTTCAGGAAGGAATTATGTAACATCTTTTTGTGATCAAACATTTATTAATTAAGAAGTAGCCGGTGAGTTAGTGGCCTTTTTAAAATTGATTATGGGAGGTTATCGAAATTCAGTGTCACATCTTTAACAATTTATATCACGAACTGGGCTTTATATTGTTATAAAGAAACATAAAATACCTCAAATAATTTGTATTTTGTTTCAATTTGAAGATGTGGTAAACAATTTGGAAAACTGTTTGGTACACACAGTTGTTTGATATTTTAAGTTGTTGAAGCGAGGTTTAAACTGAAAATAAAATGAACTTGATTGGGTATTTTCAGAGTGGAATTGACAATAATATGGGTATGCAATTATATTTAGAAGAATTTTTCTAATAATTCTATGTTAACGTAATCAAATTGAACCCTTCAGATACTTCATGCCATTGCACTGATTTTTGTTTGAGATGTTGCTTCCAAATTTACTGGATATTTAATAATTAGGGTTGCAGTTTGTACGCATCCTCTTCTCAAACAATGTTTTTCGCCGAAAATAGGAAAAATCAGAATAAAAATTGAATTTTGTGCATCTTTTTATAAAAAGATCAAGCACTTAACATGACCATGTAAACAGATTCTCTTTAACGTTTTGAGTAGTTGGCAATTTAGCCAGCTGTCCTGTATTCATTTGAATTTACTATAAACGCAACCATTTATTGGCAATTTAAGGTTGACACATTCTTAAAACAGGGGGGCAGGACATTCTATGCACGTAGTTAAATCAATTTTAAATAAAATACTCATTATTTTAATGAATTAATCTGATATCTGATAATATTTAAAAATTATAACTTCACAAAGCATTCATTTAATCTATCCTTTCCTCAACAACCCTGCCACAAAGAACATTCTAAACATTCGCAAACTTTCCACAAAATTAACAAACCCCGTGGAACACTTACAAATACATTAACATAGATCCGACATACAGTTAGAAACAAACCTGAAACGATAACGGAAAATTAAATCCTCCTCGCAAAAACGATGAATTAACGCGAGCCAAGAGAAAGGGGGCACAATAAACTGCACCCCCTTTCGGGACAGCCGAACGTCCGAAGCCAACTAATCTCCGCGTCAAGTCGTTAACGAAAAACGTGTACATCGACGGATTCGTCGAGGAAAATTTCATTTGTCCCCGGGATATCGTAGCATTAATAATACATATCGAACGTGGGTACGACTCTGCGAGGAACACTGATTCACCTCGCCGTTGCATAATTCATCGATACGTATAAAAGCAAAGGCGCTTAAGCTCTGTCACTCAGATGATAGAGGCGACGAGTGCAATGGACGAACACGAACCGCCGATAATACCGATACTTCGGCCAGTACTCCTAGGGATTCGGTAAATACGCTAATAAAATGCAGCGGGATGTGCGTTTGCGGATTAGAATCGTTTGGATCGTAGTAGAGGGCACCCCTTAAACTGTAATAACATGAATGATAGCCGACGAAGGGGACGGTGTCCTTGTTGTTAGATGTAATAATTCTGCGCAGACGAGAGTTGATCCGCCTGCGATTCGTCTCGCCATGAAATTCCGCGGGGTTAATGAAACCAATGGGCAGGATAATCTCTCGTCGCAGGCGGTACGGTGGTTGATTTTTTAACAGCAGGTGGATTGTTAACAGATTCGAACGAGTTAACGCTCTGCGGCCCAATTCATGTTCCTGACAGGATTTCGAACGACTTGTTACAGAAGGCAACTTGCGATCCTGAATACGCTACGGGCGATGGTATAATTGGCATACTAGTTGCGGTAGAGTGACACAGCTGCCAAATATTTTTGGGATATTGTTTGGGAGAGGATACAGTTAGGTTGGAGTAGAACGGAATAGAGAGGCTTCAATGTCGCACAGATATGCATAGAGTTTATAATTAGTTCGTAATTCGATTTTCGGCGCAGGTTTGTTTTCTTATAGAATGCGCAGGGTATACGAGGAAAATGTGGTCAGCGGTGTTATCAAATTGAGAAATGTTATACAAATTGTGCCTTTGTTGAATTTAATGTAACGATGCAAGGTGTTGCTTGACCGTATATAATAGTAAAAAAAAGTACGGAGTAAAACACTTTAAAAATACTCCATACAACGTCTATAAAGTTCAACGTCGCATCAAGCATCGCGTACCCAAAAGAAAGCCAACAAACAAATACCAACGCTCCAAAGCCCGACCTGGGAAATCAAAGTCGAAGGCAAACCGAGGAACGATCGGACCTCCACGAGAACAGAGACACGCCAGCCTCGTCAAACTCCCTCAAACCGCGCCCGACCGGAAAAATTCCTCGCGCACGAAACTCGCCATCTGCATACCGCGATCGCCCGTCCATTCGCGCGATTATTACCCAGCGGCGATTCATAAAAATCGCGGAAGTATCCGACCTTCCGATCTTCACGCACGCCTGGCCAGACTACCAACGCCTGACCCATGCATCATCGTTCCCCTCCCCCTTCGAGATTCCGATCTATCATTGAATGTTTGCGGGGGTTCGAGCAAATACATTGAATTTATTTATTATCCACCCCGGTCGCCTTATGGAGGCCGCAGCAGCCCGAGCAATCGCTACCCCAACGTTGCCATTAGCTAACCATATGATTATTTCATAGCCGGGGCACAGGGGTGCATATCTTTAAACGGACTGGTCCTCCTCGACGTTGTACCAGCGGGTCGGACGATGCTCGCGTTGCAACGGGAACGACTCCGTCGCAATCGAGGAACTGAGATCGGCTAATCGGGGAAAATTAATTTACATATTCATGGCGAAGCGTTGCGCTAAGCTGTATCGTCGACAACTGCGAACGATCGGACGGGTACGTATCAGTTCGTTGAGCTTCCATCCGAGGGGGGGACAACGTTTTGTGTTCCGTTTATGGGTTTACGTAATAGGCAGTTCGCGTGGAGCGTATGTGCAATACGTGTACGCGCGGATGCGTGATCATTTGCATTCGTGGTCCGGGGGTGCGGTTGCGATTTGGGTGGAATTTTATATTTTGGGGAGGGACGAGGGTTGCGGTTGGGTGACGCGTTTAGGAGAAGATTGCGCTCACTACTTTCGCTGGGTTTGGCGAGGTGTATGTGGATGGGATTGGGTTTGTTGGGATAGTAATTGTGGGCTGAAGGTATTTGTGAGGTGATCGCGTTTGGCGGTGTTATGTTGGTAAATAGTGATACAGATATCTGTGTTTTAGTCTGCGCAGCATGACGGTTGTGGTGAGATTTTGTTTCTATTGTATTAGGTAAGTTGTCAGGTATGTGTAATTCTGATCGGTATCTTTGTGTTTCCAATTTTATTTGTTCGTAGCTTTAAACAACTTACGTAAGAGAGTGTCCGCTTGACAGAAATATTTCTAAATGGTTTAGTTGTTACTGCTACTAGAATATTTATGACTTATATATTCTGACATGCTCGTAGCATATACCGTTGGATGAGTTAATTCATAATTTCACTTTAACACAACAGCTATTCTTTCTCTCCTTATGAAATATAAAAAACCAATGAGTTATTAAAGTTTCAGGCAGAAACTCTTCTTATTTGTTCGTGGTATAAAACGAATACACTGAGATTTCAATTAATCAGATCGCAGTTTTAATATTAAGCTGTACAAAATATAGTTAGCCTTTCCGTTTTTATTAAACCAATTTTTGTTTTTATTACTTGCTTCTGCTTTGGTCATTCGAAGTGATATAATATGTTATTACCTTGAATCTGCGTTAGCGGTTTCAAAATTGTGACCAATAACTGCAGATCGTTTGTTGCGCAACTTTCACGCATTTTATATTAATCTGCAACCAGTTTATATTTTAAAAAACACCTCTTTTTTTTAAACATTCAGGACTGCGCCTATTTCATTTATCAGAATTTGCAGTACGATGGCCAACCCACTTGAACAAAGTCCTTTTCTACGGGCGGCAAATGTGCCCGGCAGAAGTATCATTCACTGCATCCACAATGGACGATGTTTGCGCAACGAAATGGCGAGAGTGTGAAAACGACAGGCCGTGTATCGGCGAAACTGAGAAAATCAACAGAAACGATGAAGTACGTTCGCTTATCCGTATTTTTTTATTCGCATCTGTCTCTCAGTCGCGTGCAAATACAACTAACAACTGCAATAATTATATGTAAACTCGAGTACCTAAGTACTGGCATTTTCTGTTTGCATAAATTTTTAAATAATCTTCGAACGAAACGCGAAAAGTTTTGCAATCTTTCGACGCGTAAAAGTGAAAAACTCTAATTCCTGCATTCTTGTGCCGTTCGAACAATATATCTGGCAGGGAAAAAATACTTTGGTAGCCGCGCACAGTAGTAACGCATAATAATAACTCGGGTGACTATTTCGTTCATTGACCGGCGTAATTAAGATAATGAAGCGAAGAAAATTAATAACTTAACCAGTCACGACAGCTGTGTTATTTAAAAATATATTACGTATAAATATATAAATAAGAGCTTTGGAAGTATTCGTCGTTTCTGTATTCGTTTGATAAAATGCACGATCGCATTGTTTAAAAATATCACTGCTTAATGTCGTCAGTCTAATGTTTCAATTCAACATTCACGAAATAAAATTTTCTCGACCGATCGATTAGCCAAGCACATCGATGCCACGCGTGGCAACGACGGCACACTTGTTACAATATTTACAGACTCGTCGTCTGGATCTACCCCTGAAACCGACCCCCTGCCTGCCGTTGACAAGTGTCTCCGGCTACCGAATTTCAGCATCCCCTTGTCGCCCCCCTCACCTTTTATTCTTTCGTATCGGCGAGGATCTATGTAATGCATACAACGCACAGATAGGCGTATATTTTACATATGTTCGGAGAAATTCGTGGAACAATATTGTTCCAACGTTCAACGATATTTGTTCAGAACATATTGATTTTCATATAAATTTATTTCTCGGTTACCGATTGAGTTCCGCGCATTAGAATTGTTACGTAAATGTTACCTTTCGTAATGAATAATTATTGAGAATAACATTTAAAATGCCTTGAAATCGAAATGCGAATTGACGGTACACTTTGTTGGAACAGAAAAGTATTTAAATACCGAATTATTTGTAACGTCTAAAATGAAAGTGTTCCACGAAGTATGGTTGAGAAACTGTCTTTTAGTAACGTTTAGTTTACAACATTTACTGTAATGCAGTTTTCAGCCTAGTTGCGTGCAATTTCAAATGCAGACTTTTTTAATATAAAACAGTATTTACAACCACAGAACTAAGCAGACACATATTTCCAAGAACGATAACTTTTGCAGAAAACAATGAAGAAAAGAATGATTTACGATGTTCACTTTCCATGGGAAAATAGATGAATCGAATTATTGTTATTATATTAAAGGGTCACGAAAGTAACTGGTATTTTTTTCAGAAACATCTAATTGTTATCACCCTACTATACAATTTATTATATTTCATTTAATTATATAATCCATAATGCAGTCTATTAAAAAATACAGTGGAAAAAAGGTAATCTAGACACTCCATCCCCTTAACAATTTCTAAAAATTCAGATTTAATCCACTACTAAATTAATGCAATTAATTAAAAACTGTTATAGCACAAATTGCAATTTACCATTCACCCGAGCACCAATTTATCCAAAAATATTACATACAATAGTTACAACAAAGAATACCAACGCGACTCGTCCAACAACCAATCGTACGCCAGTTAATTGTTGCAATGCCCAACGATTATGATGCCACCTCCACCTAGATACAAAATAAAAAAAAAAAAAAAGTGCAGGCAATGGGTACTAATAAGTTAAGGCGGCCTTTAATGAAAATCGTATTTGGCTAGGAATTCGCGCGCCGTCGAACAATAAAACATTGAAATCCAATGAACGGGCCAGACACGAGGAATAAAGTCTGAAACAAGGTCAAATGGCCGAGGCGTTCGTCGAATTGGTAATGTATTATAATCCCCGTACTCTAACATCCAGCAACTCAGGATATTGCTACTCCGGGTTCGTTGACGCGTAATGCATTCACGCCGGGATTTCGGTAGGCCGGGGGATGAGGTGAATCCTGCTACTCTATACACACAGTCAGTCAGAAGGATACGCATCTACAGGGTGGTCCAGATGTTCTGTATCGAACGTTTCAATTTCATTCGATTCGTCCATACAACTGATGAATATGTATCAGAGTGTTCGCGCAGGCGTTCCGCGGACAATTTTCGCGACGAATTTTTGTGGAAAAAGAGGATATATAAGTTCCGTAATTATTGTTCTTATTTCGTTTTATATGCAGAGACGTATGAACGTTGAAATTTGATATTTTTTTTTGTCGTTATTCGCGAAAAATGAATTTGGACGTCCGACGCGACGAAATATTTTAATGTTGCATGAAATACTCGAGTTATTTAATTAGTGGGAAACAAGATACGCGTAAAGATACTGTCGTCACATGGTTCACGTAGATTTATTTTATGAGTCGTGAGTCCGGATTAAAGTGACAAATGGGTGAGGCGAGCTTCAAACGAACATTCTCAAATACGAGAATAAATACGTTCCGTAAAAAATACGTATTGCAGTTTAACGTTTAACATTCACACGAGCACGCGTTAAAACCAGTAAATGCATTAAACAAACAACAGTTACTCGCCTGAATCTCAACAAAACCCCTGGATCAATAATAAACAACGGAATACGCATCCTCGCAAGAGTGTATTTATTATCCCCCGCGTCTTTCCACCATTTTCGATCGCCAATCGGAGTCGTACGGCTTCTAAATAATCCGGCATAACTTTCCAAGCCGTCCGAGATCTACTCTCTCGCATCGCCAAACGCAAACATTATTAAGGATTCTACCGAATAACTCTGCCGAAAATTTTCCGCGGGCAGTAACGATAAATCAACAGATTTAATGGCGTTCATTAAACAACAAAAACACGCAAACACCGCGGACCACGTGCGCATGTACTCGAGAGGAGGGGGAAAAAAAAAGGCACGAAAAAGACAGTTCACCCACGTAAAATTTGTTACCATTTCGAGGGCGACATCGGTCGCGGAACAGTCAACCAGCATTGATATTAACTGGCAAAACGAATCGGGGCACGAGCGGCGCAACAACGAGAATGTTTCGCGTTGCGAAGCTCCGCTTTTTCTCGCCCCGTTTAAAGCCGCCTCTGTCAACAAGGAGCATTACGGAAGGATAATAGACAGCAGTGAAATTTGGCACTTAGCAGAATGGGAACCGGAGCAGCCGTGCCCGACTATTTCTACTCACGACCCCAGCCAGCTTGATCAAATACCGCTCCAATCCCGCAGTTCCCATTACTGTTGTCATTACTGTCGTTGACTATTATCGCGGAACGTCTTTGTCCCGTTCGAGATTCCCGCTCGTCGGTTATTTCAGTTGAACGATTAATTCGTTCGCGTCGAAGCAAGAATTCGTTCACACGCATTATCACCGGCGGAACTTTCGCGGCGTTTCATTGACAGGGCTGCTTTGGCAGCAGAGAGAGAGAGAGAATGTACGTATTTTATTGACAAAATAGAAGGACCAAGGGGTGACATTTATATGCAACGATTATTAATTATTTCTATGGTATTATTTTATTTTACGCGCGTACTTGTTTTTACTGCGCGACGAACACTTGTGTAATGTAATGGCGATATTAGTGTTTCGATTTGTAATTTGCAAAATTGTGAAGGCTGTGCAACAGAAGTGTACACCTTACAGGTTGAAATTTGCCTATTTATTAATCATATTAATTGGTAAATCATTGTACAAGGGTGGCTGTGGCATAGCTGATATTTTAGTTAGATGTGCACAGACTTTTAAAGAGAAACGATGAAAGATATGATAATGAAAGAAAACGATAAAGATTTGCAAAATTGATTTATATAAGTGGTATTTGTAATACGTAAAAACTAATTTAAACTATGTACTTAATAAACATGTGCATTACTACTTCCTTTTTATTCTAGCAAAACAAATATTATTTTAATTTGATTTTCTTTTACAATACATATTTCAATATCAAGATTCAATCATCTCCTCTTGTTAAACAACAGTGTGAGCTGGATGCAAAACTTCGTCGTTCGTTTGCAATTACTCGAAAGGGAAGAAGAAAGAGAGTGCCACAATAAAACTAATTGAAATTGATATAATTTGGAACTGTTCGGACTATTGATCCGAAGTTGTTGGTATTAGTACGTTGGAATATTAAATATTCACAGCTTACGGCGATCATAAACTGGAAATAGAAAACTCGTCGAGGGAAATAGATTGGAATTCTTGCAATTAGAAGCGAGTCAAAACGGTTTGTCCGTCATTTATGAACCTGATGTTTGCATTATTTCTAATGGAATTAAAACAAATTGTGTTGACACGAACGACGTTAGCGGTTTTAGATCGCAAATTACTTTAGAAGAAGTGAAAATAGAAAAGAACTTACGAGCTGTTATTTGGCGTCGATATTTTTAATGGGACAGTAGCTGGAAAAACGATTGTGGCAGTCTATATTTGTTACTGAATCGTCACGAAATGATTTGCAAAAAAACAAATAAAATTTACCTGCCGGTTTATTTGCGACGGAGTTTTGTAAATAATTGTGGAAATACATTATCCTTATTTCTTTGTAAAGTTAATAATAAAAAGATATAGAGGTAAGAAACGTGATTAGAAAAGTTACCAATTTCAAAAGTGATTATCGAATGACTTTAATGAAAAACAATATTAATTATATTTTGCACGTGTTTTTTAGTATACCTGGAGCATTATCTTGCTCAAAGAAATAAACACGCAAGAAATGAAGTTTCTCAGGCGTCGAAATTTCCAAACGAAAACAGATATTCGTAAATCATACGTACGACGCGAAATAATTGCATAGAATTTAGAAGCACGTGATTCTACACGTATTACAGTGATAGGCTTAAATGGTTCCAGTTAGAAATTAGGCAGCAGATGCACCGTAAGCATCAGCTGGCTTAGTTTGGCCCGGTGTTAGTGATTCACTCGTCATTTGCCAACTGCCTTACAGTCTTGTTCGAAGTTTTAAGATCTGTAGCAGTAACGACAGAAATATTGAACCTCGTTTGTTCAAACAACTGATTTATGTCTTTAACATGCTCCAGCCATAGAGACGCGCGTCAGACAGCGAAATTAAATGCCTTTTGCTATTCCAGAGTCCACCACTACAAATTCTACATTATTTAACTATTGATTTATAAATTGAACATAAAATTGTTTATGCATTTTTTCTTTTAACGAAGCCACTCAATTTTTTTTCGGGTTCATTCTATTTACAAAAGAAACGTAAAATGATGTCATCAGGGATTTAGTACTTCACTCATTGTTGGTACTTGCTCCATATATTTCTAACAATAAGAATAAATGCTCTGAGATAATTCAGGTGTGTTAGAACAGATAAAATCATAATGTATATGACTGTACAGGGAGCTCCAAAAATAAGGGATCAATCTTTGTGCGTGTGTTCCATTCATCACAGAGATAATAAAAAAAATATTGTTCCAAAGTTTCTTATGAGAGAAAATAGTCGAATGAAATATCAATATTAACGTAATTCCAAGCTGTCTGTCGATAACCACTTAAGAATCTAGAATACCTCTACAATCGTATCGCAGAATATTTCCAGCCCTTTGAAATAATGAAAAGACTCATACCCGTTCGACTATTTAAAAAGTAACGCTGTGAATATATTCTTACTCAATGAGAACATTTTCCAGAATAAAAATTCTCCTCTTAAGGACACCTCTCTACTAACAAAATTCTCAATGGTGCCCCCTCTAAAGTTATTTTCAGACTTTTTCAAGCTTTTTCTTTTTGCCATATTCAAACATAATGCAAAATTTTGTCCAACGAATCATTTTAAAAACGGAACAGTCAGTGTAATTATAAGACTACCTGTAAAACCTTTTTCCACACATTCCCTTCTCTGAGAAAACTAATTCAAAAATCCAGCAACTCAAACCTCCGCGCCACACGTCACAAAAATACGCCCTCACTGATTATCTCTGAACGCGTACAAATTTCCGCCCCAGGAAGCAAAACGTTTTCGCGGAAAAAAGAAACTCGAAAGCAGGAAATCGACTCCACCCAGTGGCACAGAGGACAATAGGGAAAAGCGAGGAGGACTCTTATCGCAATCTCACGATAACTTCGACCGCCAGTATCTTCAAACATCGTTTCGCACAGTTTCGAGGGCCAGCAACACGTAAGGAAAAACGAAAGGATGAAAGTGGAGGGAATCAGAGGATGAGCCGAGCCGAGCCGAGCCGAGTCTAGGAGGGTCGAAGGAGGGTTACCGGCGATGGTACGGGTGAGGGTGAATTTGGACGACGAACGAGAAGGAGAGGGTGAAAGGGGGAGAGAGAGAGTCCATTAGCAGATTACGTACCCAACCCGCCTAGCTCATTCACCTCCCTGCCCCACCGCGATATTTTTTCTTCCTGTCCCGTCCTCCTTCGACCCCTAACGATTTCTCCCTCCTCGGTCTCGCTTTTAGATTCACCCCGCCTAAACTTCTAAGCTTCTCCGCGCGTCAGGTACACCCCGTTTCGCCGTTCGGACCTTGCCCAGTGAAATCATTCGATTTCGAACGTAAGAAAAGGACCTGGTATTGAAGGGAGATTGTAATACTCCGCACGGGGATTTTTCGTGCAGCTCTGCTTCTGGATGCTTCGTTTTGACTGGATGGTCGTGAATGTTCTTCTGTAGATTCGTTTACTGTCTTCTGTGATTTTTCTTTTGTCGAATTATTGTATTATTCGTTTTTGTTTAAGGACAGTAAGGGGTCGATTCAGTGAGATTTCCAATTTATCATCGTATTTCGTGACTCCAAGATTAGTTGCAATGAAGTGATTTAGAGATAATCCTTTCGATATTTGGGGAGGAGTTGTTTCTAAATATCTCTTTTTTTTTACCTATCAGTCTCCTGGCTAAGTTGGTTAATTGAGCTTTTTCCCATAATTTTTAGATTGTACAAGTAAATTAAAGCAGTGCATTGCTTCTGATTCAGATTGCGCGAACATAAGAATCTTTCAGATCTCCGATAAGTATGAAAACACCCTTATAATAGAATTGTAATACAAAAGTATTACAATTTTTTGTAATATATAAAAATTACTATACTACACTATTACTATAAAAGCATTCGGAAGTCTTTTGCGGCAGAAATGAATGAACCAAACTGTCGCCATTACAATTTATGTGGCAGTGTATATGCGTTTGCCAAATAAATAGCAGCAACCCCACCGAAAATAATACGAGCAATGACCGCAGTGACCATTGCAAATATGCAATAACGTGTAATTTGGGATAATTAGCAACGGTTAATAAGCTGCGCCAATAAAAAGGACAAAAAATACGTCACGGATAAAAGAGAGATAAAAGAATACATATTACAGAAGCTCCCGATAAAACAATCACATGAACCGGTAAACAAACGCAATAAATTCCAACATTTCTCCGGACGAATTGTATAAAAAAATTTATCAAATATGCACGAGAAGAGTTGTCGTAGAATTTGATAGAAAACAACGAACTATTCTTACATTATATGTCGTTTACGCGAAAATGAGAGAGCTGTGCTTCAGCGCGGCGTGATTAAATCGAGAGTTGCGCGAAACAAAGTTACAACAGAGACGACAACGGTTCCTCCTCCTTTGAACAGCAGGAAAATCTATTTTATTAATATAACAGAGCTGCTGTTTGATCTGATAATTTCGTTTGGCCGTTCTAAAGAGCGTCCCCGCTTTTTCCCCGTAGTTACCACGGCAAAGGAGCTTCTGCGGCCCATTTCCCCGTGGGCATTCTCGATGCACCTTTCTATCTTCTTTGACAATTATTGATTCAATGAAAATACTGCGGCGTCAACTCGAATTTAAGTGAACTGGTTTATCATCGAAGAATAAATTTATAATATGAAATACGTCCATTTCTCAATAAGTTGTCCCCGGTTTCTTTATTTCTTTTGTTTTAATTTTTTTATCAGGAAGCGGGACGTTACATGTGAAACAAATATAGTAAGTCCCGAGAAGTACTTGCATATGGTTAATTTATCCTGCGATAACCGATGGCAAAATTTGTATTCTTTGACAGATATTAGGGTGCAACAGTTTACAGTAACAGTGATATAGTATAGAGTTAGAAAAGAAATCAATAACTGAAAATAGTTGGCAATATTTTTGTAACTATAGGATTTGGTGAAATGTACCATGTGAGTTAGACGAAAATATTTCACAGACTTTTTGTAATTCAGAAGAGTTTAAGAGATTCTGTTATTTCTCATCAATTTAATAAACGTATGCTAATGAAAGTTCTATAAAATATTGTATTTCTCTGCTTAATATCATAAGTGCGAATACTTTTAATGACAAAGTAGATACACATTTTTAATACCATCCTTCTCGTACCTCTCACGAACACAATATTACATAGGGAAAGGGTTAATTCACTGGTTCAGATGTTTGTTTAATCGTATGTGCAATAACTAATTTAGATACCAAATATATCACCATGAATAAGTGAAATAAACAAACGAGCAACAATACCGAAAGATAAACAGCAATATTTGCTGGAAACTAATGACGTTCATACAATATTATATGTTTGTTGCGAATTTATGATGGCCGACTACACATTCGTAGCCGCAAATTCATATAATTGAAACAAGAGTGTGATTAATTTAAAATGGGAAGTAAAAAGTGAAAACGTTCCTTGTTTCTTCCGCGTTTGTTTCAATTAAGGAAAGTAAACTATCATTTGAAGCAAGGGAGAACTGGCTGGTATAACGAGGGTAACGATTTTATCAAACAAATTGACACACTTTCGTTCCTCTCCCTAACACCATTACATAAATTTACACCTGTCGTGAAATTAAAAACGTGAACAATATTCTCAAAAATTATGATAACCTTAATTCAGACACGAGTATTCTATTCTTTCACTTGTCATCGTTAACATAGTGAGTACACATTTAAGAAATTGGCACCTTACTGATAGATATATCTTACAAAGTATTTAGTAAAATGTTCATAACAATTTATAATATTGGGTTATTTTTGTTCGTTCACAAAACGATCTGGTCACATAATTCCTTTAATTGAACTACAATTTCCTATGAACGTAATCGCATACCGGATTAACGAAGGAATTTGCAAGCAATACAAAATTCATTCAATAAGTCATTTTAAAATGGCTGAAACTTATAGTCTTCGACAAGCAAAGCTATGAAATCCAAGATGTATTTTTAATTTCCTTTCAATGCAAAACGAAATACAATATGAACCGCGAAGTCGATTAACAATTTCTGCAAGTGCATCCACGTTATTTCGCACGAAATAACAAAAGCCCAGAAACAAATATTAGATCGTTCTCCGCAGCAACCTTTTATGAACGCAGTACATACTAATTTTATTCCTTGCAAAGGAAATTTCCAACGACGAGAGCTGTTCCATAAATAACGAGATTTACCCAAACGTTTGCACAACTACATTTACCGAGCGTCTTATTAATTTCAGAAACAAGAGGAACGCAAATAGAATATAAGTGAGAAACGTTCGCACGCGTCTCATAAGTAAATTACCAATTGCTCCGGTTGATCCTACTTCGATTAACGCTGTATCAACATCTCAGAAAGCGAAAGGGAGCGAGCCAGGAGGACGTTAGTTCGATCAACTCATCGGGATTAATAATAAGAGTGTTTGCCGACTGATTTTTCTGGGAGCGTTCTAGCAATTACCACACCGATTGCCACTTGAGCCCCGATTATCATCGCTTTCGAGGGTTCCCGATTACATTAGATTGTGAACTAAGCCACCGCGTATTTTTCGTTACGAATACATTCACGATAAGGACATGGTCGAAATAGGTGGCACTTTCTAATTTTATCTGTGCCGGTGGATTAGAAAAGTGGTTCGAATTCAAAGTTAAGCGGAGAAAAGAAGTTCAATTATCGGTCGTTTCGTGTTCCATCTATACCCATGCAATGTATTTCTCTGTTTACGAAATAATCGGAAATTGAACCGTCACGTTAAATTTGTCGTTGTGCCGTTGAATGTATTCAATTTCCAAACACTAAATATCTCCAGGCAAGGAACAGTACATGATTTGAACTACTTTACTCAATTATTGTCACATTTAGCATTACCAGTACCCTATCTGGACGTCACTCTCGTTTCGATGTTCTAGAACGCCGCGTATAAATCAATTTCACAAAAAACAAGAAATGTAATAAATATAGGAAATAATTCATCAGGCGCTACAATGGCCAAAGTAACGGCAATACTAAAAGGGGTGGAACACGAGAAAGTAGCTTGAAGCTGGTACAAATGGAAGAGTCAGGACAAAAAGATCATACGTTAAGGGGTTGAGCACGAGTACAACAATGAGCATTACTACAAACACAGAGACCCCGGTAAGAAGCCAACTAAACGCATCGTTAATTATTTCTAAAGCGCAATTCAACGTCCCCTTTTGCTCTCGGAAAAACGAAAAGCCTCCGACAGTCGTAGCCGCGCGAAACGACACTTTGGTCGAACTTTTCGTATGAAAACGCGTCTCCTTTGCGCAATAACGGATCGTTTAAAATTCGTGGCAACTCCGGGCGCGCCTCGCACCGGTCGTTTCCAGCGGTAAAAGCAGCAACAACGAAAGAATAAAAAGAAAAAAAAAAGCAAGGGAAACGATGGAGCGCGTTACGCGATGCTACTCGCTTTGTGGCAACGGTTTACGACAAAAAGGCCATTTGCCGTTTCCACTGGAGAGCAAGAAAATAATTCCTGCGAGAGATGCCGGCGCATACGGCTCTTTAATCATAGATTGCGAAACTGCTAGATAACCGTTGATAGACGAACCAACCCGGCTTTTTCGTGTTGTCTGGCTTGTTTTTGCGCGCGACCCGTCTTCTTGGTTTACGTATGAGCTCGATTCAGTTGCGGATAAGCCTCTGGTCCGCGAGAGATAACTCTTCGTCGGGCCGATTATGGTCTACAGTTGTCCTCAACGGCGATTTCTTTGCTTCTAATAATATCATTCTTAATCGCGCGCCAATTGTTTTCGTGGGGAATGGAAACAACCCCGAACAACCATGAAATCTGTTTTATAAGTAACGTTGGATGTTGAAGATGAAAGAGTTACCTAGAATGTTAATCGTAATTCAGATTGCGAAAGGTCTGAAATATGTATGGGGTGAGGTAAAAGTCGGTTTTCAATTTAATTGGTTAATTCATTGATAGCGTTATCATTTGCTTATGCACCGTATTACAACTTTTATAAAATTATTATTTAGATTAGTAGAAACTATTATGGATTGCCGGTTGATTACTGTTTGATTATGACATTTTCTTCAGTTATTTTTGTATAACTTTATACATAGAACTATAAATAGGATAGAACTATAAATTGGCAATTACAGAATATTTCATTGTGTCACAAATAATCATGCACTTAAGAGGTACACTATGTGTGTCATTGCCAATGCGAATTTTATATAATACAATTTACAATAAACCGCAAATAAAACCTTTCTTTCTGCGGTCTAAAGGGAACGCACGCTGTGCCGTGGCGAGCGTGTACGTTTTCTAAATATCTTTTACGTAAAAAAAATGTTAGATAAACATCGATCGAGCAAATTAAACCGAAGCCAGCCCTTCCGCGTTGGGAATTTGTCGATTGATCAAAATTATTGCGTGAACGTGCACGTAAAGGGCACACACGCTAATTTCTTGCAAGGGGTGAGCGACGGTGAATGCACTTAACGATTCTCAAATACGTATTACGAGGTACGAAATGATCGATCGCCCTCAGACATCTGCGGGCTTTAAAGGTACGAACGAAAAGCAATCTTGACGGTGAGTAAAAATCGTGACTGGGCCATTCTTGCATCGGCAGGAAATTAATCATAATAATTCGACTACCGGGCGGCCGGCCGGCAATCATTCCTGATCGCGCCTTCGTCGTTCATTATTCAAAGTTGGACGTTACAGTCAGTAAACTCGAAATTTTTGCAGATTCACCGGACGATAAAGTATTGCCAAGTGATAATTGTGCCAACAAACTATCGAGAACTAGATGTCGTGGGAATTTTTCGGGGTCACTGCATTGCGAAGGAAAGATAAATGTAATCTGTTTCATGGTTAATGCAGAGAACTGATTGTAGCTTCCATAATTCTGCGTCTTTTAAAAATTCATTATTGGTTCATTATTCGTCTCGCAGCTGAGTGTGTCACTGATTTCAATGCTGTGTGCTGCGAATTATCTTGCGAGGAAATATAGATTTTCTTAACTCTGAAAGTCTCTTTTCACGTGTAGACAGTTGTTCTTGACTTTGTTTGTACGGAGTTGGAATATTTATTTCTTTAAAACATACAATAATACAATTAAAGTTATTGCATAAAGTGTGCAGGCAGTTGAGCGAAGTGTTAAATAATAGGCGTGTAAAATACGAGGTAATTAAAATTTTCAAACATCGTATATTGTAACAATTTCTATCAAGTTTTCAGTAAAAGTCGTGAATTTGATCATTTATTAACTTTCCTATAAAACTTAACCATCGAATGAACTCCTTCGATCTTCGTGTCAAACTTCGGCACGCTCGGTAAATGAAACTACCAATAATCCGAGAAGTTCGAATTTTTACTCAGAACGGATTTGAATCAAAGAATAAAATACGGAATGAAAATGCAACGGAAATGTTCGAACGCCGAGCGCCAGAGGTAGGAAATGATTGCGTGTAAATAGGAAAGGGTTGATCGACCAATTGGGGGGTCCAGAAGGAGGAAGTTGACCCAGCTGTAATGCTTCTTCCGGGCGAAGATCAAATCTCAGAGGATGCAACGAAAACAGCTTGCGACTCGTCACTCGTTCTGACTCGCGTATTAAGTTCAACCAGCGCAACAGAGCCGTCATGTTTTTCCACGGGGGTGGTCCGCGCGCGTCAAAGTGTTAAAAGTTTTTTCCCGTTGTCAGTCGCAAAGAAATCACGCGGTACGACGTTGTTTGCGCAACGAATAAAGAGAAGATACCGAACGGTGGAAATCTTCGTTAGTAGAAATTCATATGGATAGGAAGAATGAAAACATCATTTTAATGGTCCTCGTTACGTTAAATGAAATCTGAATGAAGTTAATTCTTGTAGAATTAATTGACAGCGTGAGAGATAATTTATTAATTTATTAAAGTAACTGTAATCAGTTCTGACGAATAATAAAGGGTGAATCTGATAAACTTAGCTACACTGATTCGTTTTTAAGTTTCATTTGGAATGTGTGCACGAACGAATATTGTTGAATTTATTATTAAATACGTAAACGTATCATATTTGTTTGCGATATTTAGGTTCGTAATTCGATACTTTATTTTACCTTTGCGAAGGTAGTTAAATAAACTCTGGTAAAAGGCGAAAGTATTAAATAGATGGTATGCATAATTTTAATTATATATGAAGCACAATAAACAAGCCATATTTAATTTTCAGCTTATTTTATTTATAAACCTAACACGGACCTAATGAAATTGATTTAATTTCAAGATTTAAATTTAAAATTGCGCCAGAGTGATATGAAGTCCAGGACGAATTCCGTATTTAATTAACTCCGTAGAAACAAGGGAACATTTCACAATGAAAGAAAAAAGAATCGAAAAGCAATGGAATAATATGGAATGATATACAGTACTCTATTCTCCAAAGATTATTCTCCAAAACATCCCGACCTCGTTAAATAAATAGAAACATGTTAGCGTACGTATTACATACAATAATATCAAAAAGGGAAGCAAAATGACCGTAAGCGAACTAAAACACTCGCTCAACTTTCACCCCCCATCGCGGAATTAATATTCTTCAAAAAGAGACGCTCTAGTACTCTCGTAAAAAAAAAAAAAATGTAACTCTACCACGGTACACTTTCGAAGGCGCTGTTAAAAAAATGAATTCGTGCTTCACTTTGCCCATCGGACAGATCTTCGACTGCAACGTAATAAAATACGCCGACCGTGTTACCGTCGCATCGCGTACGCATATTTCACCGTTTCTAAATCAAGAAAAAGAAGAAAAAGGTTCGTGACATCTGTCCCCCAAATTCGTGTCACTCCTTTAAATAGCGCGCCTCCTCCGTAAAGGAAACGACACCACCGGCATAAAGTTACGTTCGATCCTAAATATGAACGTCGAATTTTCAAGATCGCGTAACGCGAAAAGTATTGGAACGGACGGTTTGCAGTTTCAGTTACTCACCCGGCGATATCCTGAACCCGCGTTTGCAATGCCGATTTCTCGAAGGGTTCCTCCGGGATCAGGCTGCACAGCAATTGCATCAGGCTGCTGGCTACGATGCCACTTCCGGTTGAATTACCGGATGCCTCCTGCACCTGGACCTGGTCGTCGAGTTTCGTCAGCGTCTGCAAGCGATAGGAATTTTTATTTCGCATTTTATTTTTCGTCTCGCGAACAGGACAGGTCCCGTGCGAATAGTTTGAGTAATTTCGTACGCAACGATACGCGGTGTAATCGTGGAAAGTGGTAAGCGATATGTGCGAAGATATAATTTTAGATTCTGGATGGCACGATTTCATTTATTGTACTTCCATTGTTGGCGTTGAAAGTTCTCAAATTTTATCATTTGTTTTCTACAATTTAGCGTGTATCAATGCATCAGTTTCTGAGCGTGTTTGTTGAAATTATAGAAAATATGTGTGAAAGAGGTCATATGCTTTTTTGCATATAACGTTTGAATACGTAATTATAATGAGTAGTAGACGAAACCAATTTTCGACATCCGAAATTTGCGTATAGATAACGAATCGTAGATTTTGTCTCGAATGGACATTGGTCATTTCCAGACGAACATAAATATCATTCGTCTGACTTGAATCCGAATAATAAAAGATCACGAAATTGGCCCAAAAATTCGACTTCAGCTGATAAATCAATTTCCATATCCAACAGAGACAAGTGACAATCGCTGGCCGCTCGTCGACACAAAATATTCATAACAAAACCACCGACGAAAATCCTTCCCCGCTATCAATCTTGAACCCGCAAAGAAAAAAACCATCGACTCCACATCCCGGCAACCCGTCCTCCACTTATTCCAAACATCCATAAAAACGATCGTGCCCAACATTTATAACACGTCCGCCAAAAGTCCATCCACTCGGCCCGTTCGAAGTTCAGAGTTCTCCGTTCGCGCAGAAACGGAATGATAAAAAGGCGCAGAATCTCGATACGCAGAAGAGAAGAACGATCCTCCAATAAAGACCCAAATGTATGGAGATGGCCGGGCCTCACGGAAGATATACCCCGTGTCTCGCTGGCTAATCGAAGCGAAGATTGCCCCGTCTGAGTGGAATATTTGTCTAACTCGTTCCTCTCGTAAGCCGATATCGCTTTTTCTAAAAGGCCTCGTCAACCGATCGTCGCGTCCGACTCCGACGGAATCGTAATGCCCGGCGACCTGGACGGGCCAGCTACCAGTCGGGTGGTCGCGTGTTTCGACGCGGCCAAGAGGATCAGACGGACGACGAGGGCGAATTCCTGGCCCGTTGAGTCATTGATACCCGGGGGCCCGTCGGGCTGGACACGAGCAACGACACATACATATAGGCGACATTTAAAATGCTAAATTAGAGGTAACGAGTCGGAAGGTAACGATAAGGAGGCAGGAGAATATGGGCCCTAAACGGTTCAGCCGGGACAACCTCGATAAGTCGTTCGTGGAACACTTTAACGACTCGCGTTTCCACGTATTCGTTTATGTTTCGGGGCGAAGATTGTTGTACGGCACAATGCCACGGGCCCGTTGACACTGGAACTGCTGAAGACGGCGAGAGTTTTACGGCTCACGGGATTTTCCTTCTCTGAAATTGATCGAGAAATAGGTATTGTTGCGATGATCGAGGGCCTTGGTGCAGGAACTGAGCGAACCCAGCATTTATGCGGTTCGACTCTTGCACTAATCGATTGGCGATGTATGGAGATGTATAAATCGTCAGTAGGCATGATTTGAGTAAGAAGCGGACTTGCACGGTGTCTGCTGCACCAAGGTTTTCGATTTATGGTGACTTTTAATGGGAAAATGACGATTTTATGTAAATATCTATTTAATAGTTATTGTAATCCCTATAAATCTACCGTCTGGACAATAGCAAAATCTGTCGGTAGCACTAGTGTGAATCCTCTATAGCCAGGTGTGACTGCGAGAGTCACACGTGTAATTACAAAATTACGACTGAGTATGAGAATAAACTGAAACTGCAGAATATCATGGTGAAACTAATAAACCTCTGTATTTCAAGCTCTTCGTAATAACGGAAAACAAGAAATATCTTAAACTTTGGTTGAAATTGAGAGCTACAAGTACATGATATAATTATTTCCTCTTGAGATTTAAATCAGGACAAAAAATCACAGCATAAGAGCAATTATTAGACCAAAATAAATAGAGCGAATGAGTAGATCAAATGTTTAACTTTAAAGTGAATACTTGCCGAAGATGTTAACCATATAAATTGAAAGAAATCAATATTGTACTTAACACGAGAACTACGAAAGAAGTCAAAATGACTTGTTACAGATTTCTTCCTTTACAATTATTAACATACAGGGGTCGTTGTAGCAATTTATGACAACTTCTAATCAGACAGAATGACAATTAATTGTCTCTATTTAACGTCCATTCAACGACTTTTGTGTTCATAATCTGTCTAACGTGTGACATCTAAATAGTGCGAGAATCTATCAATAGTTCTAGTGTTAATAACCATTTACCTTGGATAAAATTGCACAATTCTAAACTTTTAGAACTTCGCCGAGAACAATTCCGTTAAATCAACAATGAATACTTCTGAACAGAGAAGAGGATTATCTTCGACGAATATATCTTTTATGTCCGAATCAAATTCAATTTCTAAATTCTACATAAATCGTGTCGAAGGTCCAAGTAATTCGACGTGGAATCGCAATCCGCTATGCTTGTTCTCGACCCTTTCGACTAGGAGTCGCCTAGATTAACAGGTCGTATTCTTCCCCGTTTTCTTCCTTTCTTTCCTCTTTCTTTTTTACGAGCAAACAGTCCAGTCTCGAATCGTCGAATTTATTTATTGCCCGTCCACGGGATCGTACGAATGCATTGGCGAGAAGCTAAACGAGAGGGACCAAAGCGCGAGGGAGAGCAGCGACCTCGAACGATTTACGGGAAATTGTAAATTTCCTCGGCCAGCGGACGAAATTGAAGGGCATTCGTGGACCCCATAGGACAATCGATCCCTTTGCGTAATGGACCAAACTGTGATTCTTCCATGGCTTTAATAGCGGGACGAGGCTTCATTTTCCTAAAAAGTTTTCCTTTGCCGAACACGATATCAACCGAATAGATATACTTCGTTGTCAGTGGTACAGAATTAATGGGCGCTATGTTTTTCAGTGACCGAAGACGTGGGACGTGAAATTGGGTTAAAGGTATGCGTGTAGCTTTCAGTGTTCAATAATGAAACAATGCTCTCGCTATTTCTAGACGATGGCAAGCTTCTTTGAAGACGTATGCGTGTGTCGTTCGATGCGAAAGTGGTGCGAGAAAGGAAAACTTGATTACTGGATAATGAGGGATGAAGTAAAAGCACTGCAAAGTGGAATAATGTCAAAGGACGTTATATTTCTTTTACGCAAGCCGCTGTAAAGTTATACCTTAGGATAACAAAGGAGATAAATAATAATTGCAAGACGATATTCATACATTTCTGCCAATAGATGTTATATTAAGAAAAATTTGAGCACGTCAAATATTAACGTTCACGTGAAAGGTTGTACCAAAATATTTGCTAACTTATCCTTTACTCAAATGCAAATCGCAATCGTTCGGATTGCGGACATGGCGGATTCAGCAGCCAATCAGTGTAAGTCGATTGGCATTCGAACTGGGCCAAATAAGGTATCTACAAATAATTTGGAAACAAGAAACGACAATGTTACTGCCGTCATCTATTGCTCGCGTATGAAAATACTGACACGATTGATTTGTCAACGGACCGTTTCAACAATAAGGAGGTTCGTTGAACTACCGAACCCGTGTTCGGGGAGACTTGGACTTACACTGATTGGCCTCAAAGCCCTCCACACGCGTACACATCCAATATCCAACAGATATAAATACATGCACGTATATTCCAACGAAACAATAATCTTCAAACCCCCCCCCCCCGGAACCATAAACGCCTTCTTGCGTTCCGTCCGTAAACTCGAAAATATCGCGGCGGCCGCAGGAAAACGTTCACCGAAGGACCGGTTGAAAACCCTCCTGAACGCGATGGGAGGGTCAGGGAGAGGGAGGGCTCGCGTGGCGATAAAATATGAGGAACAGCCGAATTCTGGGACGCGCGAGGGGGTCGTTGGAAGAGCGACGACAGGAGGCCGGGACAAAAGATTCGGCCGACTCCTCGGAAACGGAGCTCGATGGTAGCGGGAACAGAAGTGGCCACGCGCGTTCTACACGCGGAACACCGGCTCCTTTCACCGTGCCAACCCGATTCCTCCTGGTTTTCGGCCCGTGCGTGTGCCTGCCCGCACGGGGGGGTTGTGAATGTGTGCCCATGTGCGTGGGTGACGTCACTAAAAGCTCTCTCGCCGCTAATGCATTTGCGGAGGGAGATTCCCGGGGGAGGAACAGGAGAAGGAAGGCGCCAGTGCCGTATCTATGAAGCGTGAAAGATCGATCCCGAAGTGTACGGCGACGAGTGCCGTGGAACGATTGCGACGGATCGACGAGCGAGACGATCGACCACGAACCGTACTCCGGCGCCGCCGGTTGCGCGAAATTATTCGCCGTTCGTCCGTCGTTCCGCGAAATGTCTAACGGATTTCGAACCCGCGTTTCCGACGAGTTCTCGAGGCTTTCCCGTTGCACGCGCACCGGCGAAATTCTGCGAAAGTGCGATAATTCTGATCGAAAAGCGTGAAAAGAATTGTCACTTTGAAACTTGTATCAATCTCTTACAGATTTCCGAAGGAATGTTCGAGGAACGTTTCTGACGCGATCGTAGGCTTGCTTCGAGTCGTCGCTTCGGTCTGACGCGGCTTCAGAAAATTATGGAAGTCATCACTAATTTTTCAACGCAAGTTATGTGTTTCTTGTGCGATTTTTTTTTATATGCACTTTCTTGCTGATGTATATGCACCGCATAAAAAGGGGGCTCGACAGCATTTCAATTAGTTCAATAGCTAGAGAGTCGTACGTGCCTTAGTCGAGTTAAATTGCGCAAAGTTTAGATATGAAACGCGGATAGAACATTTTACTGTATTACATGTAATACTATCAGCACAGCACCGACAAACAAAGGAACCAGCTTGTTACCAAGGAATGTGATGTTTACCGTACGGTCTTTTTAGAGAATGGTCACGAGTTACACTACGAACATCATTTGCATAATATTACAACAAACGGAAGGTTGCTCACTTAATCGTTTCGAGATGTCAAGCCGAGCAGCGTAGTGTTCGCCACGTTAAAATGCCTTATCCAAATTTCATTGCTAGGACGAAGTATCCTATCGGAAACATTCAGTTAATTGCCCCCTTAATAATACATTACCTGCCAGTACACCTATCACAAAAAATTATGCGTACAGACTGTTACGAAATAGTGAACAGATTTTTTTCATTGAACGAAGGGAAACGGGGACGGCGCGAAGAAAATGATAGACCGACCGTTTCCTCGGTTGTTTCGAAATGTTAGATGGAACATTTCACTAAGGACGGCAGTATTTCCCAAGGATTACGTCGATATGATCGCGAATAGCGGAGTAAACCAGTAAACCTCCATACTGGTTCGGTGAGAAGTTCGAACGTGAACGTTGAGGATGGGAACGAGGGTTGAAATCAGGGGAAAAATAAGATGTTCGCGTGGAATGGAAAAAATAAAAATGAAAATGTAAAAAGTGGCAAATGGATGGAATGTTTCACAGACGCACTCGTTGTTAAGGCACGCCGATTCACATTTCGTAAATCTTAATTACACGCGAGATTCGCCATATGAAATGGTGGGGAAGCAGTCGTAACGATAAGGTAACCATGTGGGAATTTGAGATTCATCGATACGCCAGTGGAAACACGTGCGTTTCAACCTCGATTCTCTACTTCCAGCCTGGCTCGCCCCTTCTGCGCTTCACTTATCCATTAGAGGTATGTATAACGCCGTAGCATTTTCTCTGCCAACTGAAAGAATCGATAACCATCAAACGTTACGAATTCGCAGTGCCTGCGCGACAAATTCTCGTTACACGTTTAAGAACGCCATCCTTCCTCCAAAATCGTCGTGCTGCCACAATTGTGCGATAGAAACTAATTGTTCCCCGCGTTCGTTCCAATAACGTGACACCTACCAATCCTGGCCTATGCCCACCTGTAATTGCATTGTTCCGTTGGGATACTCTAAGAAACGCGAAAACTCGAACGACCCCGAGCACCGAGCATTCCTCATTCGGTCTATACGCACGGTTTAATATTTACAGGCGAAATTCCTCGATGGATTTCGGCTTCCAGCTTACAAGGCTCGCGTTCGGCACTCAAACACGCCGGAGCAGGAGAGTTAAATATTCGAGCGGAGACGGGCACTGGAACGGTGAACGCGAGCCAAACCCGACCCTTAAGACACTTAATCCTTATTTTGACAAGTCGGACAGGACAGGCACGATGATCTTTGCTCTCGTTTATTTACCAACCTCGGAATCGGCCCGAAAAACGAGAACAGCAAATGGAGATCGCCGCGCAAAATAACCCGCTAAACATTAACCCTTTCCGTTCTCGAAGGTACGTTTCTTTTTGCGGCAGAAGAAAGTGGTAACTCGCGTTTGACCAATTGCAAATTGAAGATCGTACCACGAATTCATCAATTTATCACTTTATCGATGACGCCCGAAAGAGAGCAATCTTAACTGGTCCTATTGCGAAAAGAAATGCAAGAATGTATGAAAATACAACAGTGTAACGAAATTAATATTAATACTGCAACGTTTCGTGTCTGGGGTGATTCCACTTTTCAACTCCAACGCGGACGCAGAGAAATCTTTCAGGCAAACGGTAAGATCGTTCCTCAACGAAGAAATTGTGTGAAGCAATATACGAGAGCAGCCCACTTTAAGCCACGATATGTGGCAGCATAAAAAAAGGTAGGATATAACCGCATGGAAAGAGGCGCCGACACCTCTTAAAATGCTTCTGCTATTAACTAGTCAGAAGTTTAATATTTACACGTTCGCGGTCGAGTAAATATCAGAAGATTTGTATCGTTCGAAATTTCTTCACGGGCATAAATAAATTCGTGCGCGTTAAACATTTCGTGGAAACGTTTGAACCAGAGCGAATAATATTAGATGCACCAATCAGTATTTCGCTATTTCTCGTGGATAATTATACACGCATTGTAAAACAATTCCTTTTCTCCGATTTTCACCATTCGCTCTTGCACAGCGAAAATTGCGGCGCAATGGAAACATTGATTTTTAATGAAAGGAAAGAGATCGAACTGATTTCACTATTAGTTTTATTATTAAATTTTCTGTTAGCCAATATTTCTGAAAAATTTGTCGGAGGGAACACGTTAAATTGGTAAATAAATAATGAATTACATATGGGTACACTTAATAATTGTGTAAAAAATAAAAAAGTACAATATTGGACCTACCTCTAAATGCTGAAGGAGTAGATCCAAGATGATCAGAATTTTGTTACTCGACAAAATTTCTTCGACGTTACTGTAATTTCCGCTGACACTAAGCTTGTACACTCGACACACCGATAGGATGCTTCTGCAATGCATGCAATGGGCATGGTAGTAGATATTAAGGTAAAGCTTGTAATTACGGAGGTTTGCAAATATAGATTCACTGAAAGGTTCACTGTACCCGCTAATCTTTTTCCAGAAATATTCCGTAAATATGATTTAGATGCAATTTAAGAAAATACGTTCAATATTAATAAGGTAAATCAATTTTGTTCATTAGAACTGTAGGAGCAAGTGTTCCCTTGAATATTTTTCTCGAATACGCGTAGTAAAAACAATTCAGACAACATGCAAAGATATTATAAAATTGTGTGAAAATAATCGATGACGATAAACATATTTATGAAAATAATCACACTTACTTGTTCGGTAGATTGTGTGACGCATTCTGCGCTTGCAACCCCAAATTCAGCAGATTGGTCAAAACGTCAAATCCATTCAGTATTCGAAATGCGTTTTGATCGAACGGACACTGAAACACAAAAGAGCATACTTATATTAACAGTCCGCTTTTTTATTATCTTTATTATTATCACTTTCACGATGCAAAAAAAGACTAATTTTTTTCCTATTGCCAGATAAGAAAATTGTAAAGCACTTCATTTTAATACGAAGTATAATATTTAATGATTTTGTATGCTAACACTTTAAACATTTGTTTCATTGCAGTACGAACAAAGGAAAATAGATATAGAAAAGTAAACATGTCAACCGGTATTCAAAAAGTCTGAACACTATACACGCATGTCGTACAATATAACAGTATTCACTCCGCTAAATTTATAGTTTAACTGTTTCAAGTCGTATTTAGTCTTACCGATTTTGTGAAAGCCCTCGTTATCTCGCCAAGGCAACGTTCCAACGGAGCAATGGCGACGCTGGACCACGCAGTCTTCGAGTGATTGCTGTACAATCGGTCTAACTCTTTCAAGTTTCGTCGAAACTTTGCTTTATTAGTCGACTCGATGGACTGATTCGCATCCGTTTTATGATTATCCTCCCACTCTTTACCACGTAGCGTCATACGTTGCTTCAATTTCCTGCACCGCCGTTTCAAAGCTTTCTGCTTCTCCTTCGCAGCTTTCACCTCGTTAGAATTATTATTGTCGGCTATCGAGACTGGTACGTCGCGAATCTGCGATATATTAAATCGTTGCAACTCGTCGCGCGACGGTTCACGACCGTCGTGCGTATTTCTCACCGCCTCGAGGTGTATTTTACCCTTCAAGTGACTCAACAGGTATACTTCATTGGGTATCTATAAGAAACGTATCGAAATTATAAACAATGATTACTATGTGTAACAACGAACGTGAATGACATTGAATGAAATGACGAACGTACGACTGTTCCACACAAGGAGCACTGCTTTTGGATGGGATACGATTTTAAAGTAGGCGGTACTTCCTCCGACCTTAAAATGGAAGATTCCACTGCTCTTTGTCGAATGTGTTCTATGTTTTCGACATGTCTTCGAGCTGACTCCTGTTGTTTCTGTGCTATTTTCTTTTGCAACTCTTCCTGGTTCGCTAGCTGGGCTGCGTGTAACGCTGACAAACGTTCCTCCCGATCTCTAGCCTTTTCTCTTGCCAGCTCCTGGGGATTTCAAATCAACGCCGATTTAATATTAAACACTAGGATTATAATCTTAGATTGTTAATACATTGAACACAATTACCTGTCGTTCTTTCTCTCTCTCCAATTGCATTTTACCAACCCTTTCTTCGCGCTCGCGACGAGCCTGTTTCATTTTTTGAATGCGCAACTGTCTCTCGGCCTCTAGGGCTCGCCTGCGTTCTTCGGCCGCAGCCTCTTTGGCGGCTTTCTCTTCTTGACGACGTTGACGTTCTTCTTGGATTCCCTGGAACAGAAACGATTAGAAGAATGCGAATTTGAATACTGCTTATAGAGTTACAGTTCAGTCTTGTAGCGTTAAAGCGATACCTGCAATCTTTCTTCCTGTTCTTGGCACAGGGCCATGAAATCGTGTCTCTTATTCTGCGCCTCCAGTTCGTTGATGAATGCGATTTCCTTTAATTTCGAGTCCTCGTCGTGCGCCTTTCTCACTATCTCTAACAAATGCTGCGTCCTGTTCTCTTCCGCCTTTTTCAATTTGATCTCCATCCGGATTCTCTTGTCCTCTATCAATTGACTCTTCGCGCTCTTCACGTCTTTCACCTTGTTCAACAATTCCCGCAGTCGCTGCGACTTTTCCATTAAAAGTTTCTGACGTTTGTGCTGCGCGCATGCCTGTTTTGCTTGGTACCGTCTCAGAGTTTCGGGCAACGATCTCTTCCGCGATGGCGACGAAAGCTTCTGATGCAATTCTAAAGCTCTGCCAGGATGTCGAGCTACCAACGCGCGCAATTGAGCAAGTGTATCCACGCATTCTGCCCAAGACATTCCCTCCAGCACATTATCATACCTGCAAGAAGTTCTGTTAACGCATTGTCGGCAGGAGACGCGAGTCGGTGCTATTCGGCTTTCATATTAAATTCACTCACAGTAAAAATACGTATTAGTCGTATACAAGGGAGTATATTGACTGGGGACAATTATAAAACAAAGAATTTGGTGGAAAATAAATGACCAGTCTATAACACGGTACTTAATGATTACTGGTACTGAGAATACAAAAGTTATCGTTACTCTTTATTAATGAGAAAAGGAGCAATACTGTCAAACTCAAAACTTCTTACGATACGTCCTGCACTACTTTCACTGTGCGTAACAGTATTATCCTGAAAATTTGCGCGAACTGAGGCTCGATCCCTTTCGCAGTACACCGTCGTCAATGTGTTAGATGATTTATATTAAAAAAAACGAAAAGTAAAAAGACGGATAAGACACCCACCTATCTTCTAAACTAACATCGTCTGTTATTGTATTGGAAGATGTTCCTGATTCATCCTCCATTTCAAGAACCATTTCGCCGTCTGTTTCGTCTGTTTCGGTGTCCACATCGGTCTCAGCGCATTCCAATTCTAAAATCTGTCTGTGCAATGACGCTTCTTCATCCGACAATTGCTGGGATCGTTGAGAATCGGCTTCTTCCGTCTTTCTCTCCTCCTCTAAAATTATTCTCTCCCTTTCTGCTTGCGCGGCCATAAATTGTTGTATACGTTTCTCGAGCAACTCCGCGTCACTTTTAAAAATAGCTGCAATCATCGACGTAGAGTTTATTTCGTGTAAATTAACGGTGTTCTTGAAAACCTCCTCTACCTTATCTTTAATGGTAAGGTTCACGACCGATTCCCCTTTAACTTTTTCCACCTCGTTACTTATATTCTTCCCCTCTTTCTCTGCGATACACTTTTTCCTCTGTTTGCCGTTTCCATCTGGCGTCAAACAAATTTTTTTAGTCTTTTCCGATGGGCTTTCGATCGATAAAGCCGGCAACGACGTGGCGGTGCTCGGTTTGTGAAATCTTGTAGACATATTTAGATTGTGTGTGCTGCCTCTTCTACAACGACCGCGAACTGTTTGCCAGCCGTCTTCCTCCTTCGTTTTCACCACTTGTGTTTGTTTCGTTAACACTTCCACAGAACCATTTATATCCCTGTTCTGATCTTTCCTCAACGTACTTTGCTCTGAAATCTAATAAATTCTTACGATTAACTTACGATTACCGATCAGTATACCTATATGAATATGACAACATGAATATATGTATAGCGCTACCTTATTGTCGACCTGTTGAAATCTTTGCCTAACTATGACAGACGTTCCCGGTCTTATTTTATTCGTAGCCGACGTACTCCTGTCGCACAATGTAGTTTTACTTCTGACAAATTTTGGTGTATCGTGGAAAGTTGGCTGCTTCGGCTTGGTAGTTTTCATTTGCGATACAGTGGAGTACGCTGGTTTTGTTGTATTAGCTAATCCTTTAGTCGAATTAGTGGACGACATGTTGTCGGACATCGATTGTACTATCGTTTTATTGCTTACACCGTCACCGATGCTTGACTGCCTTCTTAACTTCTGGTTAACTTTATTTGTACCTTTTACAGTATTTTGTGTGTTTTTACTCAGGACGGTATTACTATTTTCCTTCGCCACACTAATGGGCTCTGTTATTGTGCTTTCCGTCGAAATATTTTCTATACCCATAGCTTTAATACTTTTCTCCGCGTCCTGTTTCTTGACCGTTGTGTTAATCTCGTTTCTTCCACGACCCAAGTCATTTTTAGGACCCAGTGGTTTCACCTGAAAATTGTTTTGTAAATGCAACTTATCATCCGTGCTGTTTGTTTTAGGACATTCATTTTCTACAGAAGCGCAGATAATTAATTGTACATTTTTTTTTTTATTTACTGTTTGCAAATTTTTCTCCGTTATTACATTGGAATCTGTTATTTTGATAGCGGTAGATTGTGCCTCTGCTCTAACGGATTTCGATACGCCTTTAGCATCCAATTTACTTATCGTTTCACGGGGCAGTCCTTCGTTTGGTTTTTGGTCCGTCGTAGTGCTCTTACTTGTTTTAGTGGACCGTGCATGTTTCACAAGAACTTTGTGTACCTTTATGGAAGTTAATTTATCTTTAGTCAACGACTGACTCGATCCCTTATCAATCGAATTTCTACGCTTTTCGCTTACATTCACCACATTATTCTTGGAGATGTTACTTTTATTGTCCTTAATCAATTTATGCAGAGATTCTCCTTTCATGTGGTTCATTTTATTATCTATAGTAATAAGCTTGTTTTCCGAAATAACTTGGCCAACAGGACTTCTACAAAGTGACTCTGTGGGACTCGTTCTTTGCAGGGGACTAGTAGATTTTGGAATCATCGTAGAATTCCAGATACGACACGGAGAAGTTTTCCTAACTTCCCAAGCTAGTGGAGTACGTCTTAATGGCGGCGGCGAACTTTCGTAAGCCCATTTCACCCTGAACCATTCGATCAAGTTATGAAAGTCTCTGGTATAGTTCTCTAAAACTAGTATCACTTCTTTACACTCGGATATATTCTCGTCCTCCTCGCAAGTTTGATAAATATCGTCCACTGCCCTTTGTAAATTGCCGAATAAGTAAGCCCAATATCTTGCCTGCAATTCTAATGTAATAAAGAAAATTAATATTATATACATTCTGCTATTACGAATATATTAAGAAATAATAACTGCAATAAGCATAGATGTAAAATATAAAGATAATACTTTATTATGGTTACCTGTAGAAGTTTTGTCAAATAACTTTAACTCACCAGACTTTTTATCCCGACCAGTGGAGGCCGATCGTACTCTGGTCGTCGGTTTCATAGACCTTTTTGTAGTATTCGCCTGCGACACACGAGGAACGCTCGGAGGTTTCCTGATAACCTTCTCTGTACTGTTAGTTCCAACTGGTACGTTAAAAGCTATCAAATTCCTAGCTGCCCGTCCTTCCTCTTGAATAAGCAATCTTACATCGGCCATTTTTAAACAAATTCTAGAAAAGAAGCCACAATCAAAGACGTTCTTACAACTGCAATGATACGACTAAACAGTTTGGAATATCTAACACTAAACCGAAGGCAACGGAATGTAAAAAAAAGCAAGAGACCAAATTCTAACGAATCATTGTTTTCATTAGGTATATTGCATATATTTTCCAATAATTCATAGCGATGAAGAAACCAACATAACGCTAGTTTGAAGGAATTAAATATTTCGTAAAAATAGGGCATTGCAGGCGTTCTATGATAAATGAAAATTCCATATTTTAATACAAGTGTAAGGTTACGTTATTGTCAATTACACTTTAAGTATCGAATCTACAACGATTATTTGCCCGAATAATTCCACAATCACGCGTTGTAGATATAACGGGAATAAATTATTTGTAATTATAATTAACGAATATATAATTGTGTTTACATTGTCCATTTATTATTTATGCCTCACTCCAAAACTGTCAAATTATAATAATGTTTATTGTTCATAATTTAGCACTTACCTTTAACGTAATTGCGATTACAAAATATCAAAGAACGGCTGGCTACAAATTGTTTTCAAATAACGAGAACGTCGAACTGACATTTCAATAGCGATACAAGACATTTTATTGAGAAATAATCTTCTAAATTTCGCGGCAGTTTGTTGGTTGCACTGATATACCTGCATTAAAAACTGCAAACCGCGCTACCATAACTCATGTGTACTCGTGATTAGCGAAATAATTCAACAAAATATTTTATTGCATTCGTAAAGCAAAAGATTCGATTATTTTCCAATGTTATAGGACAAAATTATTTAGCCATTACACCGAGTATTCAATTTTTAAAAATTTTATTACGATGTCCTTTGATATGTCCTTTAAACCTTTAACCGGGCGCGACGAGTTAACTCGTCATCGGAAAATAAGTGTTTAAAGTTCCGCAACGGCTTAATTTATCATTGGAAAATGAAAAAATCATGAAAGTTCTGCGAGCTTGCGAAACATTTTCCATAGCTCTCCATAAAAAGCATACAAAAAGAAAAACAAGAGATACGATTTTTCCAAATGAGAAAGTGACTTTCAGCCCACCCTGTCTATACAAGAAGATAAAGTGAAAACCGCAAGTGGAGGCAAATCTGCTGCGCCTTTTACATAACGACGTTTTTTCCCCTTGTCAGATGGACATATGAAGTAATTAAATTAAAAAGTTATCGCATTCCACGCGACGGCAACGAAAGATTCCGGCTTTTCTTCGAGAAATCGTTCAATTGGTTCACGCAGTGAATTCGCGTAGCAGCGCCATCAACGCGTGATAAGATGAATCGCGAGAAGCGGTTGCGAGGGCTGTAACACACATTTACGTGTGAAAATTTAATTAACACTTTGTTAAAGTGTCCCTTTTGGGGTTGCACCATAGATCCCACACAGATTTTTTTAATCGGCCGCGTAGCCGATTGTCATCACTGGGACGCAAGAGTGTTGCGAAAATAGAATTGAAAATCGATTTCGAGGTTTCTAGAAGAAAAGGCCATCAGAGAGAGAGGCGGACGACCTGCCACATTTTGCGGGGCGACGCGGGGATATTTTCAGATAATCGTACGTATTTTACTGCATACACCAATAAACCATTTGGATTACGGACACTCTTAACACAACAAAGACGTTCCGCATAGTTTATTTCGCCGCGTTACCCGATTCCCTGTATAAATTCTTTGTTTACGCGTATGGAGAAATCGTCCAGCAGCTTTAGAGGTTGGCAGAGATATAGGAAAAATAAGAGTATTACGCTTATTGTTGATCGTCTGAATGAATCACTTGACTGCGGTGTTAATAATACACGTCGAAAATATTATTGTTGAATTTTTCACACGTTTTATGTACGATGATACATGGAGTAGTTTTTCCTCGGTAAAATTTCGTGTAGCGTGAACAAACTGTCAATTAGCGGTAAATCGGTATTAATTAATAGATTTCTAAAGCCGATTTATGATTCGAGTGTTTGGATTTCATCGGGGGTATTTATATTTATACGATTAAAGGAAAACATTCCTCTGATAACCTATATCGCCTTTTATTAAACATTTTCAAGCTATACTATTGTATACTTGTATGCAGATATATCGCGTTCCTTTAATATGACTTTTTCTATTATATTCGATTTTATATTTATGAATTTGTCGTAGGAGATTTCATTGTTGTTCTTGTGAGGTTCGTGCGGGCACAATGTGTACAGTACGCTATAATCTTCATTATTATGTAATTTATGTATAAAAGCTGCTAATGTAAAGTTATTAAAGTAAATTGATAGATTAAAAGTAAGGACTTTTAAATGCAATACTATTACTTGTTAAATATAAACATAACACACTGAATACACAAAACTGTATTCTATGCAATAAATACACCTTAATGGAATGGGTAAATAAACTAGAAACAGCACAGATATTTTATTTTAGAGGCATTTCGTCGAATATGGCTGCGCTACCACGAAGGATTATCAAAGAAACACAGAGACTAATGCAAGAACCAGTTCCTGGTATCAGTGCCGTGCCAGATGATACAAATGCTAGGTATTTTCATGTAATTGTAACTGGACCCGAAGACTCGCCATTCGAAGGCGGACTTTTTAAACTTGAGTTGTTCCTACCAGAGGACTATCCAATGTCCGCTCCTAAAGTTAGATTCATCACAAAAATTTATCATCCAAATATAGACAGGTAATTATGCAGATTATTACTTTTTGATGTACCTTTGACTCGCACTCACAGGTACAGGGCACATTAGGCACAATAAATTATAAGCTTACCCGAGGTATTACGTTTTATGTGAAAAGAAAAATGTTTGCATCTTTTATATAGATTGGGCAGGATTTGCTTGGATATTCTCAAAGATAAGTGGAGTCCTGCACTTCAAATCAGAACTGTTTTATTATCGATACAGGCACTTTTAAGTGCGCCAAACCCAGATGATCCTTTGGCAAATGACGTAGCTGAACTCTGGAAAGTAAATGAAAGCGAAGCAATACGCAATGCCAAAGAATGGACTCGGAGATATGCTATGGACAACTGATCTTAGATCATTCATGATGCAAAGTGATGTTACCCCCTATCTTTCCGAGTTTACCGATCACTTTACCCGCACCAGCTGCGTACCCTGCACCTGTGTCCACAATTTTGCTATAAAAATAATAAAAGTTTTGTAAGAGTAAACAGAATGAAACTGTATTTTCTATATTGCGGAGAATACAAAGATGTCGTATTTAGATTTCTTCAATGGTTTATCGAGCGAACTAGTAACGAATCTTTTTTCGACGTTGACAAATATCAATTGTAAGAAGATTCTTATTCGCAGCAAGAAGGTATAATTTTAATGGGTTACTAGTTTTTACTTTAAAAAAAAAAAAAAACATACCTTTGTAGTAAAGATAAGAGAATGTAGTACGTTGCGTAAACATTTCTTTGATATACGATTACAGAATGGCTTGTGCAATCAGTAATTTATAGCTTTTATTTCGGTACCTTTAATGTATCCCTGAAAAAGAAGCTGTACTGGGTCATTCATTATATTATACTAATATTACATTTTTTCTGTATTTTATAATGTCTACTAACTGGTTGTCTGATAATCTTAACGTATTTATCATTTCCGCGATTGTACAACGTTGGATGCAAGATATTACGATTACCGAATTAATTCGAGATCGACATGGCATTTATTTATAACTAATCATTTACATAATAAGCGTACAGAAGTATTGAAGTTCCATTTTCAAGGTGTACAGCTATTGTAACAACGTTTATATATCGCAGGTCTTTATTTATTAGTGTACTGTAAGACAAGACTTTTTTTTTAATATTAACAGGAAATTCCAACTATTTGATCTTGAAATTCGTGGCCGTAAGAAGAGTCGTCCCGCGTGATTATGTTAAATCTACCCTTTTACTATGTAAATATATATATATATGATTAAGTAAAAATCTCCAGTCTATTTTTTTCATTTTTTTTTTTTTCTAAGACGAATTTCATGGGCATGTGTTAGAGGTGATAATTAAATATTTTCTCACGTATGCATTTTGCTTTACGTAATCGATATAACGCAAGTTGAAAGTAGTTTGCAAAATTTCCTAACATGTACTTATATTTTTCACGACATACGAAATCTTATTTCGAGCGATAAATATTTTGGACTTCCAGCAAATAGGTCTACCATCCTAAGATGAACGTGTGCTATAAAAAAACGACGATAATGCGCCCGTATATTCTTTTTCTGACTGTTAGTTTCTTAGTAAACAAAACGGAGTTTGATAAATAAAATAATGCAGGAAGTAAAACGGACAATATATTTAGGAGTTATTAAAGATCCTAAAAGTAATGCAATGTGAGCGCGCTTAAGTAATTCAGTGTTACGATACAAACTTATTTATTTACTGAAAAATACTAGCAATTAATATAGTATGCAATCCAAATATTTATTTGAAAACAATATACAATTATGTATTACAAATTACGAAGGATCGAGAAGATGAATTGTTCATCAAGTGAAATGATGTTAATGTCATTTAATTGATATGGAAGATGTAATAAAGTTGATGCATAAAAATTATAGTTTTATGTTACTTCTATATATAAGTATTGATAAAATGATTATATAACTAATTAAAAAAATATCGTCTCCTTGCATTTAATTTTTGGATAGTCAAAATTGTTATTAATGAATTATATATGATATTTAATATTTATGAATACGAACAACCAGTTGGTATGTTTTTAAACGCTATAACGGGGCACTGGGATCGGTCACACGAAAAGAAATAATACATTTGTAGATGATTTGCAATAATAAAGAGATTACTATAAATATGTTATAAAATAATATTAACACGCCTCTATATAGCTGCCAATTTTCCAGTATTAGTTTAAATAACTATATTTTAAAGCTATAATAGGCAAAATGGATATAGGCATATACAGTATACTGTATACATATATTTATGTCCAGTTTAAGTGAGAACATTTAAATATGTAAAATAAAAGACACGAAAAAATAATTCAGGCAATAGTTGTAACATAATAGGGGACGCATCATACTGATATTTACATGACCTTCAAATGACCCCGAAATTGCGCTATGAACATTAAGTTCATTCTTTGAAACGGAACTCTATATTTTTTGTTACATATTCTTATAGTTGTAATCGAAACATTTTCAAAACACTACCACACCTGTCTTTTACATAAGCGTCATAAGCCATTCCCGAGATATGAAACAATAAAGTTGCCGCGCTGCCGTTATTGATGTTATCCGATATGTACCCCGTCGCGGTGTATATTCAGCCACTGTAGGATCACAGGAATTGTTAATAATAAAGAATGGGTAATTTCTTCTACTGAACGTTTATTCAACCTATTTTATAAAGTTCAAAGTGCGAATTACAAAAAATATGTAAGGGTGTACTTTCTATAATATGTCGGTAACGTTGTGAGTGACATGGAAATGGTGCTGAGGGCTAGAGCCCGATCGGCACGGCGGTGATTTTGTAGGGGTCATCGGGGACGTTGCCTCGACTTGTTTGCGTTGCCCTACGCAGCGGGTGGCACAGGGATCTTCCCTGTGGACCGTCGGTTAGGAAGAAGGAGCTTGCAACACTCTGATAGTCTGGATCCGTTTATTCAAGTTAATCGGAGAGCACGTGTACCCAGCTCCCCACGTCTCTATCTGGATTACAAGAGGTTACGTGCCTAACACGACGACAAATCGTTGGCTTCCCGAACGATACTCAGCAACGACTAGTAATGAAGGAAGTTGTCGTCGTGGTGTGTGGAGACCGGGACGGTTCCACCACCCCTGCACAATCCGCAGGGAGGGGATAACCCATCCCCACAATTTGTGGGGAACTCCGTAATTAAACCTCACATATAAATATTTAAAGAACGTGAAAAAAACAAATGGAATTTATTTATAAATTAACAAATAGTTTTCAGAGACAAAAGCAACGTATAAAAGAACAAATAAATTACGATGAAGTCAGATGGACGCTTTTTTAAGGAATGGCTTCCCAAGACGCTTTTAAAAAAACAGAAAACGTTCTTACTTCTTCTTTTTTGATTCTGCCGCCCTTGATTGGCCGAGAGCATCCCAGCCAATCGTTGAGGGAGCGCCGGATGTCTCTCCAAATCCATTGGGCGAGAGCAGCGCCAAGGTGTTGAGTGCGCGCAAGCGAGTCGCCACAAATTTATCAATACGTTGCGCCATCTCGCGTTTGCGGCTTTTCGAGTACTTTACCGCGACTTCAAAAACAAATTTCTGGATTACATCGTTAATTTCAACAATTGCATTTTTCTCGGCTTCTAGTGCGTATATTTTAACCAGACTGGTCTTAAATTAAACCCACAGACCATAGCTATCTCGTCCAATAGTTGCAACCATATGGCAGTTGTGATTTAAAAGTTAATAACAATTGAAAATTTGGTAAAAATGCACTCCGGGTCACTGCAATTATCGCGACTTCTGGAGGAGCTAAATTGATGATCGCGTGCTTAAAATGAAGGTAACGGATGCCGCTCCACGACAATCAACGATTTACAAATGCCGCAACCGCTATCTTTAACAATTTAACTAAGTATGTAAATTGTTTAAACAAATTTAGTTATCTCGGCTCCTGCTGGGCCGATTGATTTTAATCACCGACCTCTCAAATTGATGCTCTCGGTTCATGGACGATATTATTCACGGTTGGAAAGGGCTTCGTGTATAGCTTCGGTGCAATTCTTCATGAAGTGTTAAATTGTTTACAAAAAAAGCAGCGAATACAGCATTTGTCAATTGTTTATTGACGTGTAGCGGCCTCCTTTACCTTAATTTTAAGCACCCGATCATTAGACTAGCAGCTCCAGAAGGCAAGGTAATTGCAATGACCCGGAGTGCATTTTGTCCGAACTTTCAATTGTTAATAACTTTTAAACCACAACTGCCATATGGTTGCAACTATTGGAGGAGATAGCTATGGTCAGTGGATTTAATTTAAGACAAGTCCGGTTAAAAAATACGCACTAGAAGTGGAGATACATGGCAATCTTCAAATTCACGATGTAAACCAGTAATTCGGGTTTGGCCGTGCGGGAAACTGCGAAAACGGCCGCGAACGCGAGATGGCGCTACAAGTACGGATTTGTACATATCCTTACAGGTAAAATTTAAAAAAATTGTTATCTCGGCCCCTGGTGGATGTTTTTTATAAATGAGATGTCAAATGAAAGGGAAACGAATAAGCTACACGATAAAAAATACCCCGGTGCTCTAACTATATGCAGCTGGCCGTAATATCAATTTTAATTGTTGAATTGTTTATAACAAATTAACTTCACATGGAACGATGATCACACCTATTGGAGATGGTAGCTTAGACGTCTAGCTTTAATTGATGTCCTCTGGTGATTCATGTAGCTCGTGGGGAAGTAATCGCATTTCCTTGTAATTTCTTTAAACAATTTCTATTATCTCGGCTTCTGCTGGGCTGACTTTAATCAACGACGTCTTAAATTAAAGCTTTTAATTCAGGGAACAATCTCCTTCTAGCTTACAAGAACTCCCGTGTATAGTTACTGTGGAATTCTTAGACAAATTGTTAAATTGTCTATGAACAAAACCATTTCCATGTCACTGACAACGTTACCGACAAATTTTTAGAACATGTTTATCTCGGTTCCTGGTGATTATTTTTTAATCTATAACGTGTCAAAATTCGCTTGGAATTATATCGTTACCGTAACTTTATCCAGTTCGCGTAATAGTTATTTAATTTGTTCAATTGTTTATAGCAAATAAGTATACTGGTTGATTTGTCTATTCCTACATCTCGTCGGTGCTTTCGTGTCCCAAAACTGAAGACTGACTTGCGCGTCTTCTTTTCATGAAAGTCCGTTGAACATTATTTACTAAAGCAGAGAGCACAAGGGGGATGCGACTGTTTCAATGTACAACGTGAATGCTATGGGGGGAATTAGGGAGGCAATTTCTAAATGCGACGCTATTTTGCCATTTTTGTAATATCTTGGATTCGTTATCTAACAATATTTGCGTAATCATGCAACTGATGCCTAATCTACTATCAAATTGCAAAGCAGACGAAAGATAATTTTGAAATTATGTCTTCTTCCACCATATATGTATATATATATTTAATGTTGCTAAAAGATGTAAGATTAATATGGTAAATCATTATTTCTGTTTGCATAAGAAATAAAATAGTTACACCTTCATTCGTTTTTTTCATCACCATCTTACCTCGATCTCCTCTATATAAGGCCTACTGTTTCTTCATCACCTAGGCGATAAATAAACAAGAATTACGATCGATTCAGTTGACCATTATTAAACTATCTTACGTCGCCTAGAAACAGTATTTCACTTTTGCACAAATCGGGAGACGCATTGTATAGCACTATGTCCGATTTAGCAAAAGATTTGTTAACGCAATATTACGGGCTCGGCGCAGAGACGAGCGGACTAAGATTTTTGTCCGTTCACCAGAGTGTCGGAAATATAAATAAAGAAGAGCAGACGCAGGTTATCGAGCAAACTTCTTTAACCATTCGCGAAGGAAACGTCTCTGATGAAGGATCACAGGTAGACCATTACATATTGCCATGCACCTATATTCAAGCTGTTACTTGCATTCCTTTTTTAAGATTATATGGTGGCATTATATTGCCATTTTTACTTTTATTACTCTTCGAAGATTGACATTGTCAGATTTATTACTTTCGCATCTTCCATGTTATTTTACTAACATGTCCATGTTACGATACGTTGCTAACAATAAGGGGGTATGCACCTATTCGTAAGTTACAAGTTGTAACTGTAATACTGTCAGCAGAAAGACATCGATGATAAAAGAAAGGACAGCCTAACAAGCGAGTTTGTTCCACGGTCCCCCCGTATTTTGAACAGTTCAAACGACGAGTATGATCCAACTGAAAATTTCGATGTTCGTAATATCGATTTCGGCCCGAATATTGTATGCGATGTTTCCGAACGCGAACCGTTTATGCAGTGCGAAGAATGGTTGCACGATATTGTACAAAATACTCCAAGATCAGCAATTGAAAACCGACGTATGTAATAGAAAAATGTCTTTTTACTTTTTGCATATATAATCGATTTACTACAATCTAAGTATAATTGCAATCGATTTTACAATTATATATTCAGACATTTTTAATAATAAGATTTATACGGTCCCCTTTTATATCGGAAATAGGAGTATCCGACTCAAAGAATTTTAATGAAGAAAATGTCAGTCTAAAATTAATCGAAGACAATATTCCGGACGATGTTTCGGAGGCTTCTTTCAAAGTAGCGGAAAAATCACAAAGATCGTCAGACAGTAACGCGCACTTGGCACCATTGCCATTAAAAAAGGAACCGGTCTTCGGCGAAACGTTTGCAGATTGTTCTAATAACAATTTGAAACAATTCCCCAGGGAAATATTGATCAACTTTCCATATTTAAGGGTACCTTATATTTTCAAGTAATGTTTATTCACATATTAACGGAAGATACAAGGCTTGCTTTTCTGTGCGATCGGTAATATCGAAGCTGGTGCTCTTGTCCCTAGATGCTGTATCTGTCGCACAATAATTTGACCGAATTATCGGGCGATGTGTTCGGCACTTTAAATTACTTGGAATGGCTGGATGTTCGAAATAATCAACTGTCTTCTTTGCCAGTTACTATCAAATGGCATCAGTGTTTGGAAACGATTCTGCTTCAAGGAAACAAATTGGAGAATCTACCGCTAGAACTTTGTAAGTTGCAATGAAAAATTATTCCTCGTTTTGCAATAATTCTAGACAATTTGAAGGCAATAATATCGAGCAATAATATCAATCATTTTCTTGTACAATTAATTCAGTCAGGTTTTTCTACTATATTTTTTTTTTGCTTCATAGAACTATAGTTATGAAATACAGATGATTTTCAGATTTGAATATTACAAATTATATCAACGATATAACATTTCTTGTTATCAAGTAAATATTATTCATGCAAATGGGCATTTAGCCAAAAGCACCTAATCTACTTAAACTTCAGGCACCCTGCCAAACTTGAACACCCTCCAGGTGACACAAAATCCACTTATTACACCACCGGAGGATATCGTTGCTTCCGGTTCCTCGGTGATTTTGGATTACTTGCGAATCGTATGGAATAATACGCATCCTGAAGAACGAATAGAATCCAAGAAAAGTGAGTGACTGTATTTTCCTGACTCGAACGATTATCGCAAAGAGTATTTAGTAACTGAACGAATATTCGATAGTAAAAGGGAAAAGGGGAGAAGCTATGCAGCAATCGAAAATTGATTTATTCGTAGAAAAAAATCGCGTTTAAGATATTTTACGTTAAGTTAGATAAGTAGGGTGAGAGAAATAAGAATGGAGTTTGATATTTGGCGAGGAGTAATTTTTTGCCCGATATTTCAGATGAAATCAAACCAAAGTTGTCGACGATCCTCTGTTACCAATCGCCGCGAAAGAATAAACGGCATACATTGAATGACAATTATCACAATAGAATTATATCGACAAGACAAAGACGTAAATCTTATAAACCCAGCAACAGGTATTGTGTGGAAAAAGTAGCATTTTTTAATAATATCAGCTATTCCTTGGGGAAAATATATAAATATCTCTGTAATTCCAACGTGGAAGAACAAACTGAACACAAATCTTGCGAAATATTAAAGAGAACCGGTAAAAGGGGGAAACGTGTTTCTTCGAGAAGTTCAAGGAATGTTAATAACAGACAAAATCATATCGATAAAGAAATTGCAGAAATAGATGACAAATTTTCGCGTCTATTGAGGCCACCTGCGAGGTCACACTTATTCAGAAAAACTTGCACGCGTGCAAATAAAAATAAAATATATTTGAACGAAAGAAGTAGCAAATGCACGAATGACACGAAAATTGTTTTCGATATTGTTACGAACGATGGAAAAAGGTTCCAGTTGGATCCGACGAGATTGAGCAATACGAACTGGATGTTGTCGTGTTTGGAAAATTATTTAGGAATCAATAAGTAGTTCAATAATATATCTTAGATAGAAAATTATGCAATGATAAATAGGTGATTTATTTATGAAGGTGGTGCGTCAAATGCAAACATTTTCGCTGTTAGACAGGAAAAATTTTGCAGTTGCGAGAAATCGAAAAATTATTTCCAAATATATTTACAATTATTATTAATATGATATTGCTTGTATATTTTATTTATCAGTACCTTTTATCGTTTTTATTAGTTTTGTAATTCGTGTAGGTGTGAAAATAAAGGTTCAAACTATTTAATGGAAAATCGTGTATTATGGCATTCCATGGCAAAAGAATTCTTCTCTAAACAAGCTTCGATGGTTCAAAAAATGAAGTAAGATTTTCCTTTTTGTTTCATTTATTTGTCAGAGCGCTCGTGCGTTAATTCACAAAGACAGGATTTTTATTCAGAGACGAAAATGTTTTAAAAGATTGGAGACGAGACAAGAGAAGTTATAGCAAAGCTATGGGAAAAGCGATGAAACGGAACGAAGGTACAATAAGAAATATACTCGCGACAATGATTTTATTATTAAATAAAATGTTTATTTAATAGATGACATTCCGTTTGGCTTCGACTTGGAAGATTATCCTTCCATATTCAAACAAAATAGCAAACTGGTGAGATACCCTTTAATTTCTATGATTTTGTCTCCCACACAGTTTGACAAAAATCATTTCACTGTCGCACTTGCGAATTACAATTACAGAAAAACGCGGGGGTAAGGAAACAGAACAAGGAAAAATTCAGACCGCCAGCGTAAGTGGCAAATTGTGAACGTTATAATATAAAATGCTCGTATAATAAAACTGTGTATACAATTTGAGCGTCAATCAATTAATTGCAGAAATATCAACAAGAAGATTAAAGAGCTGCTAGACTCCTTAAATAAAATCGAAATAACCACAACAGGCGAGAAAACCCCAAGAACCAAACAATCCTTTTTCAAAGAAGAAATAACAAAAGTACTCGACACGCTACTTTTCTTTAATAAATTGGACAAAAATCATTCCAGGTGGAAGAGACACTTTTGTAAATGCCTGTAATATCGACGCATTTTCTTTGAAATTCCAGATACTGCAATATCAGAGTGAAATCCAGAACTTGCAAAAATACAATGACGTCGCAATGATACCGTCCAAGAATTGAACAGACTGCAGAAAAGCTTACGGCGAAATTATGCGAAACAAAAACCGATATAAAACTTCGTACGTCGATGTTCGACTACACCAGGAATATCAGTCTTGACATGTTTATTTAAATAAATCAGTAGTAATCACATATCGCTTCAATATTGTTAATTACACGTACGCTGCTCACAAATACACAACGGGACAACTGAAAATATTATACGCACATCATGGTTCCTTCCGTAATACAAAGAACATCGAAACGCGAAGTGTCACACCTTGAAATATCTCGTACGCAGTACAAAAATCGTGATCCCGAGAAATCATTCCCCTTAAATTAACAATTCTAGAAGTTTCTAGAAAAGAAAATACCAGGTAATACTAAATTGAATTTCATCGTAGTACTGAGTAGAAAATAAAAACGGAGCAGTAACCAGAGTATGAAAAAGGCAATGAAAATAGGGAAAAACGTATTTTCTTTCCAGTCTACTCGCCAAAACGTCGATTCCATTTTCTCGTTTCGTTTCTATGATCGATCGTCGCGAAAAAAAATGTGAGGGCGAGTATAAAAATCCTACAAAGTGATGATTTCGAATTAAAATAGAGTTGCGTGAACGATTTTCACGACGATCGAGAATCTTTTCATTGTTTTCTTTTGTAAATGGCTCCGCATCTCGAATAATAACTCGACACTTCTGTCCGTCGATTGAACGATTAAAAAAAAAACAGACAAAATCATACTTTGATCCGTGATACAATTGTTTCGTAGTAGTAATAGTAGTAGAGTACTATGATCGATAGCAATTATATAAGGCAAATATCTAAGATATCCATATACATATATTTCATTTCCTTTTTTTCCGACTGTATATATGCGTGTGTGTGTGTGCGCGCGCGTGTGTGTGTTTCCTTATTTGTTAATTACATACTTCCTATATCGACTCTGTACATTTGATACACTGACGCATATAACACAGTACGATGTTCAGGTGTAACAGCAGTAACTGTAACTTACGATGTGTTTCAATCGGTACATAAACAGAAACATATATTCAAGGAATAAAACAGAAACGATTGTATAAAAAGCGTAATGTACACGTGCATATTGTTAAACGTTCTCGTTGCGACAAAATTAAATAAGAAATTGGCCATCTTCTTTCAACTACACGAAGTGCCGATTATTTTCTAAATCATTTTCCCTCTTTTCTTCTATTTATATATGTATATGTATATATATCACATTCCTTGGCAATGCGTACACACGCGTGTATACATTGCAATCGTAGAGCCAATTAAGAATCGCTAATAATACCGACAATCTGTTTCACCAAGAACATTGTTAATTAGGACAGTACGTTAAACGAAGAAAGGCCTTTCGATAGGCGTATTATATATATCGATCATGTACACGCTTCGAAGCGAACATTTTTCTTATCTTTTTCTTTTCCTACTAGGCAGTACATACATTTATATACCTATGGATTAGTGGTGGTACTCAAAGAAACATGGGCTCGAGATTTTAAAACTATATCTTGGATTTTGTTGTTTGTTAACGTAGCGTTTCAATGAGTTTGTATGGGTTGAACGAACAAAGCTTCCACGGAAATTTGATTAAATCGTTCGTATATGAAAATATCTTTCGATGGGTTTAAAAAGCTTCGATTAATCCATTAATTGAACACACATACTGGCATTTGTTTCCTCGTACATCGTTCAAAGCGTTATGTACACCCTTCATTTCTTCAAAAGATTTCCTATTAAACATACCAGCATACCGGATATATTAGAATCCCACAGCGAGTTCCACACAAATAGAAATTGTTCGTAAAATTAATAGACTCCCCTATACTCCTTTTGTTCCTATTTTTATTTATATTTTTTCGTCTTCTTACTATTGCACGTTTTACACTTTTCTCGGCCACTCTGTGTATCACTGTAACTTAAGTCATACCGTATATACATCGTATGCGCATATATATTATAAAACAAATTCCCGTTTTCTATTTTCTCTGTTTCTCGTTTTACGATTTAAGAAGGCATGGTCGTTTTGTAAGACATAACTCTTTTTGGAAAGGAAATACGTGTCATCGAAGAACGTACTACGTAATAACCTGCCTGTACTCTCGTCTCTTCGATTCCATCGGGGGAGAAATATTAATTTCCTCAACGAATCCATCTCCTGCCTCTCGCAACAAGAATACAAACGATAGGGCCTGATAACTTTCACGAAGCATTTGTTTTCTATTTTAGAAATAAATACGTTTCTGTGTCATTCAAAGTTTCGTTTCTATTCCATAGGAGTCTTCTTCGATGATGATCCGAGCAAATACACCTTATTCACAAATATCACTGGCGTACTCACTCTTTGTTAGAAACTTCTACACATAGTCTTGATCCCTGAATACTCCTCTTGCGCTGGATTCAAGTCAACGAAGCCCAATGTACTGTAGAACTCTTGAGACTCTTTGTCTGTGATCGACGTTGTCGTATGCACGCCAAAGGAACCTAAACAAATGTTTTGATTAAAGTTACAAATTGTTCTTTGGTAAATAGTGCAGCCGAGCCTCGTCATGTGAGAAACCTCTATATAAGACTAAAATTTAGTTCAATTTCCTCGCGATTCGTGATGCCGAGGTTCGACTATACATTAAGGGAAACGTGTTTAATTTCTTTACCGTTCGCTCTTAAAGCCGCGAGTATGCACGTAATTAATCGTTTAGGGACTGAGTGGTCCATAACAGTTGGCAATACAGCACACAACAATTTCGACGGATGTTGCCTGCACAATTGCTCCGATACATCAGGAACGAACGAGTGGAAATATTGTATGGCGTCCTGAAATCGATTTACACAGATTAACATATTCTGTTATTTAAATAAACGTTGATTCGAACTGTTCATTAAGGTAGACTGAAAATGAATACCTGGGCATTTTGTGGTAATTCGTTGATATTGCCCTCCAGTGGGTACTTGATCCGTAATTCGGGAATCAGAGAAACGGCTAATTTCTGGTTATAAGACTTTATATTCAAGGCAGCCAGTGCGTATCCTACTATACCACTCTCGTCTTCCACAACCATGCACAGTTCTGGACTTAATGTTAGAAAACCTCGGACCGTTCTGTCGCAGGAAGAAGTAAAATAATTTCTCTTGTAGCAAAAGTTCACGAAAAAAAAAAATAAATAAATAAAATGGCATATTGTTTATGCATTAGTGCTGTATGTAAAAGAAAGTTTGTACAGTCTTCCAAAGTGTAAAGCCATTGTTTTTGAAGCTAAATCACCGTGGTGTTCGTCTTTATAATTACGATATTTATTTCTATATTGCCAATGTTCATACCGATCCGCTATTGCAGACGATCCAACACAATCGCACACTGTATTGCACACATCGTAAACAGCCCCTTCGTCGCTACTTAAGTAAGGCCTAATTGTGTAGATTTTACTACTGGGCACTTCCGGTGCTTTGTAAACGAATAAATCGTTCCCGCTGTCCACTGGGATTAATCGCTGCCAAAAAAATTAATATCGTATTAATAGAATCGATCAAACAGTCATAAATGAATGTATGCCTCTCCGGTTCGAGATATAATTTACAAATGAATATATTTACCTGCAAGTCGGCGGTAAGCCCTCCGCGAAACACCCATGGCTCTTGTTCTCCGCTCATAAATGTTTCTTTCCAGCCATTCGAGAACCCTATCCCAAGAGACATTATACGGGCTTAATAAAGCAGTGAAATATTACACATGTGTACGCGCGATTATTGCAGTTTGTAAAATTTATGAAATGGCCTCCACACTGCTCTGAACATTAATTTTGCTTAAAAGTTTGTAACATGCATAAATAGAAGCCGATCGATGGCACACACGTTTACGGATTCTCCCTTATCTCGCGCCGCGCTACCGTGCCCTTTGCAATTAAACTTGGAAAATCGAGGGGATCATGTTTGCGAGATAAAGAGGATCCATCGATCGTACAATAACTACGGTGCACCATTTCGTAGATGAATAAAATCATAATTAACTTGATCACGTTTACGGTGATTGTTCCGTGTGTGGGTGTGTGAGATACTTTGACGAAATTACAAATGAAACGAAAGGGGAAACTTATAATTAATACATTGAAGAGACGAGTATCTCGTTAGTGGCGGGATTAATTTTGTTTGAACGCTGAAGTATTGTGTATCGAAATTGAAACCGGTTAGGGCGAAAATCAAGGGGTACGGATAAATTAAATGCGTATAATATCTTAGAGAATGTTGCACCAAAGTTCGCGCGATGACAAATTCCCGAGGCAATGGAGGGGGGAGGTGGGATTGTTTGGAATGGTAATCCACTTTGCCAAAATGCGCCTGAAATAAAACTCCTATTACTCCTGAAAAGAATACAGTTTCTGGAACTAAAAGAAATTAGTGCAGGCAAGTTGGCAAAAGGAGGCATGTCTTACTGGTCGCTCACAATTCACCGCGGGTGCTCACCAACGAGCACAAGGGAAGTGCAATCTATAATTTGAGAAACGTTCATGGTCTTCGCCTGCAAGCAAACGCACGGGCAAAATCGAGGAAATCAAATGAGGACGTTAGAAGCTCAAATATTCGTCGATTGTGGCAGACCAGTATAGTTCTCAGGAAAAGCTATCAACACCTTAGGAAATTGTCCTAGCTTTGCCAATTTTGTAGAAATCTTCGATGTGCTTACTTCGCTTGCAAAAATGATTGCCACGCGAGATTTGAGAATTTCGAAATACCAGTGAAATACCGCGACATGGCTTTGACATACCGCGATCAAATCGTATTCGAATGACGAAATGAAATGCCATTATAAATTGGGATATATGCGCAACCGTCGTATAACGATTTTGTGAGAGCTTCTTGCAAAATCCAAAAGTAAGTACATCTCGAGCCGAACTATATATTTAAATACTATATGCATATATCTGTGTAGAATACACAGTAGATCCTTCAAGGCATCGGAACGCTGCTTCTACGCGCAAATCTCTTTACGTATATTAATTATAATCAGAATTCTTTCGCAAAGCTTCAAACGCAAACAGAAATTCTGCCATAGGTTTCGTTGGCTTGAAGCTTCGCTGGCCGCGCGCTATTTCTTGTTGGGTTACTCAGAGTGGTGAATCGCATACATGTATAGCTTCCCTGGGTAAACGTTGTCATCGTCGACGGGAATCTGCCAAACGCTAGCAACAAGACAAAAAACACAGAAATTCACGTTAGTCAGTGAATTGATGCTGTACTGTTCCTCATACACTTATTATACTGCTGGCAGAAATCATTCGTTGCTAGTGTCATCTTCTCGTGCACGGCACCTCTCTCTCCAGCTACATTGAATACAATAAGAAATTTTCAACGCAACAGCAACGAATGGATTTCTGCCAAAATATTATCTGTGAAAGAAATTCAACCAATATGTTAATAGCTGGCACAAGGTTACTTAAATACACGGTATTTGTTCAGGTCCACATAGATGCTGTTAAATAGTTTCCCAAAGAAGTGTTCGCTATGGAAAATCCTTTCGCCGAATGGTTGCGCTAAGAAAAATCACATCAATTCTCTTCGCTTCCGTGGCTCATTTCATTAGGACAATAAGTTTGCAATAATTGAACATATCTGTGCAGTCTTGGAGATCGAGTTGTGATCGCTGTTAGATTTACGTCCGAGATAGAAATTGAGAAATGATGTGACGTTCTTTATTTGCTATCAGAACTACAAATGGGAAGCCGTTAGTCTGTAACTAAAGAAAAAAAAGAGATAGTATTTAAAAGGAAAATAATTTATATCCGTCGGTCCTTGAACAGGGGATACAATTTAATCACTTTGTGTCGCAGTTTTTCGTACAAGATATAATGCAGCGCGATTGTATATTGTTTGTAATCTTGGGATGTATGGATTAATTGAACAGAGAGAGTACGTTCTAGGTGTGATTTTAGTTGGTTCTGATTGTGACTGACGGCAACCCTTTTTATTCGTTTACGCGCGACATAACGTACATTTGATTCTAAAGCGCAGAAACAAGTGTACAAATACAATTTTATAGATATGCGATCTATGATATATTTCGATTTCCATCGTTACCGATGCATGTTCGCATAATGTCAAAAAGCGAGACAGATGCATTGAGAAAAATTCCAGAACATAAATTGATTTTTAAAGATTGATTACGTTGTTCAATAATTTTTCTTTCTTCGTGAAAAAGTTGTGTTGGCAGGATAAATATTCGAGAAATATTTATTTTGGATTAAAAGGACTGATTCTAATTTTTTTTAAATTATATTCCTGAAAGAATATATATTTTTATTCATTTAATCATCGGTAACTGATGGAGTCAGTAGTTTATGTTTTTGCGTGTTTTATGATTGTATAGATTTTGTCATTTTACAAGGAAGTACAGTGTAATAAATACTGTGAATACTGAAGTAATTGGGAGAAAAGAATATTTTCGATTAGTCAAGCATAGAGTAATACAATTACTCTATGAAAGCAAGAAGCTTTTTAATATTATATGAATCCAGTATATTAAAGATACTTTAAAATTCTTCGAAACAATAAAGCTGCATTAGGTGCAGGTGTATTAAGTTTGATTGATCGGAAACACATATTTCTTGCAAAAAGACAGAATGAGTGTATTGAAAAAAATGGATAGAACACTTACCAATACTCGAGACACTTTTGTTCTGAAATATAAGTATAGGCAATAAATCATAGTACTTTGGAGAAAAATTAATAACAGCACTCATCTGTAGCACAACAAATACAGCTTTCTACTAGTCGCGACATAATACGTAATTTAAATAAAAAAAAAAAACAGCTCAGTAGCATTTTGTATGTTTTGTAATTTTGTATTGCAGTGGTAATTTTTGTATTTGTGCTTCATTGTACCAGCATACTAGCATTTTGAATGAACTTACTTTGCATAATTTAATCGTATTATTTCTATACAGTTACAGTTACAGCAATGACTAATGGAAGACATAAGATACTTGAAAAACACGGCATTAAAAATGGCATTTGCAATTGGAATACTTTTTACTACTATTTTCTACTTGGGGTGTTATTCCTAATTGTTCGTTTAAAATTAAACATCGAGACATAATGAGATACCAATGAAAAAAAAAATATATATATATATATATATACATATTTTATTAGGAAAATAAAATGCAACTTACCCAACCATTTCACGTAACTGTTTAAGAGAGACACAACACCTCGCATGTCCCACACATACGAATACAGATCATATAGCAACTCACGATTGTTACAGTATGTTAGACGTTGAAATAGTCTATTTACAGCGTTGCACATGTCGTTTAGCTTAGTTGCCCGTGCGTGCCATTCCTCGATCTGTAAATTTCATTTCAAATTACAGTTATATCCATCAATTTTCTAATATTATTACCTTCAAGTGTTAAATTATTAATGAAAATAACGCTGCTTACATCTGATTGGGACGGTATTTCGTCCTCTTTCGATTTCCTCATGACAACATGAGCGTTACTTTTCAACCAATTAAATTCTTGCAACAATTGTATCCCCTGGCCACCGTGTTCAAATGGTAAGTAGAAGAGATCGCACAGCAAGGATAAATCCTCCTGCGTCAATCGTTTATCAGCATCGATCGAATCTTGAGATTCTTGGTCCCCGATGTCACCGCCGTCTCGATTCTCGCTGTCATGTTCAACGATCATTTGTGTGCCATTTACCGTGGGCGAGGAACCGTCCACTTCCACTTGCATACCGCCAGACGCCTCGCTACATGTCTGTTAAAGCAAATAGACAGAAAAAAAGAGTGGTATAAATTCAACGAATTCGTTATCATCTACTTTTAAAAAGACTTACAGAAGCATTCTCTACCATTGCATCATCCTCCGTGTGAATCTTGATCATGTGTGCCGGGGAGTTGTGAGGCGTCGTGTTACAATCCATCGGTTCCATGGACGACAAAAGATTCGAGCTTGGTACGTTATCCATGCTAGTAGAAATTGTCGGGATCAATGGTTCGCTGACGACGGTTCGATCGGACACCAAGGAGTTCATTACCGGACCAGTGGGAGGCTGTATGTAACTATCGCCTGTCGTCACCGTTGAGCAAACCTCAGCCAGCGCTTGAAGATGATTGGAACTATTTATTGGCGTAACTGTCGCCGTTACTGTGGTCGTGGTGGTCGTTGATGTGAGGCTCATGCATGTATTCACAGAGGGTATTATTGGTATTGGTACTGTGGGGGCAACGCATGGTTGCGGTTTCGCTATTACTCCCCAAGCAGCTCGTTTCTTATTGAATTCCAGTAACCATTCGTTAATAGCATTTTTCAAAGCGTGTCGTGGGTGATATATGTTCGGCAACATTGTCGATGGAACGTCTTCACCAAGTACACCGTCTTCGGTTTCTGTTTCTAATTTGATATCGGCGGACACAGTGTCGTCTGCAATGAAAGCGATAATGAATAATACAGGAAAATAATGGGAAAGAAATGGTTTCTTATAATTTGCTACAAGTAAATACCCACTCAGGCTTAAATCCCGTTTACCATCAACGTTACACCTGCTCCATTGGGCAAGAGTATGAATCGCTATAAAATTTGCTCCATATTCACAGTTTGGATTAGTCAAAACGCCCCGCAATTTCGGTATCAAGTCAGGAGATCGTCCAGAGTACGGCCCTAAGAATACCCTCTTCTGATCGTAATCATTAGCGTGCAAATTGTCCCATATGACTGGTGGCCTTCTTAAAACTTCTGTAATCTCCTCTATAGAATCGACAGTTAGTAATCTGGATATTACTTTAGGGCCAGTCCACATTATATCAATCTCCTGGGCTAATTTACTGCCAAGTGTGTTCAGGTACTCCGAAGATGCAACATTCGGCATTGCCCGCGTCGCGCAATACTGCGTTGGACACAATAGAAATCTGGGTTGTCCGAGATGTTGAAAAATATCATTCGTAACGGAGACCTGTTAAAAGATTATTCGAATTAATCGACGATTAAAATGTTTCATAACTGGCGTGTCGAGGCTACAATTTTACACGTACTTGTGCATGAGCAAATGATTGAAACACTTCTTTGTCGGCTTCGCTCATTTCCGGTTCTATGTCGTCGAATAACAATGCAAACGCCGTGCAACCGAACTGGCTAACTTGCTCTAATTTCCTCTTCAATATGGTGACTTCTTTTACACTCGAATAAGTGATGTCCAATCCCGGCGACAGGGCGTAGTAAAACATAATACCGCATTCTCTAGCAGCTGTTATCAGACCTGTTAAATGTTCCGCTTCCTCCACCGTGTACAAGTCTCTCCAATACGCACGATGCTTATAATCGTCTTTCGGAGCATACAAATAAGAATCCATGCCCCATTTCTTCAATCTGAAATATTTAGAAGCGGCAAAGTTTAAGACAGCCCTACGAATAAGGCATTCATGTTTCAACCCTCTGGTTCTTGGGCCTGTACGCTTCTTCCCCACAAATTGTGAATGCGACGTCACACAAATGAGTCTATATTTCTTAGTCGACCAGTCGTTCTACGTCATCTTTTGGAAACGCCAAGAACCATAGGGCGAAATAGCTGGCAACCAGAGACTTGAAAAGTAACGTATGTTACATACTTTTGAAATAAATCCTTCCTTTGCTCTGTCGTCCATGGCCGTCCATAAAATCCTGCAATACGAAACGTATTCATTCATGCAAATATTAAGAACTATAGCTACTGAGCAGTGCATACGAATTGTTCCCCTTCCTACGCGAAACCATAAAGAACGATGACCAAATATGTATGTTCGAGACCGTAAAACGAAATCCCTGTACCTTCAACAACGCCGCAGATGAAATTGCCGTTTTTCGTATTCAAATTAGCAGACCCATTCGTCTCCGCCATTGCGGATCACAGGATGCACGTTTGTTTAGTATCGGCGTACAAAAAATGGCTCGAGAGGTTGGTGACTGCGATATGCTGTCGTTTCTTGAAAAAACGCAAAGCGAGGCTGACGTAAATGCTATCTTTCCTCACTTGACGGTTTTGTTATCGGGCGTCACGATTGCATTACTCTGCCTTCTTTAAGAAGAAAATAAATCTTCACAGCACTTTGCAATTCTTATGGAATCGAGATCTTCTCCCTTGTGTACCTGACGGACGCACCCGCTGTCCTGATCGATACTAAACGATTTTTCGATCCATCGACTCTGTGCAGTACGATTAATGGAACGTTTGTCCGTACCGTGGCGCCATCTGAAATTTGAATCGGGGATGTAGTTTCGAACGACACACTTTCGTGTTCGCGCCTGACATTACTTCGGGACAAGAATTGTTTTCTGACATCTTTCAAGCTGCAGGACTTGCTCCATATTAAGAACGTAACAGGTAAGCACATCAGTAGCGAAATAATATAATCTTCTAGTTTGTTTATTTAATAAATGTGTTGCATATTATGTAAGAGTCAGTATCGATCAAGATTGCATACCAGGGTTAGTCGCGCATCGACATATATTTGTGTTGAAGTATTAGTAGGAGAAATTAGCTGAATAGTCAAATTGAACCCTTAATGGGAATTGAAAGTCAGTCAAAGTTAATATTTATGAGTAGAGAACGCTAAAATCAGCATCGTATTTCTAAGTTTATCACAGAAGTCTGTTAGGTTATTTGTCTACTCATATATTTCGTCGGGGACCAAACACCACCATAATTTCAAAATTGGCAAAGGTACTAATTGATACAAAGTGGGGTAAATTGTTTAGAAAGCATATTTATATCTATCCCGATTTTCTTGTTCTCGCGAAACCCTTGTCTTATTTAATGAGATACTTTTGGACGAAATGAGTACATGTGCACTGAAATAATTGGAAGCTATATATTGATGTTATACTTTAATATCCCGACCGAAATCTCTAGCGTTAAATTTAAAGTTCATATTTAATGCCGTTAAATCGTGCATCATTTGCGCAATGAAACTTAAAAGAGAACGACCGAAATTCGTTCTATATATGCATACTAGATTTATCAGTGGCATCGATTAAACGTAGTCAACGTATATGCGATTTCAGTATCGTATAACCTCAGTGTTAGTTCGTGCCGCAGGAAACGCCACATAAAACATAGCCCTGCAATATCCATTTCCACACGCAACCAACGTCCAGACACATATGTAGTTTCCAACCGAACAATACCAAACGAAGTAATAGCAAGAGAAGGTTTATTTCACGAAACGTGTTTCTTTTACGAGCTGCCATTTTTAGGGAAAATTTTTATGCTTTCCGCGGCCCACCAAAAATAAATAAACCGAACTATTTGAATGGATCGCAGGAAATTGTAATTCTTACTGTACATTAAAATGAACACGAAGTTTCAAATTTATTAATCTAATATCGCCTCCATTATATACATAGATGCACGAAATTATAACAATGTCGCTGAGCCATTCAACATTCTTCGAAATCGATCTCCTAAATTACAGCCACACGCCCATATCGACCACAGACTGCAGAAAATATTGCGTCGAATTCCCGTGCATGAAATCGACCAAGCCCTCGATCATCCCTTTAAAACTGCGGAAAGAAAAAGCACAGCCCAGCCTAGACCTATCCATTTTCCGCAACCCATTGACCCAATCGAATCGTCAATGGATCGCGCGAGGAAACGTTCGATCGGAACGCAATACGGTACTCTGTCGAAAAGGAACGAGCAAAAATGAAACAAACAAAGAAAATAAATATCGGATAAGACGAGGGAGCTCACGGTTCCATCCAAAACCGAAAAGAAAAAAAGAAAAGCGAAAAGCAACATCGAGTTTGGCGATCGGCGCATGCGCGTTTCACCGTGAATCGAAGGGCCGACGACTCGTTTGACGGATTCACCGCGAGGAGGCGTGGCGGTCGAAAGGGGGGTGCAGATTTTTCGACTGGCGGCCCGTTGGTGGGGGGTATGTCGAAGGAGCGGGTATGGCCCGTGGTTGTGACGACGGAGCCGTATCAGTGTGAGGCCGGCTATCAGCCGCCTAACATCGAGGTTGGGGTTACGTTTTTACATGTAACACGGCTGCCGCAGGCACCCACGCACACTCACACACATACAGATTATATATATTATATATATATATATATATATACATATACACACATACTAACGACACCCGTGTACGGATTCACGCGCATTCTCTTGTCGTCGTGGGCCAGACGCGGGCACGAAGGATCCGCGGACTGTATTTTTTTGTCCCGCACGCGACGAATCCTTTTCTGGCCGTCAACGATTGGGGCAGCCTTTCTCTCAATGCAGTATGCGTCGTAATCGATAAGGACGGGAACGGGACGCGTGTATATGGGATCGTCTTGAAGGAATACGTCGTCGCGCCCTTCGAGTATGTCGAAATGAATGAAAGTCGCGAGCCAAGAGAAACAGAGAGATAGAGAGGGAGAGAGTGTGTGAGAGTTTGGATCAGGTGTGAGAGAGATACGGGTGAGGGGGGTACGTAAAGGATCATGTATGTCGAGGTTGAAGGAAAATCGTGATCACATTTCAAGGATACAAGGGTTAGGGAGGGTCGGGGGTGGATGACGGAGAAAAAGGAATATATCAAATCGCAGGCGCGTGTGTACGAACGAGAAGGAGGATACAATCGTAACGCTGTCCGACCGTGAGGGCATTCCTCGTAACGAGTCTATTTTCCGTTCGACAGTCGCTGGACGGGGATCAACGGGGCGGTCAACACGTCGAAACGAACGAACCGGTCCTTGGAACGAGTGGAGTGCGGACAGCCATAGAGTGAAGTATATACGGGATACAGAAGACGAGGGGCAAAAAGGAAAATATATATATATATATATATATATCAAAAACGGAGAAGGGGAGAGAGAAAGAAAGATACAGAGAATTGGTGGTGTCGTCGGGGGTAATGAAACTGCGAAACGTAAACGGGACACGCGAGTCAGCCGCGTTTTATCGGTGTCTCGTGCTCCGTTAGGGGAAGTATCGAGAGGTACATGCATATATATTGACGGTGTGTGCGGTATCGAGAGTAATTAAGCAGTCCTAGGATTACTGTTAATAATGGCTGGTCGCGATTGACCGAGACAGAGAGAGATAGAGAGAGAGAGAGAGAGAGAGAGAGAGAGAGAGAGGGGGGGGGGCAGGGAAATTGTGTGTCGGTTACCTGGTGCACAATAATACCTACGTTCGCTACAACTACCCAGAGACTGTCGAAACGGGATCGGACAAAATACAGAGAGAGTGTTGCAAAGGATTTTCGCATACGAAACGAGAATAAACAGGGCTCGGTCGTTCGATAACCGTGAAACGAGCAGGATCATAATCGAGGAGGAACAGACGACCCTGACGGCCCATGGGCAGAGACCGAGACACGGAGAACATCGTTAGAGACGGAGTGGTGTGTTGGTGCGAGGGACAGAAGTAACGTTCAGCGACGACTGCGAATCAAACGTCGATTACCCGGTCGTCTCCGCTCGCAGGAGAGGCGCGTCGACGGGCTTGAGAACAGCACGGCTGGACCGAGTCGAAGCGTTCGACAGTGGGGCAAAGGTGTGCGTTTCGTGGCGGGCAGATGATTTTTGATCGATTGCGGGTCGGACGGCTACGAGACTATCGCGACATCGAGACCAGTTACGTGTGCAGGCTGCCATGCCGTCGGACTGCCGTCGGCGATGCGCACCGACGACGTTCAGTGACGACGACACTTAGTTAGCTGAGGGACGCGTCATTTCGGACGGGTTCGAGATAGGGGCGAACAGCGTGTTTCGTTTAATTAAACGACACTCGAACATATATGCATAATATACATTGTCCGCGATACAAGTCGGTGGACAGCATACGGTGATAAGCAGTGGCGAGAAAAGGAGAGGAACGTCGCGAGACTTCGGTTTATCGAGAGGTGGAAAGAGAGGAGGAGCGATAGGCAGGGGGGAGGAAAGAAGATAGAGAGTAACAGGAGGGAGAGAGAGAGAGAGAGAGAGAGTGAAGTATACAGGATGGCAGCTAGATACTCGTGGGTGGCTCTGCCGAACGTGAAGAACCGCGTCGTCGCGACGAAACGCAGGAAACAGAAGGAAGAAGGAAACGAGCCGAGGCACGCGACCGCAGTAACTCGTTTCCCGCGGCTGGTAGCCGTGTCTCGTTTCTGAGGGGCGCCCGTCGACGTCTCTTTTTTATGCGTCCTCCTCGTCAGAGCGGCGACGAGCCAGAGGATTCGGCACATTGCCCGTCGGTCGCACGTGCGCATTGATGGTCGATAGTGAAACTCCTTCCAGGGATCGTGATAGGGAGACGCGGTGCGATCCTGTGCCTTCCCCGTCTGTCGTGGCGAGCTTTTGCGTCGAACAGGTGAGAGAAGTAAGAGGAGGAGGCGGTGACGGGTGCAGCGCACGATTATTAGCCAGCGCAACGAATACGCGCGATCCGTCCTAGAACGTGTGTAACGGGTGGGGAAGAAAACAGAAGAGGAAGAGTGAGACCTGTAGGAGAACGACTGGCCGTGTGTCTGGCCGTTGTTCAACGGGCCAACCGTCGTGTTCCAAGGGGAATAATCGGTGACTAGTCGTACCAATCGTGTGCAGCGTATCGCGGGACGGCTGCGAGAGAAAGGGAGACGGGATATGCTTGGCGTACCGAGGCGGTGTGATCGTTTTCGGCTGGCGAGCAACAGCAGCAGCACATGCTACGGGGGTATCCGTATCAATTCGCGACTGTGATTTATACGCTTAAGGTATTAAACAAAATATTCAGGGGAAGGATAAAGGGGTTGAAGAGGGGGCGGAGGGGAGGAAAAAAGTAACGTGTAAAATTATTAAGGCGAAGCAGGATAGGAAAATAAAGAAAAAGAAAAAATCGTCCATTGTGATACTAAGGTTATATTAAACGAGGATCGGGTGAACACGTGCGCTCAAGGAGATGGGTGGGAATGAAAGGGGGCGCGACACAGAGTGTGCCAGGCTGAAATGCGTGTGTAATTAATGGAAACGATGGTCGATCGCGGGGCATGCGTCGGATCTACAAACTGTGATACACCGATAACCACACTGAGGGGGGCCTGATGTTCGATCACTGACGTCGACCCGCGTGCACCGATTTATCGACGAACAGAAACGGGATGTTGCGCACTTTCGGCTACCCTGTGATCCCTTCGCAGGTGCGTATCTTCTTTTTTCACTCAATACAATCATGTACTTCGGTATCCCTGTAATAATCTCGTTGCGAGCTGGGAAATATTTCATTCGCTCTCGCTCTCTCTCCCTCTATCTTTTGCTTTCTCTTTTCCCTCGTTAATGATTTCGTTTTGATTAAGATTTCAATTACTCCTAGCCTGCGAGACCGTGTAAACTGACAAGAGGGGATTGCGCGTTAAATAGTGAGAAATGAAAATGCAGGATTTTGTTGCCTTTCCCACGTGTTCGGGGATATAATTAAAATTAAACGTAGTCGAATCGAATCGTGGAGCGGAGAGGCGGCGGACTTTGCGTGAAAAGTAATTAGCGACTGTTTCCACGTTCGAACTTGCTTCTGCACTTGCTTTTCTTTCTCGTTCGAATGCGATTCCGAAACGCGTACTGAATGACCGTGTCGCGTTTGTTTTCCTCGTTTCCGGGCAACATCGAGAGACGGAAATTTGGAGAGGGTTAAGAGAAATGTTTAGAGTTTAAGCGATAGAGGCTACGTGAAAATTTCTTTGACCATTTTCTTCTGTGGCTGAAATGTTTCCCAGTCGAACGTCCTTGACTTTGTTCCCGCGTTATCGTTGCAAATGAGCCGCGGTCTCGACCCGCGATAAAAAATAACGTGTAACGCGTTAATTGTCACCGGGAAATGTAGTTTAAGTTCATAATTATTCCAGTGTGAATATTCACATAGGAAACGTAATTTCAGTTGAATTATGGGAAGTTGTTATTACCGGATTTATTAAGGCTTACTCCGAATAGAATATGCTCACTGTCGTATTCGCACGATTCGGCGATTTCACGCACGTTTTATTCTACAATTGGAAAGCAAGTGATTTCTTGTGTAAATAAAGCTCGAGGATGCAGAACACAGGTTTTCTTTTTACGCGGAAGGCTTCATTGTGGAGGGAATCGATTTTGAAAATTCGTCGGGTACGCGTGCACTTGGCCAAGAACAGGATCGAACGAAATGGAGCAGTAGCACAGCCTGCGAACGAGTTATTTGATTTCTTGTTTGCGAGCTTTACGCAACAGTTTCTGCTAAATAATGCTATCGCGGCTTTCAGTATAGCGTAAAAATTCTGCGCTCGCCGGGAAAAGTTAAGAAATATATTAATTTCACGCGATCCTGTAAGTATTCCCAATTTAATTATTAAATCCACAGTGTACGAAAGATGTAACATTGTAAATTCGAGAGTGATAGAAATTAATTCAGATATATTTGCAAGTTATGCAAGAGTATGTCGAAGGTTTTACTTTTGCTTTCTAATTTTTGCTTTAAAGATTTTTAATATATTTCATGGAATTAATATGTATATAGATATTGTATATTACTTGCAACCCTACAATTAATTGTACTAGACGCTGCGATATTGCATTCCTGCTTATATTGATTCAGTATGCACATACTTGCATTTTCCAGCCGGGATATATTGTATTATATTACTAAAACGATACTGTTCGATTAATAATAATAATAATAATAATAAGTCACGATACGATACAGACCATAACCAGAATCGTTCAAATTTGACAAAACTCGCGGACAAAAGAAAATATCCCTTCACCGTCGCATGAAACGAATATGTCCATATCGCAGACATTAGCCCAGCAGTCGCGCACAATTGCGAATCCGCAGTCGAACGTCGTTCCACCCCTCTATCTCAACCCGAAAATCTCTACAAGACTTCAATCCATAATAATTCCAACCGCCCTAATGTTTTCCAGGCAGTCTAGCCGCGCACCGCCCGACCCGGCAACGAGGCAAAAGGAGAAACCGTCGTGCCACATCAGCCTGACCTGGCAATCGCAAAATCGTTGCAAGATACCGCGACAACCCGCAGCGGGCCCACGCAGCGGTTCGCACGTGAAGCAGATTCACGGGGACAGTCGGCGTAGAGGGGCGAGCAAAGAAACGAGAGAAAGAGAGCGACAGCTTAGATCGGCGTCGCAGCAGCGGTCACCGGGCATCGTGGACCACCCCCTGGCCACGGGGGGTGGGACAGAAAGACCGCCAGCGTGGGTGCCGGTGCTGCGGGGGCGCGCCTGGCCCGTCGGCTCGCCCGCAGATTAGCACGCCGACTAGCGGCTAGCTCGGGCCCGTTTCGGCGTACCGGCCTGGCGACCTCGGGGGGCCTCACGTCGGCGGCGGTGGCCGTGGCGGCCACGGGGGAGCAATCCGCTCCCCCAGCAGCTGCGCCACGCCATACCACGCCGAACGGAAGCGCAAACGGATCGACCTCGAGCTCGAATCGCAAGAACCGAGCCATGTCCATGAGGAGCCTGCACCGACGCGTCTCTCACCCGTAAGTCATTGTCCTTACTTTTCTTTCTTTAGATGGTAGATTTTGTTCATGTATATTATATTGCTGCACATTTACATCGCCCGTCAGGGCGATGCCGCGAGAACACGAATGGGATCGAGATGGTTGGCTGTTCGGTTTATATTGTGGAGCGTTTCGAGTTTTTGTCCTTTGCCTGGCAGACGATCTTGGTCGTTGACGTCCTGAATTCACACTTTGGATTTGGAGGCTTGTATCGAAATGTGAAATATTTTTCGATCGCGCCTTCATAATCCTTGTGGAAACCGAAATACCGAAATATCGGTACGACATGGTACCGATATATGAAAATACCGGTATATTTATCTATTTTTATCGACCATTTTTTCGGTTTTTTTATGTTATTGGAATGCAATTGAGAAATACATTTAGCAAAGATTTGAAACCGACAGGATATTACTGTTGCGATATAATGTGTTCGAAAATAGAGAAGAATCCGATATTGCGATTGTCGGAATTCGGAGTTTTGTTAGCGTCATATAGCAAATGTTGTAACATCAATAGTACAGAATTTATTACTTCAGTTTATTAATGCTCATTATTTGTGTTTATTATTAAAGTTTCAGAATATTATTAGTTTATTTTTAAATCATTAGTTAGTACTAGTTTAGTGCTAGCGTATAAACGTACAAGGAATGGGTCGGATTGAGAATTCTTAGTCAGACATAATGGTTTTATTTTTTAATTTATTTCGGTCTTCGGTATTTAGGTATTTCGGTACCATATCGGTCTCGGTATAGCTTTGTTGACGTAATACCGGTATCAAAATTATACCGGTTTCAAATCCCTGCTTGGAATAGTTTAGACTAGGGGTGATTGTATGTCGAAGTACCTACAGACTTCGATAAGTATCGCAGGATTTTTGAAAACTAAGGGCGGTGAAAAGGTTAGTCGTGGATATAAACGATCCAGGTTGACAGGGAAGGGTTAAAGGTGAACGTGAACTGAAATCTGTCTGGCGAAACAACGGTAGATTTAATTTCATAATTCAAGTTCGAATTATTTGGTGAAAATGATTCTGCGTTATTGTAATGCAAATCGGGGGGAATACGAAATTAGTGGTACATTTCTTGGGTATTTTTTACTTACTGTCAGACCACTTTGATAGTTGCATATTTACAGTGCTGCGTAAAAGTGTGGTGGACGGCATGAATGTCGTTGACTGTTTTGTACGAAGATGATTTTCGTGTTGATTTCTCGAGATGTTTCGAAAGATCATATTTCTCTTGGGGGAAAGATATTGGAAGATTCATTGACAGAATTGTAAGGTTCCAATGGCCACTACATCAATACGTACATAAACTGCAATGTGCAGAAGGGTGGTTTGGATCTCTGTTTCAACTATTGTAATTTTTAAGCACGCATCAGTGCGCACATACAAATTTACATAATTAACAATTTTGAGGCCACGTTTGACAAGTTGGTGATGCAGGAACGTATTGAAATAAAACAGGTTGCTATTAATACTTACGATATTAACTTCGTATCGATGATATTTAGTAAGCGATCTGACGTTTCTCAATAAGAATAAGTGAAGAAGTGAATGAAATAAGAAAGTGATTGCAAATTTTTTCCCCGCAATTTATGCATCGGAATGATCATTAGTTAAATATAGTACACGGAAAATTGTTATGTCAATTCTTTTCCTGTCACTAAAAAAAAACTTTCATCGGAATTCCCATCAATTACGATGCCAAAAGTAATCCGTGAAATAATAATATCTCTACTGTGCCGACAGCAATTGAAATATAATGGCTTAATGCGTTTAGTAGCGGGAATTGAAAATGTTGGGACGCATTAAACCAAGCGAGGGGTGTAAATAGAAAGGGGCTTTCTAGTTGGTTTCTTTGGGTTGTTAGAAAGATTTGAGGGGAGAGTATAGGAATTGAATGGTGGTACTTCGTAGAACCTGGGTAGGGGAAGGATTGATATGTTATTTAGTAGAATCCTTCGGATTAAAGGATAATTTGTGAAAAGATATATTTAATAATGTTGATAATTAATTTCATGTTTCTGCATTTATCATATCTATTCGTATCACCGAAATGTTTATGCAATACTTAGATTGCCCTTAGCAAACGTTACATAAATCCTTAGTATTCCAATAACAGAATCTCGGTTTAGAATCGGCCATACTTTCGTCAGATTTGTATTTGATCGAAAGATAACCGTAGGAATTTTGTAGTGCCGGGATTTGTGAAAAGAAATCTGTTGACGTTTCGGATTGATCGACTTGGTAAAGCAATTGTCTGGTGAAGATCCGGATTCGAATAATAGTCCTATAATCCGGTTCGATGGCCCTTTTTTTCTCTATGGATTGAAGATAAGGAAAATGGTCCCGGGGAGATTTGAATGGTTTAACGCGGTCTAATTTCCTATATCCGAACTTTTTCCACAACTGGGATCCCGAAGGCTTTCACAACCAGAAACTCCGCCATTTAAGATTGTTAAAGATATCCCCTTGTAAATTATTTCCTCGCGAAAAACCTTTTATCATCTCGCTGGTATTCAGGTTTCGTTTGTGCCGAAACCATTCTTGTCTGCTTGACAATTGCTGTACACGCAGAATAATTGACGCTACAAAAATTAATAAGGGAACGAGAATTTATTCTCGCAAGCTTCAACCCCTGTAGTATAATTATTTCCCTTAAAAAAGCTTGGAATTTTTTTCAGCATTTTCAAATATTTATTTACGCTAACATTAATATTGTTATAATAATTTATTTAAAACGCAGTATGCAAGATTTTTGAATTCTTAAAAGAAATCTCGAAAGGAAAATATCGTGATATTCGAATCTCCCAGCAGTACACAGATTTCGAAGCTGTCTGGCCACGTCCAGCCCACTTCCCCTGACCCCTACCTCTACTTATCTTTCAGTACTATAGGCAACCACATCTGCCCATATCACAATATTTTCTTACCTCGCGCACAATTCCCAATAAAATCTGTCCTTAAGCTCAACAAGCTTTCGAAGATCCAGCATTAAATCGAAAAATTCAACGCATCAATTCCAGATAAATTAATAATTGCATTTTTAATAATCAGCGTTACCGTAAACAGTGACGGTGAACACGATCGCGGAAACTACAAATGCGTTCGCGTGTCGCTCTTAAAAAGGAGAATGCCTCTCCAAGAGCACCAGGCTTAACGAATATCAAACAGTCTAGACCCAACATTCTCAACATCTCGTCCCATTGTACTCGCAGCTACTAGAGACGTGCCGAGTTTCCCCGTTCGTGCAAATTTCATTTCACCCCGTATCGGCGTTGTTACGCATCTTTCGCGAGGGTTTTCTAGTGCCCATTCACCAGTTACAATACGTTCTCGATCCCATTCGCGTAGCGGCGAACGCTTAAACTCTTTGACGCTCGCGGGGACTCAGAATTATTCGAGGCAGAAACCGATAACTGAATGGCGGAACTTGGGCTGGATGTTTCGTTCTCGCCCGTGTGAACAGCTGCCGTCGCTTCGCGGCGAGCTATTTTGCACGAATTCGTTTCGGAACGGTGCGTTTATAAATATAACCATCGATCCGCGCTTATTCGAACGCGTTGGCGTAAGAATGTTAGAGGGGCGCCGGCGGTGTAAGCGGATACAAAATTGAGAAGCGTCGAAACACGGTTTCTTTGGTGCAAAAGGGAGACGAAAGACCGGATTGATCGGATGGTTCTCTTTAATCGTATGAATGAGATTCGTGTCGTTTCGAGGACAGTGATAATGATCGACACGCGCGAGTCCGTCAACGGCGAACACACTGCGAATTTTTATTCCATGCTCGAGAAACTTTTCGTGGAAGTCGTCTCGAATTTTCGGGCTTCTTCCGAACGAGGTTCTACCGACGACTTGGTAAATTCTATTTCGTTTATGTTTTCTTGGAGTCTATTATTATTTGATTGTTATCGGTGCGGTAAATACAAAATTGCTCTTCGGAACAATTGTTTCGTTGCACCGTGTACACCGTTATCGTATCGTTTTGAATAATCGACGCGACGCACAGTGACGAAAAAGCCCGAATACGTGGACAAGATTTAACAAAAAATTTTGTATGATTTTGAAAATCTGTAAACTGTGGTTCATTTATGAACTATTCAAGCATCATCTTCTATCAAAATCAGCGTTTATAATTTCATCCTTTAAGAGATATGCAGCTTCATACGTAACAGTGTTAGAAAAGGGATTTGTCCAACTAAGACTAGAAATTATGTTACGATTCACTGTGGATGTATCAAGATAATCTATGAATGTTGGCATTATCTAATATGCTCTACAATAATATTTACATTGATTTTATTACTTACTCTGCGTCGACCCACAGGTTTATAATACGGCTGCCTGTGATATCCGTTAAGAAATTGACACATTAGCTGTAGTTGTTTAATTATCCTAAAAATAAACATAATTCTATTCCAAAATACGTCTATCGTCTCCGAATAGCAAATGCCGTACCATAATCCCTTGACGCATCGCTGGGAAGGCCCCACAGTGGTACGACTCAATAGTAACGTTGGACATTGGGGCGAAATATAAATGTCTAAACTTAAAAATTTAACTGCACTCTTAAGAAACTATCAGCTTTTTACAATTATGGTGTGTTTTGTATTTTTATTTCCTTTATTTCATTTTATTTTTTATAATTACGATTGTAATTAGTACTACGGATACGATATTTTACATTAAATTTTACATTCGTCACTTTTTGAAGTCATTCTATTATAGTATATACCAATAATGTACCAAATATGTGCAAACTTCAATTTTGTCCACGTTTTCGAGCTTTTTGCCCACTGTGCGACGTCCGGATCTTGCACGCTTATAATTTATCCCCTCGAAATCGATCACTTTTTAATCCCACAGAACAGAAGCATATTCTTGTCCGAATACTGATATTCCGAATATATTCCGAGTACTGATACCGAACAATCGGTAAAACTAAACCTTTGCACATTAACGCGTTCTGCGCCACTCGGGACGTATGTTTTTTGTTTCGAAACATATATGCGGCGTAATATTCATTAGATTTCAAAAATCATTATCATCAAGAGAAAGGTATGACGTGTAACATGCAGTACAGAAAGGGTACACGTTTGTGTTTGAAAAAGTTAGCGTCGTAATTGCTGCAGAATTTAAGTCAAACAAAAGTTAACGAAAATCGGTCCGGCACGGAACGTGTTAAAGAAAAACAGACTTACTTCTCGGAAGAAAATCAGTTACCCCTTCACTCGCATCATCCCCGACTTCGTAACGCAACATTAACACCTTAAGCTCTGCGACAAAATTTTCATCGCGAGCCAGTTCGAATGATTTCTCATGTTTTTCCCCAATGCCCCCCTCGGGCTTTACGCCAAGCAACGCCACGCTTTTCCACGCGAATATACGATATCGCTCTTCTCTATACACATCTGACCCCCAGATTCACAAGGGTCTCCCCGACCAAAGCTCTGATAATGCCTCGTGTTAAATATTCAGCTTTCACGGTCGTTCACCAGACCCTTTCCCGTCCCCTTCCGTGTGCCTTTGCAGCCCTCACTCTCCGTTCCCGGTGGGCGTGCATCCCCAGGGAGCGTTGCACACGCATTCCTCTGGGGCGCTCTAAAAAAAAAGCCTCACCGCGCGAAAATAGGCTCGCAAATTGTGCCGCCACGTTTATCAGCACGGCAAAGCAAACGCGACGGCGTTCATCGTGCGTCAACACAGTTGGTCGCGTGTTACGCCTTTGAACGGGACAAAACAACCTGATGCAGTGCATAAAACAATTAGGATAATCCAATCGTCGCTGCGTATCCGTGCCGCGTGAAAGAAGTATTGTCCGGCGCGGGTACAATGGGGGAATTAATTAATGCGCGTTGTTGTTTCACTTGAATCTGAGGGACGGACAGCCAGTTTCTGACGAATCGCCTGCTGCCCGCTTGATTATTTCATTCTGCAACCCCCTTGTCCCATTGTTGCGGGGATCTTTGATGTTTAGCAGGGGGTAGAGATATCACGGAATGCGCAGGAACAATTCAGCGTCACCGTCGAAGCGAGATTTACGAATAGAATATCGTCGCGACTTTTCGTATCGTCTAGGGCAGAGTATATTTTAATTTACGATCGACCTCGCGTCATCATTCCTGTAAAACAATCGCCGCTAATAACGGCGAAACTTCCGAATAAGCGAACGATCTGAACGAAATTGCCGACATTTGTTTAATTCCTTCCGCGATTAATCGGAATCGTATCGTATTTCGTAATATCGCGACTCGTCGATTCTACAAACCTTCGAGCAATTCGGTGCTCCAGTTTCACAATACCCGAGTAATATTATCAACATCCCTTTAACCCTCTGCACGTTCACGTAAATTCCACGTCGCATACACGACGTCCGTATTTCGTCAATCTCCTCGCGCTTCTTTCGAACAATTCTGTCGACGCACTATGCACCTGTGCACGCCTTTCGTTCGCGGCCGATTCGTTCCTCGTGCACCACCTAGAATTACGCGGCAAGTGCCCCCCTCGGGACAGACAAATCGAGTTGCCTCGGAGCGGGAAAACACGGGTTAGCGCACCAAGGGGCTGACAACGGCGAATCTGGCGCGAGAATAAAAAAGATACGTAGCGTCGTGGAATCGTCCGAATCGTCCGGATCGTTGAAACGTGCCCCGGGCTCGTCATTAACCGTTAACCGTACGCTCAATTACCACCGGGCCAAAAGGACGTGACTCGACGTAACGGGCGTGCAACAATGATTAACAGGTTGTAACAGCGGCGCGGCGTTGAACGCAGGTACGCGAACGACGCCTTTTAACGACATCGATTAATTCTCGCGATAAAACAACGGCATGGCTCCGTTTAACCATGGATTGATCGTTGGATAAACGGGGCGCCGTGGCTTCGCAGATACGCGTTTCCCGGTCACAGCATCGGGTAAAATCGTTACGCGATCGGGACGCGTCTCCCCCCCCCCCCGCGAAGGACACGCTTACGTAAAACGCCCGGCGATATGAAAGACGGCGACGTACCACCGATTGGTATCCCCCGGTCCTTTTCTTTAGTCGCCCCCGCCTCCCGGTGCCACCCTCAAATTCGACGTCGGATCCTCCGCACAGCTTGGAACGTCGGTGGAGAACGAAATTGTGGCCGCGAGCAGGATTCACACTTGCCCGTGTCATTCCGAGCGTTTTGTTCGCCGACTGATACCCTTTATCGCGTCACGGAAATATCCTTGCGTTAAATGACGCGTCAAATCCGCGTCAAGCTGCTCCATTAACGCGACCGAACTTCCGAGTCGCGGTTTACGGGCGAAAATTTTGCGAGACACGGGTGTGCGGTTTTTGTCGCACACCTTGTGCGCTCGATGTTTCGCACGGCGGGGGTTGGGGGAGGAAAATTGAACAAATATTATGCGTTTTTAATGGATTACACATAGACGTCTCGCGATAGACTAAATTGTTCAGTTTCTCATTACATCGGACTTTCTTCGGTGGTGGGGCGTGGGGTGGTTGTATTAGGGGTTTGAATTGATTGTGCGATGACGAAGTGTTTTTACGTGTTTCGGTTCTGCTTTCTGTAGTTGAAATGCGCTGGTATCTACCGTTGCTGTTTATCAGGTGCTTTCGTTACGTTTGTTTTACGGTCCTTACACTTTATAGATACTTCGATGATACATCGGGTGAGACTATGTTTTCCAGTTTGTTAGAGTTTGGGGGAGAAACCGTAAACGTGATGCTAAAGGAACAGCTCGAGTGGTGTGATGACTAATAAATTAAAGCCTGCATTCTACACTATAACAGCGATTCTCTTTTTCTCGTTAGTCGCATAATACGAAACTGTATCGAGCCTCCCCAGTCTGTCCTACCAAATGTTTCTTTCAAAAATGAAACACGCGATGATCGTTTTTCTCGTGGAAGCCTCCGCGAACGATAATCAGTATTCACGAGCGTATCGCATTAACAATTTTACTGTGGCGTTTGTAGCTGAATTTCGCCAAAGAAAAACGGAAATTAATATATCCGGAACTTGTAGTACATTCTTGAGCGTTCGTTTCATCACCAGCGATCAGTGGATCTGAATACGTAGTGGCGCGTCAAAGGCTTGCCATTTTTTAGCACATGAAAGGGGCGTAGCTTCTGCTAAACCAACGGACGGAAAAACTCCGCGTCGTTCAGTGTAACATCCGAATCTCGTTCGCCCGGAATCGCACAGATTCGTATCCATACGCGAAGATTCTTTCTCGCCACGCTGGAAACTCCGGCAAATATTTGGTCGGCAAGAAAATCCCATCCTCTGTATTACGGAGAATCGAGCTGCCACGAGTCGGGGTGCAGGATGCTTTTCTTGCGAATCTTTAGCGAGGCGAGCCGATTTTATCTCCTTTCTTTTTCGTCGGCGAGATTCGCGAAACGAGAAATGTTCCACGTAGCCGTTCTCTCCCACGTGATTTCTTTGGAATAATTTTCTGCCGCGTAAAGATCTCGACGGATTAACGACACCGCGATCGTTAAGCAGGGGCCGAATGAAAGGCCGAGGATTACAATGGGACGCGTCCCGTTGGAATCAAAAGGTGTTCCGAACAAACGTGATTCTTGCGCTATTAATTCCGAGTTTGTCGCGACCCCTTCGTTTATCCTGCCCAGCCTTACGTTATTTTCCATGCTTTATCTGCGTGTACCTGGTAGGAGCTCTGGGAAATGCTGGATCACTTCATGGGAAGCTACTTTATCGGAATCGGTCCTATAAAAAAAATTACAAGCATATATTTTCAAACCCTTTATGTCTTGCCGGATGTCTTTTAATATATTTTGACGCAAGTGGTTCTGCGAAGTGCCGCCTGGTAACGTAGGGTGAAAGTTTCGGCTGGATAAAATGGCTGAGTGAAATGGACAATTTACATAATTATTGCGTCGAACGAGAGAAATCCGTAAGTTTAATGGAAGCACGATTTATTTGAGAAAAGAGAAGACAATGACGAGCCTTTAAGTGCTCGTTTAATCTTATCGTTAAAGGACACTCCTATCACGAAATCTTTCTCCCGTTTCCCTGCCAGACGGGTTTGCGAAATAACTCGGGGAATGATTACACGGCCACTGTACACTCGTCGAATTTGCATAACCCGCTGGCAATTTGCATAATGTAAATATATATACATCGGTGATTAATTTATGTGACTCCCGGAACGGTCGGGCTAAGGGAGGCGGTGGTAAAATTCGTGTCCATGCGCGTGGCGTTGACAAATCGCGTTTCCCCGCGTTCTACCTTCCGTTTTGTGGAATGCAAAATCATCTGCGCGTCTGTGTGACGAGCGTTACACGGCGTTACACGCATTCCTCGAACGCGTTTTTACATCGATTCCCCGTGTTCGTGGCTCTTGTGCCGGCTGTCCGGGACCGCTCGCCCCTTTTACCTGTCGCATTCGAGGGGCCGGTGGCGGAATAGGAAGCGAACGATGATATAGAAATAACGCTGTGAACGAAATCGAGGGATCGATTCAGCGGGGACGGTTTTAAAAATAGGCAGCTACTTTGGAGTCACCTTGTGCGACTAAATTGAATTGTCAGCCGCCACTCGAGATCCCTGGAAGTTCTCCCCCGGTCCGGTTGCGCAATTATTCGCGTCCGCGCAAGTTCTTTCCCGGGCGTTGGAAATTTGGCGCTCGTCGGTCTGGGGGATTCGTCACGAATGAAATTGGTCGGTCGAACGCGCGAAACGGCGCGACTTGTTCGCGAATCCGCTCGGCTGTTCGCGATATCCGTATCGGCGCGATTCGCTCGAATTCCCGCAATACAATGGAATTGTAACGTGGCAAATTTTAAGCGCTCCTTTTCCTTTATCCTTTCGCTGGAGGGACCGCGTCGTCCGCGATAAATTGATCGGTGACAGGCGCATCGGTGCATTCCGCTATCATCGTCGACGTCCAAGCGCGGTTCGCGAACACAGAATCGCGCGGCGTGAAATTCAACTTTTGCCCGGTTGTTTTCGTTGAAGAGGGAGAACGCCGTTCCATCGTTCACAAAATGCGCAACTTCTGGGCGGACGCAACGAGCACGGTTAAGGAACAAAGGGCTCGGTCGCGTGTTGTTTCGGTTTTTCGCCGACAATCTGGCACGAGGTGGCGGGGTCGAACGCGAAGAAACATCGGCCGCAGAAATCCGTACGCTGGATTCACCCGCGTTTCAAGTTTCTCTATCCCGCGCGAATTAATCGTACCGTGCACGGCCTCGTTCTCTCATTGTGGCACTATCAACCGTGATGTACAATTCGCGTAGAAACTGCCCGTGCACGTCGCGGAGATATTTTAGGGCGGCTGAAATTCTCGCGTCAAATAAGAATTCCATCGTTCGATCTGTCTGTAACCGATCGAACACCGATCTGGGATCGCGTAGAAGGACTTTCCCGTTCGGTTCGAAAGTCGATCGCGACTCCACGCCCCATTCGCTCCTCGACGTCCCGCCAGAATCTATCGCAATCGAAAATAAATTACGTGCAAACACACGCATGCAGCATGTCGTATGGGGTTTGAGAGGGACGTTTATCGGTCCCTTATCGGTGTTATCGGTGGGCTGATGGCAAATTCCATAAATGCACCCCGCTGTGGAGGGAAACGTTATTGCGGCTGGTTTATCACTATCTCTCTCGCTCCCTCCCTCTCTCTGTCTTCTAATAACGTTTGCGTGCATGCCAATAAAGAGACAGGCTCCACGACACCGGAGGGTAGTAAGTGGTGGTTGCGTTTCGGAATCTAAGATAACAAGATAGAAGCAGCGGTGGTGTATGGTAGGCGTTACAGAGAGTCGACCAGGGAGCAATCAATAACTGACCCATATTGTAGTCCTCGTTCTACTCTCTCTTCTATCTTCTCTCCGCGTCATTCTCCTATCTCTCTCCCTCTCACCCTCTCGCTCTCTCTTTGTTCCTTCTTTGCAACCCCTGCTACCACCAACACCCCAGTTCCTTTCCTCGTACGCCGTCCCAATCGTGTCCCGTGCAACCGTCTCGCGAACCCCGTTTTCGCGTGTCCGCGACACTTCTTTCCCCAGGTTGATCCTGTTCCACCTTGTCCCTCGCGAGTATTTACCGTGCCTGCCTTGCGAATCTAGCGTCCAAGCTGCGGGGCCGTGTCCGCGCGGAGAAACATTTTTCGCGTGGCGGGTTAATTGGACGACAGCCCTAGCTCGGGGGGGGGGGGGATTTCTTTTGGCAGCGACACGTTTGTGGGTCGTCCGCGATTTCGGGATCGACGCGTTTGAAGCGTCGTTAATTGAGTTTCCAGGGACGCGCGGGGTGCGTTTCTTGATTGGAGATGAGGGGCGACGACGCGTCACCGGGAATTCCTATGATCCTCTTCAGGTTCGTCTTTTGCTCCTCGGTCGGGGCGATCCTTCGGATTTTCGCCGCGGGGCAAGTAGGACGGCCTCGGCGATTTTCTAATCGACACGCCTCCGCCATGGTTCATTTGATGGTGCAGGTTCGAAGTTTTGTCCGGGGCGGCGAGCCGTTTTATGCAGGCCGAGTTTAACGTTTAATGCGCTTCAATCGAGCTCAAAGTCGCGGGCCGGCCGTTCAATATTCCGCGATGGTTTTCGACGTTCTAGGAGACCGGGAAAATTGGAAATTGTTGCCGGCGACGCGCGCCCGCTGTTTCCGCGTTTATTTATTTATTTTCGTCCCGACGGCTTTCGGTGATTGAGCGTTGCGAGTCTTTCGCGAAGTAGAAGTTCAATAATTGGACCCGTTTCGAAAGACGAGTACACGCGGCTCGATTGATTCAAACCTTTCGCGTGGTATATCTTTCATTTTACGGCGGTCAGATTTGTGTTTTGTCCGCCTTTGTACATTTCGTTCCGCTTTTCAGTCGAACGGCGCGAATTGAGTTTATTAACTGAGGACCGATTCACATTTTTTGTAATTGAGCGGTTTATTTCGAAAGTGGCCTATGTCCATTTTGCAAAAAAATCCAGTTAGCATTTGTAATAGGTACAATTGTACGTGATTTATTCGTTTTTGAACAATTCACGGGCAATATGTTCAAATTCATTGAAATTTTGTTAGCAGAAAATTAGCCAGCTAATAAAATGAGAATAATTTTTATTTTGAAAGTGGCTCAAGTTCATGTATGATCGCCAAAACCGTCTTACTTTCTAAGTAATGTTCATTAAGCTGTTTGGGTTAGTAAATTACACATTTTCAGGAAAACAAAAGCATTATACTATCATGTTATTAATAACCAATATTTTTGATATGATTAAAAGGCAGCCCCTTAAATATCTCGGCTTCAAAACAAGTGGACTTAATCCATTTTCAAAGTAAACTGTGTTTTTGAAGTGTTGTGAAGAAATATAAAATAAATTGAGTATTGCTTTTTCAATTTTGAAGCATTTTAAGTGATGTCGAATGGACTTGGGACTCTCTCAAATTTTATAACAAATCTAGTTGCTAATTGTGAGAATGGCTTAACTCCATTTGTGGTAAGAAAACATATATTATTCCCTTAATAATTGCTATTATTTTAATAGGAATTATAAATTGAACTCTGTTAGATACACTTAAGCAGTGCGTCAGATTGGTATCTTATACGTAAACTCTTAAATATCTCAATTTAAATATAAACGATTATTGTATATATACATTGGTTTATATTGTTAACTGTCGGAACATTAATAATTTCTTATGATCCGAAATTATGATAAAAAATAATATAACAAATCGTTTAGTCCCTTCATTGTTTTATCATCGGGTTATCATAAAATTGGGGGGGTCACTGTAATAGAAACGGAAGCATAATTTAGTAACACCCTCTTAAGTTTCTTAGAGCGTCCATCAGCCCAGTCCCACGCATTCAGAGCACACCCTCTGTGGATCGCAAACGTGTGTACCAAATATAACAGTCCAATACCATCAAAACGACTGGAGCTGGCATGTTCCGCCCCTCTATCACGAAATCCTCCCTTTTGCCCTGCCAAACGGCCTTAGCGCCGTCTTTTCCTTAACTTGTCAGTACCACGGTACACTCTTCTTTTTACGAGGTTATTTCATAAGTCTTTGGCCTTCCTTCGACCAATTTTCTCGAATGAAGATACATGGCAGACCATAATCACCAGCAACGGCATCGTTCCTCTCCTCCTCGTTTTTATTTAATTCCCCGACGTTTGTTTCCGTAAGGATAGCTGAATTATTCGTCATCGAAAGGAAAGGTTACCCTCGGGTGATTAATAGAAAATGGATTGTTTAATTAAATGCATCGAGTACTCGGGGGGAAATAATTGCCGTTCAGTTTTGTTATGCAACGAGTACCATTAATGTACGAGTGAATATATTTGTACGGGAAACTTTGGGCTTGCAATTGTTTCAGTACTTTATTTATAGAAAAGAAAATCCAAATGAGAAGCTTGAATTTATGAAAGGGCAATTTTGTAATTGTCAGACGAAGAGCTTGTGAACTCCCACGGCCATCGGCAGGGGATACATTCCAGATGCAAAGTATCGAACAAGATATCGACTGTCCGCCCTTCCTTTTATAATTAACTATATATTCCTTTATCGCGCGAATTCTAATTACTTCCCATTCTCTGGAAACAATCGTGCCCGATAACGCAGGCAATTCATATCTTTTTCAATTATCATTTAATAGTAACAAAACGCAGGACTGCGTGTAATAAGAAAACGAAACGAAAAATATACACCTAACGAGAGCATTAATGAATACTTCTACTTCGAAAACTTCTCTCGAAACGTATAACTGGGTGCAACAATAACTTATACAGCATTCATCTGTAACAAATTACGCACTCCAAAGCGATCTGTATTCTATTCTACAGGGTTTTCCAGGTATCAAATATCTAAACATTGTCAAAAAATTATAACAAAAATACGACTTGGCGTTACTGCGAGCATTGCCTCGAATACATAGCATAATTTCAAAATGCCTACCGTTCTTGACAATAACCTAAATATTGCTGATCTATTCGAGCTACTATTCCGTACTTTTGTTCCAACTTTTTAATAAACCTCCATGTGACTTATGTTTACAGTTGTTTGCTCTCATTTAGCGCCATAGAATATACCGAAAAAGTTTGCGCATTAAAACCTAGGACACCCTGTGCGTCTCTCACCCCAATCGAACTACCCGAACCACCTTACTCCCCCCGGTCTCAATATATTGCAAAGCACACTCGACCGAAGTCATGAGTCGCCTTTCTTTTCGCGCGGACTCGCCAAGCATCCGCATTGGATTACCACCGACACCGTGTATCGGTCGTCCCGCTCGTTTGGCATACGTTCAACGTTGAATCATTCCCGTACGGACGTAATAAACGTATCGCGGTGGGGCGGACGGTCGCACGACGACGATCCTCGGGACCGGTCGGGGCCCCGGCTGGGTCAGCTTCGTTAAACGGGGAAACGCTGCGACGGTTTCGCTAATTGTACGGAGCGTGACGGTCCTTTTCCGTTCGAAATCGCCGATTCAGATCATCCCCGTCCCCGTCCCATCGGCGGCGGATAGGCCGTGTCGCTTAAATGGAGGGCAGCAGCCAAAGGCGTTTCTCGAGTGGGCCTGAAAGCGGGTCGGTCCGGACCGCAGGCCGGCGAAAGGGCGGCGGAAGAAGTGCTGGAATGGTTCATATCTCAGCAATCTCTGTCGAGGTTCGCGGGTTGCCGGTCCTCGAGTGGGGACTCCACAATCTCGAATATTGCGTTTTCCAGCCCGTATGCCGCGGCCGTTTTGGCGAGCACAGCATCCGGCACGGGTGCACCGGTACGAAACACGCGGTCGCGAGATATCAAAGTCGCTGTTTATTAGCTGACCGCCGCCACTCGGGCCACGTTCGCTGTTTCGAAGACCGCTCGCCCTCGTGTGCCAACGCCGATCGGGCGACTAGTTTTGCGACGACGTTCTGGCAACCTCGTTTAACGTAAGACAAACGTGCATGGTGTGCTCGTGGAGTTCTCCTGATTGCAATGGATGGCTGGGTTGTGTCGATGAACATGTCGGGCAGGCCGGGGGACGTCGTTGTCGTGCGAAATTCGTACCTCACGCCCGCGTCGATAGTTTCGGTGTTGCGATCGCGGTGTTCGTGCAGATTGAGAACGCGAGTACGTCATCCCTGTACGGTCAATTTATTTTTCGCGCTTGATAGTATTTATATTGGACAGCTTATTGCGATCGCTTGAATTCGCAATGGGCGACGGGACGAGGCAAATATGTATATCGGTTGCGACGGGTTGGCGGAATTTGCGGAAACACTTTGAAAATTTATCGGAGGGAAGTGTAGACGCGGGGTAAGTGCGCGTTTCTCGCGGTCAGACGGGTGCGTAAAGGGTTACGGTGATTTTCTGTGCAATAATTTCGTTCCAGTTATGAAAGGCTTTCGCCAGATTTCTGAACGACGACGCGACGTTAGTGGGAGAACCTACTTTGGGGTTGAAATAGTAGATAATGGTAAAGCACGAGCACCGGTCGAGTGTTATTCACGTCAGACTTGCCAGGAATTAGAAGTGTAGCCTGGGATATCAGAATTTATCGCTCGAAACGATACAGGGGGCGAGTCACGCGAGTGCTTTGCTTTTTATCTCCCCTATTCGACGAGGATAAGAAACAATCATTGGTGTTGGGGGGGGGGGGGGTTGATTATCTCAACGACAGCTATCGCGCCGAACAATTTTTCTTCTTCTTCCATCGACTGTACAATGTTTCTATTTTTCTAATCAACAAATACGTATATTTTATATCCGGCAGTATCATTATCGTTAAAATTATTATCAGCCGCCACTGTCATCTATAACATATCAATAATTCCGGAAGTCTATTTTATCTTTACCATTTTTGGTTTAAAAGAAATTCACTCAAGAAGGAGAAAACAGACACTTTGTGGATTAAAACGTTCTCAGATGGATTACTGTCAGATTTGTTTTTCGCCAAGACACGGGAATTAAGAAATTTAGCGACCCTAAATTTGGTGCATTACTGTACCAACAAGTGTATCAATATTCCCGTCGCCCCGAAGAAAGTCTTTGGTAGAAGGTTTACGCGCGTTCGCCAGCGAACGACAGAAATTTCTCTCGAACGAATCGTACGATTTAAACGCGATTTACAGCAGGACCTTAATGATACCGTTTCGTCTAATCGCACTGCCATTGTGAGATCGAGCAAAAGTCACTGATCATTGTTGTTGTTGTGTTGGTAGGAGTCGGCGTATTGTCGGGGCTTCCGGCCGATGAGCATCGCAGACTATGAGCAATAGGGTACATTGACTCTCTTTTTTCTGAATTTTTTCACCTTCACGTTTTCTATCCTTTATGCCTGTATCTTTTCTTCTTACTGTTTTTTACTGACTGATATATTTCATGTTACGGCCTTGTTTAGCCAACAGACTACGTTCTTTCTATTATACATACATGTACTGTCAATCACAAATCTGGCTCTGTCCCGTTTATTCTTCTCTTTTCGAATTAATCAACTCTCGTTCATTTTAGAGGATTACTGTATTTAAACTTTCTATCTGAATATCTAGGTATATACGTATATATTTGGATGGAAAGATTCGGAGCTGTGAGGACCCCCTGCCAACAGTCTGATTAATTATCTCGCATGCATCAATTTTTCTTTCTTCTCATACGCTCATCGATCTTTTCATTGTTCTCGCTGTTTTGATTACAATTCAAATATAACTCTTCTAACTAACGCTCACACCGTATCCATAGTGCATTCAGGCGGTGCATACTGTATATCTATATTACGTATTTCGTAGAGGCACATTGTTATCCATATTATTATTGACTCTCTCTTTTATCGTATTTGCATGCGCCAAAGGAAATCATACATATCGCTACGGTATGCTGTACGTACCTTATGGTTCTCGTCGTATTTCTCTTATTTATTCCAATTCTATAGTACTTCTCGATATTGTTCTTTATTTTCAATATTGTTCACGGGTGTTTCGATCTCTGTGAAGGTAAGTCTGTTTCAGCGAAAGAAAAGGGGGAACAGGAGCGCCGCTAGCCATCGGAAAAGAGTCGTGATTTAACGGCGATTGTTAACTTTAGTTACCTGTAAATTCTTGTACGAGTGGGCCCCTTTTCTGGCATGCAAATGCATAGTTCAATTTATTTTTTTTAAACGCTTCCCCCAATATGATACACAGGGTGTTCCGTTTCACTGGAAACGGTGGAATATCTCACGAGGGATTAAAGTTATGAAAAGAATATTCCACGGAATGGATGTTTCGTAGAAATAATTTTTCCCCGGGTGTATTCAAGTGAAGTTAATTTCTTCAAATGACCCCCCGTAGCTTCTTATTCATATTACGGCAGCGTGCGCTGAGACGAAGACCTGCGACGCGATATCACTCCATGCGAAGGGCATGTCGAAAAGTAAAATCCGAAAGAGTCAGTTATCGCTAGCTGAACCTAGCCTAGGAGCACTGAACAGAGCCAGAAAGAATTTTATACCGTTCAAGTAATACAATTGAGCAAAGTATTGATTTCAAGAAATAGCTTGAACAAAAATATTTGGACAGTTTAAACCGCCGCCCATTTCCACGTAGTATTTTCCAAGCAATTGCCTTTTACGTTCAGATATTTTCTCGAGGGTTTACACTTCTGCTGTAACGTTCTACTTTATATCTTTTATATCGGCAGATAAAGTTCTGCTTGTCGATATTCCAACGATGCAATCGATGACGTTCCGTTACTGGCACTTCCAAATGGACATCTACCTTTTCCTTTTCTTTTTTTTTTACGTTGTATTTGGCTTGTGAAGCGTTCTTTCCTCAGGTATTATAATTGTACTTCGTCTAAAAAAAAGCAATTAACGACGCTCGTGGGAAACGGCAACGTCTCATCGAGTTGGTTTCATAATTTCTCTCCTTTTTACGCTTCTCACGTTCGTCTTCTTTGAATTGAAACCTGCAACAAAGCTATCATATTCCTGCTTCTAAGATTACCGTATCAGTTCTGTGATAATAAGAAAATACCCTTTCGGTTTCCACATGGGGCTACTGTAATACAATTTTTTAATCAAACGAACATTCGTTTTGCCAACAACAAAGAGTTTCGCTTCAAATTCGGGTCAAAAAGCCGAGAATTTATTACGATCCTTGCAGAAATCATTGTGAACGACGAATTGACGCAACGTAATTACGGGTCGTTGCAAGACAATCTATCGCGTTCCATCGAAGGAAATAATGACAGCGTGAAATTCGAGCGTTACAAAACAAAAGGAACAACCCTCGCCAATAATGAACTACGTCGAACTCGATTCGCGAACCGTATTCCAAAACGATCGACGGATAAAGTTGCAAGAACCGAAAGTTACCCGAGGCAAGTTTAAAAACTCCGAGTCCCGTCCGCGTCCGAATTACTTTATCGCAGAAAGAAACGGGGGGGGGGGGTGACAAAGAAGAAGGTAGAGACAAAAATGAAACGATAAATCAACGTCCCCAATCTATCACCCGCCGGGTCGTCCCGATCTTTCCCGGCGAATTAATACCACCGTTCCTCCGCGCACAAAGTTTCGACAACATCGGCGAAACCTGCGAAAGCGGCCGCAAAGGCCGCCTTCAATAGCGGAGCATTAAAAAAATCCCCGCCCTCGCTGTAGGCAACGTTCGTTTTGTACTCTCGATTGCCCGGTTCGTTCCGTTCCACCCCGGCCGCCAAGTACAAAGAAAAGAGCGGACAAAAAAATCCGCCAATAACTTCTCAAATAAGCCTGGAAGTCCATTGTTCCCGGGGTTCGCTCTGTCGCGTGGACGCGATTCGGCGAGATCACCTGTACAAAGCGTCGAGCATCGCCGTAGAGAACGACTGTGGGCGTGTGTGTGTGTGTGTGCGCGTATCTGCAACAACCAAAGGAAAAGAGAGAAAAAAAAGGGACGAAAAATCGACGCAGGAGGAAAAAAATAGACGGGGTGAAAAAAAAGAAAAAAAGAAGGAGGAACGAGGCGTCAAACAGTCGAGCACAGAGCGAAACAATAGGCTCGTTCGTTTTGCAGTTTCGTGCACTCTAAAGCGCCCGTTGAGCCTTCGTTTACGCGGCCAACCTGTATAGGTGAGCATCCCTTTTTATTTCACGCGCGAGAAGAAAGTGAAACAGCGGAGACAGAAACGGCGGGTGATAGACGAGGAGAGGGGGGAGATTCGCCGGCGCCCGAGGCGATCCGTGCACCTTGCACTCCTCCTCGAGGATGAGAACTGGAGGCCTATTCTCGTCCCTCTATTGCGGCCTGATGATGATTAACCCCTTTGTGACGATACACAAAACGCCGGGACAAAGCGCCTCGACGGAGAGAAACTGTTCGCGGACGAGGCTCGCCGGGTTTTCGGGGCCAGTCGAGTTGCTCGCCAGGGCGATTGCAACTCGACGCGGCCCCCACGGGGATCCTTTATTTTTGGATCCGTCCGTTTTAACGGACAGATCGCCGGGGAGGATCGTCGGTGGCCATTTTAACGCAAACGTTTCGACCGCGTTTGCCGGGGTTAATTATTTTCATGAGCATTCCTGGCTAGGCTCGATTTAATGACGGAATTTCTCATTTTTGTTCGAGCGGACTATCGGTGTCGTTCGGTGCCGCCTGTCTTTGTACATTGGAAATACATTTCCTTTGGTGATTACGTTCGAACTGATGGCAACTGACGGGCATAGCACTTCGGCGAATTAACGGCTCGTGTAACAATTTACTGATCCTGCGACGTATTAGTCGAATTTTCTTTTAGTTTTCGAATTGTTTTAGCAGATGTCTGTACACAGCGTTGCGCAACTTTTCTTGTGATAGATTTCTGACAGGTCGAGAATATTTAAGACAGCTCCATGGACAGGTTTGCAAATTTTCCAAAGTGCAAATCACGAATCCTGCAAGTGTTTTATTTCGCACAGTGGACTAGGATTTGTCGATATTTATTGTCAATCCACAGTTTGGTCCGCCGTCTCTCCAAAAGCAATCAATAAAATTGGCGCTACTAAAACGTGGAAAATAAATACTCGATATCTTGCTTGTCCGTTACATTTTTATTTACGCAGACAAACGAATGATCTGTCAGACGTCACTTCTTACTGTACAACTCGCAACGCAACGAAGATACATCACCGCCCGTGAAAAAAAGAAGACAAAGTAGAATCGATTCCACTAAATCCCCCTCGACTATCAAAACCGTAAAACTGGTCCAAAGTTTTGACGAAGAATGGTTACCACGAATACGTACAGCGCTCTTTCCTGATGTACCCGCCCGGAATGCAACAGTCGTGCAAACGTATGACCAAATTGTCACTTAACGCGCTCAATATTGTGCATGCATACGCGATGGCTGGTCGATTTCGCGGGGGTCGCGAGACCATATCGATTCCACGGGGCCGCGGCGCGCCGTTCGTCTCGAATCGAATCGAATCGAATCACGAAGCTCCTTCGCGAAACTAATGAAATCCCGGTGATTAAACGTGGCACCGATTCCGCTTGCTTACCCCCGCTAGAACTTCCTGAACCGAAAGTTCCCGGTGGTAGCGATATCTTTCGTTGGAACGAACCCCCGACTTTCTCTCGTGTGCACACGTTCCCCCGTTGCGCCGTTGTAATTACGCTTAAAACAAAATTGCCAGCTGTTCGTTTTGTTTTGTTTCTTTTTAAGGTACCGGGTAAATTGAGGAACTTTCTCGAGATGAATGATCCTTGCTCTTGGGCAACTGTTCGTCAACTGTTACGTTGTTTCTTTCTCTTAGACACTGTTTGGGGCGATAAAATGGGACAGGAGGGTTTTGAATATCCGATACTAATCGTTGTTAATCATAGGTCGCGTGATTCTTCACGACGTTTATTTCTTTATTTAACGTTTGCCTTGGTGCGACGAGAATGATTATTCGGGTAAAGGTTCCAGGAGGAACGAGGTTTGTCGTTTTTGGTGATTTTCCATGGGCCTGGGTTTATTAGTTCGGGGGTGTACAAAACCAACTTTTAATCCATATAGTTTGCAAGAATTTGCAATCATTCTTAGATTATTTATTGATTTATTAAACGAAATGAGACCAGGATAATAATTATTATTGGATAAAGATGTCACACGTGAAGCAACGATTGCAGTGTTTTATTGTAATTTTCCTTGTGGCCGATTTGCACCACCCCAGTATGAGATAATTGGTAACTAATTTCAACAGAAAATCGTTTCTTATTCACTCGTGGGGGATTACAAATAATGATGAAGGCGTTTCGCTGATAATCCGCGAAGCAACGATGCACGTTACGTTAATTGGGATTTTGAAACATTTTTATTGCGACATTTTGTTATTTAAACGCCGCGAGCTTTATTATGTCTGACGAAGGATTTATCCGAGGATCGATAAAACTTTTCCACCATTATCGTAATATTATTTTCAATTTGGAAATTGCGGTTTTCAATATACTCGTACGCACACTTTGACAGAGAAACAGATAGGTAATATAAAACAGGTATTTAATAAAGTAAAAACGTAATATACGTCAATATATTTCGCGAAACAATAAAGCAATCGCCGTGCAGTCGAAATGAAAATATCAGGCTTACATTTTCAAGTCGCAGAACGAAGGAAACCGAATCTAAACGGTACCTGAACGTTTCAACAATTATTGCTCTCTCTTTTCCGACGTGCGAGAAAATTTCTCATCGATACGGCAAACGTTTCCTGAATATCATGCGAATTGTTCTCAACACCGTGTGGCCGGCTTTATACAGAACGGCATAACAAAGTGGCGGGTATCGATTGAACATCCATTAACCTTTGCCGCTGTCCAATAATTTATCGAAATCGTTAGTGTGCTCGTGTTCCTTTAGGCGCGATGATAGAACGAATTGATTGAAAAACGGCATTAAACTGATGGCGTGGAGTAACGCCCATTGACGTGATCAAAATTTGCCAGTAAACTAGCAAAAAAAAGGGAATGTTAACATAATGTTAATATTATATTATATATATATATCGAATGTTCAGTTGTTTGTTAATTCTAATAAATAACCCGGAGATATCCTGGCAACATTTTTGAGATATCGATGTTTCACCGGCGATAGCTATCGGGGCCACGGTGATCCCCGAATAGACCGAATAGAAAAGAGTGCGTAAAAACTCAGTAGAATTATCTCTGAAAACACTCGTACGATTGCACTAATTCGAAGCAACGAAAGCGCCGGCCAACAAAGGCCTGGCGACAATAGAGGTCTCTCGTTAAGCGCCGTTTAAGTGGCTCGTAATGCGAGTGTCGGCGTACCCTCGCGAACAGAAAAAGAAAGGCACCGTTCTCTGCTTCATTCCTACTTGAAATCGCGTGCTCCGAGCGATTTACAAATCCGTCTTCAGTCTTTCCTCCCCCCCGCACAGCAGCATACATTATAAAAGTAATAAAGGGGTAGTTCTCCGGATATTGAGATATCTGTTAACGTTCGCAACATCGAACATAGATGTTATATTATTTTGTTATATTGCGATACAAGAAATCCCAGCTTACAAACAGAACTCCACTCCTCCTTGTTTAAATGCGAATCTGTGCAACCACACCTGTGCAATTACGGACACTAACGTTAAAAGCTCGGAACGACCCCTAATTACACTTCGCATTCGCCCCTATATTTTCTTCGACATTTTACCAATGCTCAGGCACGCTCGAACTCAACGATTTCGCATTAACGCGCTTCGAGTTGAATCGTCCGCGTCTGTGCGGGGCAAGATTTTTCGTTGCTATGGCACGGCGGAAAAGCGTGCGAGAAAATTAAACGAAGAATCCGGGGCATCGAACCCGGCTTGGCCGATGTTGACAGCGGCACGGCTACAATGGAAATTACGAGCATGAAACGCCGCGACGAAGAGCGTCTTTGGCGGCTTTCGCCTTTAAATTGCTCGCGGTGTGCTCGGCCTGCTGTGCACGGATAGGCGGTGATGGTCTTTTTGAGCCGCGTATAAAAGCACTCGACTCCCTCGAGTCCGCCTATCCACGTCGTGCCTCTGTGTACACGTCTTCGTCCAGCCTGCTCTTCTTCCAAGCTCGAACAGAGCTCGCGTGCACCCGCGCGACCGAAACAGCCGACCCGCTTCGTCTCGTTCAATCTCTGGCGCAGCGCGAAATTTTCGTTTTCCTTCGCGGATTTCACGAAATTAGGATACGAGAGGGACAGGTGGATGCGACATTTGTCTAGGTGGGTCGGTCCCGACCGTAAGCGAGCCTTAAGAGCTTATTCGGTGTGAGATACGATATACATGTATTATATCTCTGCTCGTTTAGTTTTGGTACGGATAGGGTAATTGGTTCGTTGGTATGTTGGGATTAGAAGTGAAGAAATACGTAATGTACATTGAAGGTATCTGTATGGCGAGGTCTTCGGGATACGGTTTGCGAAATAGTATTCGAAGTGTTAGGAAATTAATTGGATATTGATATCAAGTGCATTTCAGCAAGCTTTAATAAGATTTTCATGACAGTTTTTTTTTAGTTAAAATCGATTACAGAGCATCGCTGCGATCTATGACTTTTTCAAGGTATTTTTGTGAAGGTTTTCGTGATCCAAGAATTCTGGAGTTCAATGATTTACAGACGACTCTTTTAGCCAGTTGAGCGAACGTTATAAAAATGTCGTCAACGAGTTACGCCACACGCTAATAATTGCGTTATTGCTGGTGGAACGGGTGAATCTGTAGAAAGCGGTGGATGCAATCGGTCCGATTAAGAGGGTGAGTGGTCGAGAAGTGACGCTACAGCGAGGTTGCACAGTTTAATTAAAAAACGACCGGTCTATTTAATTATGTATGCCAGGCGATACCCTTTTGCACGGAGAACGTTGTTATCGAGGCGAGAACTCGAACGTTCGGAAAGCGCATTTTTCTACCCTACAAATTAAATTGGCGATTCCCCCTTTAACGCACGCGCTGTCTTATTACACAGAAACATTCAATCATTATGCAGATTTCTTTCCGGACGGATAAACGCCGTTCTTTGTGTCTCGCCTCGAAAACAGGAAGACGACTTCCGGCGACGGGGACAAGCAATTTCGCGTAATTTAACACCAGACTTAACTCCTTAACGCTCAAGACGCTTCGCGTCTCGCACGCGTGACACTACCTGCCGAAAATTATCCACGCTTATAAACTCAATCTCTGAGATTCAATCCCATTAAAGTAAGCAACAATTACATGCTGCGCTTACCGTTGACTACATTCCGTATCACCTTCCGATGATTAATACAGCTTTTCAGTGAATATTAATGACAGCAATGCGAATCATATTCTCGCGGAAAGTCTTGCGAAACGGAATCGCATTTATCCTAAAAATCGGTGCACGATTCTCATCGTCCGGCACACCCGTGAGAATATGCTGAACCGCAGAGCCAGTGGCCCCAAACCGCGTCGAATCATCGTCGAAGCACACCGGGCCGAAAATAAATTTTCCAACAAATTCGGAGCCGACCCGCGTTCGTAAACGACGACGTTCAGAAGTGGACGCGGCCAGGCGTGTCTCGACCGCGGACGCTTAACCGCCGAGAGAATCGCAGGGGAAATTGTTGCTCGGGAACAAGATCGGGGCCATGAATAGAAATGAAACGGGACAGAACGGTTCTGTCTCGCGCTCTCAGGCCGACGTTCAACCCTCCTTTTCACTCCACGGTTCTCGTTAGCGGCGCATGATGCACTTTTATTCTCCGTTCAGACGGCGCGACTGGACCCTTTGTCGAGCGTACCAACTGGTATTGTACGCGGGTTAAGGAAATTGCTCGACACCGACGTAACCGTAGAATGAAACCGGTCGGGTAATCGTGTTTACGGCTTGTATACCGCTCGCACGCACATTCTTACCCGCGTCGTCCGGGCATCGACGGGGAAACGTGCGGGACGGTTTATTCCACTTCATTTTTCGGCCCCGTCGCGACGCGTCGTTGCGTTCGCGACGGACGAGCGTGAGAGAGCGGAAAGGGGGAAAACGCTTCGAGTGCTTCGTTCGCGCTAACGAGGATCGAACGAGTGTTCGAGCTGGATTTTCACGGGCGTTAAAAAAGACGATGTCCAATTTGTTTTTCGTTTTTTCTCAAGAGCGAGAAGTTCCGGGATGGATCGAATGCAGTGCGTTCGGTAAACGATGGGGTAGCGACCTTAAATTTTCGAGGGTGGGATGTGGGGTAGAAATGTATTGCAGACGGACGTGGATTACGGCGATTACTGTAGCAACGGAGAATTAATTATCCTAAAGCGCGACAGGATTTTATTGCGCGGGGCCGTAAGGACTACCCCCTTGCTTAGAATTTCAATTTAAATGGGGGTCGCAAAAAAAAAAAAAATGATCGCGAGTCTTCAGTCGATCAATTTCGACGGACATTTATTACGATCTTTTGAAACGAGGCATATTGGAAAAACTAGATTACGAGGAAGTGTGATAATATATAATATACAATTCAGTTTAACTAAAGTACTTTATTTTATATAGTAAAAGAAGGCACGCCCTTATTCAAAGGAGAAACTCTAACGAAAGAATATAGAAGAGAAGCATGGAGCATTCGGACCCTATCGGTCCTTCTTAATATAAACACTTTTGTATAAGCATTGGAATTCTATACCCCAATATATTCTCAGAACTATAAGAGATAATTTTTGTTTAACTGGATTTTATATAGAACATAAAACCAACAAGGCAACGATATGGTGATGCACCCTCGAAGTTAGAAAAGGTTGGGAAAATATATTACATAGATTATATACTTCATTACGTATGCGGGCATAAATATATTATTATTGTTTACTGCCATACGAGTATATTCATTGCGTTATTGTACAAAACGACGATCTGATTCAGTATTAATAACGGCCGTATATCAAAATAACAGGATTATCCATAGTAATGATTTCTAAAGGCAACAAGTATCTTACGCGCGTACTCGTTATTCATTCAATAGACATTTTCCAACAATAACTGTTAGCGCTATTGCCTTATTTCTTAATGATAACGTAGATATGAAATATCCAAGGGCATCCAGGAACAACTTAACCCCTTCTGATTTGTCTAATCCGACGAGTATTGAGCATACAGCTCGACGTTCGAAATTATCGAGCCAATATAGACATCGCACAGGTTTCCATTGTACCTGGCCATTCTTTCAGCGGTCGGGATGAACGGTGGCTCGATGATTAGCCACTCGAATCCGTCGATTCGATTGTTCGTTTTGTTTTCCATCGGTTTATCTGCAATAAAAGGAGCGTGCACTTTAATCAGATCATCATTACCCATACACCTGCGCGGCGTGCACAGATATGCACAGACACATGGAAGTGGTAGCGAGGTATCGAGTGAACTTATTGCCCATTGAACCATGCTACGCCACCATACTCACTATAACCCGTGTAGACAGGCGAAGCTCCATTGCACAAACAGAGAGCAGGCACAAACAGAAAGCCAGCTGTTTTAGAAGTATAAATTTTATTCACGCTCCTCTGCTGTAATATCTCAACCAGGACATCGCGCGCGCGTATTCCACTTTTTCATTTTTCATTTTTCCTCAAGCGAGACAGCTTTGCTTGTCGCCGAGCACACCAAACAATAGATACTTCGGCGAGAATTATTATCGGCGATTTGGCCATAATTTGACGCAAGTTCAATTCGCTGTTGAAATGCCATAGATAATAAGACGAGTAATTGTTTCTATCTCATTGTCGATATTATTGCCTAACACATGGAATATTTAAAATAAATATTGTGCAAGTTGTTTTCGGGAAATCTCGCGTAGTTTGGAATAGAGGACAGATAGGGCAGTAAGACTACAGTTTTCTTTAACTATGAACTAATTTTAATTACACCTTGCGCACAGCCCGCACATTTTTTAGCGCTCGACTAAAATTTTATATAATCCATATATGCACCATTTTAATTCACATTTGCAAAGTAATCTTAAATATTACTGTATATTATTTTACATCTATTTATTATGTAGGATTTTTTATGTTCATTTTCGTATGAAGTGTTATTTGGTGTATTCGATAAATCGTCGAATAATAATTCATTTTCTTTATTTATTTGAGACATTTTGCTACTTTTTTAGAATTTGGGCTTATTTCGTAAAAACAAATAAAATAAATAAAAAGCTGTTTCCTAACAAATTACAACGCGAACTTTCAAATAACAAAACGTTTTACACCGATCAAACGCTTAGTATGGTACGATGCACGAATTCTTTCTCGGAATTATAACATTCATTTATTTCGCTAACCAATTGTTACAAAACACGCTGGGTTTCGTGGCCCTAGTACACGTAACAAGAAAATCTATTTTTAATTCCTCGAGTTGTCGATTAAATCGAAAAAGCATTAAAACGTGATATTCATATTCATATTGTCATATAACGAGATACAAAGCGTTAATGTAAAACGTCGACCCACGACAATTCTCTAACAAACAACGACACTCACGCGATACTGGCAATACGATACTCTCAGTACGGCTCCCTTTAACTCTCCAAACTATTCTCCATACGTTTCTCTCTGCTCTCTATGCGACTGCTCTTCACTGTGATTCCCGCACCCGTCATCCACCCTATATATTCTTTTACACTTAGTTACTCTCCCATTCTATTTCCCATTTGCTCTCACCCGTTTAGGATACACGCTGCAGACATTCCTTGGCGACGGTCGGTCGCGTCCACCCGAATTCTTGGGCCGCTGCACCCTCCGTTCTCACGATCTTCTCGAGGGCTCGGCACCAAACGCATATCTTCCACCCCTCGTAGTCATTCTAAACAGTCGCGCAGTACTTCCAGTCCCGCGATATCGCGCCGCTATTTCAATTTAAAAGGAGTACTGTCTTGCTTCGCGCGTCTCAATTCGCAGTCATGGATCGTTCCCCATAAATCACGCCCGACCGACGACAGAAAAATCGCGTTCTTCGCTAAACAAACGCCAGCCCCCAAACCCATCGAGACCGTTCCATCCCGCCGCCCTTCCATCGAGCGTTCTTCCTTAGCGCCTTCGATCACACAACGATCGTCGGATCTGGCCGTCGCAACGGCGGGGGGCGGTGATCGTCGCGCGATAGAGATCGTCGCGACGTAGCACGGTGCCGCTTCGAGTGGGGGTCGATTGTGCTCGAGGCCAAAGGCGGTCTCGGCATATTTATATTTCAGAATTTTCATTGTGAATCGTTTTCTGGGCCATGGCAGATACGAACGGGGCGGCGGCGTGTTCAGACCGTCGTTCTATTGAAAACCGGCCGTGGACGGCCGTGAGTAGTGCCTACCCACTGTCGTTCGATAAACGCCGTCTTTCCCGGAGCTTTCGGTTCAAAGATAAGAATCTCGGATTCGAGGTCAGCCAAGCAGTCCTCGAGGCCTCCTTTGGCCATCGGCAAATTTCGAAAGGGCGCTCGACCTCGTGCGAGGTGGCAACCGGGATTGCTGAGAACGTTCGGGGTTGGGGGCGGTGTGCTGGCGGTGCCGGGGGCTGGTACCAGCCTGCACACACGTGTGTACACGCGCCATTCTTTCCATGCACATATATATATAAACAGTGTGCAGCCCTGTAGTTGTAGGGTTCATAGAAACTGATCAACATTTATCCCTTTCCCTGTGAACTCAACGATTCGTGGTCGTATCCCGGGACCAGTGTTAATTAAACATTTCTTTACTCCTCTCGGCGATGCGTTATCACCCTCTATGTGTACACGCTGTGTACGAGAAGTAATGTGTGCGCGAACGAGACAGGCCAGCCCCATCGAGTTGAATTGATGGAACGACGTTCTGGTGGCGGCGACAAAGGACAATATCTAATATCCGAGAGACGGGGTTGGTCGCGGTGCGGTTGGCGGCATTGTATTATAAAGTAGCTTTTCTTTTCCCTCTTTTCGCTTTTTAATATCCCGACGACAGGGGCACCCTTTCTTCGCGTACGAAGGGAACGTCTGAAAGGGAAGCATTGGCAGGTGCTCGATACGTTGCGGAAGGTCAAGCGCCCTCCGTCCCAGACAATGAAGCTCTCACGAACTTCTGGACCGCGGCGTGTGTCCGGTTCCAGGATGCACTCTGAATCGTTTCTTCGGGTATCTGGGGTAGACCCTCGTGTCGCTCGACAATTTCTCGGTGCAGCGGGACGTGCATTGTATCGCGGACACCGAAGGATTGGACGGTTTTTATAGCGTCGTTTAATTTATTCAATGGACAACTCTCCGTTAAGATCTCCACCATGCGATCGTCCCTTCTGATGGCAACGTTGTTTCTGTTCAATTTCGAGACCATAGAGCCTCCTGTGCTTCGCGATTTTTCAGTCCTCGTTTCCCTTCTGCGTTGCATCGAACGTCGAACACTGTCCAGTAAATGGATGGACCGCAAACTTCTTTCGCGTTCAAACGAAAACCCGACGGATCACAGGAAATACGAATGCACCCGCGCACACCGATACACGGTGTATCACAGTCGATTCAACCGGCGCAGAGCGGAGCTCGCCGGGAACGTGGCGTTTTTCGGAGCGCGGAAAAAATTTGCCGCAGAAAGTATCCCCTTAAAAACGGACTCGGTCGACGAATAAATCACCGAGTTCCTGTACCGAGACCCAATTTCAAATACACCCCGGTCTCGTCCGACGAACTCTATTTCCATGGCGGCGGGGAGGTGGGGGGTAGGGGGTGGCTGGTGTACGCGGTTCGGAAACGGGGCTGAAAACATTTCGCCGGCAAGACGCAGCCCCATCTCGGGCCCATGGTGACACGGTCGATACAGTGGCACGAATTGTACAACTCCCTGCCCCTTCGCCGTCCTCGGAGAACCGTTCACGTCGCTCAAACACGTGGACGGTATACAGAATGTCCAGCTCGAGTGTGCGGGGCGGATTGTACAAAGTGCTGGAGGCTGTGAGGGATGATGTTACCTCTTTTAGATAATGTCGCCGAAAAAAGAATCGGGCGACTGCTTGACTTGTGAGATTGATGAACCCTGCGGGTTTGTTAAATGATCGCGGTACGTTCGATATTTTGTTGCACGGATATTTTCACTCGGGGTCGTTCACGTTGTACAATCGGACGCGATATTTTGGTGGAATGTGCAGTACCTAATTCGATCGTACTAGTTTCGTAAATTTTATCGTAATTTATCATATTTTAATGTAATATATTGATTATGGAAAAGTATCATATTAGCATATGATGATAATAATCATAAATAACTATGATAATTATGCTATGATATATGACGGGTTTTAAATTAGAAATACGGTTCGCAGTGTGACAAGAATAATTGTCCCGTTCTGTAGAAATCGATGAGGGTTACTGAACAGTTCACAGGACTTTGGCGACGCATAATAATTTTCGCGAATTCTGTATGAAAGCCTGGCTGATCGTTGAGGGTGGTGTTATAAAGTCGACGGATAATAGTGTCACACGGGCGAAGCTTTTTGTCCAACAGCGCTGACGAAACAGTGGAAATTTCCACGAATCACCGTTCGCAGCGATAAGCATGTTAAAAAAGGAAAGGAAAACTCGGCTGTCGAGTCTGTTTTTCTAGGTTCAAAAAGCGTTGTACAGGGAGGCAAACGTTTCAGACCATTCTATTATAATTTTCGGACTCCGACGAGCTTAAAACAGTGGGACACTATGAATCCCGCCGAACTTTCTTCCGTATACGGGGTGATTTCATTCGACGTACTAAACGGGAGAATTTCGAACAATTTAAGTGGGTGCATTGTCTAAACTTGCAACCTGTAACAACGAAAAATGTATTCTACACGATTTAATGTTCGAACTTTCTACAGTAATGGATAGATCGTCGAACTGTTGATTTTTCTTATTTAATTAAATATTATTTAATTAAACATATGTTAAGGTAGCTTAAATATTGCAGCAAAGGTTATGAAAAGTGTTGCTAAGAAGAAGAATCAATTGCCGCCATTGGTACGTCTCGTATTCTAAAGTTTAGATTTTCCAAGTAGTACAGATCAACGTATAGTCGGCCGTCGACTCTTAAATCATCGGATACTCATCAGATACGCATGAATCACAATTTTTTCCTCGAATGAAATGCGCAGATGATTTAATTAAAAGCATAAAAAAAGTAAAGAAACATGACTTAATTGGCCAACAGATTGTTTAATTAGCCGATACGGACGAACGTGTACAATTATTGGACATTTATGAAATACGTGTCTTACATTTAGCCGCGACAATTCATTGAAGCTTCTCGCAGTTATTCGCAGGAACTTCTCCAGCGATACACGACCCGGTTCCATTCAGACACCGTTTCTTCGTACAATTTTGCACACGATTCACCTGCCGCCCAACGTTCCCCACCCTCCCCATGGCCCGTTCTGTTCCAAAAATATGTCACGTCGCGCCACTTATCTCGCAACAAACTGTTCGATTCTATTTACCGTCGCTCGTTCATGCATCACCTACACATGTTCACCGCCCCTAGACGCGACGCGAGGCGTCGCGGCGTCTCCTTCGGGTGCTTAATTCATTTGCTCGCTCGACGTCCACCGCTCCTCCGCTTATACACTTCTTTGCCGCAATGCAAATCCCTGATCGTCGGCTAATGAATTATTTAAGCGCCCGCGACCTCCCTGGGCATCGTTCTCGCGTTCCTCATGATGCATCGCCCTACGTACGAGCCCACCTTCTGACGGAAACCACGGAATTTGCATCTGGTACGATAGCGCTGTCCCTGTTCCGACACGAGGTTCAAGGAATCACGAAATTCTGTAGCATATATATCCGTGGGATTTTTTCAATTTTTCCAATTTTTTATTTCCGCCCGTACAATTTGCAACGGAAAACGCTTTCGTTCGATGCGAGGTATTCGTTGACATTGTCTCTTCGTTATTGTTGGAGTACATCGAGGAACACGATTATTCGACGTATTGCTGGCTGATCTGAGTGACACGTGACAAAAATTGGCGCACACCTTTCCGAATACGTACTTCAATTTCGCTGCGTCTCAGTTTCGGAATCGTTATCAGAAGGTTTCACGTCGCTTCATTTTGGACCAGTCAGGATGAACAGCATGTGATCGGAAGGAATCGATAAGGCGAATCGAGATCGCGCGACACGTGCATTAAGAGAAATTGTTGTTTCATAAAGATCGGGTTTCGTTTTGAAAGATTGCTTGGACATCTTTATTTTCTGGAAAGTCACTGGTTGATATGGTTGTTGAACCATTGCATTGCTATGTATTTCTGTATATAGGTGGCGAGGAAGTTATACGCGTAATGAACAATATTTGGTTTGGGCCATTTGTTTAAATAATAGTCACGGTAGTAATCGCAAATGTGTACTGTTTGGGGAAATGGATTTGGCAAACGATTACTACTAAAACATAAAATTACAGTATATTCCAAAAGAGAATTGTGTGCAATGTATGTACTTGCACGTGATATAGAAATTGCAATACACATACATAGTTAAAATTAGTAACTTTCGTTGTAACTAATTTAGCTCGCCATTGTCGCTTCGAAAGACAAGAATCTGTCTTGCCTTTATCAACGAGATAACCTGTCGACGCAACGTTAAAGAAGGGAAAAAGAAGAGGAATTTAGATTTTTGCTTCAATCGTGATAGAACTTTATGGCAAAAGAAAGGAAAATGAATAAAAATCGAAGGGCATCTTTTCTTTGCAAAGCAAAATCTTGCTTCTCCTTTTAATTGCACGCCTGTGTGCTTTGCTGCAATTTTTTGTTCAGGAAGAAAAGTTCCTGTAGTTATAACAAAAGAGAAAATATGTACTCTATTATTACGCGACATTATTTCTAAAAAAGGAAGCGAATAACGTTCAAGCTCGATTAATCGGGCTCATCGTAAACCGTCGCATTCGAACATTTTCTTCGTTTTCCGTTATTTTTTTAATCAAGCAACCCGAAGACAAACAACAAAACGAGCAATCTAGATGGCTAAGCTGCAAAATCACTGTGTTTACGTGGAACGTGACAAATTAATTTTGACCTTTCTTTCCCCTTTATACAGCTGCCATGGAATTGAGAACCGACATGCCGCGAAACACGAAAAGCGTCCGTCACAGAAGCTCGAAACCTCCTGGCCATTTTCCTTGTAAGTCCAACTAAATTACTTTGAAAAGTTGCTTGCTCAAACGTTCCTCGAATCAAGCAGTTCGTTGTCGCAACGTTACTCGGGCTTGACTATCGAGTGAAATTATTAAACGAATGGAACACCGTGAACCTCTCCAATAACGCTCCACGTTGACCATGGTATGGCAAAAAGGAGAGTACATTTTGCAGAAAATCGAGTGGAAAATAAACGGTTCCACTTAAAATAGTGCCACTATCGAATTATAAGTGATCAGGGGTGGACGGCTTCTATAAACGAATTTTATTAACGATTTTAACACGCTGCGTGCAACGCGAATTATTTTATTTTCCTGCTTGTAACAAGACTCTTTCGTGCCTGCCGGCCACAGTGCCGAACGGTTCCTCCTACAGCGATAAGCCAATACAATTTCGACTGCTCCGTTTTTCTAATAACGTGCAACCGCTTCCCGATACAAATTTTTGGATCGATCACCATAGACCAGACGAAAGTCTCGCGCGAGTGAAACACAGCCCACAAAATGACTTTACCCATCACATTTTATTCCCAGTCTGTTCAACTCGAGCCCCAATGACTCTCGAAAGAATACTTCCCCCGAGCGATTGATAATTTCCTTCGCGAATCAACCGATTCTCCGCGGGTCACGTGCTAATCACCGTCCCCATAAACGGGTCCAATTTTCCCTCGTCTTTCAGGCGTTCATTCGGTCGTGGCATAGGAACAAACGAACCCCTTTGATAATGTCACAGGGGGGGCGAAAGAAGCGGCGGAATTCTCCCTTTACATTTCGCCCCGTCGAACGATAAATTTTCAAGTAACACGCGTCACCGATTCCTCAATGGGAATTCCTCTCTGCATATCTTCGCCCGGCTTGACGCCATTTTTACGGTCAATATTTCCACCGCCAGACTAGATGTCACCCCTTGCACGGCCGCCCTCACACCCTGGCAAACTTGTGCCGCCCTCCGCGCGATAGCGCCACTGGCATGTTTCCAATTTCCACGAGGCCTCTTTGTCCGTCACATTCTATCGCCGCTTTCTTGCTCCGGTTTCGCCCCTCTAAATTTATTCGTCGCTCCGACGTCGACCTTTTCGCCGAACGTTTCACCGTTACCAGTTGGACCTTTTTTTTCTTTTTTCGCGTTCGATCCGCGTAATTGCACGGCGTGTTGCCGAGAGGCCGAAAAGTAAAAGTGCGCCGTTCCCGAACGGGGTCACTTTTGCTCTCGCGGTCGACTCGTTACCATGAGAAACGCGGATCGGCAACGTTAGCACTGTTACGTAACTTGTCGAGAGGATTTTTGGACAGCGGCAGGAAACGGTGTGGCGAGATTCGGATTTTTAAACGGGTTCGAGCCAAGTTGCCTGCCCCAAAGGGGCAGCGGGGGCGGTTTCGTTGACGATTTTTTGGCAGGGAATCGAATTTTAGCTTGAATTTATGGGATTCATCGGCGCTCCGCTGATAATTTAAGTGGAAATGATTTCAGGTCCGTCTAGATCTTGAGGTGAAACCGATGTCGCCAGAACATCTTCTGTGACGATCGTTTGTTTCGTTGACAAATTCTTTGAGATCAATGTAATTAGCATGGTACTTAAAATACAATTGTGCAATATTCTCACGATGTCTTTGAATTTCAATATCTTCATCGATTCAGCAGCAGAAATGTTGATTTTCTAAATCCAGCGATATATGTGTATCGACTGGTACACGATGTTTAGAGAAAATCGTAAGCGAACGATCGCGGCAATTTTGTTCCCGCGAGTTTGTACAGAGTTCTTGAATTTTCTGTAACATTTTATTAGAACACATTATATCGATTTATTCAGCTAAAGTAATTTGGGTTGGATACTATTTTCAGCGATTGCACTTCCATACTTTGTATTCTTGGATTCGGTTTCGATTAATCTAGATTTCCGCTTTGCGCATTAATAATGTGATCGATGTCTACTTATATCGTGGAACTTCGTCGCTGTGTCATCGCAGTGACACATTAGGTATTGCATCCGATTCGCATAAATGCATAGACGTTATGCAGAGAAAGGAATACTGCTTACGGAATTGATGACGTAACAGAGATTACCGTGCACTCACAATCGGTTCTGCATTTAGAAAATTAATGGTGCCGCGATATGTTGGAGAGTCGAAAGAATTTTAATCAATTATACGTTCAACAGAATTTCCCATGAAATTGATTCCAAAACATTAACCCTTCTTTTTACATACTTTTCGCATTTTTTACATTCTCGCGCCTGCGTTTTCACCTGGAGACATTTGATCAAATTCATCGCACTCTCCGTTCCCTCGACATTCTTCCCATAAATTATTTTCCTGCATCGAATTTCAAATTCTTCGCGCAAATCTTCCACTTCCCCATGCTACTCGATAATCGAGAAGCAGGAACGAAAGATATCACGACATCCCCGCAAACCGTTCCCGCGCCCGGGACACCCGAAATATCGCCATCCTGGCTCTCTAAACACACCCGAAAGGGATCTTAATCGAGCGAGCAAGAAGTCAAGGATCCTGGCCGGCGGATAAATTTTGATAGTCCTCGAATCATCGTGGGCGTGCTTGACCTTAACACTGATTGGTCGATAGCTTAAAATAGCTGCGGCGGGCATCTGATAACGGGATTTATTTATAATTCTGACTCAACGTTTTGGTGGATATTCGGTCTGTTTCGTTTCCTCGTTGTCCGCGTAATCGAGTCGCTGCGACTGGACGTGCAGAACATTCTTATTGATTTATCGATTCGCTCTATAGGCATGAAACGAAACGGAACAGATGGAACGGATAAACGAAAAGCGACGTAAGCCTGTACACCAGGGGGGGGGGGGTATTGAGACAAACAAACAAACAACTTGAAACTTCGCTCGCTGATAAGGAGAACACGATTCTCTATATAAAACTTATCGTTCGTGTCACAACCTTGAATCAATTGTACATTTTTATCCCCCCCCCCCCCACGGCCCCGGCAAATTTCTGCCCTTGGGAAATAATATCGCCCACCGCGATGAATGGCTCGCGAACTAGACGATTGTGTACCCCGGCGCACCTGTAAGGCCTATAATTGGAACAAGAAAGTCGATGGTTCTTGTTGTCTTTGCGCTTCCATTGTTATTTAAGTCAATGGATCGGAGGAGAGGCACTCGATTCTAGACAAAAGAAAATTCCGTTCGACCAGACCGAGGAAACATCGAATGGAACATTTTCCTGGAAATATTTCTTTGTTCCCCGGTCACTCTCGGTTTCGTGGAACGTGAAGAAATTGTGGATAGGCCCTCCCTTTGACGTTTGCGACTGTTAATTTGCCGCGTGTACTCGAGGTTGGAAACGGGGAAATCGTATTCAGCATTTCCCACGGACATTTCGTACGAATGCTGTTGCGCTCTTGGGAAAGAGACCTGGACGCATCACGATATTTTCACGAGTTCAAGAGAAATTACGGGCAATTGTCACGATTCACCGAAGTGTACCGTTCAGGGTAAAGAGTAACAGATTGTTCTACATCCATACTTGACACTTCGCAAGAACGTCAGATTTACTGTCAACTTTATCGTCAACCGTTTCCGTCCGCGAAAAAACCGTGAAATCTCGAAAAGAGAGCCCCGCACCTTTCCCACTCGTCGACGACGGTCCTGCCATTTTTCCCTCCGCCGAAAAGGGAGCACGTAACAGAGAGAAGGGCACGAGAGAGGAAAATCGAGTCCCCTAACCAGGACCCGGCGTGCGCAGTCGCGAGCAGTTATCGAGGAAAGCGAAGAGTTTCTCGCCGCGGCCGCCACGCATACATATTATACCGGTCGCAAGGAACGACAGCCCCCCGATCCCAGCGATCGCAATAATTATCGGAGCGCGTCGCTGTTCGCCGAGGACCAGGCGGCCGGCCGTCGTCGAAGAAAGGATGACACCGTTCGAGGATTCAGATACGTCCTTCGTCCGCGAAACGTGCCCGATCCCGTCTACGTTTCCAATGGCCGCCGCAAGATTCCGCTGAGATTCGGCCCGCGGGACGTGCCGAACAGTCTGGCCGCGCCGTTCCATCGGCGACGCGACACGAACGGGCCAGGAATCGTCGATTAAACGCCTCGGCGGCTCGGCGATAACCCGATCAGTGAGCCTCGGGGATGCCCCGCCAATGGCTGCAGTGCTCGGGGTATTATTCGCGTGTCCGGCGCATCGATTACGTGTGACGCGTCGACCGATCGTCGGTACGAGCACTCTCGCGCTACCCTCCCGAGGAAACGGCGTGGAGGAGCGAGCCTGCCGCCCGATCGATCCCGCGGCATGACCTTCGTGTCACGTGCACAACGGAGAGACACGCAAGTCAGCGGTACGAGTGCTCGCGACTCGCGAGACGTACACCGGGCATCGATCACGGGGATCGCGCGCCGCAGCAAACTTGCAGACGCTGACGCGTCGAACGCGGGAATTTCCCTTCCGGTTCGTCCGTTACGGGACGCAGACTGCCGCACGGGACAGAGACGGGATCGATACGCGCAGCGGGACAGTCGCGGCGAGGAAGGAAACGTCTCGTGGACCCGGTTGAAGAATCTCGCGAGGAAACTGTGATCTCGAGGGGGGGGGAGAGGGTTCCCCTCTATCTATTCCTTCCTGGTTCCGCGGAATCGTTCTGCGGACCGTTCGTGAACGCGTCATGGGTGTCGTCGCGGACGGAATTAAACGTTAGGGGCGAAGGAGAACGGAATGACGAGCGCGAATCGAGTTGGATTGCGTTTGACCGTGGTTACGTCACGGGACAATAGAGGCGGCGTGGAGAACTGCCGCGGAGACGTCTATGGTGGACACCGGTTGTCTTCGGGGGAGGGGTCCTCGGTAGTCCGTCATTAATGGCTGTGCGTTCATTTTGCAATTTCTGTGACGGTTCGGTCACGTATCTTCGCCGTCGTTACGGCGAGCTGCGATTCTCCCCGGACGGTGTCTAGATTCCATGCATGTCGATGATTCAGTGCTGACCCCGCATTTCACGCACGAAATGATCTCGCGGTCGTACCAGAAGCCAACTGGAGCGTTCGAAGCTGCGTCCGGTGTCAACCGAAGAATTGGTGCTCGTCCAATGACGATTTCTGCTTGGACGAACGGCGACCCTGCGATTGATTGTATCGTGCGAGCAATTATATTCATCCCGTTGCCGACGAAAGAAGCAACTCCTCGATCTATCAATTGAACGCGGCTGTTTCTTGCACGCACTGAACTGTATCGTTCTCCAAGTAGCCAGCAAATGATTCCTCAAGACAATTGCCGTCCAACGAAGCGGGCAGTGAATTAGCAATCGCCGTTCAACGTTTATCAACGACGCAAGTGTTCCCGTAGCGGCGATCCCCACGGAAAACAGATCTTCACTGTAGTCCATTTCGTCGCCCAGTGGCCAATGGTGAACGGTGACTAGCCTGAGCTCGATGTTTGTCAACGATAACAGTGCTGTAATCTCGTGGAAGGCCGTGGATCGATGGCCACATTACAGAGGACTCTTTGTCTAGGACTTCTGCGTTCCGCTCAATCGCCGCCTTCCGCCGAGGGATCAGTCAATACGTCCGTTATTCTGAACGTCCTATTTATAAACCGTAAAAACCGAGGAGAAAGAAACGAATCGTAGAACGATCGAAGAATTTAAATGTACAATATATACATACATACATACATATATACATATATAATCGTTCGAATGAACGCGACAGATCGGATTGGACAATAAATGGACAGAGGTCTACTGACACACGCAGAGCTTAAAATCCGTTCAGTTTTCTACCAGAAGCAGCGGGGTTTTCTAGTTCAAACGTTTAGCCGAGCTTTTCTCGTGGCCCAGAGGTCGGCACACCGTCACGGTCGGGATCGATAATCGCAGCTTCATCTCGGCGGCATCCTTGAACGACACGCTTCAAGGACCGCGTTCGAGCGATCGTGGCAGCGCCCCGTGGAGGATACAGAACGTGATCGATATTCCTGGCATCGTGACGCGACGTGGGATTCAACGCCAATTATCATTAGGAAACGCGTTCCGAGCAATAATTCAACAGCGAAACGACGCCGCCGTTTCTCCTCGCGTTTCGTCGTCCCCCGTGCCACGGGGTTTCACGGGGAACCAATCGCCACCGGTAGGAACGTCTAGTCCCCGTATCCAGGTGGCTTCGCAGGGCGAATTAGCCTGACGGGGTTCGCGCAGAAATGTCAGAGGCTCGTTTTTACAACGCGCATGTCCAGTGCCTTGACTACCAGCGGGACGCCGATACCTTGGCCGACGTCGCGAACCACTAGGGTGCCCAGGGGGGGTGTTTGGCGAGGAACACCGAGGCGTGTATCAAAGTTTCGCCGGCGATAAAGTGGCCGCGACAAAAAGCGAGCCCTGTCACTCTCCGCTGGACAGTGAAGTGCGGACGACGTCGGCAGAGGCGAGTCGAGTGGGCCCGCGCTTCAGCCTGGGTCAGAAGTGTCCACGACGCTGGGCTTGACGGGGGGGGGGACACGAAAGTTTGCATGTGCCGTTACTCTGCACCGAGCTCGAAGTAGCCGTTGACACGAGCGAACGGGGAGGAAGGATTCGAACGAAGGCGACGGATACTTTTCGCCGCCTGGAACCGTTCCGGTGTGCCCGCGTATGGTCCTCGGATGTAACGTTCATCCCGGGCGGACTTTCAACGGCCGTTTCGAACGACGCACCCGCGTGGCCGTAGACGTCGACGTGTCTGCACCCAAGGATCTCTGACGGATTGCGCGTCCCGAGGGGTAACGGGATACGCGCCATTGCCGTCGAACAGTGAACACCGGGACTGGCGAGGTTGCCCGACGATGTCGTTCCGCAACATCCTGCGGAAATGTATCGACAAGACGCGACAGATAATCGGCCACGCTTTGAAGAGGTGAACCGTTGAACTTGCCAGCGCGATGTCGAGACGCGGAGGCGGCAGGTGATCGCTGGAATTAATTTCGTACAGTGGTGCACGGTCTATCGGCGGACGATCGCTACGGTAGGATGACGAAGTACGGATTGGCCAGGCTGGCCCTGTGGAGGCCGCGCAGATCGGTCACCTCGCAGCCGGCGAACCAACAGGAGAACAACCCTCTGATGTACGGTGATGGCAGCTTGTTGTATGTTGTTTGAGAACGAACAATGTTGTCGCACAGTCGCTGCTGGCTTCCTCTGTTGCGGTGAAGGGCCGTGTGCTTTCGATGTCTCACCGAACAAATGTCCAGTTGTACCGATTGGTTTTTTTTTAATAAAGCCATCCAGGACCATTTATTTATTTATGTTGTTTCGCTTGATTCCGCTTGCACATGTCGCGCGCAGAGCTGGATAAAATCGAAGGGGAAATGGTTGGGGGGGGGGGGGGGCTGATGTTACTTTTGTTTTCGAACCATGTTCCTCTGGTTCCGGATTCGATCGTGAATCGCGGAGGATATTCGGCGCAAATGAAAGACGAATTTTAGTTCGGTTCCATATGTGCAGGCATACGTATTTTATTGGCATCTATATTGGTAAAGGAAAAGTCAAGCTTATGCATCGCTTTCACTGTCGGGCTGACTCTCGCTAATTCCAAATTACAAACGAACGAAATTTTAGTCTACAACACGTGTCCACTTATTATTTCATCAAAACAAATTCGCAAATTTATTGCACTACACATGTGTACACATTGGTACATAATATCCTTTAACCCAAACGTTTTTGCCAATCACAACAGTGCAATATACAATTCAGCAACGCTGACAAAATTTTCCAATCACCGATAATTATTGAATTCTGAATTCACCGATCCGCCCAGCCCCCCGTTTGTCGTATTGGCAAAAACAAGTCGGCGCACAAAGCTGCCCGACGTCTAGGAAACATCGAACTTCGTTTTATTCAGCTCTGCCACCTGTCCGTACCCAATTTTCATCACCGTTCCGCAGCGTACGTGCGCGTACACGTAACTGCGCTTTGTTTGTCGCTTTCAATGTGTCTGCAGCGTCCCAAAAAAAAAACAAAAGAAAATAATAAAATGCTGGAAAAACTGTACAAGGCGGCACGCTATGAACGACCGCACGCATGTAGCGATCGCGAGAGATACACACGAAACCACGTCGCCGAAATCACAAGTGCAGCCGGAACCTTGGCATTCGAACGACGAAGAGGAAACGCGAAATGCCACGGCATTAATGGGCCCGTGGATCGAGCGCATTTAAAGTCGGCGAGATCTGTTAATGAAAGTCGCGTAATTTGTCGCGACAGCGATTAATGAACACCCTTTATCGAACGAAACACGTGCGAATGCAAACGCTGGAACACCATCGAATCGATCACTCGAGTGCCGGACATTCATTTGTTTCCCGTTTTATAAATAACTCCGTTGGCAAATATACGCGGTGCGCGATTTTCGTTGCCATTCCTTTCATTTTCTTGGACGTTTTGCGTAAAATACGAGTAGGAGTAAAACTGTATGTTAAAGGGAAACGAAATTTCGCAGGACGTGCGTGCATTTGGATTTCATTGTCGAATGTATCACAGCAGGATTTTTATGTTTATGGAAATTCCGCTTTATCTCGCGTAAGGATGCAACAGGGTTTATAGTGTAATTTAAAGTTGGACGAATTTTTATGTATAACAACTTTTCACTATTTTCCAAAAACGAAGGAAAGAAAGAAGTTTCCTTTTTCTATTGGAATTCAATATCTTGTGAAATTATAAGTTTGCTCCTCCTGTTAGTAATAATTCACTTCCCCCTCGTGCAGCTAACACTGTCTAGTCCATAGAGTAGACTGTGGTGAATTGCGCGACCCTTCGACGGTATAAATAATCTATCAAACCAGTGAACACTTCGAGGAGAATTCAAGTGCGGGATAATTGTGAGCTATAGTCAAACTTCGATTTCAGTCATCGAAGGACGTTTCGTGGGTCATTTCCTTCTAATTATGCGTCTCGCGTGGAGGGGCACACGGTCGCGACCATATTTTTCACGTAATTGCGGAGAAAGAATCCGGTCAGACTTTCACCCTCTAACCATTTGCTCGAAAAACTTTCTCTTCCCGTAACTGTGGTCCCAGATTCTAATGATTGAAGCAGTTGCCTGCCCTTCCTTTCTTGCCGACGATTTCCTCACAAAGTTCGTTCAATACTTGCGTACGCGTTATTAAAAAAGAAACAACAATTAATGAACTCTCGTATCGCTGTTCAACTTGCAATTAGTATACATCGCTTCTGAAAATTTAAATTTCTCCGCTATTTATCCATTCAATCGGTTCCAACAATTCCACCGCGATTTCGATTTAGAAAACGAGGAAAATTATGCTTCAGCCCCGAAACGAAAGAAACTATTCGAATTTGCATAAAAGATACTCGACTGGTATATTGCCTTGAACATGCAGTCCCAGTGACGCACGCGACTTGTGTACTGCACTCTCGCAAGATTGATCGCATCGGTTCTGTTGCCCGCTGAGAGATGCCCGAAAAAAGCACGCGGAGAATCAGATGTATCGACAGGAGACAATCGGCCACGGCGGGCCAGGTGACCGGCTGACTCGAATCGATAGATATTTATAACTTGCTGACCACGGTATAGTCGTTTCTGCAACGGTGTCGGCGAAGTTCCGTGGATGGTGCATGATTAATCGAGTAACTGACCTTTGCGGCTATGTTAGCACGACGTACAGCTGTAGCAGATCCGTTGGCAGATCCGTTGGGATTCCGGAGGTACGTCAAATGAAATAAAAACGCATCGCTGGACCGATACGTACGCGGTGTCTGATTGTTTGCGATGCAGGTGTTGGATGACATCGATGATTTTATAATTAATTATTACTGGTCACTGTAAATTAGGAAATTCAGTTAGGAATACTGTTGAAATAATGTATTTCACTGGCGGTTATTTAACGAGTTTCTATTTTTCTTGTTTTCTTTTTATATAATAGTAAGAAGGAATATATTTACAATGAGTGTATTTCCTGTACATCGCGATTGGGTGTTTTTCTATTTGAAATGGATAAACGGGGCTTTATGATAATCAATTTTTAAGAAGGTGGTACAACAAATATTGATGATCCTCGGAAGAGAGCGTTGGAAGGAAACTTGGTTCAAAGTTGGAAAATGCATTACAAATTATTACTCGAAGGTGGTATTATTCATAGGGCAAAGAGAAATGCGTCAGTTTTGAAACTTTTCTAACTTTACGTTATCTTCGTTCTTGCTAGTCCTCGGACAAATTATGTACTTGATTGAAACGATAAAAAAAAGTGCGGATAACACTGCAGAAATATGAAGAAAGTTTGTATCTGGATTAAATACTGCTAGGTTTTAGAAATATCTTAAATTATTAAATGTAATAGAAGGTACATATCTAAAAATCAGCAGAATTATGTGGCAATTTAGAAAACAAATGATGCGAGTATTTTATGAAGTATAAGTATAAGTGAATCACAGAAAAAGGTAATAGAAATATTTATTTCATTGATTCGCTGTAGCTTGTACTTCACATGCTACTATGAAAATGTTTCTAGCCAGGAATTAGATTAGTCGCTGTATATTCTAGAATAATAGGTCTGGTAGTTGGAATTGATTCGATGAAAAATTCACGAATGTTTCTTAAACTGTGATTCATAAGACAACTTCGATTATTATTGCTTGACGTACGCTATAAAGTTGTATTTGTATTGTACTACATTTCCTGCGACATTTACTATACGCTTCGTATAATCAATTATCGAAAGATTTTCCACTGTTCCGAATATTCTGCACAATTTTATTTCAACGAAATTGCTCTGCTAACAAACAGGCAATGAAAACAAACATCTCGCACCACAACTTGGTTTATTCTTATTCCACAGTTAGTAAGAATAAAACGGCAAAACGTGAGCAGAATATTTTCTCAACTTCTTCCATTTCGAATGCAGGATACCGAAGATTAAATTACTGAATCGGGGTACGGTTACACAGAATACTTAATCACAATTTAAATTAGAAATAAAATGTGCTGGCACAGAATTTTATTACATCATTTTTATATGAATAATAATTCATTTCAATTATCTTCGTGTTGTGAATAAATGAGCATCGCCGTGAATATAGAACAGCAAATTATTCGGATAAAATTATAGATTATTATATCATATAATGAGAACGCGTTTACAATTTTACGATCCAAATGCGCGAAGAATTCTAGGAAATTTATATCCTACGATTTTCCAAACATTCACGGTTCTTCGAGACGCTAATTATTTATCACCCTGACCACGCTAAATTCTCTGTGACCCACGTGTCACAAAGTCAGAACTTTCACGCCCGTATATCTTTGCACGACTTTGCCCTTTTCCCTCGTTTGTGTGTCGCGAGTTCGCGACTGTGCTACGCTTTCGTCCGTATTGATCTGGTTTTACCCCGCAATCCACAACCCCCACACAACCTCTGCACCTTCAGCCTCTCTAGGTATGTGCATGCATACCTGTGCAACACCCCCTCATTCTATTTTAATAATATCCATCGATTCTTGACAAATCTGGTCGACAAATTTCGGTGCAACGGTAAAAAGTTTCTCACGGATGACAGCCGTTGAACCGACTCCACGTTTGTTGCGAGGGTTGTGAGAGAAATATTGACCCATTCAATTATTTTTGCGCGACGTTTGTCGAATCGATTATTGCACAGCTTTTCCCAAGGATTTTTTTATCGTTTTTACGTCTCTAGGCATTTTCAAATTCTTGGCAAAGTATTATTATTTGTAATGTAAAATATCGCGGTAATAGCAGCGTCAACTGTAATCTCTTTTATTCGAGGTTTACTGGTTTCCCTAGGAATTTGAAACACCGTGCATCCTCTAGTTACACATCATTAATTTTCAAACAGGGTGGACTGAATTTTCTATGCATTTTCGACAGGAGGCATAAAATGTTTGTTAATCGAGCTTAAAATATCGAAGAAAAATATAGCAATTAAATTGAAATGAACTCCTATATTATTAAACAAAATTTCCAATACAAACGTATATAGGTATATATTGTATATTTCTATCCGCATATCAAGAATTAATTAATAAATCCATTAATAAGCAGTACCAACTGCGGAATTGTTCCAGGAATCAGAATTCTAAGTATCGCAACTTTTTTCAAACGTTCATTACGCGGTTTACAAATTTCCCGATTCGCACGCAGGTGTTTTAATCAAGCGAGTCCGCCGATTAGAAAAATGCAAGTTAGACGCATAAATCGCCGCTCGCGTGACTTCCCGTGGAACTCGTCGTCGCAAAAGAAAAAATGAAAAAAAAAGAGAGTTGCACGCACACTTTATCTCCTTCTGTTGATTCGATATTGCACGACATGACTGGCCAGATTTCTGTTAATCCCTTGGCAAACATTTGCGCTTCTCGTTGAAGATCACTCGGCAAATATTGCTTGGGCGTTTGACCGCGCGAATGAAAGGAGGAGATAAACCGCGTTTCCTGTCATATTTTTCAAACCGTATTCATTCGAGCCACGGTTATCTAACGTTGACGCGGCGCCGATAAGAAATAGTGAACGAAGCAGTTAATCGTGTCTGGCTGTTCGAAGAAAATTTAACTATTTTCGTGGTGGGGAACCGTTAAAAAGATTCTATGGTTTAAAGTCAAATTTTCGATCATTTAGATCGTTCGCCTTGAATTTTGGAATTCTCCTGGTGATAAGGACTAATTGATTACACAAGCTATAAGTTTGAACAGTACGATACCTAATTGTATTATTTCTGGCATTGCTGAACGACGATATAATTGCTAGAATTTCAGGACAGTTTCAGCAGCATTCTGTTTCTTAATGGTCGATGAAATTCGTCCGGGAATCGCAATAGGGGGGAATTGGTGCGTGTCAAGATAGGATGAGGCAGGTTTCACAATCGCCCGACAGTTGTGACACAGAGTTTGGAAGTTGATATGGAGTTGGTGAAGTTTCGGCGTTGAAACTAACGGGATGAGAAGAATGGCCCCGGTTTTGGGATAATTTGTACACAGTATACCTCTCAAACAGTTTCTCGCTCGGGTGCCCTTGCTTTCCCCCAGGGTGTAACAAAGTTGCCAAGAGATAAAACAGAAGTCAACAAGTAGAAGTTTTTTTTTCTTATGTCGTATGCGAAGCTAATTCACTCCTTGGACGATCTGATGAAATCGAATAAAATCGCATCGGGATAGTTGTAGAAAAATGATTAATATTAATTTTATTCGTTCTTCTAGTGCAATTCCATGAAATTGAAAATCATTGTTTCGCATAGTTATTTCTCGTATGAAAGCGAAAATATTTGGAAGCTGGTGTTCTTACGTTTTGCAAAATTATTAAATGGAATGTATTAGTGTTATCAACATTGAGATGTTGCATACACATTGAATATATTCAAAATATGTGTTCAGTAATATTTATGTACAAAGGATACTGTGTCATTATTAGTAAAACGGACATTTTATTAATTTGCACAAGCTGCCTCACCTAAATCGTATGAAAACATGATTAAGATAAGCTTGCCGGTGTATCACGGAACTGTTTTCATTCCTCTGAATAAAGATGGGCATTGCATTCAAATTAAATTAATTAAAAGCTTGACGAATGCTTTATTCCTGTTCTTTCGTAGAAAAGTTTATATTCCCCACAGCAGAATTTAATCATATTTTTACATCAAGCTGATAACTAACAGTAACAGTTAAAGAAAGCGTAAAAAGTTTCCAATTAGAGAAATGAAAAATATTATTTAGCCTCTCGTCACACGAAGTTCCGAGCAACGTACTTGCACGCAAGTTTGTATTACAACTTTTTTTCCCTCGCTGTCTGGCCTTGTCTTTCTTGTATATTTACATATTTATGTTCTCGCCTACGCGGTATTGCTTTCAATCTCAATTTCGGAATGTGAATTTCTCCCATACAGATGGGAAATCTTCTTTTACAATACTTATCTAACACTGTTTAATGGCTGACGCTTCCTTATGTGTTTGTTTTTAACTGTAGGAACGATAGACTAGACTTTGATCCTATTTTTTTAATTCCTGAAGTTATATTCAACGTTCGAAATTGAAACGCGGTGAAATTACCCTCCAAACGGCTCCTCAAAATGGAGTGAGCCTCCATAGGGGTGGTTTCGGAGATACGAATCTTTGTGTCGGACCGAAAGAATTCCAGGCATTCAATTTTATTCCCCCCTTGAAAGTCCCAAGCATTCAATTCCATTCGAACCGATACATGCCTGTAAATTCAGTCTGTGAACTTCAAGTTCATTATCGGACACACCTGCCGGAATCAGATACAAAATCTCATCCCGTTACTGGTCAAGCTTGTTTATTTAACGAAAACTCCACGAAACGAATATCACAGGGCGAATTTTACCAGATATTAATGTGACAGAGGCATGCAGAACAAGTTCTGACCCCCCAAAATAGAAACAGGTATTTGTACAATATCGAGTAATCATATATAAAAAAAGAAAAATCGCTACCCAGAATACCATAATCCAAGGTTCACTTCGGTAACGAAGTCGCCGTATCTAATATCCATTCTCGCGTTTAATTTATGGGACGCCATAAATTCACGGTCTGGGCGTAGTAAATTTCAATGGAAAACGTTTCCCCCCTTTCTCATTCCATTCTGTTTCACTTTACCCCTCTCTCTCTCTCCTTCGCTTATTTCTTTTTATTTTTTAATCTCCATCAAGGGCGAAAAGGCGTTTCAGGTGCGCAGGGTGAATCGTAACTTTCACCCTCTCGTGATCCGGACTTGAGGACTTACGTGACCCACGATATTAAGCGCCGCCGCCCAGGGGTAAGGTCGCGTATCAAGCACGCCGGAAGTCCTACCTGGAGAACGCTTACGTGACACCTGTAAGTCACGCGTAACACGCGTACGAAACACCGCTCTACCTGTTCGCGTGTCCTGCGTTCCCCCGTGTCGCGAGCATTCCCTCGGCTGCCACACGAAACTCTGTTTCTCGAGCGCTGTTTCGTGACGGGAGGGGTTCCTCCACGGATAACTTGCACGTATTTCTTGTCTGTGCAGTTTGTGCGGGTGCACAGATGACAGGTGCGATAGTATATTTTTGAACTACGAGCCTGTGGAGACGATATCGCATGATTGTATTTGATGGTAACGTCGGGGAAGGACTGTAAACGGATATTAGAGAGGAGTTTTTCTGTGTCGGCCTGTTGTTTTGACAGCTGGCAGGATAATATTTCTGATATTTATTTGAACGGTTAGTTTCGTGGAATATAGGGTTGGTATTCGATAAAGATGGATTTAAAGCAAGTTTAATTGTTACAAACAAATGATAACTTCCATGATAACAATTGAATTATGCCCGCCGTAGAGGAAACATTGTCGTTCGGTGATATTTCTTCCGCGATATCTTTTGCTAAGCTTCGATTTGAACTCATTGCCGGTAGACAACGTTTCGGCTACTTGGTGTAGATATCGCGTAATTAAAATTATTACGAGTCCCGCAGAGACGAAAGATATGTCACTTTTTTTGCTTTACCACTTTTGATAGCCGATAAAGAACAATCGCGGCACTGCTAATTCTTGTTTCTGTATGCACAGCGAACTATACGTAGAAAGAACGTGACGAATATAACATTTCACGTGGCGAACTCGTGAGAATGTGAAATTAACGTTTCAACATCTAATAGCATTGCAAGAAGGTTTATTGTTACATACAAATTTATTATAATAAACAGTGCGTTTATATTAAACGAATTGGGTACACAGTGCGCTTTACTTATTCTAACAAACAGTACGTTACTGCTAAAACCGTTTGCACACAATCAACACGAATCACTATTATAAAAGTGAAGAGCGCCAAGAGTTATCCCCCTGCCTTCCTGTGTTACACTCGTCCCGTTTCCATGGATGTGTTCCAAGCCGTCGTGTATCAATCCCCTGGAGGATTTGTGGAATCGAAAATGGGATTAAAATATTCGACATGATAACGTCTCCCAGTCGTTAGGCAAATCCCTTCGACAAAAATGGCGAAAGTATGTCCGCGGAAGGACCGCAGCGTCCGCTAAATTGAAAAATTCAGTCGGGGGGGGCGAAAAAAAGAAAAAGAAAATGCGGTTATGTGATCCACTGACCCAAATCACGCGGCACACCGCGCATATATCCAGGTGAATAGAACACACATCCAGATTTGCAGTAGGCAGAAGTTCAATCGATAACCTGCTGGATTTTATAGGCTTGTGTATCGCTATAAGCACACGCCACCTGCTACTCCCTCCCCCTTTTACTCTCTTTCTCTTCGTTTAAACGTGTGTGCGTGTGCGTGTGTGTGTGTGTAATAAACGATGTATTAAAATCCGGATCTTACGTAAACTTCCACTGTTACGTGAAGAAACGCGTGTTAATCAGTCGAAGATACAGGTAGAAATTTGTTGAGTCGGAGGGTTGTTAAGTGGGTTGAAGGGGTCGAGATTTAAACCTCGCGGCAATAATAATCGAAACGTTCACGATCGCTTTATAAACGTGGTATCGATGATGGGGTCTGCCTACACGTATATATTGACCTGCACTACTTAATAAATATGCCTAACTTTATCATTGAGCCGCAACTGTTAAATGATAAGTACATCTGACATGCGTATAGATATACGTATGTATATCATTGACCTGTTCCACTACTTTGAATTTGTATCTACGAAGGTTTGCATTTAAAGTTGACCGAATCGAAATATATTCCGTCACAGTTCGTGCGTTCATAGGGAATTGTGCAGTGGCGACTGCGAATTTACCTTCAACCTGTACCGTGGCAAGAGAGTTTACAATTATTTCGGACTAACTTCTTTTTTTTACTAATTACACCTTGCGAAAATCAACGCGATAGAGTTCCATAGACGCGGCCGGTATAATTGGTTGTGGGTACTGTAGAGTGGCAATTCTTGGACGGAAACATATGAGTAACTCGTGTGGTGCAAATGTGGCGGAGTGCATAGCTGGCAGTGGGTTAAGTGGAAGGGGTCAACCATTGGTCAGACAAGTGGAAACGGTAGGCTCGTTGAGGAATTATACATTCTTATGGGGTAATCGGAACCAAACTTTGCTCGATACGTTTTCAATAATGGTTGTCTTGATATTTACAGAAGATTATTGCATATTTCAATAATATCTTGCCCATTGATATTGACAAAATAGATTGCTGTACAGGGCACATTTTTGTATTTACTTTGGTGTTCATTACATTAACTAACAAAATTGGTTAGGGCAGTTGATCAATTACCCAATATTCGTTGTCGTTAGCACTGTTGTAAAATAGGAGCAGTTTTCAATGGAAAAGATTACCTAATTTTTATTCTGTTACATTAAATGACTGTCTTGGTCAACAGGACTTTTCCACTATTGTTTTGAGCACCTCAGTATTCATAGATTTTCGAATGATATATTAATATATAACAGATATCGTATCCTGTATCCTCTAGAAACAGTTTTCCAACAGTGCACGCATTACGAATGTTATTCACGAAACAGAACAAGCAAGTGGGAATTTTTTTAAATTAGAAACGAGTTGCCAAATTTGTAATTTGCCATTCGTTTGCACGTTACGGTTATTTTTCTCTGCGTTTCATCAAACATTCAAAAAGTTAATTACACGCTCGATAGGAAAACGCAGTGCAACAAAACAGCAACAAATGGTATCAAATTATTAACTCTGTTATACACGGGAATGAATGTATCGCGAGTTTATGTAACTATTTACCATCTGTTTCCTTTTCTTCCTTGCTTTCGCGGACAAATATTGTCATATCTGAAACCGTATAATACGAGAACGTAATTGTTTTCCGATATGCATCCATTGTTCCCGTTTTATTCAAGTGAAAATAATTAATCCTTCTAAAAGAAATAATTCAACGCCACAATTTAAATGTACTTTTTTCTTTCTTAAAAGGATCATACCGCTTAATGAAAATTATACACCTAAATAAATAATATAAACGTAGGCTGTACACGCAAAAGGGATATAGAACCAAAGAAAAGTATATGTATGGATGATAGTGAATATATGAAAAAATATTTTATTTCATTGGTATAATTTTTCGTTGAAAATCAATACAAAGTATAGTTTCGCAAGTATAGATCACATTTCAAATGAAAGTAAACTTGTTAATCGGTGGATAAAGTAGAAAGCTTCTCCTGCGCCATCTGCGGACGATTTTGGTGGCCTCTCTCGTTCTAGCCATTGTTTCTTTCGTCGATATTGTAACGTTATTAACCGAGGCCCGAGTGGAGAAACAGAATTTCCTGTAACGAAAACCCGTTTATCTGGTTTCGTTTGTGCAATCGTTTCTCTGAACCATTTATCTCTCTCACGAGGCCAGAAAATATTCGCGACTCTCTTGAGTGATGCGCCTCGATGCAATTATGCACTCGATTGTGCACTTGGCTCGCACTGCAGAAATGCGCTGTATGCATAGAGGATAAGGCAGAACGTCCGTGAGATCCGGATAAACGCTTTTGTCCGCCTAAAGCAGAAATAATTGCAACGTTAAAAACAAAACAAATTATGCAATCTTTTAAAAATAAAAATAATAAAAATTCCTCTCAGAAAACAAACGAACAGTTTAATTATCGTATTTGGTATAAGAATTTTCATTCACTCTTTTCTAAACAATATTGAATTACGAGCAATAAATATAATATTTAATAGCAAGCAATAAGTAAATAAATAGGAGGGACAGACAAAATTCGTTTACATAGAAACCATAAAATACGCAGATCCAAATTCGCCTAATACATTATTAAAAAATTGCGAAATCTTCCATCTTTTTATCGTTTTCAATTATCGCAACGTTATGTTGAACAAAAAGGGCAAACATGTAAAACGTATTGTAAAGGAACTAGCGTATAAAGATCTTCAAATATGTATAACAACGAGTATAAACTGGGGATCTGTTCGAAACTAATATTTAAATTCTCGAAACTCGAAACCAAAACTTTGTGCAGCTTTCGAAACTCGAAACTCTCGAAACTTGAAGTGCTGATTTTATTTCGCAATAGGGGTATTTTGTTTCAAAGTCAACAATAAATCTTTCACGATCGATCGCCAATCTATTTACAATCCAGAAAACGAAAACCGTGCGGCGAAAAATCGCGATCTGGAAATATCGCAGAAAATTCTCGGGATGCACACGAATTTTATTTCCAAGGGGTTTCGAGGTTTTGACCCTCTGTGAAACGCATTCTCGAATGATATCGTCAACTTCCACGTTGCTCCGACGATTATTACCAAACGTAATACAGGCGAGTCAAATATCTGCCTGACGCCGCAGAGAAACAAACGGGCAAACAAAAAGGAAGAAGTAGGAGATGAATTCGTACGCGTATACGCGTCCATTGTTCTCCTTGAGAAAGTCAATTAGCCAATTGAACGGCGCGGTGTGAGGATGATATTCGACGATACAAAACGATATACATATTCCGCGCGAAACGCAAGATGCTCCGGGACCGTTCGCGGGATCATTTAATCCTTATTAACCAGCGAATAAGCTGGAATTTAAGCAAATTGAGCTCCCGCCTAGGGTTACCGAGTGTTCCCGCGTGAATTGACCGTCTCAATTGAAGATAAACAACGCCGGGTCGCGATATTTACAACAATTGTTTGAAACGTCGATCGCACGCGATATTCAAAACTGTTTCGTCCAATTGAAAAACGTCGAGGAGAATCTTGCGGCACAGCGTTTCTTCGTCGCACTATTCGGTTTTGCAATGGAGATTTCCGCGTGGGTGTTGGTTACTCCGGCAATCTGAACGATTTAATATCGTTCGTTTTAAATTGCTCGGGGCTATACATTTGCACGGGCCCGGATTTTTAATGGATAATGCGATAGTTGCTATAAATTTTAGAAGCGGTTATTGTATCTGTGGTACGTGGTGATAGATTGGAATTTGCGAGTTCTGCATTTGGAAATTACCTGTCAACGATCGCTTCCAGTTTCTTAAATATATAGAAATTGCTTTGTGTAATTGGTTTTTGTGTTTGGCGCAGTGAAATGGTATAGTAATTTTCGAGGCTCTAATTATGAATGAAACTGGTTTCACAAGTACGGTTGCAGTTAAGTAGTAATAATATTAATACTATCAATATTCTGTATTTTTCGATTAAAATTTTACAAGACTAATAATAATAATTCGTGATCGTCAACCACGAGTGGTTCCAATAAATTACATTCCCAAATCGTGGATTTACAATCGGTGAAAAAAGTAGATGAAATTTCTTTCGACACCTGTCACATCATATGAACAAAATAGAAAAACTGTCCCCGACAGAGCAACATTTAATGGACAGATAACGCGTCGAACAAATTTTGTGGTTTGATGGCCGCTGAAGTATTTATAAAAAAAGATATTTCGCAAAGTAAACAATCGTGAATATTGCAATAACCGCTAAAATTGCTTAAAAATATTTCATAGAAAAATACAATTTTTAATAAATGTTTCTCTACATTACGCCAATTTTATTCTTCCTCGAACTTCGAATCGCACAATCGAGCAGAAGTATTTTTCTCTATACTGTTTGATAAGAGAGGAGTTGATAATCGAATGAAATAATTCCTTACGATACTCCCTTGCAGCGTACGATACTCTTTAGAAAATGAACGTTCGCCAAGATAGTGGAGCTAATAAAAAATAAATTACACCGTGGCAAATGTTTGCAAAGTCAAGCAGAAGGAGCGTACTCTATGTGCGTGCATATACATAGAGAGGAGACACATTTGCTGGGAGGCAGTCGAGTGCGGCCGCACTCGCCTCTTTCAAAATCGATTTTCATCGAAACAATGCCGCCTCCTACGAAGAAAATTCTGTTTCGCTCGTGAAATGCATCTGAACTTCGTTGTACTATCTGACGGATTAAAATTGCTCTCAGTTATCAACACATTGGGAAACTTCTTTTTTAATTAAGTTTTTGATACACTGAAAAAAAGGTAGCGTTAAATACTACCGCTTTATTTATAGCCCGCTTGTTATACATCTATAATATTGGATCCATTATCAATTGCATTATTATTTGTAATCCTTCGAATAAATAGTTATTCGCCGATTAATGTTAGAAAATGTAATTTCGAAGGACCTGCGTTTTGATAATTATTACATTTTTTGTTATCGGTCTTTGTACATGTTAAATAACAGTAACTTAATGAAAGTAAGTTGCTATCGAAAATGCTGGCAAAATTTCGATCTAACGATGGTAACACGTTGCTGCAAAGATTAAAGAACATTTTTCCAAAGTTCGTTTATCTGACGATTTTATTCAAACGTATTTTTTCAACGTATCATATTCAAGGTATGTACACATGTACGTGCACATGTTCGCCTATATGTTGAAGCATTGTTCAGGATGTAAGTGGTCGCAAATCGACCTTCAATAGTTTCTGCTACCTGGTCCATTCGTTATCTGCATAATCGGAAATATGTCACGGGCAACGCGATGTGTCATCAATTTATTATTTACCAAACGTCGTTAGCTTCGCGTTAGGCATATCAATTCCGTTCTATTGCGCCATGAAAATTAATCATTGCCACATACATATGTACTATCCGTGTTTTTCGTTATATCACGCTGTATTTCTACTTCTTTGTGGAAGTTAATTTTTTTTTTCTTTTGGTCTTCTTTAGAAACCATCGATTTAATTAGTTCTATAGATAGGCCTTTTATGTTTAAATTGTATTTTTATTTTTCTCTGCATTATAATTTTTCTTTTTTTTTTTGACAGGGATTTATGATTTTATTTGTGTATATTTTTTGCTCTAAGAAAAATGACGACAGATGAAAATAATGTTTGGGGTAAATGTAAATCTATGAGGAACTGGGATATTCTTGGAGTTGAATAACTTTGTATTTATTTCCATCGTGAATACAAATTACACGTTAACTAAAACTAGTTCTTATGTATTTGTTTGTGCATACGACTGCTTGCTGAATGTTTACCACGTTCTTTACATTTGAGATTCTCAAAAAGCAGCTTTCTCTACATTTATTCTATTACTATTCCGTGGTGCACCTGTAACAATTTCGAAAGTTCAATGTCTTACACGTTCAAGTTAATATTCTTGCACGATTTGCGAAACTTTTATTGTATTATTTTGTCATCGATTCGCGTGGCATATTTACGGAATGTCCCTGTGTTAAAACTGAAGGAAATGGACACTATTTCAAACGGTGCGTCGAGAAACGAAATTCTGACCACGAATTGCATAGAAAGTGGAATTTCTCGCATATTCAAGTTTCATGTAACGATTTTGATTTTTCTCAAATATAAATATAATAGGTAAAATATTCAGTTTCAATATGTAAGAATGAAACGTATCTTTCAGGATTTTGTATTCAATTAAATACACCGTGCTTCACCCTGCCCCTTAAAAGGGAAATATTATATAATCATATATAATCAAAATAAATTACAGGATTTTCGCGTTAGTTAAGTCTGATAAATTGAACAAAAAATTAAGCACAGGATTGTCTGCCTCTTTACCTGCACCTGCGATAGAACCAATTTCTGTTACGCTTCGAAAAAGCTTTTCGAATCCTTATTAAATATACCCAAGGCTGCGATAAATAACGCGACAGGAATTATTTCGGAAACAGGCTCATCAATCTCTTAAAAATGTGAACGAAATTTCGTTCGCAATATTTTCATGGTTTATCTCGGTTTCCCTTTATTCTTCCATCCACGAAATTACAATCATTTCATCGTCCATTCAATGAATGTTCTTCACGAGGGGATTAGGATTAATTGCGATCAATAACTAGCAGGAAATATTGTTCGCGTTATACGTTCATTGGCTCGAAAATTTCAATTACGTTTAGCTATTATTCCATAATGATTATCTCTACAATAATGGTATTCGTCATATTAGCTGAAACAAATTATCTTTGTCTGTCGGAACACATTCATTCCTCGTGCTTTTCCCTCGTCCCTCGGTTCTGTATACCTGCTACTTCCAGCAGGATCCCTGGAAGGCCATTTGAAAATTGAGAAACGCAATCCGTCACGAGGAAGAATTTCAAGATGCCGTAAAGTTTCTACTTGGCGCAAAGGTAGAGGTAGAGAGAGAGAGAGAGAGAGAGAGAGAGAGGGAGGGGGAGAGAGAGAGAGGGACTAGTACTTTTAATAAATCGTCGGAAAAAAGTGGTGGCAGCTCGTCTTTCCGTTTCGAGGAAAAACTCGACACACCTGTTGGCTCAATAATTGCAAATTGCGTTTAGAAATTAATCTGAATGTTATAAACACAAATCGCTAATATCCCTGCGAATATTCGGACAAAAGTTGGAACTCGTTGTTGGATTATTTAATACGAAATTTGGTCATCGGTCAGTGAATGGATCGTAATTGAAATTATTTTGCATAGAGTACTGATTGCGCGAATTCCGATTTGCAATCAAAGGTAACGGGATACATTTGTCCCGGTGTTAATTATCCTCGACAGGCCCGCATTACGAAACATTTCAAAATACGACGCGACGGAACCGAATGATCAGGAATTCGTTATTATTGTTGGAAAAACTATTTTATTCACGCCTCCGAAACTGTACGCCACAGAATTTCTGCGAATATTCGCTCGACGAATGAAACCACGCCGCCCGTTCGTCAATCCCAAAACGCGCGAAGCCCGAACTCCGGCCTCCGAAGAAGGGAAACAGCCCAATCCAAAAGCAAAACAGCCCGACCGTCGCAACGATCGGAACTCGGAAAATACGTCGCGCGACCCGAAACAGGAGGGAGAGCCCTCGCAACGGAATAATTCAAACGAGCCCGGCCCAACCCCGTCTACCCTTGCACCCCACCGAAATTACATTGTATACCATACTAACCCACTTCCGCGCCGCAAACGTAAACACACACCGGATCCCGATCGTTCCAGAACCCCAGCTCCCCCCCCCCCCCCAACGCCCGAACAGTCACGGTCCAACGACGAGCCAGCAGTGATACCGTCGCGGCGCCAAGTGGCAAAACCGAAAGCGAACCCCGTCGCTCGGCGAAAAGCACGGAAAGCCAGGGTCGAGGGGAGAAGCACAGCGGGTCGCAGGTGAGGCACGCTTCGTCGCAGGAACGTGTCGCGAAGCCCACCAGGGAAACTGTTCGCGATCTCGCCGCCACCGCCTCCCCCCTGGCCCCCCAAACCCCCCACTCGTCGTCATACCAGCAGGCGCAATTCGAACCACGTCCTGCTCTGGCAGCCTCTACCGGAGAAACTGTTCGGCCGTGCACTTAGTCAGTCAGCACAGGCCACACAGAATCGGTGGCAGTAGTTACTCCCGGACGATCAGCTGGTGGTGGTGGCGGTGGCCGATCGTCGACGAGCCCAGGCAGCGGCACGTGTTCCGCCTCCATTCGAACCGCGCTGCCTGACGAGCTACGATCATCCCGGTCTGTTTTCGCTCGCGAGACCCGTACGCCCGAGATTTCTCCGCCGCTACGTTGCGGTCGTCCCTCGTGCGAGACACGGGACACGCTCGGCGTCTATTGTAATCCGTTCTGCGAAGTGTCCTCGAGATTCGCGGTCGGGTGTACCCGGTCGTTGTACGGCGTTTCGTCCGGTGTCCGACAGCCGTCGACGCGTCTTGTCGCCACGGATAACACGGTGTTTACCCCGCGATTCGGTGATTCGATCGATCTGTGAACGTGGAATGAGTCGCGGCACGGAGTCGTGACGGTGCGAGCAAGTGTGACCCGGTCGTTTCGAGGTCCGTTGGAACTGCGAGAGACACGCGCGTGCACCGACGTTTCCGCTCGAGGATGGTGGCACGCTGAGGACGCGTCGCTGATAGTGGAACACTTGGATGGGAGTGAGCAACGAGGGATAATTGGGGAGAGTGGCTGCGAGACGATCTTTCGGGTCGTCGACGATCGACAGAGTAAGTCCGTTGACTTTGTGCTTGTTTTCTCGGGACGCGTCGCGAGGATCGACTTCCGGATCGCGACTTTCCCGCGGCCGCGTATAGAACGTGTACGTACGTACACGGGTGTACGAGTGTGCGTAGATCTTTTCGCTTCGTACCGGAACGTGTAGCCGATCGTCGATTTTCCAGTGATAGCGGGAAGCGACGTACCCGCGGTATTGTTAGGAGCTGCGTTTGTTCTGCCGCGAGGATATTTGTATTTTGATTGCTGCGCGCCGGTAGGGATGGTCTAATGTGTACGATGGGACAGTTGTTAGTGGGAGAATGATGAATCGCTCTTGATTAAATTGATCTTTCCGCTACGATGGAATGTTTAGGCAATGGTTATTAAGCACATGGTCTCGCAATATGTATTTTTAACAGCGTATAGAATTTGTGCGACTAATCGGTATAAACGGAAATTGTGACACCATTACGGGACGTATTCGAAACAAAACGAAGGCATTAATTTATTAATTCACGTTAGCTGACTGATTTCTCGATCGAAATCGCGTCTTCGAGTCGAACTTTCCGTTTCACAATTCGATCGCTGAGAATCGGTTGGCTCCGTGAAATTGAAAATTCACTCCTACTGTTATCAGTGATCCGTCAACGACAAGAACAATTTTCTATTATCGAGCGAAATTTGTGAATCTTCATCGTTTTATCATCCATCTTCCATCAGACGGGCTAAATTCTCCAATCACTCTCTCGTAATCTCTGTTCTCCACTTCATTGTCACCTACCCCTCCAGCGCGGTTAATCCAAAACTTCGTTTTAATTGAATGATCTGTACATCCTGTACCCCGCGTGTATCGTATATTGTCCTCGGGCTAAAAATATTCGAATATCTTCTCAATTATTTTTTTATTTCCCACGCCCTCATGCTTCTAGCATGAACCAACGCCACCAAATAACCGCTGGACAATGTTACAATATCCACGTAACCCGCATCACGACTTTTCTTCAAAGCAGCCCAGCTGTCTTCGTCCCTATCCGTTAAGCTAAGCACAGTATATTCGCTGAACGAGTATTAATACACCGAACAACTGTCCCACGCAATACGTGTACATATGTTAAATAGTTTGGGCGCACCTACCGTATTCCCTGCCTAATACCGAAATACAAATTCCGGGGTCCGTCCAGTGTTTCACCGCATTCGAATGTTTACACGACTGCTTGAACCCACGATCGGTACCGAAATCAGAAGTGCCGACAGAAGTGGGTGCTGGAAATCGCGGAAAAGTTCAGATTATCTCTCGGTGCAGCACAGAAGTGTTCTCGAACGGTTATCAATGGGCCGGAACTTTGCAGCAAAAAAGAAGGAAATTTGTTTTTCGAGGAGGAACGGAACGGAATTGTGTAAATCTAGCAGATCTGAAGAAGGGTTGTTTTCATGACGAAACAGAAGTTTAACGAAATATGCCTCGTGCCTGCGTATCTACGTTCGGTCTGCGAAACAGAGACAACAAATCAATTATCAACAACGCGACCGGGACTAAATTTGAAAAATGTCGGCACAAGTGGCCAAACTTTTCAACTTTTCAACACAGCAGTGTGCACAGCCGTCAGTGTCGACCAAGTCGGAGTCCCAATTCTACCCCGATTCGCCCCACGTTTCGCGGATTATATTCGCCCGGTTATAATGAATAGAAACGACGACGGCAGAACTATAATCGGCTCGTTCCGAGCTTCGTAGTACAATGGACGAGCATTGAATCACCTACGGTCGTGTCCACGCGCGGTTTAACTCGGTTTCGTGAACCGGAGAGTTATTAATTCCCTTCGATACTTGCCGCATAAATCGAGTGGCGTCGAGCTCAGAGGACAATCGATCCGCAGTAGCTTCTTCTAATAGAAAATGTTTCCAGGGCTAATTCAGCGTGCTTTGCATCGGGGAGTATCCGTGTGTCAGCCGATTGTCCTCTGCTTAGAACTGTGTAGAACAATCATTTAATGAGCCTTTTCTTAGTTTCTTTCTTAGTTATACTTGCAATTATATTTTGGAACGTTGCATATATATTTTTTGTGTTGACGAAACATGTATTCTTGGCTTCCTTCTTCTCTTGTTATGCAGGATCGTGGTTTTGCAGTTGGATCGGATAATTAATTATTATTCGTGGGATTAAACACGGTTTAATCCCACGCTTTGCATTGGAAATGAGAGTTTTACTCCTAATCCATTGTACTGTTTCTGGGTACCGTTTAATGATACAGTATGATGTGCAATGAGTACCCCATGCTTAGGGGATACTGGACATTCGTTTTGTCAGAAATTTTGAACAACATTAGTGCTCGAGGTTGCAGTTCCACTTAAACGTTGAACTTTCATTGATTCGTCGATAATAAACATCTAGAGGGGAAACTGAAAAATATTGTGTAATTTATTTCGACGTCGACTTCTGAATAATCATATATTTGCTCAAATTGTTTCGTCCCCGAAATTAACTATGCATCGGTTGATCACATGCTCCTCCATTCCTTCGATTTCCTTCGGTACACAGAAATATACCTGTTTGCCTACTTTCTAATCGCACCTGCTAAAAGGAAACGAGCCGGCAGAATGTCATCAATGAGTGGCACCACCCGAGGTGTCTCGTGAGACTCCGCGAATTGGGACGCGTTGATAATATTTGAACGGTGAATCTCACTGAGTTAATTATTACGCGGAAATCGTTCGGAATCGGGGATTTTCATTCGTTAGGAATTTACCCGTTCGAACGTCGTGAAAGATAATTGTTCCGTGCTGCGAACAGGCAGACTTCTTAATGCGTTCTTACTGTAACAGTCAATTCTATATATCTTTTTTTTTGTGCGTCACGAGTCGTTAGTTAACCGCGATGACGATCTCATTAACGTAAACGTGTCTCTAATACCTGTTTTACAACACTCGTGGGACTAAGTACAAATAGATTGCGAAACACATGTAAATCTTGCCGTGCGCACGGGTAAACGTCGTAAATACATCTAATTCCACGATGCTCACTTTGAAACAACGCAAAGTACAAAATTTCACCTGTCGAAAACGCTCGTCCGTAAATAAATAATTGTGTACACACCGTCGAGCGAAACGTAACTCGTTCGATTAGAAAAGGGAAGAAATTATTTCGGTGGTGTTCAAATCATTCTTTAATTCCGCCATGGAACCGTCGCGAGTGAAACCATTTCTGCCTCGTTCTATTATAAGCATTTCAACGCAACGCGTCTATGAGGTGGCATTTCGAGGCAATTAAAGGCCACGGTTGCCCATGTTTCTGCGTCGTGACGAATAAAGGAAAACCGCGGGGAAAACAGTGGAAAATGGTCGGCCACGTTGTTCAATGGTCTCGCTTTCTGATAAATAAACATTGCGATCCACTTTGTGTCATTTTTTTAATCCTCGAAGGCTGAGAGACTTATGAGATGTTCCTGTGGATTGTGAATTTACATCAGTATTTTTAATATTGTTGAAGTATGAAATCTATTTATTTCTTGCCCCTTCTTAATATCAATTAATATTAAAGAAAATATTATGGTTCGAATGGTAGTAAATAGCGTATATTGAAGTCTATGGGAATCTGCGAAAATATTAGCTAATTTAGCTCTATTAAATTTTGAACACTTGATACGAGTGACTTTCAATGTAGCACGCTTTCGGTTCGGATATATTTTAGTGTAGTTTATTTTTAGCAGAAGGACTGTTGAATAATGGAAGAACGGGGAAGAGGAAAAATAGTAGCTGCTGGTCGTGATTTTTGCACGGTTCTCGTTGACTAGGTTCGAGGGTGGCAATTTCGAAGTAGTACACTTAGGTACACATAGTAGAATGAGACACTTGTAGGAGAAGAAACGATTCTCCACTTCACTGCGAAAGTGTGATACTGCTGTCTAAATTCATGAATTTTTCTACGATATCCTCGACGGTATGGAAAGTATTATTACTATTCTCGCGAAGAAAAAAGAACGAACGCAATTGGTGTTCTATGCAAAAGTTCGCGGTCATTTCGTTCTCCGTTGTTTGCCGAGCGTAAGTAGAATAACTTCTGGATTGCAATATTCGCGATTTCAAATATCAATCGTATTCGGAGTTGTGCAATAGGAACAAACTTATTTCAGCTTTGCAAATACAATTATGATGAAACGTAGCTTACGATATTGATCAAATTAACGGAAACTTGTTGACGTTAAAGTTCGAAAGGGTGAAAGAAGCTGGACAAGTTTTTACGAAGTAAAATGTCATAAAGTGGATAGGAGGTACGAGTTTACGATTGTAGTGTCGTAAAGTATATTTCTTGCCTTTTTATATAAATGCCTCGTTTAGACGTGACGTTATGTTCAAGCTTTGAAAATGCACGTATACTACTTCACGAACTTGGTCAAATTTTCCTCGAAATGACCATAACCAATAACTGTTTGAAATAAAAGTTTAGTTTAAAATTTCTTTTTATAACTCAGTTTACATTTCACTATTCTACCGTTATATTAAAAAATATGTTTTGTCAACAAACTTTTCAGTAAGTAGGATTTTTTAAATTAATGAAAGCTCCAGTCCTTCTTTTTTAAGTCTACTGTAATTTATTCAACAATAAAATTGACTAGTTTGCATCGCATTGGACGTGATAGAAATGAATGATTTCCTGCAAATAAATCATTCCACCTTGTTAATAAGACGGCATATAATAATAAATGCACATATATGTGGAGAACGAAATACCTGTGGAATATAACTAATGTACAATATTACTTGAAACATTTTTTTATTATTTTCATTATTTTAATACAGTGCTCCCTCAGATTTTAATGAACTGTAAGGAGAGACATTCCGATAAAAACGATCCGTATACCGGCGTCGTGTAATCCCATCAAGGCTAGATATTTTATGCTTTCCTTTCGTTTTCTGACTCCTGTTCTGTCGCTTGCACGTTAATACGGGGCGTTTCTTACATCCTCCCGGAGATGCTCGAGTCTTTCACGACCCAGATTCTTCCAGTTAAATACTGTCTTCCGTGTATAAGTCCCGGATACAGAAGTCACATCCTTTTGGAAGAGTGTTCCGACCTTTTGACGGTATTGTAGCTGGCTTCATTAGAGTTCCAAGCACGCACCAATACCGATGTGCACCTTACCGTTGTCATTCGTTTAGGGGATACGGTGATCATGTGTCGGATTATTGATCACAGAGCACTGGCTGCTGATTCTGTTGGCGTCATTATAATAGTTTTGTTACTTGTGCAATTCTGTTATCCGTTTTGAGAAAATATTTCGTTCGCTCAATCGTCAATTCCTTCGCCAAACTGATTTTTTTTAGATTTATCGCGACGATATTTCTCTTTTCGGTGGAAGTATTCGTCAGGTTGTATTTCATGAAATGATAAACGCGTTTTATAAGGCAAAAATATACTGATACGACGCAAACGAAGAAATCGTCGGTTAGCAAAAGAATACTGCGACAATAAGAATAAATCGCAACTCAAACTCAATATCCTAACTGAAACTGTAATGGATTTCGAGGATAAATTCTGTTCCGAGAATCATGCCAGAATGTGGGCTGCGATTTAATGATCAGGTCAGGGGGTTATGCATACTGTAGACACAATATAAAGCTTGCATATCGAACTGATAAAGATAAAACCGCAGAAGAAATTCCATTTGCCCACAGCACTCGACTGTTCTTATTCCTCTCGTAAACATAATAATCCAATACAACAGTGACGCGTAAAAGTACTTCGCTATTAAACTTTTCTTTCTCGTCGCAGCTGCCACTCATGACTAAAATAATTAACATTCTTATTCAAATATTTGGTCCCTATTGTTCCCATCTCCACGACTTCCGTCTTACGTTTTCTCGCTCGTTCGCCCCATTCCTTCGCGAGAGTAAAGTTGTCCAATTTAAAAATGTCAAATATTCAACCAAAGCAACGCGATATATAAATAATATGTAAATGCACAAGGCCACCTCCGAAGTACGTTGACCTCTCAGCTCCAGAGTAATGTGCAATTCGAAAAGCACCGAATTCCATTGCGTTATCCGTGTAATGGCTGGTCCAGTGGAGACGCAGCTCTCGTAATATAAGGTACAGATTAAGCAAGAGCGAAGGTCAATGAGAGCCACAAATATTAGCGACGACATTGACGGCGCTTTTATGGGAGCGTTTAAACGGGAACGATGATAAGATAAAAGGAAAGGGAATCGAACTGGCCAGGAGATATATCTCTCGATTCTGTTCCAATTCGACTTAATCTCGATCAGCAATGGTTCTTAACGCTTTTGCTCACCTGGGATCCATAGCAGTTGTAATGTCGTGTTAACTTCGATTTACGCTCGACTACATGGAACTACATACGTATTATCGTGTCTCTAAGGAGACATAGAAACGGCAGGAACGCTGGGCAAAAAATTCAGATCTGATCATTGATCATGCAACGGGGAAAAACATCGGAAATGTACGGTTCCGCCCCGTCAAACTCGGTCGTTTTCTCCTTATTTCCCGACGCGTCTAAACGCCCGACAATTAAAGATGAATCAGCCTGATTTATTCAGAGTTTTGTTGTTCGGTTCCGGTGATCAATAAGCGAGGAAACTCAGATGATAGAAGATAGGAGGAAAAACGTGGATCGATATGTGGATGAAAATATTATTGACACCGTTGACTAGGAAAATGCATAAACGTTGCATACCTCGTGCCCTTGCATCTATTTTCGCAAATATTTCTGGTGCCGGTAATTGTCGTTTAATTATACCAATCAGCCATTCAAATCAGAATCATATAAATAATATATCCTACGTCTGGTGTAATTGAATCGAATTTAAATAACCCTACCTTAAGGTGAACGCAACATCCGGTTTTGAATCCGACGTTGGTCGAGGAGTAAATAATTAAGAAATTCCATTCAAAGTAGTACATGCATCAATTTGAATCCCGAACGATGTAATAAATTCGGGCAATTCGTATAAATGAAAGAAAGAAAAGGACAGATTGAAAAATCGAAATAACCCTCGCTACAACGATGTAGAATGGTTGGATCGATTCTCAGTTAACCTTCGGGAAATACAGCGACATCGCGAATCAACGGAAGCCGGGTTCGATCGGTTGCCAGTGGGGCCATTAATTTTATTAAAATTAATTTCACCACTTGGAGGGAATACGATACAATTTCGTTTTATCGGATGGGTCGCGTTTGAACAGCTCCAAGTAGCACTCTAATATCATTAAACATCATACAACTGATATCTGTGCCGCGATAGAAATTTTTCCCTTCCTCTCGCGATTAACGCCGCGTTGTGTCCCGACCTTTTATCGCGGCTGATAATACAATCCGCCAACCGTGATATCCTTTCGCTATTTCGTCCCCCCCCCCGTTTCTTTTTCATTTGTCTGCGTCGAGCAAACGGCAAAGCTGAAGAAATCTCGCGGTTCTTTGCGTTTAAATATTCGTTTCGTCAAATTTGTACGAGAGTAGTTATTGCGCAAACAGTATACCCAGAAATTCGTTATTACTTCGACGATCAATGTTTACAGATGCTGTTACGATATTCGAAATGAATTTTCTAAGTGGTATAATAAAATTTGTTTGGTACATTTGTTCTGTTACTATTTGCGAAAGGTATTTCAATTATTATTTATTAAAGATGTAGCAAATCTGTTATTGGTTCGATGATCAAATCGTTATTAATTAATCCAAAGGTTTCTTAGAGATCCATTATGGAAATAGTAATTGGTGCGCACTGCTCCGATTGATTTTATTCGACATTTGTGTTATTGTCCGAAAGGAATATTATGCACTGATGACATCACGCAAGTTATTATACTTAGTATGTACCATTAGTGGAAACAATAAATACCATATTGACCAGCCAAAGACATAGAGAAACGGCATTCTTGGGCAAATGAATAGACGAACCCCCGGTGTTTCTTCTGAACCGAATTCAATTATGCTCGCAATCAATACCAGCGGTAATAAATGTCTGCAAAAATGAATACGGTGAGAGGGGCGTGATAGAAACAGGGAAAGGCTATAGGGGTAGGTGGCTTAATAATGTAGTCTGCTAAGCAGGCGTTCATTTTTAATTGGCGCGCTGACATTGGAAGCAACACATATTCTGCGCATTCAGGTGCCATCAGCACGTATCCGTGTCGTGTACAAGTCGTTTCATTAAATCTGTCGCGAGGAAAGGCGCCGAATGTGGCCACGTACATTTCCCGCGATCCGTTACGAAAAAGCAAGAAAAATATTTTACTCCACCGCGGAAAATAAATGGGCAAACCGTGGCGGGTGCAGAATAGAGTTTAAACCGTTTCGCAAGTGTCCTTCTGTCTGAAAAATTTCCGGTTGCTCGGAAAATTATAAAAAGGGAGAAGGACTTGTACAATTATTGTGTCGCGGTGAATTGACTGTCCTTTGGTTAGGGAATGGCGGAGCAAGTGGTAGGGTTGGTAAAAGGGTTGGAACCGGAAGTAGAGGCGGAAGTTTTAGATCACAGTCGTCCACGTTTCATCACTTATTAAGACAGATCGACGAAATCGAGATATTTATTAACGAAGAAATTAATGGACGCGATATTATTATTCCTTTTGAGTTCATAAAAAATATGCTGTACATATGCGCGAATCGATTATTACACGCAAACTTCAGATATATTTGGATTTATAGATTCCTTCGTGGAATGTTCGATGAAAACAAAGGATGTTGCAAAAACAAACCAAGCCTCATTCATTCCAAACTGTCGAAAATAATGCTCAAACGAATTCGCGTTTCGGTGGTGAACTTGTTACGAAAATGCGACCAAAGTGTTGCGACAGCCTGTATAAGTCGGTTGGTTGCAGTCGAGGTCAAGGATACAGGTGAAAAGCAACGTGACCGGGGGAATCCGAATGAGGGTCGTACAAATTTCGAACACTTTCGTAGATAAAATTCCTTCCTGTTTGACGTACGACGCCTATAAACATTCAAATGAAGGTTTAATGGCTTCGTCCCAGGAATAATCTTGCGGAACCAATGAGATAATGTGTTTCCGCTCCTTGGTTAAATTATTGCCGCGCGTTCACGGGGGCCTTGACAACTTTATTGGACTGCCAGTTGCCCTTTCCTTTTTTCTCAACAGAATTTTTTTTAACGAATCTCGAATCGCTTGTTTACCACGGATTAAAGACTCGAAGATATGGCTACTATACCTCTCTGCAATTTCGAACATCTTTGTGGTTCCGCGATTTCTCGTTTCCTTTCCGAATAAGAGTAAAACATGATCACGGACCGACGGATTCAAAACAGGTGATCAAATGGTCCGCAAAGAACGGTCTCTTTCATTTACATATTCCTCGTGGCGATATTAAAAATTCGCATCCATTCACTTTCACGCGTGCGACAGCTAAAACATACCTAAGTGTTTACACGCTCTCTTTCGCATGAAAATATTTCGACGAATAGAACGCTACGGCAACAGCCCACCTACGCACACAAAATAATAATAATAACACAACAGATAGGGACGAAAGAAACATTCAAGTTTGAAAACGTTCCGACGAGCAAAGAATAAACCCCCCCCCCCCCAATTCTCCACTGCGTTCCCCAATTTCAATCGATCCATTCGCCCCCTTTAAACATTCCACGTTTCCATGCGTCCATGGTCGGTATACTACTCCGTGTCACGCGTACGCACATGCGTACGCACGCACGTACTCGCCGCCCCATTCTGGCAACCAGCTATCCGGACCCGGTCAGTTTATCGTTACAAAACAACGATTCGTTCTGGTTCCGAAGTTTTCACGCCTGCCGACCGAGACCGAGGAACCTGTTAACACGACGCACGATTACACGCTGTGCGATAATTTCGGTCCGAACGCGTGCGTCCAGTCCCCGCGATCAATCGGGCAGAATATCGAACGGCCACGCGATGCTACGTGTAAACGGCAAAGGGAACCGTGACTCACGCAATTACGCGATAATGCATTAGGGCTTCCTCGTATGAATCGGTTGATCTACAGAAGGAGGGACAAACCTGCGGTACGAACGCGTCGAACGCCGTCGTACGGGTCTCTTGAGTGATATACGACGGGGCGATTCGTGCTACGGTGCCCACGTGGATTTATGATGGGAATACGTGCGTGGAACGCGCAACATAGTATTTACGCGGACGGAGATTTCCTATGAAAGATTAATGACGCGGCGAGCACGGTTATCGGGGACGATTAATGATCGAGATTCGGGGGGTTGATAAGGCTCTTTTAATTATCGACAGAGTTCGAGAGCTACCGAGGTGGTTGACGAGAATACGGATTGGATATTGCAATTGATTTTGATGCGGGAGGGGTGGGGGTGGGGGATTATACGTGTACGCGTGGATTTGCGGGAATTTAATTGAAAATATTGTTTCTTTATACCTACGTACAAGTGTCTGTCGTAGTGTACCGTTTGGTATTGATTTTTCTTGTGCCGAGACTTCGTTTTAATTTAACAATCTCGACGTTTCGTTTTTAGGAATAAACAATGGCAGCAGTTGTTACTGGACTTTTGCTCTCATCATTTTCTCGCAATGATTTCGTCTTCTATAATCGTATAATTGCGGAAACTGCCGGTGGCTGTAATTTTTTCCTTGTATCCACATTGTGCACGATAATGTGGCTGGTTACGAAAATATTTGCACAGTTGATCGCGGTGCCCCGAAGCGATTTCAATCGCTACCGCAGCAATTATGTACCGCTCCGTACCTTTCGTCCTGTTATTTAGGTCCTTCCTTTCAGATTTATTATCTACGCATCGCAAGTGTGCACTTGAAAATGTACTACGCTTTAGAATACGTCAATCGCGTGCTTTCAATTAGTATTTTAATCTGCTTTGTGACCTCCTGCTCGATTGCTCCATATTTCATCAGTCTGAATTAGGTATCGAGGATTAGGTATGTCGAGATTACGATTAACAGGAGGAATCCAGCGACAGGATATTTCCCACGAGATATCTCAACCTATTTTTCCCTCGTATCATTCATTCTCAGTAAAAGAAACTTCTTAATTTAACGATACTGACGAAATTATTAAGAGTAACTCTACGCTCTATTAAGAGTATGCTCGCTTCGCGTCTTTCCATCTTTTTCGACGAATTTCAGATAAGAGTTGTTTGATATGAAATAGTACGAAATACGATTGCTTTCTATGTAAAACGTGCATCTTGTTGTATTATTTTTCACGACTTTTGCCCGTTTCAATTACGTGACACGGTATGAAACGCAATTTCTTGACCATTGTGCTTTACATTTAAATGGATTTGTAGTTTACCTCGCGAAAAATAATGCCGCGCATTTCAAATAATTTTAATCTATTATTTGAACGATCATTTAAAATACAGGAGACGTTTGGAACACTTTTTCAATAATACGGGAACAAAGATCCGGTCGATCGTGATTTAAAGAAAATAATATACTGTAAAACTGGAAATGTGATATTATTCGTTTCAAATATCAAATAAATGCTGGTATTATTTTCCGGGCAATTTCCATATAAACATTCAAATGAAACAGTGAATCGAATAATTATAATTTACGGAATGATTAACATCGTACTCGCACGATTATTCAATATGAAACTCCCACCTGCTTACTATTATATTATCGATATTTAAATTTTCAACAAATACAACATCCCGAATATCAATCGCCTTCAATTTTAACTCCAATTAACAAAATCTTCGGCAACAGAAAATGCGCATTCTTCTACGACACAAGTGTACAAATAATTCCAGACTCTAGACACGAACGAAACCCAACGACAACCGACCAACGCGGTGCCCCCATCCGCCCAATTAACCCTTTGAAATGTCGAATAGTCCAGAACATGTAGGGAACGAGCGCCAATGATCGAACAAAGCACCCCACCGTTTCATTCGTTCGGTAATTAATTTTCCCCGAACGAACTCCACGAAATCCACGCGCTACCAATTACGTATTATCGTTCGCGTTGCGTCGCGGTCAATTGGAAAATTCGACGTCGAACTTTCCGGCGAGCATCGGTCGAAATGGAAAAATTGGAGCGGAACGGAAAGACGACGAGAGGAACTTCAACGCGTTGGTCGCGGTTCCGTCGAACAATCTCATGAAACCGCGACGCTTGCTCGATCCGAATGGAGGCGTCGAAGAGGAGAAAACCGACGATCCGTTCGTCGATCGATGAGAATTTAATTAGGGCGAGGATTCGTTTTTCTTTCATTTTCCGCTGTGTCGGTGAAAAAAAGGGTGAGACGTACAAGCATCGGTTTTACGGCGCCCATCATCGAGCGTCCAGACTGTCTTCTCAGATTGGCTCAAGCTGTCGCGAATATGCGAAGAAGTTTTTTTTATCTTCAAAGAATGATACAGATTATTGGAAAACAATTAGTCGTGATCTTCTTCGAAAGAAAGGCTGCGTTTATATATATATATATATATATATATATATTTCTCTTTTTTCCAAGTGTCCGAGTCCCTTGAAAAATTTAGTTTGCTGCAATGCTGTATTCGTTGATCGAATTTTAATGGAACGCGTGATTTATGTTGGTTTTCAGTGTTGTCAGGAATGATCAGGAAGCTTGGAGATGTATTCCGTGATGTTCTCTGGCATATTCGTGTTGCTATAGAGACAAGTGGCTGTGGCAAACAATGTAAGACACCGTTAGTGTCCGTAATTATATCCTTCAATAACCTGCAATCTATCTTAACAACGTCTAATGATAGATCTTTCAACTTCGTCTAACTCTGACGAAGGCAATATTATATTCTTACGGAAATACAGACCCAACACTTCTGACACCGTCGGCACTGATGCTTGCGAGAAATTGAAATAATATAGATAATAATTTATTACAAATAATATAGAGAAAAACATACGAACACAGTAACGTAAATCCTATAACTGAATTGTCTGACGCGTTTAACGATATTTATAAACGTTCGAATACTGTCAACGTTCTAAAACAATATTTTCCAAAGAATCAACGCGCCAACTGCCGAACAAAAATTTCGTACTCGTAATTATCTACGACACGAATGTGTAACGCCTCTTGAATTTTTCCCGGAAATTCCCCTGATTCGCGAAAATCATTTCCTCAAACAAAACCGACTTTCCATCGCTCGCGCCAATTTCGAATATTATCGCCACACGTTTTCCCCGTTTTCGTAGCCATCGCCACAAAAAAAAATCCACCAAAGCCACGAATCCCATCTGTGCCCGTATCGTTCAAGCTGCGAGGCCATATTCATCGTCCCGAAACGATTGTGAGCCATCTCAACGACGGTTCCAAGTCATTGACCATCCGTTGTTCTCGGGGCGTCATCCCGGCCGACGAGCGTCCGCGAGACACGCGCCCGCGCGACTTCCCTCCTCGTTAATTCGAATCTTCGTACGCGAGATTCGTGCTCGTTTCGAAGGAAGTTAGCGGAATCCCGAGCAATTGGTCGTTGACACATTTTCCCGCGGCGCTGGATCATTTTTAAAGGCGGCCGGGCTCGATAATTCGACCTCGGTATTTAGCGCCGACACGTAACTGTTTATTTTCGCAACGAGTTTTACGTAACGCGTTCGCAAAAATTTCTCTTCGCCTACCCGTCGAACGAAACGGTCGAATTAACGCGGGCGTGCGTTAACGACCGAGATTTTCGTCGAGCGTCCAAAGAAGAATCGGTGACCGATTGTCGCTTCCCTCGCTGCTGTCGTTACGATCGATCGATCGTCGATGCACCCGCGTGATTTCGATGGAACGATTGCACCATATGTTCGTTGGAACGATTATTGTTGGAGTTGCGTAATCATTTGTTGCATTGTTGATACGCGGTATTAATCCTTGTGACGCGACGTCCTCGAACTTTCTCATTCTTGACGAAGAATTCGTTCGAGTTTTGGGTAATTAATCGATCGAATTGCAGCATTCTCTGGCGGTTTCCGAGAATAGTCTATGCCAACGGCGATGCCGAATATGTACTGCAATACAATAAAAGTACAATGAAGACATGTCATTGAAAGTCAATAGTCGGCTTCAATAATTACGAATTAATACATCCTTTTCAAGGCTAAAAAAAAATCGGCCGATAGCGAAAGGAACGATCTCTCCCTGTACCAATTTGTTTCAAGTTCAATCGATCGTCAATCAATTCGAAGAGAAGTAAAACGAGGAACGAGACTGCAAACACACCGACGCTCGTTCACTGCTGATTCGAATTCTTCCTTTTTTTTTTATTCCCGCGACGCGGTCCAAAATAGTTGGCCGGCCTTTTATCATTTTATCACATCGTCGATGTATCGAGGCAATTCACCTTTGCGAAATATGGGACGCAGAAGTTTCGCCTACGCTCTAACGTCGAGCAATCCGCGTTTCGATGCATATTTACGTCTTTGCGGTTTTATGCAAATATTTCCGTGGTTCCACGGCTGTTTCGAAGCGCGCGTGGTTGGGAACGTCCGGTGTTCGTGTTTTCCTGGACTTTCTGCGGCGGTTTAATCGCATTCGCATTACGCCGTACTGTTCGTCCAACCTAGGAATATATTCTGATAAAAGAACGCTTGCGAATGGACGTGGAAAACTGTTTCCGCGGACGTTTGACTCTTATCGAAGCGCACGTAGCGGGTTTGCGTCGGCGAGCAGAAATCGGGGAAACCGTTGAATCGATTAATTTCTCGATTCGAGTAGATAACTGCTCGCCGTTTATTTTGGGACGAATTTTGCTCGAATTATTCGGGTTCGAGTCGCGATTGCGAAAAGTGTTTCGTGTTGTTCTTTTTCACCGTCGCGAAGGAGTCGAAGGTATTTCGGAATATTTGTTAATCGCGATCATATCCGCGCGCGGTTCGTTTTACGCGCTTCAATCGAGAATCGCTTTCTGCCGAGGTCTAACTGGCCCCCGACCGAAGTTCAACGTCCCGTGTCCAGGTTTTTCCGCATCGTTCTTCCTCTTCTCTTTTTTTTTCTTTTTTTGTTTGTTACCGCAGACAAACGCAAACAATGAAGCGTCGCAATTAAACGGAGCCGCAGAGTTTTCTTTACGGAGAATAGGAGCGTTAAAAGTGCGGTTCTCTGACGGGGCGACGCGGTTGCGTTTATCTTTTCATCCGTTTTTTCTTCTTCTTAACCGTTGATGGATCTTAATTCGCGTGCCTAATTTTCGTATCCTGTTGCAAAGCTCCGGTGGAGGTTATTTTCAGACGGTAGTTATGCGAACGGAAAGGTAAAAGTGACGATGCATAGTGAATCATCGTGATACAAAACTATTTTGACCCTAGTAATTTCGTCTGGCGAGCCAGAAATTTATTTCAAGGAACGATCCCTCCTCGAGTACTAATTCATGCATTTGTTGAAGCCCGTACGAACATAGTGTACTTCGTACATTTTCGTATATTTTCGTACACGATTTAACGTGTGTTCCCGTAACAACTGTTACGCCACGATTTCCCTCGAAACGCTATTTAATTACGAAGAGGTCGCTGGAAGTATATTAGCGTTTCCTCCTCCCGCAGCGAGACATTCAGCGAGCACGGCAGAAATGTTAAATGGTGACTGAACAAACCGCGGGCAACCGTGAAACACGCCTCCGTTAACCATATAATCGCGTCGCAGTGTGGCAGTGCATTGTTTACCATTATTTAACCAGCGGCGAAATCGAGATTAGTCGCACGATAACAGGGGAAGCCAGTCGGCTCGATAATTGATACGGCAGCCGCGTCAAAGTTGAGTCAAAGCTACCTGCTTCGAGTCAAACGCGAGGTACGGTTACGTCACGCAATCGAGACGAAACTGTCACCCATTTCCCCATATTTCAATTTGCCCATCTTTTAATAACCCCCGGCGCTCTTCGCATTACCGAGTCTTCGATTCCATTTCGCGAATAACGAATAATTCACTTCCACGGCATTGCCGAACTGTCAGATGTTCAAATTCATTTTATCCGACCGTCTCCTACGTCGACGCGTTCCTTCGACAATAAACAACGTCTTGGCGGATGGGCGAGTGCTCGAGGAAGAAGGTTCCCATGAGTGAACCGAGGAAAAGGAAAATACGAAGGGAAGAAGGGAAGCAACAGGGACAGAGCAACCGTTCGAAGCTTTTGATCCGGAACTCGCGTACGAAAGCTCACCTGCGACACACCGCCTGGTGCATTCCCTGTCTCTTTCCGCCTTGCCCTCTTCGAGCGAATTGGAAACGTAGCAATCGAAAGCGAACCTTGACACCTTTTACGACCCCAAACCCCCTCCCCGTGTTCTGCCCCCGTCTCCACCCGCGACGGGTTGATGCTGGTTGTTTTTCTCGAGAGGCGACACACTCGACACTGGGGATATACGTACGCTGCTCTACTCGGTCGACCGCATCAGCCAGCGGGGAGATTTCTTAAAATAGAGTCTAGTATAGGGCGGATGTTGTCGCGTGCATGTGTACGCCTCGGCGTCGAGCCACTCCAGAGGGAGGAAGAGAAGGACAGAAATGGTCTAAGGGTTGCTGAATGTGTCTGCTGCTGCTTGTGCACGCTGGCCACGCGAATCTCGCTGAACACTGCTCGCGTTTAAGTGTAACAATCGTCTTTTCTGTTCAGGGTCGTGAAAGTTTTCCTTTCGCTCGTTCTTTTCTTTTTTTTTCTTCTTCTTCGTTCCTCTATCTGCTTTCCTTGCTTCTGCCTTTTCGGTGGCTCTCGACGGTCGACGTTCATGGATGTATTCGTCATTCACCGTTGAATCGCCGAATTGTGCAATATGCGTTCACCTTTTAACAGCACTGTTCGGACGTTTAGGTAACGCCGAAAGACATTTACAGTGGCCGTTGTACTCTGTGCTTGTTTTAAACGGACGCAATTGGGCCTCGGGGTAACAAGACTTTAATAAGAATTCCTTTTTAAGAATTCACCGCGTTGCGTCGTGCTTCAGTAAATAAACACGGGTCATGTACATCTCGGACAGAAACAATTCGGCTGCCTTTCAGCCACGAAGTTCCACTTACTATCGTACCTCTGTGAACGCACGAGAACGCGCACGGTTCCCGAAGAATATTGCCAAACGAACCGCGAGAAAATTCACGCAGATATTTCGTTGCGCGTCTGTCTCGTACAATAAAATGACAAATATCATTCGTCTCTCAGAAATCCAGTCCGAGCCCACCCCTCGGGCACTGTTCCCCCGAAAATCTCTGAAAAGGCAGGCATTCGAATCGTCCACCCCATTCACCGTCGTCAACGATGATTCACCCCCTCACAAAAAGCTCACGACCTCTCGTAAGATCTCCGCGTTTTCCACGCTCGTCTCATCTCTTTCAACCCCCCCCCCCCCCCCACTTCTTTACGCCACCGTCGTCTTTCCGCAACGACAGCAAGGGTAACGAGATAAGTGAGACATATCCAACCGTCGTTGCTCTCGCTCGGACGGCTCGCATTGTTCGCGACCCCGCATTCACGCTTGTTAATTGGGATGAGGATAATTAGCGTTCGATTGGGCAGGGTCGCGTGGCTCGCCTCGGCGGGGCATGGGATGATCGGGAATGACCACGTGATCCCGTTGACCGTGTAACACGTTGCGTCGTTTCACGCCGTCGGTTCGGTCGGAAACTGGGTCGACGATTTCACCCTGGACGAATTTCACGTTCGGCCGGGGGATCACCGTGTTTCCTTTGTTTTGCCCCGACGACAACCCCGCGCGCTCGATGGGTGCCGATACGGAGGAAACATCTGTGACGAAGCATTGTTCGGCAGATCCCGCGAGTTATTTTGCGAACACGAATGCCAGGTTGTGGCAGAAATTTGGCTGGAAGAGGATTTCGATTGGGCCTAGTCGATTTCGACTTCCAACGGAAGTTCTGAAAGACGGAAAAGATGAAACGCTTTGACGGGTGATGTTGAGTCAGCAATGTTTTTCTTTTCCTTTCGTAATTTGGCGGGGGAGGATTCTATACAAGGGGGATGATTCCTGACATAAAACTGAGTCGGAAGTATGGCATAAAGTACCCACCGCCCAGAATATTTCGAATTAACAAAAAAATAGTGTGCGCAAAAATTGTCCACGAACGGGTAACGGGAAAACATGCCCGCCTTAAATATTGAAATAATTAATTGAATAAATATCGGTTATATCAAAAAGTATGTCAGGTAATACTTGTAAACCTGGATGGAACGCGTCATATGTGCGCTAATACTTTTTTTCGTACAATCGACGGGTTTCGAACAAGAGCACGCGTACTTAACGAATTTTCAAATTTAATTCCCTCGGAAATGAAGACTCCTATGAAAAAACTTTATCGACTCAGTATTATATGAGGAATCACCCCCCTGTCGATTGTACGACGATTTCGAAAACACCCTGCATAGAGCTGGAAAACGATATTTCGTGTCAGAACATTTTTCTGAATCATGACAGCAACCATTATTATTTATGCACGTATATGATGTACTATGGGAACTTGAAAGGGCATGCATTGTTTCGTGACGATGAATTTTCAGCTGCCAAAAACTGTACTTGTAACGATTCGCACGAGCGAAAAATATCGACAAAAAAACAGCACTCCCATTTTAAAGGAGAATTCAGGTGCAAGAATTCTGTTTCGCATAAACTATGCAGACTCGAAAACGCTTAAACGGTTATTTACCATCTTACTTCGCAAAGCTTCGGAAATGTCCCGAAATTTATGGACGACGCGTGCGACCCTCTGCATAACGTCCTTCCTAGCCAAAGGGTCGAAATGATTGATTTATTTACTCAATTTAGTAATCACAATTGCACGGTCGCTCGTCGAAAGCACATTATGGACCGCGTGGAACGCGCAGATCCCTCGCGTCATGTTCGACGAAGAAATCCGACGAAAGGGGCTAATTATTCGAGGGTCGCGAGCATTTTCGGTGATCCGTAACGCCGATGGGAACGCGGTTTTTCCGCGGCGACAGCAACGATCGTCCGCGCGGCTCGCGGTTCGATAAATGACGCGAGGCCATATTCATCTCGCGACGCACGAAGCCAATAGAATTAATTTGCGAATTTATCCGCGACGCGAGGTTTCCTCGCATTCAATGAAAGTGAAATTAAGTTCGGTTCATCGGGCGGTTCGCGGGGCTTGTTAAACGGCGCGCGCCGCATTGTGCAAGAATTGCACGCCGTACGCCATATATAACGCATATTTTTTCTTGCCCCCTCCACCCCCCCCCCCCATTTCTGCAAACAATGACGGCCGAATTCGTTTGTCGGCTGAATTTTCCGCTGATACAAACGGAGATTCATTGTAACGGAAGGTTGACGGCACTTTTTGGGAGCACACTGCGCGTGGAAGTTACTTTTGCCTACGCATTGTGCGTGTGTGTGTGCTTTGCAGCTTGCACAATGGACAGATTAATGGACGATAATGTGGAACCACCTGTTCCGAAATTCGATTTGAACTTTCGTGGAGGGTGGCGAAGTACATTGGTGTGAAAGTGGTTCGAAAAAAGGCCATTTTTTTGTCGCTTTTTTTGCGACACTATCAAGGGAAGTCCGGTAACTCGAAAATTCGGAAAAATTGGACACTTTGCACAAACGTGTTTGATATTATGGTGACAACGGAACACTTTTTGGTTCCTGCTGATAAACTGTCGCCGGGGTGACAACATCCCCCCGAAGGAATCTTGACTTTTCATATTATCGCGAATAATTACGAAGCCGTTTAAGATTTTCGGAGAAAAGTTAAATTAAAAGTTGGCTGGATCTTTATGGTCTATTATACGGACGTAAAAAATTTAACAAAAACATTTTTTTTCTTCAAAACTTATCACATCCGTGTTATTGAGCCGTCTAACATTTAATTCAACTTTTTTGCTGTATCTGAAACAGTTTCTTAATTATTCACGACAATACGAAGAGTCGGGAACGATGGATGAGAATATGAACGACGTTTGCGCGAAGTTTCAAATTTTTCGGAATTTTCAAGCTGCCGAGCTTCCCTTGCAAGTAATTGCTATCGTTCCGCAAATGTATCATTGCTCTCGTTAACTACAATTTTATAAAATAAGGGCGAGTGTATATAAATAAACGCTTGGTCTTATTTTTAAGTGATTCCTTTCGTCCTCCCTTGGCTGTGTGATATTTATATCACTAAAATTCTCACGCGTTAATAGAACAATCTATTGGAGTTTTAACTTCCCTCAAACTGCTTTCCTTTTTACTTATCTTTCGTTCTCTTTCGAACTGCCCTTCTGTTCAGCCGCTTCTATGCTCAATTATTTCTTTCGTTTTTTACGATCAAAAATCGATTTATCCAACTCGATGAATTGAATCGCGACAGTACGCAACTCAAACGAGAATACATCCTCTCGGCAGACCTGCTTGCCTCGCCATGCGACGATACGTCACAAGGTTCTCCACTTTTCGACTGAGTCGCAAAAATTCTGAACGAATTAGCCGGTCCCGCCCGAGCCTGGATTGTGCAAGCAAACGGAACATCGGCACGCGAAGGTTCAAGCAATAATTTCATCGCCGTCCTTCTCGTTCCGTCTTCGATGCGTTCGCCATACGACAGTGGTGGCCGCGTTCGCAAGATGCGAACCCGTGGCAATTTGTATTCCGAGAGCTCGAACCGTGGTCCCTTGATTCAGTGCTAATAAATATTCATTGGCGTACTTGAAACTGACCTCAGAGAATTGAACGGTATTATCGTGTGTACTCTTCGAAGATTAACTATGATTATTCGTCCCGCGATATGTGCAGATCGTTTTAACATAGGAAATAAATAGGCGTATCATTCTTATCTTCAGTGAAGTGAACAGTAACGTGGTAACGCGACGTGAAATTGCGACGGGATGCTTTGATTGTTTAACTGGCTTCTCGACCTAGCCGTCCCGTTGAACTATGCGATTGATCGGGATAAAAATTCAATGGTCCTTGGTTAAATATTTGTTTACGTTGCTTTAATTACGCTACGATATTTCGTGGCAATTATATTCAATTATTGTTCCTCTCTCTAGTTTGGACAAAGGGAATAGGCACGATTAGGACGCGCCTCTGTTATGTACAAAGGGGGCGACCAAGAAATAGAAAAAAAGCGAAATTGGTAAAAGAAAGTTCGTGGAATCTTATGGCACCGTTGGTAGCAGATATTTATCTGTTATTGCGATCCGAGGGCCGGGTTAACCGTAGAAGAAATCGTTCGCTGCAAAACGACCTGTCGATAGCAGCGTTCTGGGATCGTTACGCCCGTGTCCCTTGTCGTTGGATCTTCTTCTTCTGATCTGCTTTCATTGATAGGACCCTTTCCTTGCCGCGCGTCGATTTTCTCCGAACAACTGTGTCTGGAACGTTCTGGACGCCTCCGAAAAGTCCATTTCCAAGTTCCGAACGATGAAAACAGTCAAACCAAACCTATTTCAATAAGTTCCTCCTCCCAATAACAAATCGTTGGACTGTTATGAAACGACAAGAGCCGTGAAAAATATAATCGCGAGCCCGAAATAACGAGGAAGTAATTTTTAAATTGACAATCGAACCCACGACATTGCGACGTACGTGATTTGCGAAATTTACAATTACTTACACAAAGCGATAAAATGAAAGTTTGCAAAATACAAGCGCACTCCCGAGCTGTGTCGCCGTGCTTATAAATATACCTTGTAAATATAAAAATAGAGATCCTGCAATGATGTCAAATAAAATTCATATCAGCCAGCAATATCAACATTCCAATACCTTCGCCGCAAAAGTCACCGTCGATATATAGATCCGTCGATCAACGAATCATTTCCGAATCCAAGGCGGCCCGTATGAAATGCCGATCTGCGTAATCGCAGGCTCTGGGGCGATGAAAAACGCGATAAACGAATGTCCAGAATCGCAAGGACGATCCGCGACAGATGAAAAGATTAAGAAGTGGAACGCTCGTCGAGGACGGTTTTGCAAACGAGCCGCTTCAGCCAGATGGCTCCAAGGGTAACTATTTGAACGTGGAAGTCAGGCATTGAGTGTACCGATGACAATTAAGATACTGACGTTGCTCCTTCATAAACGGGTTCGTCTGGTCGTTTCGAAAAGGAATTGCCTCGCCACGCGCGGTATACGTACCATGGGCGGGATTGCGAATCGAATTTCAGATTCGCAATCGCGATCCCCGTCGCGGGGAGAACGATTTTCTTCGTTGACGACGCGATTAACGGTAGAGGCATGCGATTAGTTTGTGCGGCTGCAGTTCGGTAAAATTTCGAATGCTCTTTCGTATTTTGTCAGTTCTATTTGACTGTTGACGAAGAGCCGATATTGTCTTTCATAATAACAATAATAATAATAATAATCGTTACCGAGCTGTATTAAAAAGTAATTTCTAATGAATTTATTAAAGAGAATTTCTTATCCGATTGAGATATTTTTTTTAAATGATATTTCTGCGGTTTTGTATGCAGTAAAATTTGTTTGAATAATGAGTCGTGAATTTGTTGTAGAAGACTGGTGAGTTTTTTAAATTGCCCATTTAAAAATTTCAGGTGACGTTTTATTGCGTACAAATTATCATGCAGTGGGTGTGAGGAAATTTTAATAATGTCTCTAATAATGAAAATAATACATAGAACACCTCTTCCTCATGATCGGTGGCTATCAATTCTCCAAAGTGACCCAGCTACCTGCTGTCTCAATGTCTCGCATATTTACCGTCGGATACCTTCGATGCGTTCCTCGAACCCATACCAAAGGTCAAGTGCGTAGAAATATCGAGACCGTATTACCTACCTGAAGCTACCGTGCTAAATAATAACAGACAAAGGCTTCACGCAGTCAGTCTTGTGCTCGCCCTCGTGCAACACCGTTCATCGTATTCCAATATATGTATGTTAGAAATAATATAATTATTTCTATAAAATTGTCAGGTTTACTAAAAGTATGCTTATTCGATGGAGGTTCTGGGGTAAGTGCCATGGGGTTCATCACAGTCCTCTTACCAAAAGGCATTGCCTTCCCCACTCCGTGGCCAGATTCTCCAGAAACAGAATCCCTATTCTTTAGCAATGTGACGTCAGGTCACTTGCCATACTCAAAGTCTCTATCTCTTGTTTATAATAAACCATCCCTCGGCACTTGATAGCTAGAAGACCCAAGGTGATCGCCAGCCATCGCCTGCCGACAGGATGTTTAGTCCCATTCATTCACTTCCAATACGTGCAAGGACAATGTCAATCCTTGGACATTCCTAAGACACTCTTCGACCACGAGTAGGACTGCGTCCCCATCATAAAGTATCCACAGGGGGCCTAGTACTTCGCCACCCGCTCCTATTCCATTCTTTAAAAAAATACGCTGTTGCTAACATGTATATCCTGTATCGCTCGTAATTCATTGTACTCACCTGCATCTCTGCACACCTGAGATTTATCCAACAACAGCGGTGCGTATCTATATATCGAACTTCTTCACAATTCTCCAACATTTCCATCATTCTATACCCTCGCGATTTCTCCAATCGCCAATATTTCCGTAGGTTCGCGTCACAGTGCACAGTTCCCTACATCCCTGCAATTCTATCTTCCGCCGCAACCACGTCGCAATAGTTCAACCTTTCCCGAATATCTCGGCATTTCCATATATCCATATTCCAACACGCCTGCCTTCCTCCGCGCACCAATCTCCATACCTGTATATAACTCTTTTGTCTCGGTGCATACCACGCCCTTGTAACGTCTTCCGAAACGACAGCTAATTCCCATAAACCGAAGGAATACCATCGCGATGCGAACCAGTCGACGCCAACCACCTCTTCTATCTTACATATATACATACGTGCACATGTATACCAAACCTTAATGGCCTCATTGGTATACAGTGTGTACAGGTTGGGAGAGCATCCGTGATCGTTGTCTGCGCGCTTCGATCGTCGGACCGATCACGGGGAAAGAAAAAAATAAAGCACAAAAAAGAAAGAAAGAAAGAATGAAAGAAAGACCATTTGAAATGTCAAATGGAGTGTGTTGAACGAGAAATCGAACGTGTTTTCAGGGAGGGCGAGGGTGGCGGCGGTGGCGGCCGTTCTGTGACCAGCGCTGGTGGGGGTGGAGGAGGAGGTGGAGGTCGACGGGCACCGAGTCTACGACTGGTGAACGGAAGGGCGACTACGGGGGTCAGTTTGCACACCAGCAGCACAGAATCCGTTCGTTCACCCCATCACCACCTCGGCCAGCAGCAGGGCGGCAATAATAACAATAACAACAACAACAACAACAACCATAATAATAACAACAACAACAACAACAATAACTGCCACGCCGGTAATAACCCCGCCGCGAACAATCATCCACGGCTTAACAAAGATGACAGCATCAAGATCAGCATCGAGAATACGAACACTTGCACGGACAGCCTCGTCACTGCTCTAGACGACGAGACATTGCTCATCACCGATTTCGCGGCCGATACAGGTGAGCTGAGCCAGATCAGTTTATTTTAATTACAGGTGCACAATGTATGCATACGCGTATGCATATAATTCGTTCAGGGGCATGGTTATGCGGCAGTTTTTTTTGTTTTCGTTTTTAGCGTAAATTTCGGGTGAAAGGACATTACGTTCCTTGGGAAGGAGTTCGAGATTTTGATATTATGTTGGATTGACTCGGAGAATATAGTAGTAATAATGTCTGAAACTTTATTAACTGAATAAAATAATTAACCATGGCATTATCTATTGAGCTTGACTACCTTAGACTGGTCACCCTTGGCTCTCAATTCGTTAGAAATGATCAGCACGGCAGGTTTTTCTTCGAGCGAGAGATCGGATTCGCGATTTTCATAAAGGATTCAGCGCACTCGCCGCTTTGTTCACGTGGCGTTATGCTACAGTTGTATCTTGCTCACCGGAAATTTAATTGCTCAGCTTGCGACATATCCCGTTTCCATACCACGCGAGATTTCTGACACATTTCGCGGAAAGCTTGCAGGTCACGATAATTCGCGTAATCACGGCCAAATAGGGAACTAAATACGATTAAATAAATCCGACTGAAATTCTGGTTACGCAACACGCATAATTAACTGTCTTACCTCGTATTTAGTTGCACGAGATACCATTGAGTAAATGAAAAGAAATCAATTTAATGCTGAAATAAAATTGTTCTTGCATAATTAGTATAATTAGTGTTGCACAATCATTAATTGTCATCGTTTCGTTTACATCCAGGGGAAATATCTGTCGGAGGCGCGACGTAATATCTGTAGAAAAAGTTCGGGGAAAAATGTCAGGGTAATTACAATTGCGTCACTATACTTAAAACGCCCGCGCTCGTCCCCTTGCAGAGTTCAAACACACAGACGCACGCCGAAAGAATCGACGCGTCGCCGATGTAATTTGACCTTTTTTCGCTTTTTTGTCACACCTACGGAACAATGTTCCATTTTACGTTCAAGGCGACGGCAACAGGTCAGTCGAAAGGATTAATCAAGAGGGTGTTTCAATTACGATGCTCCAATTAAGCACGTAGCGATGAGGTAACATTCCGAAGTGTGAAATACAAATGAAACCGGTGCTCGCAATCTCTGCGATAGTGCACTCGTAAACCGAGCATATCTTTCGTTGTCTGATTAATTGTAATCGCGAACGATCGTTGAAAATTCAACCGGACCTCCAAAGGTTGTTTCGTTTTTTCACTGTTCCCTTATTCAATCTCCAACAGCAATTGATGAATCGAGATGCGAAAATTGTAATTGGAAAATAATGTTGCCCGCGAAAATATTCGACAGAATAAAGTTTGAAACGTTCGAAGAATATTTTCGTTAAATGTTCAGTTATTTCCTAACGAATTAGAGTATTCGTTCAAACTAGATCACGGGTTCTGTTGCAAAGTTAACTGAATATCTAACGTAGCCGGATACTTTCGTCACCAACCGTGTATTATTGTACTCGAAGCAGTGGTTCCGAATCGGACGCGGCGATGATCGAACGTTTTTCTTTGCATCGGGAAAGCTTCAATGAAGATCGCGAATTCGCAGTTATTGTCACGCGCGTCCGCATCGAAATATCGGCTACCGTAAGAACGCATACCGAATGAATCGTTTGTCCGTCGACGAATGCATGTAACGAGCTTATTATCAGTCGACGCAATATGGAAAAGCAATCAGACCGACTGCGCATTTAGCCGACGTGTTTACGAGCACGTGGCAATGAGTGGCAATGTGAAAGAACGACAGGGCAGGTCGAGAAAATTAACTCGACCCTTCATTCATACTCCAATTCTTTCTAAACGGTGTTTCGTCGTCTGGAATATTCTAATTCTAATAACAATAATTCACGGTATCAATAAAAGAAATGTAATACTTCAAACCTTCACAACTAATCTTTAACATTGAGAACATTTGAACCGGTTAATACAGCGTTTCCTATACTTTAGCAGAAGGTTCTCTTTCTTTTCGAATTCAAAGGTTTCCAGTTCTCCGATCGTTCATCCAATGTTCTCCTCGTCGAACTCTTCAGCTCTTCTCGTTCTTCTTCCATCGCGAATTCGCCACTTTTTTCTCCAGTCTCCTAATTTTTGGGGCAGACCATTCCCACCTGCTCCGTTAATTATTAACATCGCTCGAATATCGATGCTGAACGCGTCGTTATGCTCGCGGCAGCCTCAGCTTCCGATTTCAACGAGTCAGGTTTCCCTTGCGGTCTGCCGGATGGAAGGAGAAGATTCCAGACTCTGCCTTATGCGCGACTGTTTATTTGAAGTTTCGCGTCTGAAGCGAAAATTGCATACGGAATTCCGTGCTCATACAGCTCATATAGGGAGAATCGGAGCGCAGGGCAATTTCGTATCCGCCCGGAAAGAGAAATATACAAGTCGCAGAAGAAAAGTGAAGAACAACTTTACCTCGGACCGCTTCATGCTTGATTAAATATGAAAATAGGGAAGAAGTTCTGGTTTCGTGGCAATTATCGGTTTCGGTGCGAATCGCGTAAATATTTGAATCGGTGGAAATTGAAAAATTGTTCGGTAGATTTTTATTTATTCGCGCGCGCGTTTAAACCGTCTGCGGGACAATTGATTAATTGCGGCGAAATCAAATACTAAATAGCGGATCCTGTTTTCTATGGACGGATTGTTTGTTTCATAAGAGGCGATTAACATTACTGGTTCTCGCGGTTGAGTATGCGCCGATTAGAGAATATTCATCGAGCTCCAATGAATCTCTATCGAGTTGTATAAAAACTGTGATTCCGAGTTTGTCACGCATTTCGTTATCCTTCGTTCTTCTAAGATAATTCGAGTGTTCCAATTTGCGCAAGTGAATGAAATATTGAAAATCATTCAGTCGTCATTTCGCCGAACAGGTCCCGAAATTTAGAAAAGATAGACAGGCCGCTCAGTTGACAAAAACGAATCGCCTGCCGTCGCGTCGTTGCACCTGCGCACGAAAATATACGTGGAGTTAATTGAGGCTTATCGAAGCCGGCGTCAATTACATGTTACGCAGCAAAAATGTCGGTGGAATCGCAAGCAAGAAGCGGTAGTCCCCTCCGTCGTTTCCGTATCGGTCGAGACAATTTGCCCGCTTCTGGTCTAGCAGGCAAATTATCTGTCGCAGAGCGCAGTCCCGCAAAGCCACAGGGAAAAGGACATTTTGCGATGGTAACGCTGGCTGCAGTCTCGAATGTCGCGTTAAGCTGGTTCCATTTGCGCTCTGATTTCCGAGCGAGTACAGTATGCCCCCGTGAAAATTCCACCTCCATCGTGGAAACCTTTCGCCAAACCGCTGAAGAACGTTGTATCGCAAAAGAAAATTGCTCCCCTTTGAATCGTTTGTAGATGGTTTCTTGCACAACCGGTGCGATTATACGTGTTCGCGTGTCCCGTTGAAATAATAATGCAGCTCGAAAACCGTTCGGTGCTTCAACGTCGTTGGATCGTTTCGTGAAATATCGAAGAAATTCGAGGCGAATCGGCGCCGAACAAATGTTTCTCTCGTTCGTGAACATTTTTTTACGACGTTTATACAATAGTGTTTATAAAAGCTGCGCAACGGAGGAGAGACAAAACAGCAGAAAGATATCTGTAGCAATACCCAAGAGTCTTCCAGGGTCTCTCGGAGCGTGTCTAATTTCGAGAGCAGCATCCGGGCGTCTGGCAAGGATCGCACGCTTGGATTTCTCGAATGCTCTCCACACAAACACTCTCTGAGACGCTCTCCGAGCGGGAAATCTGTGGAATCGCATGAAACTCCAGTCGGAGAAAAAGGGGATGTCGGCGTGGGCCAAAGTAACAGTCTCCGTGCGCCTGTAAAATTAGGTTCAGGTTTAAATATCCGTACACCACTTATTCCAAACGGTTATGGATACCTTTTAAGGTACCTTCTCGACTCTTTCAAAATACTCCGTTACTTATATACATGACACGACACCTGAGTATAACAAAATTTATGCATACACTGTCGTTTATAAATTGAAACAATTGATTATTTCAATTGGAGTAGAAGTTAGGCGCGAATGAAGAATCGGATGACTACTCCAACGTGCCACAAATATATTACGCGCTGCATAAAATAAGAAAATATATTTCCACAGTCTTCCAACGATAAAATCAGTTACTTTAAGCCTGCAAAAGAAAAGTTTAACGAAAGTGAAGGAATTAGACGAACACCGTCCTCGGTGTACCAAAATGAAAGGAAAATCCTTTGCCAGTACTGTAGACCGGACTGGCGAAATTCAATGTTTCCCCTTCTCATGTTCGTTAGTGCAACATGAATCGTGTGATAAATGTATTTTTAGAATTAATTTTAATTACGACCGTGTTGCGATCGAGTACAGAAATCTATTTAATATATTACTACTGGCCTTTCTTCCATAAAATACTTGCGCGACACTTACCTCGCGGGCAGCATTAAAATATACACTCTGCAGAAAAAGGCAGTTGTAAAATCGCAATCTTCCGCCGCCGATTCTGCACCCGTTCAAAGCAGCGTCAATAAATTCTTCAGATTCTTCAGATTCTCCAGTGTCATCCTTCGAACCCAGCCATCGCAAAGTTCTTGGTAGCCCACCGTCAACTTTACCTACGATGCGACTGAAGCTTGTAGTAACGCATAATCGACTGCTTTTGGAAACTTTTTTTAAGGCCATAGACAAAAATTTTTGTACTGAACTTTTTGCCGCGCTTTTAAGATGTATTAAAAGCGCGGCAAAACATTTTTTTCGGTTAACAATACGAAATAAAGCTAATGTTACAGCGCACAGATTCTGAAGTTATATGGCTCTGGGTATGGCGGGACTTGGGTTGAAATATTAAAGTTTCTTAAAATTGCAGCAATTTGAAATCGATTTATCGTTCTTTTCTATTTTTTTCGTCTTTTGTGGCCCGTCGAATTAAAACGGAAAAACATTTTGGCCTAATTCTGGTGAGAACGGTAGCGACACATCTGCCGATGACGTGCGTAACAGATGGGCCCGATCGGTTCACTCGAATTTCAGATATCGTGGTCACCATGTTATAAAACACGGTTTCGAGAAACAACGCAACAATGTAATACAACATACATTGCGATATGCACTATGGAACTCGCACACGTAGTGCACACACGTGTGCACTATGGAACTCCTGCAAAACAAAGGGCACAGTTTTGTCCATACTAAATGACTAGTAACTGCCAATGAATAAGTGTCGAAAATACAGAAACAGTCCAAAGCTGGATGCTCCGACCTCTGTGACTGTTATTTTTATCACATCGGACAAACCCTTTCGCAGATCTATTTTCTGCACCATCTAATTTGAGCAAAACATCAAAGAAAAAAAAAATGGATCATTCTTTATCCGCCACACTAGAGTCCCCCCCTTAAGGAAAATAAATACAAAAAAATCAGCTCGTTAAACTCGACGCAGAGAAGAAAGGACTCGCACGCGTCCAAGGGTCGAAACAATTGTGCGCGAGCAAGTTACATCTACTCAGTTACGAAACTCTCCGATGCCAGTCCCAAGTATCCGTGCGCTCCGTGCACGCGTTTCGTGCGATTAATTCGCGATCGGTTAGTGGGGCCGGGCCGGCCACTATCACCGACGTCCCGGTCGCCTCCAGTGTCAAGGCTGTCGAGGGGAGATTGCCGCGTGATGCGTTTTTGCATGCGTTCCACGGGCCGCGGCGTCGCATTACGGAGAGGAAGAATCGAACGCGTGGTCCGTCGTTTCGTTACACAATGTGAAACCGGTCGGTCAGTGTTGGTGTTCTCTCGCTCTCTTTCTCCGTCCCTCTCTGTCTCTGTTCGTCGCAAACTCATCCGTATCGCCGCCTCCTCCGTTCGTTTCTGTCCGTCCTGCCCGGGGTTGGTGGGTCGGGGCCCGCTTGGCCGGCCGGCTTTCGCTCGACCGTGTTGCGGCTCCTTTTTCCTCGCGTTCCGCTCGTCATTAGTCAACCTCTGCTCCGGGGACCAGTTACACGGTAAACGGGGCAGGCCGTTCCCGCGATCCCGAGCCGCTTGACTTTCGGGCGATGGCCAACGGACCGGCAACGTGCGCCAGCCTGCTCGACGAGCAGAGGAGGCCGTTGCTGAGGAATCAGAGACGGTCCTGCGAACAGAACGGAATCGTCGTGTCCAGCTGGGCCGAATTATCTAACGCGCGCGGATCGCCGAGATTCGGTGAGTTGTTCGTTTCCTTGGTGCCGTTACGACGGATTCGTCGGGACTGCTCCCGCGTCGACGTTGTTTCACGTGGACGACCGGTCGCACGCCGACAGGATTCGTGGGTGGATTTTTCGTTCGTTCGGGAACCTTCTGTTTTCTTTTATTGTTTTTTCATTGATCTGGACGAGTTCGTTTCCGTGGTGTTCCTGAAAGGAGTCGATTGGGTCTCACTTTTGGGGAGCTGCTGTGTTAGGTGACGGCTCGGGATCTTTGTCGCAGTTTTCTGCTTATCGTTTTCGGATTCGTTTGCCACGGTACGCAATGGAACTCGTTTGATCAATCCTGTTCGTTTAATATCGTTCGTGTATCCGCGAGATCGTCGAACCTAACGCTAATTCTAACAAAACTTTGCCGCGCCTTGCTCGCCTTCCGCTATTGTTGTTACGAAAACAATTAACGGCAACGATTCGTCGATCGTTTCCGTTACGAGGCAACGAACGTCTTACTTCCGCGAAGTCGTTCATACCGATCACTGTCGTATATAAAAAAGGAACTATCCGTACGTCGTTGTACTCGTTATGCCTCAATGCAGCACGATTTATTAATAATTTTCCAATAACCGGTTGGCTAATTGCTCGACCGTATACAAAAAAAACGGGGACTGCCCGCGGGATAATTCGCACGATTGGACATAAAAAAAAAAAACAAAAAAGAAGCGTCCCGTTATTGTTTGCCATTTCATTATCCGCATTCCGACGTCACGTTCGTTTTATCGGGTCTACGAAGCCGCGGCCGTACAGAGGAGAAACAGAATTCTCTCGGTTAACTGTATTTAATCGAGTCGTCGAGCAAACGGTGCTTGGCGGTTTTTGCGTTTCGCACGCGTCCTCGTCGTCCGATGTGTATGGTGTTCGGTATCTGGAAAGGAAGTCGAATGGGAGATCGGAATGAGCTCGCGTGCGCCATGAATCTCGGAACCGCCGGGGATTTCGCGGCGACGTTGAACGCCACGCTTCTTCTGCGACTGGACTTGAGCGCAATTTATTTGGAACGCAGAATGCTAAACGGGTCCGCTGGTGGTTCGTAAGTAATTAGACATTCATCGAATCGCTGCGACCGGGTGGGCAATACCGATCCGCGAGGGCTCTGCAGATTTTGTGCAATCGCGCAGACCGTGACGCGTTGTTAATGTTATTTGTTGTTATTACTTCGGCCAATAGTAGTGAATTAATTTCTCGTTTTATTACACGCACCGCGCAGGACCCGACGATTTGAATTCTTTAACGAAAATGAAGGGGTGGGCAATGGAAATGTTCGAAGCGACGTGACAAATACATTTGTAATATTTGGAACAACTCGAACCACTCGCTTGGACTGATTTCCGCTGGATTGTTAATTATTTAGAATTAATTACGGTACTCATCGGAGTGTCAGAAGATATCGTTAATAATACACGGTCGGGCGTAACCAGAATTACGGTTAATTACGCGCACTTAACACATTGTTCTCAACGCGCAAATAATGTCCCGTCGAATAAATTGACTGCATCGTCAACCAGATCATTACGAAGAAAGACGCTGGAAAATTGTATCGTCCTTCGGACAAAAGAAGAATAACAAATACCATCGGAATGTCACTCGGGAAAACCCTCCCCCGGGATGACCGCTCTATAATTAAAGCAAATACGTCCCGCATCCTTGCCACCGAATTACAAATGCAATTCGGTCCCGACCCCGGCCATCCCAAAGACATAACCTGCATCACGGTCCTAACAAATAACTCCAAATTGTCACGAAGTCCTTTCAATGATTCCTAATTGTCGCGAATGCATTCCGTGTCCCGTTCACAATGCCGCCCGACCTTAATTACACACGCGCACACAATGGCATTAAAATGTAACGTCCGTGCCCCTGTGTTCCAGGTAACGAAATGAATTACAAGGGCAGTGGGAAGGTCCACTTCGGTGTGGACGATGTGTCCCTCTATGGGACACCGAAGGAGGAGCCGGGCCCGGGTCTTCCGGGCCAGGAAGTCAAGCAGAGCTTCTTGAAGAATCAACTTCAGGCCCTGTTCCAACCAACGGACAACAAGCTTGCCATGAAACTATTCGGCAGCAAGAAAGCGTTGATGAAGGAACGGATCAGGCAAAAGGCTGCGGGTCACTGGGTCATCCATCCTTGCTCCAGTTTTCGGTGAGTCCTTCCGCCAGATATCAAACCGTTTTTTTCCGCCTCGACGGCGAACGAGATATCGACCGTGTCTCGATTCTTCGTCCCGACGAAATCTAACCGCCGGCGAACATCGCGTCGGTGTCTTCTTCTCGTCCCGACCGTTCCATATTCTTTTCGAGGAGTACAAAAACTAAAAAAAAAAGGTGTCATACGGGAAGGCTGCAGGGACGTGCACCGCGGTTACGGTTAGGTTTTCTTCCCTGCCGGAGGATCTGTTCAAAGGATGCCTCGTTTTTTCTCGCAGACTTTTTATTCCAAGGGTGACATCAAAGGACGTCGTACGTATCATGCGGGCAAAATTACGAGGAATTATCGTAGAGCGAATTTTTAGACACTTCATAGTGTCGTCGGGGTTTCTTGTTAACTTCCCGTGTGTATGGGTCGTTGCTGGGGAATGTTCGTGACTCGATTGCCACTTGCGACGAAGGGCCAACGTGTCCTGATTAATTAGACCCGCGTGAGAAAAATGCAAGGGCGAAAGATAACGGCGATCCAGAACGGAGTGTCGAAAGGATTCTGCAGCCCTTCACTCTCAGGACAATCGTCGCGCGCGTGTCCGTTTCCCCGAACGAAAAAATGGAGGGTTGAAAGGGCTCGACATTCCTTTCTGTCCCAGTGCACCCACTGTGCCCGTTCACGGAGCAACAATCCGCGACGATCGTTAACGAAGAAACGAATTTCGAGGATCCGCGTATCGCGCGGCCCGACGCTTCTGCCCGGCCTAATTACCAATTAAAACGTCTAATTAGAGTATCTCGCCGGCTAGAGCAGATCCGAATCGAACGGAACTGTTGCGTCGAAGGTTTTCTTCATCGCGATTGCGCGCTGATCGGCTTTGACCTAGTTCGCAATCTTGCCGGAGGAAACAATCGATGATAAATCCGGCGACATTGAACAACGAACGGCTCGTGCGCATACGCATTCGCGGCATCCGCGTTTTAAAGTCGACGAAAAATATGTCCGAGCAGTTTTTCCTTCCTTTTCTGGTCACCGCGATTCATCGGCGACTATCGACTCGGTTCGTCGTCGCACTACAAACGCGCGAATATTTTGAACGACGCGTCGCGACGCTTCAAGGAGAGAGTTAAAGTAAAGCAAAAGTCGTTTTAATAGAAGAAATTGGACTAACTCGTTTTAATCACTGCGAATGTTGAGACACGTGTGTTTTGGCAAAATTTGTACCCCGATTTTACTTCGACAATTGTTTCAATATTATATTTAGCAGCGGAACTATCGAGCTAGTCAAACTAACTCGTTTCGGGCTTGTTTACTTTCAAATTATTAATACCGAGGTAGCGTTGTAGCAATTTATATTGACTTTTAATAAGACCGTACGACAATTGCGTATCTCCGTTAAAATCTATCAGTTCTAGCGTTTCAATCCCGACAAATTACTGTTGGGTAAATGTCGCCATAAAAATCGTTTAAACGAAGCGAAACCAATTGCAGAGCAGCCAGCCCTCGACTTCCATCATTCGACCGTTCATACGATTTCTTACTTGGCTAATGTCAATTGTTCAATACAACATCTAAGGTACGGGCGTTTCGAACAATCAAGGATCAGAATGAAGTAAATGGTAGTCGGACTTTCATCGTGCGGCGTATGTCCAATTTTTTCCCATCGATTTGAACGGCTTGCCGTGCGAAGATATCCGGCGCTTAAATTTCTCCGGCGTTACCTGCTTGCCTCCCGTGTTGTCACTCGTTTCAGAAGAATTATAGACACCCCGACGATCCCCGGCCTCTGTCTTCTCGGACAGGATAAAGCACTTTCCCGAATCGGGGTCGAATTCCTCGTCCGGCTTGGCCAGCACGGTTTGTACTACCGGTATGCGTGCCGCGACATGTATTTCGAGGGACGACCGAACAAAGACGATACTCGTCCCGCGTGAACGGGATAACGTCCTGACCACTTCACCTACTCCTTCAAGGGTTGAACGATCCGTCGGGGGACAACGGAACGTCCATGGTGCGGTCTGCTTTACGCGCAGGGGACGAAATGATTGACATTGATCCACTTGAAATGCTCGATCCATGGATAGATCGTGCGGGTAACGTAATATTATTGTTTCGTGCAATAGCTTGAACGCTTTACTTAATTTATGTCACGTCGACGAGAAAGTTCGTTTGACAATCGTGCAACCAACAATTCCGGCGATTGGATATTGAGTTTTAGTGATATTTGTTATGATATTGTTGGAGAGTTTGAACGTAACACGCTGTTGGATGAATTTGTTTCTTGCGTTGCGTTATTTTTGTTCATTTTTGTCCATCTATCGGCAAGGAAATTGCACCTTCTTTTTCGATGCGAAAGGATACCTGGTCGACGGGCGCGCGTATACGCGATACCCGGAGAGGCCACGCCGGGGAAGTAAATTTTCACGAGGGCGAATTTCGAAGGGAGAACGCTAGATCTGAAATTCAAAAAGCGGTGCGGTTCGTAAAATGTGCAGCAACTCCGCAGTAAAATCGCGGCGTCTTTTGCATAATGTCGTCACGAACTTCGAGAATACGTGGATATTATTTCCACGCGCGGCATTTTGTTTTTCCCGGGTCTTAATACCGTTTATATCAGGATGGAATCGCGAGATTTATCGAAAGAACGATTCTCGCCGCTTCGATGTTTGCGCGTCGAGCCTCGTTGAAACGATTTAACATTCAAACCGATAATATACCTAAAACTATTTAAAGATCAATTTCTGCTCCGTTGCGCGCTGCGTCATAGACAATTTCGCCAATAATTTTAATAATCGACGGCTGTCCATTGACAGTGCGCCGAAGCCGCTAACACTCAGGACACGTTGATTGTTTTTACTTCGTCAGACTTTCCCTCGCGCCTGTTTGTCCAGCAAATATTCACGCAGGAATCGTTCAGACGCCCTTTAAAATTTCCAGCTCCTTCCGATCCCTCCCGGGCGCCACGCCTATCGATCGAAAATCCGTGTCTGAGGGGTCCTCGAAACGTGGGCCGCCGGCTGGAATTGCTGAAATTACCCCGGCACCGTTCCATAACCGTTCGCGAGGCGGTGCACCGTGCGTTTGTCGTGCCAATTGCTTGAAATTGCGCCGCCCGTCCTCGCAGAGGCTTGTTTAATTACTGATAATACGGGGACCGTGCTGTATCCAGCATTCGCGGCCGTTGAAATTTTCATCCGTGCCGCCGTTAAACGATCCCCGCGCGTTATCTTTTGGCAACGGACGATCGTCAGAACGCTGAGAGATCTTTCAATTATGTATGCAGTTCCCGTGGAGAATAGAGACGGGCTAATGTCTGATCTAAATGCATGTTAGGTTAATGGGGAGCGTCAATGGTGATTCTTGCGGGGGACTTGCGTGGTACGCGCGTCGAGCATGGGAATTGAGTTAAATGTGCGAAATTGTCGATACGGAATTTTTCGTTAATGAGATTTACAGGAGGCTCGATTGTTATCGCGAAACTGATTTGCCTCTGAATAATTTCAATAGCGACAATCGCTTATTTTCTTTGGAATAATAATTGTCAGTCTGCTTCAAGTTGTCGAAAAATTCGTTAACGAACACGATTTGACGAACTTGGACGACACACCGTAGCCTCGTGGATTCTCCAGTGAAAGCCGCATTTTTAAATATGAAAATAGAAGCACGAAAAGAAACTTCTACCGCGATCGTGTAGATAATAGAGACTCATACGGTGGCTGGAACAAATAATGAGTGTGTAGAGCCACCATAGCTTCGCCAAAGATACACCATTGCAAACTCGCGATACATGTACGGAGGAAGCGTATGTTTTTCAGGAATCCATCGTTATAAATATCACTGTACGGCGCGATAGCTGGCTGCGCGAGCGGATTTCACTATTTTTAGCCGAACCTTTAAACGAGCATCTGACATCTGGCTCTTGTGGGATCAGGGGTCGTTTTTATAGTTAGAATCCGCATCCCGCGAACATATCTCGCTTCCTGGATGCGCAATCAGAATAGATCGGCCTTGTTTGTCACGGGGAAATCCAATAATTGCGACTGAATTCACGGATGTGGAGTCCAACGATGATTCTAGAAAACTTGGACAATAAATGGACATCGTTTCGCTCGTTTCCGTATTGCTTTATTTTTCTTAACGGCCTGCTTCTCGGTGTTAATGTTCACAACGGCGCCGGATAACGGCACGCAGATGATTAATAAATTCGCGAGCACTGATAAAATAAACTAATAATAAACTTCGATGTGGCTCATTCACGGATCAAACCGATCAACTCGTGTTTGAACAATTTTTTCGAACCGAAACATTCGTTTGTACTCGGGTTAATCGGTGTGATCCGTGAATGAGCCACATCGAAGTTCAATCGTTTGGGTGGCAGATGGATTCAATTATTCAAGACTTTTTCGAACCTCGATTATCATTTCTATATTTCGATTGCTACGTTGGGTCATTTTTCTTGCTAACGAGTTCGTCGGCTTTTTCATTTTCCCCTTCAGACTTCTGGATACATTTCACCCGGCTCGAGTTCAATTTCCCTAACGCGGATTACAATCAGAGAAATGCACCAGATTAAAAGGAAATTGGTTGAAAATTAAAAAAAGTACAATTGTGACTCAGGTCAGGAAGTAAGTGCTGTAACTCCACGTTCGCCTACAGGGGTATGCACTCTGTCCACATAAATCCTGCAGCCTCGAACACGATTACCAAATTAAACTTGCATATCGATCTACCTGCAGGAAATAAAGGAGAACAGGCGTTCGATCTTTCCTTGGCCGTTGGCCAATCGTTCGGGTCAATGGTATCGCCGGCGCTGGAATGTTTAATTAATGAGCCGGATCGATCGCGTAATTCGACTTCTGCATCGAATTAACGCGTTTGCCACCGGGCGTCTGTGATTTATCGCGTGAAACGCGCCCGCGTGTAAATCGAGCCCCGACCCTTTTAACGTGCTCCGAAGATCCCTTTTTTTGTACGGGACGTGGCTCGAATCGTTTGCGAAACATTCCGCGATTTGAAAGTAACGCGAGAAAGTTGCCCGAAGTTCGGGTATCCTGTGATAAGGGCCAATCAAATTTTTTCGAGATATGTTCATAAATGTCAGACTGTCTCGTTGGAATGAATTTTTCAGAGAGTTATTGAGTTATTGAGCGTACGCCTTTTTCTTCTCATTTCTTTGAAGTGAATCAGAAATGAAGTAGGGTGTTCCGAAAAGTTTCGGGGATAAAGAGTGCTGTTTGTAAGGTAATGTTTTAATTAGAGTACGACTTGTAAAATTACGTGACGACTTTAAAATTCCGAGGGAAACATCGAGTGACAACTATTATTCAGAGTAATCATTATAAGCACGAAAATTGTGTTCCATGCCAATGTTCCCAACTATGAATAATGTTAATTATACCAAATTTACGAGAAGAGGTTAATACAAATTGACAAAAATATATGATTTTTAGCCTACGAATATTAACTAATTGCATATTTAATGAGTTTAGTTGCCAAAAAGTGTTCGTACTTCGCGTCGTCGCGAACATTTTAACTTCGGGAATCCTTAATTTCGCTAATGGCTCACGGTGATACGAACGAGATAAATTCGCAGGCTAGCATCGAAAGCGTCTTTTCTCCGAAGTTTTTACCTCCTTTCAGGCTTCCTCAAGATTACTAAGTACGTATTCTCATCCGGGCTGACAATGAGATAAAAGGGAAGCTTGCACGGAAGAAGGAAAATATTTGCTGCCGTCTCCTTTCATCGCGCCCGAAACGAGCACTGTAATATTTCTCGCACTTGCAGTTAATACTTTGCGACGTAGACTAGAGTTTCTACCGCTGCCTGTCGATTCGCCAATCGGAATTGTTGCTCACATTTTCGTCGTCTAACATCTTCGTCGACTGTAAGAATATTGTCCGCCTCGCCAGCTAAGGCACGAAAAATATTGTTGCCGGAGGCGAACGTTTGATCGTTTAGAAGAATGAGCGGTGTTATTAATTTTTGGAAAATTGTGCCTGCAATAAATTTGTTCAGAATCGCGTTAGCCTGGGCAGATACTGCAAAATTAGTGCACTTTTCGATATTCTTTCGAAATGTTTATATTTACTAACAATGTTGTATTGCCACAGAGTACAATCTGACATATCTGACAATCTGAAATATTATGCCATATTCACTCGAAAACATATTCGGACATTAATTCCACAGGGGACGAAACAAAGAATACTTCAAAACACCCCCTTCTCAAGAGCGATAAAAATTACTTTAAATCCATCCGAAATGCTTTGCTATTTTTAAGACAATCCTGCATACTTTCTCCAAACTGTCTCAAGTTCGAGATCGAAGGCTCGCGCACCGGACAATAATATACCAGCAAAGAATTATTATTATTAACGATCAATCGCGCTCGACAATTACATTTCGCATCCGTCGAACAACTCCGAGGACTTGTGCGCCGAGAAATTTCTCAATGTTGAACATTCCATTGGCAAAGGGTCGAAGCGTCGAACAAACCCCTCGAATGTGTTTCATCTCCGTCACGATCGGGCCTCGAGTGCGTGACGAAAAATCGAATGACCCGGTGGTCGAGATACGAGAAACAGTCGAGGGAGTCGTAGGAGGACAAAGAGATGGCAGATTGAACGGTGCGCTCGTATAATGGCTGTTAGAATCGCGCTTACTGGCATCGGCTGTAAGAATGATCTCAGAATAATCATCCGATTAAGCGAGAGAGGCTGCTATATCACTCGGGGGCACGTTGCTTCGAGGATCGCACGTGTCTCGCGCGTGCTCGTATCGCTCTACGCGTGCATGGACGAATTCCATCGAGCGTGTTACGTGCCCTTTCCCAAATTCTATTAAGGGGGTATTCCAGCGTGACGGTATAGAAAAGATCAATTGTTTCTCCAAATTTTCTAGAACTAGATGTCATGATAAACAGATCTGCGAAAGGGGTTTGTGCGATTTCATAAAACTAAACAGAGTTACGGAGGTCGCAGCGTCCAGCTTTGAACTAGGCTGGGCCTTTTTCTTTTTTTTTTTTAACACTTTTTCGTTGGCAGTTACTGGTCATTTGTCCTCACAGTACTGCCAGTTTTGATTTGCAGAAGGTCCATAGTGCACACGTGCACTCTCGGCAGCTAAGTTTCCTAAATTTTCGTGCGGCATGCGTTGAGCAAGGCATGTTGTATTACGTACTTGTGTTGTTTTCGAAACCGTGTTTTATAACGTGGCGACCACGATATCTCAAATTCTATTGAACCGATCTTTTGCGAAAAGACAAAGAAAATAGAAAAGAACGAAAAATATCAATTATCTACCATTTGAAGAAATTGTAATATTTCAACCCAACGAGTTCAAGATCTATTAAAAACACGGTAAAAAGTTCAGTACAAAAATCTTTCTCTAAGGCCATACAAAAAATGCCTAAATTCAGCTGAAAAAATCGCGTGTCAAACTGGAATACCCCCTTAAGTACGGCCAATGATTTGTTGCCAAATGTAATTACACATCTTTTCTACACGTCAGGCGAAGTAAGTAATTTTAAATGGCACTGTACATTTCCTTGTGTTCAGTGAGAATGGAGGAATCGTGACAGCGTTTTGATTTTCGGCCGAAAAATCATAGAAGTGTAATCAATATTCGGTGCTGTTGATTCGTCTGAAAATTTAGTTAGGGCAGAAACTTTTTGCGCACGAGGATATTCTGTTTCTGAATTCTTCCATTTCGAGGTACGAGGAATTGGCTTCGTTTAGCTCGTTGAATTTAATTTTTCTTCGTTTGCCGCACTATTTTCTTCTTTGTTCTCGTAACGACCGAGGAGACCAGCCGGAGTAAATGGTCCGAGACATTAACATTCTTTGACGCATTATAGGCGTCGGTGCAATCAGAATTAACTCTGAATCGCTAAAACTTAATCCCGAAATAATACTCGCGTTTAAATTCATAAGAGCGTGCGACGAACGGAGGCTTGTAATTGCCAATTGTCATTAACCACTTGCTTTTCCTTTTAACTGGAAACGTCCAATGATATTTTCCCCGTTAAAAAAGACTCACTTCTTCGAACGTTACTGTACGGATGGAAAATTCGAAGACATTTATTACCAGGGAGGATGCGTTGCATAATACCTCATTGTCGCGCCAATTTTTTCGATTGTACAGAAAATTTGAGTGGCATAGTGTAACGCGAGGATCGAACATTTTATTAATCTTTTACTGGATATGAGAAATTAGAAGTATTTCTAGATCAACGTGGCAAATACAATTGAATGAACTTGATACATAAAATTGTCAACAAACGTCATTAAGCATAACGACGACATTCTACACTTGCAATTGATAGCTTACCCCTAAAACTAATTGTACCAGTATTTCTAATTCAAAGAGTCCAAAGTACAGGACCAATAAGTGGAACTCTGATTGATCAATTAATCATCCTCCATATACACCTATGCACGCAAATAGAATGCTTTACTATACGTTTAATATTAACTCTTGATCCCCTTGACCAGTCCGGTACAAATTTTGCTATATATAGACCGCCATTAAGCCTGATTTCATCCCCTTGAAACATCGTGATAATTCGAATTGAACGCATCACGTCTGAAATAACTATGACAAACTCCGGCTTGCGATCGGAATACGGGCACTTTTCAAGACAATAATAGGTGGTCGCGTATTGTTGCGATATAGCAACGTTGCAAAATTATAATAACTCCGAATGCACGAGCTCGCCTTCCAGAAAATCATATATCCTTAATTACGGGACGGTAGCAGCGAATCAGCAATATGTAACGAAGCATTGCGCGTCAATTAACGAGGCGATCGATTAATTTAAGAATATTATTAATCGCGAGTACAATCGAGCGAGCAGATTTGATGCAATAAAAGAACAAACAAGATTTGTCTAACGATCAATTGAACTTGAACCGTGCGGTAGAAGTGATTAATATATCGAACGTGGTCCGAAACGAAACGAGAATAGATTTGCTTTATGGTGTTCGGAACGGAGACACCGCGAGGACGCTTGTTCCCGAAGAATGATCAGGCGTCGCGGCGACATGCGTCGATTAGTCCACTGATGTTTCGCAGCAAGACAATGCAGGTCGTGTCTCGCGAGGCTCGTGTTCACGCATTCTCCTGGATCAATTAAGACGTCTCGTGGCTATTCTGTCATTCCTGACCCTGGCCAGTTTAGCAATTCTGCGACGAACGCGTACGCATTACCAGATTCGTCCGATTCTGGACAATTACCGCGAACAATTCCTATTACGTCCTAATAAGTATATTGTTTATACGAAGAGATTTATTAGAAATTCATTTTGCACGCACGCAGTAAAATAATTTGTACGCGTTTGTCAATTATTGAGGGACAGGTGGAAGACGGTAATTTAAATTATACTCTCGATTTTTTTTTGGAGTTACGTAAAAATAATTAGTTCTTTGTAGCGGCACGACATATCTCCGAGGCAATCGGATTTGTCGAAGGAACAATAATGTAAGCAACGACTGAGAAGGATAAAGTCAGGCGATTGAAATTGGCGTGACGAAAAAAGATTGGAAAATTTTTACAGACCAATGGAAAATCGCAGAAAGCAATTCCTGTTAATTTCACGCAAGTCCTGGCGGCTCCTCGCAGGATATTCTTAGTGCCGGAGCTTCCATCTTGTGTTTAGTGGACCGGCGGATTTACGATACGTTAATGGCTCTTGAGAAGCAGAAAGAAGCACCGAGTCCACCCGGTACTAATTAAAATTCCGACTTCCCTACCTAAAAATAATTCGCCTGAAAGCTGTTATAGTAGGAACAAGCGTATTCTTAATGTTGAGAACAGCGTGGAGATCACGTACAATTGTTGTGAATGTAATATTGGGGGCAGTACTTTGCACTGATTGAACCACAGCTTCTCAGTGTCCATTTCAACGTTATCCGGATACTCTTCGACCCAAGTGGAATAACTCTTCGGCCCCCTTTACGTTCTAATGGATTCAGAAATTATAATAAAGTTATTGTCCATGGTTTGCGGCGCGTCGATCGAATTTCTATCCCCCTTCTGGTCGATAAAATGAAACTGACGCTAGATTTCATCTTTTCACGCATACATATCTATGTACACTGCTTCATTAGAGTTCGTTTAGAATTTCATTCATTCTATTCATAGCACGCAGAGATTCACTCCGCCATTATGCCTCTCGGTCTACTTTGAGTTATAATATGTATACTCAATTCCCCATGACAGTATGGCATTCGATATAGCAATTAATAATTGCCGTAAAATTAATCCAATTTCTTTCTGTTCTCTAATTTACCCAAAATATGCAATACGAATATGCTCTCCGAATATACTCCAAAATGTTACTGAACCACCAAATCGGGTTAAATAACTTTTCAGCGGAAAGGTCTCTATAGAACCGGAAATATATTTAGCGATAACTATTTGAGTCAACTATTTGACTCGTTAAAGCGTTCAACGTTAAACACGAGACAAATTCTAAACGAAACCGCATCATTTCAAGCATCTCCATTTTTCAAATATCTTTAACCCTTCCTTCCTTTCTCCCTCGTATTTCCATTCCCTTTCTTCTCAACGTTTCTTCCGTTCGGACACCACCGTTATTACAACTAAACACTTTGTTACAAGCGATGCAAAGAGGTCTCAGATACACGAGGTCTTCGTTCGCCGTTCGCCGGGCCGAGTTTATCTGCCATTTCGTCTGAAAACTTTGCCACCGTGCGTCGTCTTGAAACGTCCAAATGGAGGAAAGGGGATTAGCCCGGTTTCCCCGGGGCGGAACTACAAACTGTTATTATCGGGGCCCATGGAACGGGGCTGAAAGCGGAGTGTTGCTTGTTCCTAACTGCACGGCCTATCGAGTTTTATTTCGACGATCAATTAGGTGAAACGCTCGAGGGTGGAACGGTCGGGCCGTTTACGTTAATGCCCACCTGTTTTGTTTCGTAGTTGCACGCCCCTCTGAATTATAATTACCGCAGAAAATGGTCCACCGCGTACATAGATATCGTAGGAACGATAACGAACGATGCCGGCAGGCACGACTCTTACGTCTCGCTAATTTCCCCCTTTTTGTTTTCTTATTTGAGGCCGCAGTATCTTCGTCGATTTCATTCGTTCATTTATTCATTTACACGGAAAATGGCTCATTACTGTAATACACATTAATAGTGTTTAGGTAGGGATTTTAGATGAAATAAATATGACTGAAAATTAAGGGGATTAACGTAGTTGAAGTCATTTAAGAAAATAAGGTGTTAAATGAAATAGATCGATACGTGAGACGGCATTATGACCATTAACCTTTTTCACCCCTTTGTCGATTGTGACCAGACATCAGTTTTTATCACAAGAGCTCCTATGTCGAGTCGCGCCCGATTTCACATAAAATGATTTCAGATAAAACCTTTAAAATACTGGGGAATTATTGGAAAAATAATTCGGGGTGCGAAGGGTTAATAATCGTTCGTTCCTAATACTGTGGGGTCCTATTCAAGGTGGAGGAAGTCGCATGTTCTTGATCTCATAGATGGGACATTTGAAAAGAATTTTCCCCGAAGGACAGTTTAAATGGCCATCGAATAATTTATAATGACTTTAGCTAATTATGCTTTTGGGTTAACGTGTACAGCCGTGCATATGGCTTGGGTGTATATTAATGGGCAGGAAAGTTACTGTCGCCCGTTGAAATTTGTTCCACTGGAGGGAATACAGCTTCCTATGCGTGGTCGTAGGCAGAACGGCGCGGCAAGATCGCAGAATCCACTTTATGGACCTCGTTTTGCCGCAGAGTTTCGTGTTTTCCGTTCATGAACGCGGTTCTGGCGAACGCGTCGCGGAATCTTAGACGCGGAGGCTACAAGAATAAATAGAAACCAACGCCTGAAAAAAATGTTTGAGTTATTGAGCTTTTAGCGACTTCGACGACTGTGCTAATCTCTTTAAAGGAACTCATTTCGTTCCTCTTTATCCCCGTACGTAATACTTCGTCGTTTGAACGCCTCGGGATTCGAGCTGGTTCCATAATCCACGGGCGAGAAAATTAATTCGCCGCCCTTCGATTCCGTTGTTTTTCTAGAGAGCGAGAACAGGCATCCGCATTATTCGTGCTGCATATTTCTCTTCGTAGCGACGCCTAACGAAACGTGTCGCAAGATCGACTCTCGTTTCGCAATTCTTCGTTGTTCTCGGAAGTTCACATAGAAATTCCTCGCCGCAAATTTCCACGAGCGAACCGTTTTTAATTTTCCCCGTGACATCATTCAGTTAAGCCTCGCGCCGCAATTACAATCACGACGTGCGCGTTCATTGAAACGTTCACTCCAGGACTTTGTAGATTTATTCGCAGGAAATTTGCAACCTGGTAGTTGAAACCTGGGACACCCTGTATATTCCTCTCGCACTTAGTCGTTTTATCGGACCGAAATTTCTATGCCTGTCAAGCGTGCGTCCGATATGAAGAATGGAATGCAATATCGATCGAATGCCGCTCGATATTTTGCGACAAATTATTCGAGAACAAGTGGACGGAGGTCCCCGTCAAGTAGATCGTGTGAGGCTGAACGATTTCTCGTCGAGTAGCTTCGGCTTCAATCATTGCCGTCACGTGGCCAGGCATTGCGTAACCTGGCCTGACCGTGCCACATAGCGGCGGTCCGTGTTAGCGGTAGGAAACCATTGTTTAAATTTGCAAACTACCTAATGATAGGACAGAACCGAACAAGGCCTCTGCAATTTTCAACTGCCACCCGGTTTCCGATCACATCTGGCTAAGTTTAGATGTCGACCAGCGAGTGTCATCGCACTTGTCGTCAGAATTGAACGTCTGAAATAGTCCAAAAGTGTCCCAAGTGACCAGTCTTGACCCTTTTGCGGCGTTTGATCCGTTCAGCGTCTCCTCGCGGTTGATTCATGCTGTTTAAAATATGAATAAGGGAGAAATGAAAGTAATTGATGGTACTACAATGTGTAATAATTTATAGGGATTAGATACGTCTTGTTTGCAGTGTCTGTTTCTATTTATGTTTCTGTTTCTATTATAGCGTGAGAGAATATTAAATGTTTTCCATGGCGTATGATCTTGTTGGGAATAATCATTGCGACGAAAGAATGGAAATTTTTTCTTTTTTATTGTCAGAGTTATCGTGAATTGCTCAATTTTCTTAGTCGACTTGAAAACAATCGCGTGTCGCCGATATTGAGTGCCTTTTCAATGGACATTCGATTATTATTTAGTTTGTTCATTACACAAGTAGTTTAAACAATGTTGACCGAAAATTATTTCGGCGCGTTGAATCTACGTCGATCAAGAACTCGTGGCTGCTTCAGTTGCATCGTAACGCAATAGATGACGATAAATTCGCGGCAACTTTGGCGAAAAATCGAGAAACCGTTAACGAGAGTTGCTGAAAAGGCGGTTGCTCTTTTTCCCGAACGATACATAATATATTAATTTGCGAGAGAGATCGAGATACTTCAATATTATCGCCATCGATCAACGTCGATTAACTTCGCCTCATAATTCACGTTCCGTTTATATCAAATGTATATAATAGACCTGGAACTAATAATAATTATTAATTATAAACGGAATTCTGAAATTCAACAGTAATATTCAAAAAGACTTGCGGATATATCAACGAAAATTGCATATTATCCTGATCACTCAACTATCAACTTTCCTTTAATTATCAGACGATCAACGTAAGTTAGATTTAACGTCCGATCGATGGGATAGTGTGCCCTATCTTGATTCAGCAATCTCTAATCTCAATCACTGTTCTGCGCTTGAGACATTACTTGATCGTCCCCGAATTTTTTTTAGCGAATACACTCAATTGCGGCCACATTGTAATAGTGCGCGAAGAATAGTGTTGCTTCGCAATAAATTCCCCGGTTTGCAATATAAAAATAACTAAATCGAACAGGGGCGAATTAATATTTCCAACGTAACGCAAATTTATTTCCATCCCAAGCAATGCAAAGCAAAACGTTCACCGTCAAACCTCCGCAATTCATTTCTGAAGCTGAGATTATTTTTCGTCACAAATCAATCAGGTTTTAAGATTCTCCAGGAATTCGCCTAAATTCGAACCCCTTCCGTTTCAATTGTATGTCTTATAGTACACAGTTCTAATAGTTATCACGATCGATTGCACGAACGTTCGAAGATGAACGCCGGGGATATCAATAAACTCGCCAGGGAAGACGATCGATCGTGTAAACTCTGCCGACGCGACACTAATGGCCGCGCAAACTCGAAACGTTTGCGGGATTACTTCCTGGCCGAGTCAGCGACTCGAGTTCCAGGATAACTCGCCAGGAACGTTTGCCGATCTTATTAAGTCGCCCCGAACGAGAAGGTTCCCGGACCGTTAGGCGCGATTTCCGTCTACCTCGCCAAACGTCCGACCGTTCGGGAATACCGTCTGCGCGCAGTCGTTAATGAATATGTAATTCGACCATCAGAAATTCGAACGGGCGCTGCGTGTAAAAATTGGATACGCGAACGGGAAGTGGCTCGGCTGTCTAGGAACGTTCGCCTTACGGGTGTCGGCCTTTGAATTGCTGCAGGTGAGACGAGCGAGGAAATCGACGAATCCCTGAGAAATATGGCACACGCCGTTCATCGTTGTGCTAACCGCGAATGTCCCACCGCTTCCATTGTAATGAACGCAGAGAAAATTTCGCTTCCAACTTCGGTTTTTCAAGATGTTTTATTAACACTTAGAGTATTATTTCGACGGTTGACTTTTCTTGGATGATCTGAGCTCGTGAGTAGGGGAACCTCGGGCTTTTTAAAGGGTGTCGGAAATGATGTACTAGGGACTGCGGATATGTAAGGATCATGGGGCAGTATGGCGAGGTATTTTGAAAGCGGAGATTCGATAAGGTCATACGACGAGTGTTTGCGTCGACTAAGGCGTAAAAATATTTGTGTACATGAATCCTTAGGTGACTGGCAGATAATAAGACTAATGTAGAAATATACATATATCACAGGACTGATACAGATATATCGGGGCGAATACATTATCCATTTCCATTCTATGCGGCAAGGAAATCAATTTCCAAGGAAACTCGCACGTCCCGGAATGAAATCCCCCGTCGCGTAAAAAAATCCTGCTATGCATGTACATGCACATACCTCGAATGAATTCTCTCGCAGCGATTAATCGCGTCGCGTCGCGCGGTAAGAAAAAAGAACAAGAATGCCCGCGGCAAATCGTGCGACCGAGAGAACGGAAGCGTTGAAACGTCGGTGATATCACGTTTTAACCAGCTCGCAGCGTGTGCCGCGATTCTGTTGCATCGAAATAATGAATAATGAATTGAAAGGAGGCTTCCGAGCAACGAGGACGTGAGAGTCCATGGTACAACGACCACAGAACCGCCTCGAACTGGCTGATTCTCGAACAATACGCCTCTCTATCTCGATTCTAAGGGGATCCATGCTCTTTCTCTCGCGGTATATGGTTTTACGGGATCAATTCAACGGGACCCCCTCAGCGGCCGCACTGCTCCCGGTCGCAAGCGATTTTACTTGGACACCGTGGAAACTTTGTGACTGGCTGCAACTTCGGGATTGCTCGTGACGCGGTCGTTCGTCGAACAGTTACGCGTGGATAATCGGAAACGTTGAACAAGCGTGGAGCTCTCGGTTGTTTGAAATGTTCTGGGGAAACGTTCTTTTGGCAAAACGCGAATAAAAGCGTGGCGGTGTTTCGTTCGTTATGTCTGATTCGCGGGGAACAGAGGAGTTCGACTGTTTGATTCGATGAATTGGTGATTGGTTTGTGGCGTCCCGTGATTATTGTTCAGATCACATTCGGTACTCTGTTTCATTTATTTTGCATTCCGCGATTTGATTATTCGGATATTGGAATTGTACGTCGCGTTCTCTCCTTCTGTTCTAGGGCGAAGAACAGTTTCCTTCGAAATTTATAGGGTATTAGTTTATCTGCAATATGTTATGGGAATCGACTGAAACAATAAGATGTGTCGAAATAAGGCAGTGTTTGAAGTTGAAAACTTTTACAAAAATTCCCTCTTAACTTCGTTTTAAGATAAAAAGTGTTCAGCTCACTCGGTATCACTCTCTACAGTCGTCTATTTTGAAAGTGACCTAAGTCCGTTTATATTTAAACTAAGATATTTAAGAGTTTGCGTTTCAAATAAATTACAAATGCACGTATAGGATAACAATGTGTCGCACTGGTTAAGGATATCTAACAGAGTTAAATTTACAATTCCTATTAAGATAATAGCAATTATTAAGTAACTAAATGTGTGCTCTCGTACCACAAATGCGGTTAAGCCATTTTCAAAATTAACAACTAGATTTGTTATCAAATCTGAAACAGCCCCAAGTCCATTCGACATAATTTAAAATACTTCGAATTGAAAAACCAATACTCAATTTATTTTATATTCCTTTGCAACACTTCGCGATTACATAAAACACAATTTATACAATTCAGGACATCTTCTAACTATATAATGTTTTTGCTTTTCCGAGAGTTCACCAATCCAAACAGCTCAATAAACATTATTTAAAAAGTAAGACCCAATCGTTTCGTTAGTTTGCCAATTTTCTGTTAACAAAATATCATTGACTTGGACCGCGTCGGCTGCAAATTGTTTAAAAAGGAAGAAATCACGCAGAATTGCAACTGTTACAATCGCCAACTGGTTTTTATTTTTTTAATGGACTTATGCCACTCTCAAAATAAACTATCGATACATACCGATCTACGAACCACGCACAACCCCGAACAATTCGTGCACCACGCTTAAATTATACATTTTCGATTGAGGGAAGAATTGAAATCGGAATCCGATATGCCCAGGGTTCGACAATTAACAATTGCAACCTCCGGGCGGCGCAATTAAACGCGAATAAAACGACAGCGGGACCGTGAAACAATACAGAAGTATCCGGGTGGAGGGGAAAGAGTTCCCAACGGGGGAGGTTTGCAACACGGCGAAACATCGAACATCCTGTCACATCGGGCATGCATGGCGTTTCACAGCGGTGCCGGGACTCCCTCAGCATAAATTTGAAATTGCAATCGACGTCCCCTTGTCTCGCGGTGTTCCGAAACTCCCAGCACGCCGGCTACACACGGCTATTTATGTATAGTGTTGACACAGTGCGCTTAATTTAGCCTAATCGAGCGTGCCCGGAAGCCCGGGGGCGTTATCGATCCATCTCGAGTCAGTTTGCGAACTCCTGGACGCGTCTGGAGTGGCGAGAGTGCACGGGCGGACGTCAGAACGCGGGCACTCCGATCCCGGGTCGAAAGTGGTCGTTGTATCATTTCGCGAAACGAGACGAAACAATCTGGCTACGTCGACTTAAAATATTTATTAGAAGTATTCTCGGTAAAACTGACCCTCTGACAGTTTGGTCTCGCTCCTGGACAGTCCTCGGGTCTTCCTCGACCCATTGCGTTTTTATTATATATGTTTGCATTGTCGTGTATTCGACGACACGCCGAGAGCTCGGTTTGTCGATTCGCCTGTGGCGGGCACAGTTAAAGTTGAACGAATAAGCGTATCGTGGAACAAAGTCTTGGTTGGGCATTGCTGTAAATAGAAATGAATAGAAATAGAAATGTCAAACATTGTTCATGCTCAAGAATGTTAGGCACGCTGCGCTGCACAAGTTTAACGAGCGATGTAACGCAAATGCCGCGGCGAAAGACATATTTGGCCCGTACGAACAAATTAATAGCGCAAGCCGGGATGATAGTCGGATTAAGAAATGTCGAGCTAAGGATTACAGTCTCAAAGACGAGTCTCGTGCCGAGGGGCCGAAAAGTTAGATGAAGATGCATCAGGGATTACTGTTGAGCCAAGTTCGACGGCAATTCGTGACAGAACCCATGTTTGCCATTCTTAATTTGCCGACGGACAATCGTTACATTTTCACCTGGTGCATGTATCGGGTAGGTCCGAAAAGTTTCTTTCGCCGTTAGACTGCTTGGTTTTTATTGGACAACGTTTAGTGAAACGCACCGACCGATCCACTTTTCGTTTGACGTTGGGGCACTCAGTTGTTTTCTAGCTTTCCAATAGTATAGTCTCGATTGAACCGACGGTCTCACTGCCGTTCTGCGTGTACCGAAAGATGGAAACGCAGGGAAAGCATTTGGATCTGATTTTAAATATTATAGCACCCCCCCCCCCCCCCTACTCTTTAAACCTTGCCTTCCTGATTATTACTTGTTTATTTCTTTGAAACGTTCTATTCGTTATAAAAAATTGAACGCTTTAAATGAGATAAAAATATGTCGATCAATATTTTGCAACAACATAAAAAATATTTTAAAGCATTTTATCATGATGCTTCCGGACGGATCAAGGAGAATGATGAAAAGGAACGTATAAAAGTATTGCACTCTTCATAAAATTGTTTGCAGTTAATATCTAGTGAGAAGGCGATAGAAACTTTGGGGACACCCTAATATACATATGAGCCCTTTAACCCTTTGACTGCTAACTGTTTCAAGTTGAAGCGCTTCGCGTGGACGGCATGAGGCCCGCAGTTGCGATCGCTGGGGACTGAATACTTTTCGCGCAGTATGCATTTGTTTGCTCGCCGACTGCGCATTTGCGTCCATAGTCTACACTGCTAGCCCTCGCCTGGCGCATATATGCGCCCATAGCAGTCAAAGGGTTAAGATTTCGGTATTGCATTCAGCACAATCGTGCAAATTGGTATTGCATCTATGCAGACATTCAATTCCTTGGTTTTCTCCGAGCTTTTTCAAAAATCTCGATTCATTGCTCAATTATATCTTGCCCAATAGTAGCTTATATCTCCATCATTGCGAAGTGCAACGGAATAATGATAATAAAAAAACAGACCGCCGAACTGTCGAAAAACGAATTGGAACGTCTTCCTCGCAGAAACGACACCCGTCACTTTCGATCGACGTTTCCAAGTCGTTCTGCCGAGGAACGCCTGCCACATACGCCGCCGCCAGGTAATCTCGAGGGGCTCGTCCGGACTCGTGCCAGCGCGACACACGCGCACGTGTCGTGTGCTGCACGAGGAAACGTCGAAACATCGGACAGAACGTTGGTGCTGGTGCGACCCTGGATCATGGTTCAGTTTCAGTGGGCCACGGCCGTCTCGTAGCTATAAGGAACTTGAGGTGGTTGAAATATTTTATCAGTCCGAGATTAGCATCCCCCTCCACGGTGCAGCGGATCCTGCAGGACGAATCGTGTGGTGGAAATACTTTTAGTTCTGTTCGAGGCTCGTTTGACCGTAACAGCTTCGTTGGTCCCCTCTGTGAATTATCCGGGGTACGAATTTGGCGAATATCCGAGGAGTTCGAAGAGGGGTTGCGAATTCAATTTACGGCGTGTTATTAAGGGAATCGATTTCTCATTTAACACTATCGTCGGCAGAGGATTTATTGTTTTTAGAGGATCGGGCTTGCGAGGATTTCGTTGCATATTTATCGAGTCCTTTTGCAGGATAATTGAAAGGCTCGAATTTTATCTGACAGCTATTTTTAACATCGTTTGTTACTCGCGGCATTGACAAAGTTAGGTTTCTCTGTATTATAAAGTGTTGAGAAAGTGTTGGATATTTTTTAGTATGTTCTATACAGTGGTGATATTATTTTTCTTTACTAATTCCAATTTATATGTAGTGTTTACATACAGAGTTCAATAAGGATTTTCTCGTCTCCTATAGTCTTCATTATTCTGGTTGTTGTGTATCATGTTCTATATGTATATTTATTAGGTACTAAGATTAACGTATGCCTATATTAGATATACACACCTCCGTTTAACGAATCGAAGTAATTATTCCCTCAATATCCTATTCTTTATTCATAGTCTTACTTGTATCAACTCTCTCTCAACCGTCTCACACAGACATTTTAATTTTAACTCTCCCCTCTAGTCCAGCATCGCCAACTTACTAGCTTTAGAATTACTTCCAACACTGATTATGATTATTATTATGAGAATATTGTTTTGTAATTACCGCTTTTATTAAATGCCATTCATTATACATATACATGCACCGCTGCACGGAGCCAGTCGAAAATTACTGATAACCTCATGCAGAAATCCCAAACGCGCAAACTTATCTCTATATATTGAAACACTCGTGACGTTAAATGGAACAGACATGGAACTGTGCATATTAAAGATCACACTGATATGGTTCGGTTATTTCCGTTTCAGTAATTAAGATTGTGAAATGTTGCTTATGCCACGTGTCCGTCGTCGTAAGACAATTGCCCGCAGCCATGCATCGCTGATAATCATTAGCCTGAACATTGTATTTAGAATAAATTATACAACGATTATTGCAACGCCATTTGACGGCGCTAATTCCTCGTTTAAAATCATAAATATAATTGATTTCAGTCTATGTGTACACATCTGAAGGTTCAAGCGATATTTGCACTGTAGGAGTGGCTATCGAGATATCGAACATTCCTGTCGAACGGCCAGGTTGTTTGTATAGGTGATTCTTGGAGCATTTCGAGCGGCAAGCTATAATTTGACGTTTCACTTCTATTATTATTCATCACCTAACTGCCGGAATTCAATCGAAGACGGAGCAGTAAAAATGTACCGAGACCCAGATTGTTAACAAATTTAGAAACCTTGGTCACACGCGTTCCATAATTTGAACCATCAAATTTTCATAAATCGAAGCACTCGGAACTATTTCGAAGTTTCACAGAGGTGCCACCAACCGCTTGTTAAACGTTCCCCGAAAAAAATATTGAACAGAAAATCTATTCGCTTTGCTGGATAAAATACATCGCTCAAAAATGTCCACGAACGTCATCCCATTCGATGCAACGACCAACGCGTGCAAAACAACCGCGAGAAGCATCGTTCGAGCAAAAACGTGGATAAATCCTGCGCGGACACGAACTCGCCCATATTTTCACCGTACGCGAAACAGTCCCACCGTCACACCGCAAAGTCTATCTCAAAATATGAAACCTGTCGAGAATAAAATTCCAATGGAACGAAACACCAAGGGGGAACCGCTTCGAAACGAGCGACAATTTCTTCGACAAACCGTGTTCGTCGTATAAATCGACGAAGCAAGCGGGCCCATTAAAATCGGGCAGATATTGCACGCCGGGAAACACGGACGATCAACGGATCCGTGTCTTTTCTGCGCCCCTTTCAAAGCCGCAGCATAAAGCAACTGAAACTGGGCAATCTCAAAGAGACTCGGTCGCGCGGCGACGAGGAGCTTCTCCTTAATCACGCTGCCTTAAATCGCAATCTCGAGATGGGCCGCCTCGCAGGTACGACCATCGCCGAGGATGGTCCCGAGAAGCTGCACGAGGCGCGTATGGAAAGTTATCGCATGCGAAGTTTGCGAATTCACGGATGGCGGGCCGGTTCGTTGTTTCCCGTAAATGCTGCGTAAAAATTGTGGATCGTTCGGTGCGCGAACGCCGGCACAGGATACGCGGGCGGCTCGTAAAGTCGAGGTTTCTGTCACGCTTCCGGTCAGTAACTGCCTCCGCCTCGTAAATCCTTGGCAGAACGACGAATTTTGCATTGGAAATGTTGCCGACGTGTTACGAGGAGCGCTACCCTTTATACGGGGGTTTGTTTTTTAAGCTTTAAGGGTTGCGCTTTCGGGGCAAAAGTTTACGAGCGAGTCGACGTAACTGGTTTCGCGGGGATGATATTTTTGTTGGGGTCATATTCGTCCTGAAAGGGGTTTAAACTCGTTGCTGTTATAGTAAGAAGGAGAATAACGAGTTAATAGAATAGTATTATTGTTTTATTAAAGGAGATAAATTGAAGAAAATGATGTTCTTATATTATAGTTAAATGAGTTGCTTGAATTTAGGAGATTATTGGTTTCGTGTCAATAAGAAACAGAACAAGCTGAATTTCCTGCAACATTCCTAAAACTGTACTCAACATGACAGGCAAATTCATATTAATATGACGTTCACCGGAATACATCAATTTATTTGATTTATTTCAAAGCAACGACCTTCTCGAACTTGTCTTTTCAAATATTATTGAAATGAAAGGTGTTAACATGTTGCACGAAAATGGGAGAAGGATCGAAACAGAAATAAATGAGTATCGGTTGAGCGCTGTTTCTAAATAACGTTCTATTCCTCTCAATCAAAATTTGAATCTATAATCGTCAGCACGGGCCCGTCAACTTTCCTGAACTGACACCTCTCTTACTAAACCTCCCATAGCAATTACACCCTGCACAATCGTAATTCACATGATATAATCCATTCGCAACGTCGCACGTGTCATCGCCGAGCGGTCAATTGTCGTCTCGTGACGTTCAATTTGTTCAATTCTCAACACCCACGAAAACCTTGGAGTAGGAAGTGAAAAAAGCGCGCGACGCCGCGTGAACGATGACAGGTCCGGCGGTTTTTTTGTCGCAACGGGGCATTTAAACGGGGCCCACGCGTCGCGGGACCACCGGGCGATATCAAGCGGATCTGCAATTGAGACGAGCTTGATTAATTAATTAGTCTCCAGTCTCGTGTCAATTCTCTAGGCGCGAAAGCGCCGACGACCGTGAACCACGCGCCCACTGACGCTGGCGCTTCTTCGTCATTCTTCCTTCCACATGATTTTTCGTTTCTTGCTCTCTGTTCTCTGCGCTTTTGCGATTTAAACGATGCACCGCGGCCCCTGTGGAGGGAAATTGTGGTCCGCTTGGCTGCGGTGAGTTTGCGGGGATGGATGGGCAGGGGGCTAGAGAATCGGCGCGGTTTTGAGGTTCTCCCTGAGACTCGTACACTTGGGGCTGAAAATGATATTATTTAGGCTTGCGGCGGAGAACCGAGAGTTGGCCGTATGGAATTAGGTGGGAACCGAGAGGCCGCGGTGCAACATGTGGCAAGTTTCGACAGTTTCGAAAAATACTTGCAAACGAGAAACCGAAGGCAGTACTTTGTGCCAGAGAGAGTTCTGCTTCACCTTAAAGGTACATATGTAGAGCTGCGGACAGCATTGTTCCTTTAACAATCGACGAGAGTGGAGGAAAGTTTAAAAGAAAAATAATGTATTTAAATATTGACTCCGAAGATCAACGGAGAAGAGATATCCAACTTTACCGGTTCTATACAGATGCAGAAGTTGGTAAACCGAGTCATGGTACTGCGTGATATTCATGTACGTTTTCTCCGCGTGGACGAACACTCGAGAATTTTTTGGGGTAAACGTGTATTGCGTAAGAGACACTTCGAGCCTTCTGTGTTCTAAGAAGGACGGCAAAGTGTTTGGGTAATGAGCACGACGTGATACGTTTGATCGTCCGCTACGCGCTATAACCACTCAATTAATTATTCTCAAGTAGCGTTGATCGTCGGTCCTGCGTATTGAATCGAGTTCCAGGGGCACACTGTGCACATGCTTTAACTCCTATTGTCCGCGCACATTGTTATATTATTATTCCTTTTTCAACTTTTCATAGGATTGCCCGCGCTGGAAAAATTCGGACAAATGAAACACTAGTAACACATTCGATAATAGACGTCTCTTCTCGTTTCCTTTGTTTGCGATTATTGCGTCCGATTCAAAACAGATATGGAATTTTCTTACGATTATTTTGGAACAATTGGTATTCCCCTCAAAGTTTTTCGCCTTAACTTCAACAGTTGTTACTGCGTACCGTGCACTATTAATCGAAACATTTATTTAACGCATTTACTATTACCTTTCTTTATCGTAATTTTCCTTGGAACTTGCTGCACAGGCGAACTACCGTTTGCAACAAAAATGTCTGACCCTTTTCAAGGTGTCTCGTGTAAAATTGTTAATAGAACCTTTATTATCTTATCTACCAGCAAATCTTCAAAATTAAATACCTTTGGTCTGAAAACTCCTTCCGTCCCTTATAATTACATCCCTCATATTAATTGAACTTCTGTCTCCTTCCAAAAAAAGCAAACAAATCCCAACAACTCACATAAAATTTCTTCCACCGAGTGCTAAAAAAAGGATCCAAATCCTCCGAAGCTTGAAACTCTTTTGTCCCCTCAGTGCAATTCGAATAATAAAATCTTGCATCCCCGCGACCATATCGCCTCGACCCCCTTCGTGCAACCCCGTGTTCACCCCAGGACCAAGCAAATAATTTCAAGCAAATATGTATGTGAGTGAAGCTTAAACCTCTGTGTTACATGGCCGGTTGGTGCAGCCATCGACGTGGCTGTCTAGCGATGTACATTTTGTTTTTGGTGAGATCACTGTCGATCTACGACGGTGCTCCAACCAGCGGTTCGGTTGCAGACTTTGTATCGTAAAGAAGGTCCCACGAAGAAAACTATAGCTTACGCAAAGGAAAAATCGAAACTGCTCGCATTTACACAGATGACGTTCCGTCTATTGACTCCTCTTCCTGGCAAGAAAGAATCCGAACGAGTCACGCGGTTAAACGGGCCGGAGCGGTCGCCGCGGCGTGATCGACGCTCGAATAGAAGATGATATCGTTCGAGGGAGAAAAGGAGGGAGAAAGAGGGAGAGAAAGAGAGAGAGAGACACTGTTCGGTCAGCTTGAAATTTGCATCGAGCTATAAAACTGCACGCACGCGGCCGTGCTTCTGGTTATGTCAGCATCCTCTGGCAGACAATGGACGACCCCGTGGTATTGTTCGGCAAGCCTGTGTACACCGGCTGAGCGTATGGCTACTATTTCGTGGTGATTCTTACTAATCGATGTAATCGCGTGTACGTGTGTATGCGCCATGTACGCTTCCACGTGCAGCCGACGCGACGTACATTATTGTGTAATACGTAAGTTTCGGATCGACGCTTCGGAATTTTTGTTCGCCGACACGCGCGGTCGGGTAATATATTTGTTTCTTTTTATTTTCCCCTCTTTCGTTTATTTTTATGGGGCGGAATTTTTTCCCCATTTTCTCCGGCGACTTTTTCTTGTTTTATTTTGGCCCGCGTTTAATTTTTCGTTTCTTTCCCTTTGAAATATTTGAATTCCGCTGTGTTCTTGACGCATTAACTTCCAGCTGTTTCGTTTCACTTTATTGTCCGTGATACTTTAATATTATTTATGTCGAATATTTCTGATAATATTTTACTGTTAATCACGATCGCTGTTATACAAGAGGGAGCGTTGCGCGAAATTTTAGACGTTGCGTCGTTAATCATTTGTACCGGGCGGCACGGAGAAATGAAATGAAATAAAAGTGTAATAAATAGTACGATAAATCTGTCGAAGATGACACATCCGCGACATTTTATTCAATCAATCGTGTTTAATCCACAGCAGGGTATTTATATCGTATCAATAACGAATATTTATTCAGAAATTAACGACTGATTGAAGTAAACAGCTTGTTTCATCAAGGCATTTCGCTTCGAAATACAAAAAATTACGATATTTGCGTTGTACAGGTACTTCTTCTGGAAATTTCTAAATGAATGGAACAATCATTTGTAACTGTTGCATAAAATATTCTCGGGCGAGTAAAAACTATCTTGCTCGAATGCCATAGTTTGCGCACAATTTTAATTAAGAATAAATAAATCCTTGTCAGAAGCTGGTTGATTCATTAACCTGGAAAGGTGTGCGCAGGAACACCTGCGGTCGATTAATCATTCTAAAGTAAACCATATCAAGGAAAAATTAGCTTAATGAAACACGAATGCTCGAATGAATTATGTTGTCTGCAATTATATACATATAATTTAACAATGAGATTTGTAACTATCAGTGTCAGTGAACATATTACTTGTAAATAGAAATCAATCGTCTTACGTGCATCGAATCATACCTTCAGACACGACGATCCCTGTCAAATAAATATTAATACACTTTTATTCATCGCTTTACGCAAGTGTCATACATTTTCTTTCAACTCGATATTTCCAGAAAATACTGTTTTTTCAAGACTTGAATTTTTCTTTCGGTGAGTTACTCGATCCTGTAGCAACGATTAATTTTTTATTCAAAGCTGTTTCAAAGTCATTCGTGTCCACATTATTATTATTCCTATACTGTTCACGTTTCTTCTGCATTTCAAAAAACACCAACAGCATTATACTCACGTATCTATTCTATATAAATACATACAGATTTACAAGTTTTCACTAAATCACCTTTCCACGTAACTGTGGTCCGTTCATCCAAGGGCTACGAACGAAAATCCAAGCCACTTAATTCTTCATCGACGCGGCTGAAATCAATTCAACTTATATAGAGATCCTCCTGTGTACGAAAAGCCAAGGAAACCGGCACTAGCGTGTCGAGCAGCGTGAAATATCGCGCAAGAAAGCTCGCGTTAATCTCGAAGACGTTGATTAATCCCTGCAGACTCCTCGCACGGGTTCAGTTCAACGCCGAAACGAAGGCACACCTAGTTGATATTGTGCACTGTAATTATTTCGTCCTTGGGCGATATTGATATCGGTGTCAGGGTTATAGAACATCAAATAAAAAAGTTGCTCAATACCACGAGTCTACGCGAAGCATGCGTAAAATAAATACGAAAACAGTTCGCTTGAAATTTTATTCGATACAATGTCTCCAAATTTCATGAATCGCCCTATAGCAATATTCTGGAACAATTCAGTGTCTTTATAATTATATTAACAATCAATCAAAAGATTATTCATGTCCCGATTTTCAGGATAGAGACGGAATAGAGAAGAAGTGTACAGAGACTGGATCAAATTTTTTCCCACGTGTCTATACGAAATAGAAAATAATTATAACCAGTTAGGGAAAGTAAACGTAATTCTCTCCTCAAATATTGCAAAAATAGTTCCGACTCCCTGCGACGTGAGATTTCCATGGAAAGAAAATATTTCTCTGACAGTTCTCGAGGGTATCTGAAATACGTCGAGGAAATTGGAAACCGTATTTTCATATTTTCCACGAATTACGTAAGAGAAGTAGGAGGGCCATACATGGCCGGCGTTTCATCGGTCAATTTCTCGATTCCTGCTTGTACAATGGGACTTGAAGAAGCGGCCAATTAGACGGTAGGAGGATTCTGTACATACCAATCGCTGTCGGTAGGATTAGCTGATAGCTCTGAATACATTGCCAGTCGGTCCCTAATGACCGGTCTCGTATCAATGGATTTGAATACGGCCTGAAAGTGCGAGGTTTCCTTGCCGACTTGGTTGCAATGGAAATCAATCCGTCACTGGTACGTTCGACAGTTTTGGGAGATTCGACGGAGTAGAGATAGCGTAGCGAAAGAGAACAAAAAAATTGCTTGACCATGATATGAGAAATGCGATGAAATGGACAGACTCATTTAAATCAGTTCACCTTCAAATATTATATTTTTGAGAATTGGGAACGATTGTCAGCGAAGATTTGTTTCGAACGATATGTAGAGCAACCGTATTTTTTTTTTGATGCAACGATTTGAACATAATGGGATCGAGGAAATTATGTAAAGTGGAATTTACGAACGAGAATAGTATGAAATCAATTTTCAGGCACGATTTCAGCGATCGATTGTCTTTGACATTGACACATTTTGCAATAATTCTCCGGTGGTCTTCCCGTAATGAGAAGGAAACCGATGTGTGCGCATAGTATTCGGTGCGTTTCGACAACGTTGACTAAGGAAGATTTCGTAGAAAATACACCTGTCGATATTTATCGTTTTTTCATTTCTCATTGAATACTGACAAATTTCCGTACCCAGTCTTCTCCATCGCGAATTTCCTTAGTCGTGGGTTTCCCAAAACAAGTATACGTGGAACTGCGAGAAATCTTAGTAATAACAAATAATGAATAATCTTGAACAGCGAATTTCTCAAGTTGCCCAACATCTTTTAAATAGTACAACATTTCTCGCATGCATCTCGGCGAGAAACACATCAAATGAAACATACCGATTTGAACCTCGTCTGCGAAATCTCCAATGAACGAATTGCGCATCGATGCAATTGCAATTGAGGGTTCGCGGCGCGGGCGATTGGCCGCCCGAAAATAATTACCTTTTCGTTTCTATTGGACGATCGACGTGCACAGTGCACGATCCAGCGGCGGTTTATGCATATTTAAGAAAGCAGCGATTCAGGCCGGAATTTCGCGCGATTCCGCGACTCCTGTTCTATTATGCATTCTCAATCAGCGAAGTGGAACGTTCCTCTGTTTCACGAAGCGGTGTGCAACAATCGCGATTACGTGGAACCTGCTATAAAAATGGCAAAGCGCTCGTGTTGTACTGGAAAGGGGAACGAACTTTTTTTTGGGAGGGGGGGGGGCTATTTGAGGATTTGGCGAAGCAGAATTTAAATCTGCGCGAAAATTATTTTGGATCTTCAAACAAGTGACGACGATTATAAGTTACGAATCGTCGGGATACTTTTGTCGGTGTTCCTTTGTACGTTCAATGTTTTGATACGCACGATAGCTTGATAATAATATAGTAGTGCAACAATATAAGAATAATATAATGTATCGAATAAAATGATTCAAATCGCTTTACAATTATGCAACAATTCCTGCATACGATTCATTCGGGGACGGCGGGTTTTCCTTTTAATTCTAGAAATTATTTTAGAAAAGAATTCTTGCTATTGCGGTAAAGTGATGAAAATGATTCATGGTTTAAGATAACTTCATAAAGATAAAAGAATAGAAAACGAAATCTTCGAATTAATATCTGCTCAGCTGTTATTTACGAAGAGAAAAACAAGGAAGAAATCTGAACAGATATCAATAAAAATATCAATCGTCCGGTCTTGTAAAGAAAATTGCTCAGGTACAGCGTTCGCAATACGAAATTACTTCATAAACTATCAAGTCCTCGTGCAACAAGACGGACACCAGTTAAATGTTCCTCGATTCCATATCTCGTCAGAAAGTTTCGTAGAAGTCGGTGCACAACAATGATACCCCTGTTATATTCTAACTCTGTCCGGCAAATTTCAAGGAGAGGAGAATCGATTTTGGTACGGTCGAGTGGTGCCCTTTATCGTACAGCGTCTCGAAGGATCGACTGTGATACAATATTCGTTTGTTCTCGTTCGTGCAATCAGAAACACGAAATCGCGAAACTGGACGTTTCTGTGCCCGCACGAATTCTCCCTGGAACGAAGAGTCTTTACCCCCAAGACAATTCACAGAAATGGTGACGACGTCCTCGGCGGAGAATCATTGTCCGCAATAATTCGAATACCGAGAAGAGCAAATTTTATCCCGGACGATTTAACGCCGTCGTCGTTTGACTGAAAAAGTGGAAGCTTCTGGGAAAGGAAGAGGAAAAGGAGAGTGCATCGGGTAAAGTTTTGATGTACGACTAGTTTGCCGGTTGAATTGTCCGTGGCGAATGAAGATAAATGGCTCAACTGAAGAAAGAGGAAGACGGCGGCGCTTTTCTTGCGGAGGTGAAACATTCGTCGGCTGCGTTTTCGAAATAGCTGGATGAGCTTCAGCAACGTGTTCTGAACGATTTTATTGAGAATGATGTGCACTTTGTGACACGCTATGTTGATTTCTAAGGTGGAAAGCTCGGGGATTTTTCTGTCCAATATTTTACTTCGTCCGATTTTTGTGATTTATGGTTTATACGCGTCGCTAATAATTCGAGTTATAATAGAGGCATTCACGGAAAGTTGGCGAACGAAAAGATTTGTATGCAAAATGGTAGTTTGATTGCATAAAGAAATTAGTTAAGAAAATTGAGAGACAAAACTGTGATAATCTTCGGATTGATAACATGTCGAATACTTATTAATCAGCTTTCGAATCGTTTAACATTATTGACACTGTCACAGAAATTTACCATTGTACAAACTTTTGGGAAGAGTTCGCGCTTGTGTGCAACTGAACAAATTTCGCGAAAATTAATTGCATTAAAATTGTAATCCTCGCAGAAATTCAGCATCTATTAGTCTGACATTAAACCCTTAGGTAATCAATCTTATAGAACCGCGAACTGTTAATTTTAACACCCGCATAAAGCGCAGTTCAATTCACTACCATTTATTTCCTTTAACAGTGTCGGAATAAACGACAACGAACGCCAATTAATTTCTTGCAGCATTTAATGGGCTCGAATTTCAATTATTTTCATACAAATATATTATTTATGAACACGCATAAAGGAAACCGTCATTCATTCGTTCGCTGTTCACTCGAACTTTTTTTTACAACGACGAAAGCAGAACAGCAGATATTTCCTAATCCATCCACAATGTATTGATAATATAACAAGGCCTTGATTAACCCGTTTAATTAAAACCGAACATCGCCGGGTTAATTGAGCCCGAGGATAAATCTTTGAAAACATATTTGCATACGCGATATCGTTCTTTACGTAACAGTGAACGTGTCTCAATTTCCAACATTTCTTCGCCCTTCCCTGTCTAATATCCGAAATCTCGAATGGTCGGAACTCAATTTAATCATGACGCTACAATGTATCCGGAAAACCAACGGGGGAAAAAAGTCGAGGAAATTCATCTGGGATATTAAAGCAGTTCCACTTGCCCGGGCGGATAAGTCCGGTATCCGCGGAGGGGCTGGCAGAAGACACGCTCGAAAACGCTTTAAATTGTCTCGAATTCGCAGAGCTGGCCACGGGGAGTGCTCGTTAAAACAGAATCCTCGTGTAAAAAGCCGCGCATAAATCTCGACACTGGGGGATATGGTTATCGCCAAGGCGTAATCTCTCGACGCTTCTAGGTCAGAGTCTAGTGGCACGTACACAGGGTGTTGGAAAAGTAGGCTCGAAGAGGGCTACTTAACGCTAGATAACCACGGTGTCGTTCATTATTGCAACAATATTAGAAATGGTGTCAAATAAATCGACAAAATCGCTGAATAGCCTCCCGTAAAATGATAATCGAATATTCGTTGAATTTCTTCCCGCATTCCATTAGAAGATTTCCGAACGGTGAAATTGGCCGTGCAATAAATCCGCGTTAATTTCCCCCGTGATCGCGATCGCCGCAAATATTCGAAGGAGCCACCAAAAATAATTGAGTCGAGGTTGAAATGGAAAGCGCGTGGGCGTTGATGATTTTTCCGGTTCGATCGCCGCGTCGTTATTGCCCCTTATTTTATTTACGGTGACCAGGCGGAAGCTTAATTTTAGGCAGGATAAATATTTTCAATGCCGTCGAAGCGACTCCTTACGATAGCTTTGGACTCGAACGAGTTCGCTCGCTCGACCAGCTCGACCCGAGGATGAATAAAGTAACAGCTTACGTCTTCGGAATCCGCGAACATTTATAAACCCCCGTCCCAAAGATAGAAAATTCCGAAATTTCGAGGGAACTTTCATCGTTTAATGCAAAGCTTATTTAACCGTCTGGGTCGCGGCGGACAGTGGGTTTGACAATTAAGTAGGCACTGTATTTCATATTTTATATTTTACAGATTTTACGGATTTCATCATTTATTGATCCTAATGCAAGGTTATAAGTAACATTACTACACGATACGCATCTAAACTTGAGATAAACAAATCAATTTTTCTATTTATTTTATTTATTTTTACAAAAATCTCATTGAATTAATAATGAGCAAGTAATGTGATTTAAAAATGTATAACAATATAGCGTTAAAAAGTATTGCTCAAAAACAGCGTTATTTTTGACTATGTCATAAACCTGACAACTAAAAGGAAGAAAGTTGCGGTATACGAATTAATAGATTAATTTAAGTAACTTTGGCTACAAATAACGATTTTGGCCATCGATATACATTATCGATTACGAATGTTTCGTTATGATTATAGCTGTTGGGGCCCCTGGTCGTTTTACTTATCTCGCACACACTTTTGTTGCAAGGAAGACATCAATTTTTCAAAGGAATTATTAAGAATTATGAATTATTAAGGAACAATTTGGTAGTAAAATAGTGACCATGCAAATGTTTATAATTCCCATTATAAGAAGAAAGGTAACTGACACCATTCCAATAAAAATTGAACCGCTAACTACTTTCTTGAAACGTAAATACACAAACTATTGTAGAACACTTTCGAGAGTTTAAGACAACGTTTGGCCGATCGTGAGAAAAATATGGAACGAATTCATCAAATTGGACCACACGTTTGCAGTATAATAATAAAATAATTAAACAATTAACATAATAATTCAGAAACAACAAAATTTCTGTTCTGTGCCACCTAATAATTCAACATCTGAACACTTTCCAATTGCACTTTTCCTCATTCCATTTGAATCATAACCTTGTCGGAAAACGCCTGCGCCTCGAGGCAAAACGTTAACTTTCCTTGCCCCCTCGAATCTTCCGTCGGCTTGTCGAAAAAACAAAACCATCCCCCCGAACCGTGCAGGGGCCCTCCCCCAATCGAACGCGCGAGGACTCCAAAATGAAAAAAGGATGAAGAAATCCCGCTGAAACGCGGTGACAGTACCCGAGACGACGAAGACGAATAAATCGAGATTAAACAGGTGCTCGAAACTTTCCACGAAGGTGTCGCTATGGAAGCTTGCGTTCACGAGTGCGTACTGACGAAGAAGCACTTCCTCGCTCTCTTAGCGGCGGTTTTCGAGCCAAGCTAGAAGTACCAGCACATTTATTGCCCCGATGTAGCCACGTTATTACTCGGGGAAGTGGGCCAATGTTGCCCGCCCGGCCTGGAATCGAACTGATTAAAGCGGACCTTTCAGAAATTGCGCTCCACTAGCTCTGTCTCCCCCCACACTCTTTTCTTTTTTCATTTAACGGCGAAGGTATTCTGATTCTTTGGACTTTGGCGGATTGGATAGTTACGCTCCGCTGGGTGGGAGCACTTTTGTTTTCATGCGTTTGAATAGATTGCGTAGTGTAACTGACCTCGCCTCTTTTTAATAAGAAAAACGCGAGATGAGATGTACGAGTCAACTATCACTCGGTCTCACAATAAGCTTACCGTGGAATCTTTCTCGTTATTTGCAACATCGAATTGCCCAGTTCCGTTTCCCCCGGTATTGAACCAAAACCCTGTGGGGGCGACGGAATGATCCGTTAAACAATTACAATTGAACGTCCCCCGTAAGTATTATTGTACAATAACGGTTCCAAGCTGTGCGTTAATTATGACTCGAGCGTAATTCGCACCTTCGTCGCGCCCGAAGGGTTCGCAACAAACAGCGGTAACGTTTCCGTCGTCTGGAGTGATGCCACTTCGTTTAAATCCCTCGCCCCCTAGACCACTTAATCGCTGAAAAGATGAAGCTGAAAGTAAGTTGAGACAAAAGCGTCGGGGGCTCGTTAATTAAACTTTCGCCCTTGGAGAATGCTGCCCCGGTCTCGGGTTTTCCGTGTATCATCGAGGAAAAGCAAATGCACTCGGCCTGCCGCGGTCTGAATCTTCTGGCAGGATGGCGATGAATCGTCGTTTTCCGTATTCACTGGTGACCCTTCGCAACGGCGTAATGATTTTACCGCTGCTACCGGGTCAGCTGTGAACGTGAAGCAAGTATTTGGTGCGTGATGTTTTCGTGCGTGCATGTGAAACAATCATCAATCATAGAGGTGGGGATGAAAATTTCTGCGGGACACGAACGAGGAGCTTATACTTTTTTTCAGGAAACGGTCAGAGGAACGATAGAACGTCACGATCGAGAAATGAACATTCGGTTTCTGCATTTGGAGAAAGATGCGTGAACGACGAGTATTAACTGCGGGGCATAGTACGATAATGATTTTACGATTTGTAAAGATTCGATTATTATGAATTTAGGAATGATGTCATAATTCGGTTTCAATTGCTAGATATTATTATTACGCTTGTTATTAACGTCGCCGGTGTAAATTCCGCGAAGTTTAATCAAAGTATCAATCGAACAATATTTTGTATACTAATAAAAATTAGATACGAGAATATCTGATATACTTTCCCGTTCCAAATTGGATTGTATTGATCGTATTTATATCCATGCATTTATTCCTATCACGCGATCATACGTCTCGCTGTTCCACGAAATTTCGTTTGATCCGAGCCCAGTTTAAAATAACGACCGCCATGTCTCCGTTCAGTAACTAAAATTTTAGCCAGATGAAATCGGTGGAAATTCACACGGACAAGCTTTCGTCAAGCTTTCGTCGGCTCGTATAATGCATTCTGGTCAACAGCGGCGCCAAATAAAACGCAATAACTCTTGATAAATAATTCACGAGAAAGCACTCTGACGACGGGGAGTGTCTTGCAAGTTTTGCACGCGATATTCTTTCCCTGCCACCGTTCGCTCGTCTCAACCGAGAAATGGAATTAAAAGGATCCCTCGACTAAACAGAATGAAAATAAAATCTTCGCCCGGCGAGCACGTGGCGGACCGCTTAAAACGTTGGCTTAGGTCTCCTGGTAATTGAGTAAAGTTGGCCCGTAAAGACAATCCGGAGAATGGCCGGTTTTAGGAAGGTCGCAACCTTTTGCGGTAAAGTAGGTTACGCGCCGGGACCTGAATGCAAATTTCTAATGCAAAATTCACCGAAGGCTGACTTATTTCGCGGCCAGACGGAGAAAATAATTGCAATAGAGAAACCCTTCTACGTTGTCCCCGAAGAAACAGAAAACTTGCTGCTTTAACTGGTTCACGACGAAACCGCGGGTTCGGCTTTAACGATTCTACTTGGTTGTTAAGCATAACGTATCGCGCTGGGATTTGTCGGGACTTCTTTATACGTTTTCGATTTTGCGCCGAGATGGTGTACAGAAGTAAAGATAATTGGTATTAAGCATTATGGATATTTCGATTTAAGAGAAATGGGGTATATTAACGATTTTCAAACGTGTTGTGTACACTGTGAACAAGGAAAATGAATTTGGTGCGGCGCGCCAAATAATTTGGGTTATTTGAGGGAAAATAGGTGCTTCGAGATGCTAAATCCATCGCGACATTAAAACTTGATTGCAATTTAATTAAATGCAATTGCACATAATGCTTGCAGAGCATTTCCGTTGACCAAAGGAATGTGCTCGATCAGGGCTGAAATAAGTGTTCGCTGGAAGTCGTACCTTGACTGCACTGTAAACATTGAACAAGTGGGTTTAATGTTTTAATATGCAGGAGTTTCAATGTATGATTATTACAGATTACATTGAAACAATTATTTTTTCGATATTCGAACATTCATTTTGTACATATGCCATTCGACACACTGCGCGGTGTTTCGTCGCGTCTGACTGCAGTGGGACATTCTACTTGACAGTTTTACGTCGTTTCGAAGGTCTATTATTTGTTCGACTTTTTTCCACATACTTTGCAAATTATTTCACGAAGTCGTTGGAATGACAAGTGTTAAATTTTTTAACACAGATATGACTTTATATTTATTGACAGAGGTGATACAATTAATTTCGAATTTGTTTTATTGGGTCGCTAAGTATATTGAGATTTAGACGATTATAATATCGCATAATTTTCTTTACTGTTCGTACTCGTACTAACGTTGTCGGTTTTGCTTTTCTTCTTTATTTCAGATTCTACTGGGACCTCTGCATGCTCCTCCTGCTGGTAGCTAATCTGATAATTCTGCCAGTCGCCATTAGTTTTTTCAATGACGACCTAAGTACTAGGTGGATAGCCTTCAACTGCCTTTCTGACACGATATTCCTCATAGACATTGTCGTCAACTTCAGGACAGGTGAGTTAAGAAAATAAAATAGCGAGAAACATTTCTCTTTCGCTTTGGCAATATTTAGGTTACTAAAAACGCATCGTCAAACTATCAATTAATTGATGTTAGAAAAATTAATATTGCAATAGAGAACACCGATTTTCCTCAATTAATTATTCAAGTTCCAACAAAATTAATGTTAACACTCAAATACGAACGCGGTACGATAAATATAGGCAAACGTTAAACTCCGGTTGTCCTGGTGTTTAAAATGGAAAGAAACGAGCCCAGGAAGCCCGGAATATTTGTTAATCCGAATCCCGTTTCGTCGCGAAAAAGTTCCTCGTTCCAATTGAACTCTGCCTGCTCGTTTAAGGCCTTATCGACGGTGGCCTGAAGTATTCAACTAAAATCGTTCGATTCAAGGATGCAAAAAGAAGGGACAGAGAGGGGTGGCGTTTTGCTGGGCGATCACGACAGGACTAATGGTAACCTCGTGTCCACGGAAGGGGGATCAGAAACGGCGCAAAGTTTGCATTGTCGCGTGCACGTCGGTAAAAGGACATTGAAGGAAGAATGGTCGACCTGGTTCTTCCTCTCATTTTTTCGTGGCCCGTTCCCCGCTGGTCTCATCAAGCCAACCCAAATCTCTGCCACCTCTCCCCAAACGGCTATTCGGTTAACTATATCTTAGAATTCTGGTTTCGACTGCGAGTCACTTGGTATATATTTCAAACTGTGCGGAATCTCGAGTTCCCTTGGATGTGCGCGTTAATCTTTAACTTGGGAAAATGAGGAGAGGGTAGAAGTTTCTGCGAAATGTTTTTTTTAGGAAAGTAGATGCATCCTTAATGTTCGCAACTTTTCAGCAATTAATTTTTACGCAAATTGCACGAACTTTGGAAGAAATATGCGGTTCTTTGCAGAATAGGAGGATCAACGTTTGTTTAAGACAGTGATAGATAGTGTGAAATTGAGATCAATTTTTGGAAACTGATGGATACAAATTTTCCTTTCATAATTCACTAACTTTATTAAGTGTATTAATTATTACGACTGAAATATTTGAAATACAATATTTGTCTTCCGATGTATAAATGGTGAAGTTTATTTTTCTTTTTTTTTATGAAAATGAATGCTCTTGTAAATATCAGAATGGGACAATATTATCCGGTTCTTATTTCATTCTATTTCATTGTATTCAAAAATGTTGGAAGATATCTTCTTCGCATGAAATGTCTCATTTTCCCAGGCGTTACCTTAGCCGCGATTAGGTGATATTGTTGCCAGGTGCTTTGAGCTGCATCTGCCTTTGAGATAACGTCAGTGTCGCCGCCCCGAGAAAACTCGGGGCAGGTTTGAAAAGAAAGTGCCTCTAATTGTTGACATTAAAGAGGAAGTCGTTGTCGAGAAACCGGTAAAAGCGGGCGAACAATAAAGCGACATCCGGAAAGTCGTAGAACATTTTAGGCGGGCAGATTACGTTTTAAGAAAGCTATATCCCGGTGGGGAACGCTAAAATTAACTTGCTTCTCGAAAAAGGCGGATTGAGCCAAGAAAACCACTTTCGGGGCGTTCATTTTTCCTTTGGCAAAGGTAAAAAGCAGAAATGGAACAATTAATTCAGCCGCAATGTACACGAAATACATTATGCTGTTTCATAATATACTATTTCGTAATATTCAGACTTTACGCGAAGAAAAGAATTTCTGCTTACGCGATTGACGCATCCTTTACCAGTCGACAGGTCCAATCGAAACGAGCAACTCCCGCCTCGAAAGTCTCCTACCACCTTTTTACAATTCGCGAGTTACGAAATGTCCGCACGCACAGTAACCGAATAATCGGGAATTAATCTGAACCCCTTGGTGTTATTTTCGACATCGAAAGAAAGTTACGTGTCGCTTGCCTGTACGGTGCTGTACGCGTCCCGAATGTTTCATAACTTTCCGGGCACTCGCAAAACCATCAAGAGGAATCGTATATCACCCGACGTCAGAATACGTCTTCCGCAATTATTAAATCCAGAAGGGCCGCGAAATAATGGCATCGCACGACACATACACACACTGGCACAGGTTTGGACGTTTCGTTACCGTCGCGGAATTAATTTGAAACGCGTTCAAGTTCGGTCCCGGGAACGGGGTGAAAATGGGTCACGTGCCGCCCCCGATGAAAAGCCATTGTACGCGTTAAACCGTGCACGTGTGTGCCACGTCGATTCGCGATTGTTGCGAATTCTTGAGCTAGATTATCGGCTGTCGGGCAATATTACGTTCCATACGCCGCATACTAACGCCTGGACGGGCGTACGTCGGCGAAGACGATCGTCGATGAAATGTTTGCATGTTAATGAGGAGGTCGATTCCACGGGAAAGACGCAACGGCCCCAGTGCAGCCGGAAGTCGAGGGTGGACTGGATTATCTGGCGTAAACCGACGTTTCGTTTGCCGTTTAGTGAAAGTTGGAACTGCTGTAACCATGTTGGGATACAAATGCATTGGCCAATTATTAATGATGCATAGATTTTCAATTTTGATTGGAATAATTATTAGCGGAATGAGTCACCGAAATTAGTAACATTAGTACATGTTGAAACAACATGGGGGATGTTTTATAAAGAAAGAGAACAGTGACGCAAAATGTTCAGTCGTTTCTTTGCGATAATACGGAAAAGTGATTTAAACATATTCTGCGTTCGATTTCAGCGTTTCTCTTGGATTCAAGATCATTTTTTTATATTGTGTCCACGTGTTGTATTATTCCAGGCATAATGCAACAGGATAACGCCGAACAAGTAATCCTGGATCCGAAGTTAATCGCGAAACACTACCTCAGGACTTGGTTCTTTCTCGACCTCATTTCCTCCATACCACTAGACTACATTTTCCTCATATTTAATCAAGTAAGTGCATATTAATTATCGTCCGCCTTGCGTACATACCTCCTGCCTCAATTCTTCCGCAGGAGCCGCGACTTGGTTACCCGGCTAACTCGATTTATGTAATTAATCTGTTTACACGAGCCTTAACGAGATGCGCAGTATTTCAACGAACGATTTTTCCAGCTGCACACTCGCAATGAAACAGATGTGTTCCTTGACACGCGAGGCTGCAGCCGTAAATTTTCCACGTTTTCAATTTAATTGCAAACTTGTCAGAGGATATGCCGTTTAAAATGTTTAATGTTTAAACGCCACGTCGCGTGCGTGTAACGTCGTACGATTTCAAGTCATCCCCCGGGAACGGGGTGGTGGTTTTACCCAGATGGAATAATTACAAAATAGACTTGCTTCTATGTTCTCACGCTTGCCTGTATTCATACGTTATTTCAGCAAGACGTTTAATATTTGGAACATGTGCTGACGCAAATGTTGAATTAATATTATCGAAGTAGAGGCCACCGTTTGCATCAAATATTTTAGATATTTATTACAACATTTAGATAATGAAGATATTCGAGTTAAACGGAGAATTTTGCAAATAAGAATACCATTAACTTTAACGTACATCTCCGTTCCGTTTTATTGAAACAATATTTATAATCCAATTACAAATACAAATGACACGATATTTAATTTTGCCCGGGAAGTGAAAATTATTTTCACGGCATCGAATGCCTCGAATCAGTGTTACGTCTAAAGGATTAATCGTTTATTACGTTGCTCAGTTTCAGGACTTTAGCGAGTCCTTCCAGATCCTGCATGCTGGTCGTGCCCTCAGGATCCTCAGGCTTGCGAAACTGTTGTCACTCGTTAGGTTACTACGGTTGTCAAGACTGGTGCGGTATGTCTCGCAATGGGAAGAGGTCTATGTGAGTGTTCACCACTGTTTCTTATACTGGGCACTGTTTTATTTTCGTATCTATTTATACATATATATATAGTATATATATAAATGTGTATATATATATACACCTCATATAATACCAACAGCTCGTGTGATCCTTGTACAAAAGTTTAAACAAGAAAACCAAGCGTCTCGTCGTCGTTTTTTTTTTGTCAGTTTCAAAAAGTGACTGAGCTTGTCCCGTTTTATTATCTTTTTATCTCAACAGACACGTATATATATATAACTATTTTTTAATTATATATATATTAATTAAAATATACATATATATATTTCAATAATATATATATAATTTTTTTAATTACATATATTCATTTAAATATATATATATATATATATATATATATATATATACATATATTTTTGTCGTCTTAAGCCTATATGATATTGGCCGCGCTGTCTGTCTGTACAGCTTTGCGTCGCCGTTCATTGCCGTTTATTCTGACCTTCTCTGTACCGACGATTACGGGGCCCGTCTGGCATCCACGTCATTCTGTTTCAATAATAATTGTCCCGCCACGGTGGACATGCCACGGTCAGTTTTTGGAACTGTCCGAAAAATGACAGAGCATCGCTGCCGCGTGTTACCGCGAGGACATCTGTACGTAAAGTAACATAAGCGCGTGTGTTCACCGCGGGATCCTAAGAACAAATAAAGCGAAGGAAAAGTCGTGGCAAAGAGGAGGCGCAATGGAGCCCGATAATGAGTCCCAGCCCCCCAGTGTTTGTCTGTCCCAGAGAGACAATGCGACCAGCCAATATACTATACCATACGATACGTGTACACGTATATATCGTGCACGTGTTAATTATAGGTGTTATTGCTCAGCGTGTACGTTTTGCAAAGGGAACATCGAAATGCAAAAGGGACGAACGAAAATGGAACAAACGTGACCGGTCTCACGTCAACGGTGGATCTCGTTTCACGGACCGTTCCACGAACCGTACTCGCCGGTCGAGATTCTCACGTATCGATCGACCGGAGTCGTCTCGTTTCACGATGAGAGGGTGTAATTAAAGGGAGCGGGCGGGGGGGGGGGGGAAGAAGCAAAATAAAAAGACGGATAAATAGTGGGGCTCAAGTTCGACGAATTCGCGTCGGTTTCGACGGGTAGAATCTTCGTCGGGACCAGTGTCCAGGCTCTCTCCCGTCTGTTTCTTCGTTAGGCGACATGGAGAGATGCGAACTGAAAACTCGTTCGCCGAAAGGCAAACTCGTTACGCAACCCACACGTTTACACACCGGACACATTTATACGTACACGTCTCGGTTTACGTCTGCTCGATTGTACGTTTATTGTCGGTACTGACAACAGACTACTCCACCTTCTGTGCAAGGGAACTCTCCAACCCCTTCTTTGTGTCTCTCCCGCTCACAGTTTCTGTGTTTCGCCGTGATTATCACTCACACACCGATCAGTTTATGCTCCTTTGCAGGGGGCGATGAGCGTTTGACGGTGAGCGTTTGACGTTTAGACGCTGCGAGCCGGTTAAATGGTTGATTTGAGGATTGGAAAATTAGTCGAGAGAATTGTGGGATTGATCTTTTGATAAGAGTTGAGATTGAGAGAAATCTCGGAGAGTTCACGCGAACAATCTTCAAGTAAGTTATTCAAATATTCGAAAATTTTTTTAATACCTTTGGATAAAAATGTTTGGAACACGCTGCTATAAATATTATTCGGCTCGATAAAATTATTTACAAGATACGTCATTTGTTTCGATAAATTACAAATTACAATTACTTTTTGTTCCTATTCACTTCAATCACGAGAGTTAAAATCACGCCTTACTGCGTTAAAATAACATCACCGAGCAACACCCCAAAGAAATTCTCCGATCGTTTCTATTCGAGCATCGTAATTGCCCTCCCACCCTAGCGAGCTCGAAATGTTTCTAGACGTTCGCCAAAAAAAAAAACGAGACATCCGCGACATCTCTCGAAGCTCTCTGAATCTCAGACAGTGATATCACAACAAGAATAATTAATTCCAGTAACTCGCAGCAACGAGAGCAACTCATCGCCACCTGTCCGACAAGCGCAACCACCAGATCGATCCCTCTGTGTTTTGTGTTCTCATTTATTTTTCTTGGTTTCAATGGTATACTCGCACATACAAACACGAATCTCCGTACAAGTGGCGTGCGAAGTCCGCGAAAGAAAGAGAAAAGAACAAGCACGAGCGTTCGAGGGCTGACGAGGGGCAGGCCGTGAATCTCGAGCAGTCTATCGTTGATATTTCCATCTGTTTCTGCCAGTGTTTCCGTTCGACAGGTGTTCTCGCGAGGGTTCCACTGTCCCGTGTCTCGTTAGCGATAGGTAAGTAGTTTCTCCTCGAGCGGAAAGACGTTCTTGCTTCATCTTCGGCGCCTCTGTATGCGCGTGTGTCGATCGTGTTGTCCGACGAGGGAGAATCGTGTTCGAAGCATCCGCACTCACTGAAAACCCCACCCGCTGTTCGTTTCACCTTGCCCGAAATGAACGGATCGAGGAAACGTTCTCAGAACGGGCTCAGCCGTGTGTTCTCTGTTTTCCGATACGTGCACGCGCCGCGACTGTTCATTTCGCGACTTGGTCCCTCGATTCGATGTTAGAGCAATAGGTGCGTGACGGTTGTCACGGCAATGAGAACGAGCCAAGGCACGTACGCAACCAGGTGTTACCTGGACTCCGTTGCGAGAGGTGAGAAACGAGACACGCGATCGCACGATTAGTCGAAAGGTTTCGCACGGATGGGAGATCTTCAAGTAAGGACAATCGAGAATGAATGGGCGATTGATTTAATCAGCGATGGTGTTACACGCGTGCGAAATGTGTATCGCGGACGGAGTGAACGAGGAGAGCAAACGCAAACTGTCAAGCGCGTGTTTTACTTTTCAGAGAGCAGGAGACGCGGCGACTTGTTGTTCGCGTGCGATTTCTCTTTCACGAGTGTGCCCCGTTTTACCTTGCGCCAGTTTTGATTGTGTCCTGTGTCTTTAGCGTGACCCGTGGCACAGCGAACAGACCAACGAATCAATCAGGCTTTTCGTCCGATCTCGAGAGAGCGACCGTTCTTTTCTAAACACGCCGTAATTACATACGATACAATACTGTTATGTACTCTGATTGTTTTCATTGCGCTTACGTCCGAGAACGTCTCGCTGCCACCCTCTGCTTTTATTTCACTCCTCTACGTTTCTGTTCCGCTAAAACGTCACGCCTACGTCGCGCGGATTGATCAACGTTTCAATTTTTCCCCGAAGAGAAAAAGAAAAAAGAAATCGCGTCGACGCTGAAAAATTAATCTTCGAAAAGTTTCGCATATTTCTGATTCGATAAATATCGATTTAATGTGGCAAGAGGTTTCATACACTTTTGTGTCTGAGCGATTCTTAACAGCGCAAAAATGTTCAGGCGCGGGAAGACATCGATATTGTTAACATTATTATCATTATCGACGAGAACTGAAAGTTCGTGAAACCTCTGGCATCGTTAAATTCCGTCATAAAGATGTAGCAAAGAATTGGCACGATCATCAGTTAGGGGAGTCGACGAAGGATCAAGTTAAGATCAGTTTCACGGTAGAGAAACGAAGGAAGAAGATACGACCGGTAATTTTCTTAATTAACGTCCGTCTTGCTGTCACCGTATTAAAGACGGATCATCTTCGGCTGCCTCAGCCTGAATCGATTCGCAAGGTCGGTTTAACAAGCTCGAAAATTGCTGACTACTACCCCGACGAAACTTGCGACGATCAGAATTCAAAACGAGACACGCAGAAATCTGACACTCGCATGATTTAGCAGCCTGGACACCTGTAGTGAACCAAATTTACTTCGCTTAAATATGTCAGGACAGTTGCGGCCAAAATTGTCGTCCATCCAAATTTTTCAACAATTATTGTAGGATCGGGCGCCTCCATCAAAGAACAACGTTAAAAGGAACAAACGATTAACGAATATCGGGAAGTGGCCGTGGCGTAAATGGACTGATCAGTGCCTAGTAATACGAAGGTCTCGGGTTCGATTCCCGAAGCCTGCCCTTCCTTTTTATTCGGTTCCTACATTTGGGGGCCCCTCCGGGATGGAGGGCAGCACCGACCACACGAGGCGTTGTGTAGAAAAACAGACGGCGGCAATGAGGGACACGAATTCAAGGTGTGAAATTGTCATGCGTCTTAGCGTTGAGAATAGTGTGTTGAGAGCTGAAGCAACCGTCGGCAATGAGGGACACGAATTCAAGGTGTGAAGTTGGGCGGGTTGTAGTTCAGCAGTTGTGAAGCTACAGGGCTGAAATTCGAGGCCGAATTTCCTTGTAGGATGGCCGAGTGTAGGATCGGGCGCCTCCATCAAAGAACAACGTTAAAAGGAACAAACGATTAACGAATATCGGGAAGTGGCCGTGGCGTAAATGGACTGATCAGTGCCTAGTAATACGAAGGTCTCGGGTTCGATTCCCGAAGCCTGCCCTTCCTTTTTATTCGGTTCCTACATTATTGGACGTCTGTTCGCTGGAATAATTAACGAAATGCCGCGTTCCAGAATTATTATTATTAATCCTTGCAGTTAACAAAAATTCAAGGCGACGAAATTTCTGTCGATCGTTCTCGGTTCGAAGTAAATAACAGCACTTGAATTAATGCTCCCTCCAAACACATCATTTCTGGAACAATGAATGTCGCTCAAAATTTTGACACCCTTGTGTTCCGATTAATTCGCCGGAAGTGCAAGGCTTGTCTCGGATGTGACGTTTCTCCGAAAATCGCGCGATTCTCTGGAGCGACTGCCGCAAAGCAGAGAACGTTCCACGGAAATGGATTGCGTATTCGTTTCCACGAAGGGCTTCGCGTACCGTTGCCTGAATCTACGTCGAAGGATTAGCTAAAAACGGCGCGTCCAGTGATATACGACACACTTTGGCGTACTTAGAGCTGCTTCACAACGGCGCCCCAGTTCAACACTCCCGAGATCAGCTTTAAATTTAGATTTTAGGCTCCGTTTTGCAAGAAACGGTCCAGTCACGAGGAGTTCGCGGTCGTTGCACTTACCAGACTGAATTTGTGCCAAGCAGTTCGTTATTTTATATATGTTACTTATGTTGTTATGGGCTTTATGTTTCTTCTTAATTTCCCCGCGAATATTTTACTGTTCATATCGAGTGCACTCATTGTTTTATACAAATTTATATAAAGACGCTTTTAATGGATTTTTATAATGAACAACCTTTGACAACGATATCGCAAATTTTTTAAAAGTGAAAATTGGATATTTCAGGTAACACGTGAAATGGGGAAATATATTATACAATGCAATTCTGATTTTCGGTTGAATTTTTATATCAATTGCCATCAACCAATTATTGAGTGCAGCAACAGTATCTTCTGCGCAAAATGCAAAGCATGATTCGTGGCTGGACCATTAATCAAAGTTACCATACGCAATCCAATCGGCAATGAACTAGAAATAGTATCGCCAAGTAAACTAGCCATCGACACATTATCACTCGATCACATTGTGCCATTGAATTGGCACCTGGCGCGAGTCTTGAGCACCGGGGATCAATTCGAATCCAAACTGCTCGCGAAAACCCTATTATCAATCTTTCTACCGACTCGGTCGGCGTTCGAAAAGCCATACGAAACTTCCACTATACACGACCACACCGTCGAACAAAACGAGCCGCACGATCACTCATACGAATTGAACAATTGAACACCCGAAAAGTAATCTCGTCAAAGACAACCCCGCTGCACTTGACAACGCGCAAGAAAACAAAAACCCGTCGATCTTGCCGGGAAAACGAGTAATCTTTCGGCGATCTTGGAACGATCGATTGATTTACGAGAGCAAAGGTAATGCGCGTCGAGTGTCGAATACCGGGCCGAACAATGCGTGAAATCAAATGGCACAATGTTATAAAAGGGCGAGCGTCCCCCGCGGTATTTTTCTTTTCCCCGACGCAACCGGGACGCGAAAGACCAACATTAAAAAGATAAGAAAACCAATCTGACAGTAATTGGCGTATTGCGAGAACACGTTTCCGAATGGGTTTGCAGATCCCCCTTTATCAACAGCCGGAGAGGCACTACGAGCGACGGGCGACACCGCCCCAACCAGACCGAACCAGCAAGGTGTGCCTGCCTAGTAAACCCGAAACCAAGGCCAAATGCCCTTTCTTGATTCAAGCGTTCGTTAATTCCAAACTTAATGTTTCTACGTATAAATATAAATATATATATACGGTAGATCATTACTATTACTATTATCTATCTGTATATACAATAAGTATATTGTTATTGTTTTTCCTTTCTGTTACGGTTCTTGATTACCTGTTGATTGATCGTTCTTATTTTCGATTGTTTATCGTTGTCGTTTTGGTTTGGACGTGTACCTATATTATTATATAGAGGGAACGTGCATAGTCTTGACGTGTAATCGATTTTTGTTCCCTTTGTTGGTATCGTTCTGTTGAATTTTGCCAGTACAGTATCGAGGATACGTTTGAAACACACACGTGCGTACCCACGTACAGATACACGATTGTACAAGTATATTAGCCGTTTGTTTGTTCGTTTGTTTTGTTTCTCGAGAAGAAAAAGACGAATAATGTAGCGAAGCCGATCAAGAGCTTTCCTGCGGGACGCGGTTCTGTTCTGATCGTTCGGATTTGCCATTTCTCTTTACCGGATATATATTGCGATTGGATTTCTTTATTCGTTCGTTCAGTTTCTTCTCGATTCCGTTCCTTAGAGATCAATGTTGTTGCACGTTGGCATAGAGGTGTGACATGACGAATGAAATATTACATAGAGGATAGACTTGCCTCGTATCCTGTTCGTTTCTCTCTCTGTGTGCGTGTGTGTGTCTGTCTTTGCATCGTGGTCGATTCGCGACATGAGCCCGACAATTCGTTGTACGAGTTTGATTGCAACCGTCGATCGTTTCGCTGCGATCGTTTTCGGTGCGCAGTGGAAAGTGTATCAAGGTGATCGCGAGAGATCCCCCGTGTCAGAGATCAACCTTGGACGTTGACCAAGCCTCTCTGTCCCTTTTTTTCTATCTATCAAGGTTCCCCCTTTTCTTTTTATCGCAAAACATGCTCTTGATCCGGCTGGCTTCCACTCCCGTAGACCAGAAGACACAAGGTGTCACATGGACCGCCCGGAGTAGGATCGGACATCAATGAAATCACACGTAGCGTCCATGTTACACTGAACGCGCGTAGTCGGATCCAGGTGAGAGCACTTGGGACCGATTTCGCGCGACACGTTTCCATGTAATATTTTTGTTTGTTCCTGTCGGTTCTTGTTGAGAAGACCCGTTGCACAGTTGTTCAGGTACTAAACATTATACATCACACAGTACAGTAACCAGAGTCGTGTCGAATACCCGGTACCAGCGATTCGTACGCGAAACGATTCTTCCTTCTGAATCGCCGTCCTGTCTACCTGTTATTCCAGCCGCATAATCTCTCGATACTCGGCCACGGAACACCAGACTCGTGTGCGCGTATATCGACCATTGTCGATTAATACCCCCGTCCGGCCGTTAACGTTCGGTCCCGCGTACGCGTTATACGAAATAAAGGAAAGGGTGTGTAATTGTTTCCCTTCGGGTAGCAGTGCAGTGCGCCATAACGTGGACGACGGTGTCGCGATTGATAGCGCAACGGGGCGCAGCGGACGCGACGTCGGTGATTCAGAATCGGGAATCATCCCCGTTGGGGTGGAGAGGATTCGCGTGAACTCAACGAAAGATCGAAACTCGAACAAACGCATAGAGCGGGAGAGAGAAAGGGAGAGAGGGAGAAAATATTTCGCGACAGTGGAACAAAAGGGAACGGGACAATGGAGGGTAAGAGCTGTCCGAGGTATTCGACACGACCTGCTATCCACACGGCTGCTCTACAGACGAGAAAGTTGGTTGGACTGACCGTAGGTCTGCCTGTGAGTGTTAGGTGTGTATTAACCCTATTTTGCCCGACTTTTTTTTTTTTGCAATGTGCCGGTGTTCTGTGCGTGCGCGCACCCCCCGCCCCCCGTCCTTTTTCACCGTCGGCTTCCCGTTTCCCGTTCGTACCCCCTTTCCTGTCCTCTCGCGGAAAAGCGGCCGGACCCGCACCGTTTGGTACGCCGGCAGAATTTTTCTCCGAGGTCCGGCCATTGTACTTATCGTGTCCCAAGTTTTGCTTGCTGTTCTGTGTCGTTCAGAGTTTTGCCCGAATTTTTCGCCCGCGAGCGAAAGATTCCGGACAGTTGCGCGTCGATGTTGGTTCTCAAACGAATGTCCTGCTTTCGTTATTAGCTTTCTGTTGTTTCAGTTTCGCTCGCGGCACTTGCCCCCTGTTCGACTTGGGAGAGGATCGAAAACGAAAAGAGCAACGATGGACAGCACGCAAATCGGACGTTGCAAATCGGTAGAATTCTACCGACGTGTCGATCTCGCGTGATCTTATTCTTCCCGGGGAAGAAGCACGCGGTTCGACCGCTTCGATCGATCTCTCGACTGTTCTCCGTTTGTCGCGAACACCCCGACAAACCCAACGGTTGCTCCATTGTGTCGTCCTGTTGTTTTCTCGCTTGACCGTGTGCAATCGCCGTCGAAATTTTTCTCTACCCCTTTTCTGCTCGTGGTTGCTAGCCGCCCACCCCCCCACGTTTTATGCGACGTTCCGTCTGCTCGTGAGAATGCTGTAGTGGATCTCAGAGACATGCGAAAGCTCGTTTATCGTTCGATCACGATAGCGTAGTGAGATTCTCGACGTTGTTGCACGTGTGGACGTTGATTTCGTCGTTGTCACGGCAGGAGGAGCAGCTTGCTCGAATGAATGTTCCAACGATGAATAGAATCGACGAATCGTTGCGATGAAAACTCGACAAATCGCCGAGGGCGAAAGGCATTCGCATCGACGAATGTCTTACACACATTAGAAACGAAGTTTTCCTTCGTCTACGTTCGAAGGGAGATCGATGTACGACGAACGCCGATCGTCGATACACGCGGCCGCTATTGTGAATGTAGATTACGAAATACTTTGAAATATTTAGATATACGAATTCGATGTAGCCGGCCTGTCGGTCATTCGAAGGGTCGCGCCGCCTCGGAACCCCGACCGAAATTGGATCCCACGGAACGATTAATCATACCTGTCGCGAGGAATGATAAATTGCAGGAGATCCGCGCGAGCCTCCTTTCGTTCGCCAATTTTCCTTCGCCCAGACACACACCCCCCGCCCCCGCCGTGGAACGCAGCAATCATTGTTTCTGTAATTATCTCCAACCCCCACCTGGAACAATTTAAATCCGCTGGTAGCTCCGTGAAGATTGATACGGCGAAGAAACGTGAACGGACTTCGAGAAACCTCAAACCAGTCATTCGGCGATATCGTTTTTTTTCTTCTGTTTCACTTTAGTTTCATTGCATTCTGTGATGGTTTCTTTGGTTTTATCATTTAATTCGTCACGGATTCGGGTGACCATCAGTCATAGAACATTCGCGACACCGTTTGCGGGGAAGGATCAAATCGTGCAAGCGTAATAGATCGGATCGAAGTTTCATTCATTGCGAGACATTTGTCGCTAACGATATCGATATATTTTTATTTACAGAATTGATTTGTGTGCGACCAATTATGCAACTTCGTGGACCGAACGCGGGAGACTTTTATCATTTTCTTGACGATTCGACAGACCGTAATTACTTCTGTCGAATTAACGGAACGTTTGATTTTTGTCGCCATGCTGTCTGTTACGTTATCCACTTGCTCCTCGGCAAAGGGTGCAAGCATTCGTACACTTTATTATTTTCTCAAGCAACATTCTCACCTGATATTTATTTGCTTTCGTACATGACACTCTTGAACGTTGCTAATAAGCGAGGTGATAAAAAGTCGATGATAGATTTTCTTGCCTCGTCACGTGGGCTCCTCGACGGCCAGAAATTAACTTTTAACGCCGAACAAATAAAACGATAGTAATTAAACGATATGAATAACGATTCGATACTCTCGAGCCTTTTATTACGAGCTTTGACAAGAAACTGCGGCTTCACGCTTGGCGCGACTGCTGCAACGAAAGCTTTGATACTAACGAATGGCTTCTTGATTCTTACTTCTCTTTAACTCACGAACTCATCTTCTACTTATTCTCATTACATACTGATTCTCGTTCTTATTATTATCATTATTATATGTTATGATTATCCTTATGTGCTGTTTACGACCAATCTGTGCAACACTTGTTCTCCACACTGTACTACTATTCGAATCCACACTTGCGCCAATCCATCATCGCGAATCGCTATTCAAAGATTGGTACACGTGCCCCACCAGTTCACAGGAAAACAAAAACAACAGTAAACAAAATAAACAGCGCAAAAAGGAGTAAAACGTATGTACGAAAGGAGAGAAACAAAAAAAAAATGGTACACCCGTCGAATACATATCTATTGTGGACGAACGGACGAACCGAATGAACACGAAACACCACGTTCTAACTACAACATCATCGTTTTGTTTCCTTTCCTTTCTGTTTTGTCTTATTTCGTATACCAATTGATGATTATCCGATTACACGAGAATTACAATCGACCAAAAAGAAGATGGACAATCGAGAACACATCGGTAATCCCCCGTGCCTGTTCGTCGATCGATCGATCGATCCGGTCAGCGAATGGACGGAAATGCGTACACGCAACGAACGACGACCCAAAACAGCAAAAGAAAATTAGAAAAAAAAAAACAAAAAAAAACGTTTCTGTGTAACGCCACTGTAAATAACCTTGGAGAAAATGGGAGACTGCGTGTTGATTGTCGTTTTCGGCATCGATCACGATTTGTACCTTTCCAGCGCTCAGACGCGGACGTATCGAGATAACCGAATTATGGAGATCGATTTTAGGAACAGCGTCTTGACCGTCCGTACGTGCGTTCCCCTTGTCGAGAAAAGCGATAAATCAATAAAAAAAAAAAAAAAAAAAAAAAACGAAAGAAACGAGTGCAAAGAGAACAGGAAAAATGAAGAACAAGGAAAGAAAGAATGAAAAACGAATAGAAAGAGTAAAGAAAGGAAAGAAGGAAAGAGGAACTTGAGCTCCTGTCGCCTAAACCGATCTGCTCCTTCTGTTTTCTACTCCCTTTCTCTTTTTCTCTCTGCTACTGAAATATTTATACGCATATATGTATATATATAAACTGTCTCTATTTCTGTCTCTTTCTAAATACTGTACAACAAGAACAAAGAACGTGCGACGACTTCAATGAAAAACGAAAAAAAAACAGAAGGAAAATGAAAGATAATTGACCAGTTCTTTCGTTCTCCACCACCATTTCGACGACTTGTTTCTTTACTTCCTCTGTCTCTCTCACTGTCTTCTTACGTTTTTCTGTTTCTCACTCTGTCTCTCTGCCTGTCTAATTATCTACCTTCCTATCTATCTATCCTTTTTACTTATTTGTCTGTTTACCAGTGTACCGTTCTATTCATTTATCGATCTGTTTCTCTCTCTCTCTCTCTCTCTCTCTCTCTATATATATATATATATATATATCTATGTTTATCTATCTATCTATCTATCCGTTTACCCATGTAACTGTCTATCCCTATTTCTCTCCCCGACATTCTCTCTTTCTCTCTGTCTGACTGTCTCTCTTTGTCTGTTCTTTATACGAATCTCTTGATAAACCTGGCCCTTTTCTTACTACGTCTTGCTATGTCCCGCTTTCTTTTGTTTCTAGATATTGCAGAACCTACAAAAAAAACGCACTGAGCGGAGGGGGCGCCTAAGTTCTGACAATATGAGTAAAAAGAAGTCCGGTTTCAGCAAAAGCGACCTTATTTTTAAGGTAACCCGCCCTAACGAATGCGCGAGCTCGCGTCCGTTCGGGGTTCGCGATCTTGTCGCGAGTCGTCGAACCCGCCTCGAGACCACCGTTAACTTCCCGTTTTCATGAGACTCGAGCGAACCACGCCGCGTCTGACCCCGACCGGGCATCTCCTTATTCTACTTAAAACGGGCGAGCCGTCGCAGTACGGGGATATCCCCTTGCGCCGCTGTCGGCGAATCTCGATTGCGATATCGACGACACTCTCGATCAATATCGTGGCACGCTTGTTTACAATCGAACAGGGGAATTTAGGGGAGCGAAACGGAACGGCCGTGTTTCCAAACTGGCACAAAACGAGAGGGTGAAAAGAGAAAAGCGACGAAAAAACTGAGACGATAAATTGAAAAGTAATTGCACACCGAGGAGTATCGAATGGAATGGATCAAGAACAGAGAAGAGTATCGAGTGTCAGCAGTGTGTCGTTCGATCGATGTCTCGTGAAACAGGAAGAGCGATCACGAGGAGGCTGGACGCTGGAGCTGTACGCTGATTGGCTCGTTGGTTTATTACAAACATTCGCTTCTACTTTCCGCCGCATTATACATTACATATTACCCGCAGCAATAGGCTATGCTTCTTATACATTCACCATCGGCACCCGCCTAGCGATGAGAAAGTACCAAAGTGTATTTTATCATACATGTTATGTGTGACGTTATTATATATATATATATATATATATATATATATATATATATATATATATACTTTAGAGAAACTTCACCGACCAAGTCCAAGTCGTGCAAAATATATATATATTATGTGTGTATATATATATAGAAAATAACAACGGGAAATGTTTACAAAAAAATCACCCTGCTCTCGAGGAAGCCGGAGCTGATTCTCTCTGACTCGTTATCGAGACGCCCCGTCATCTCGTTGTCGAAGTTAGCGAGCTACTCGTCCTTGTGCGTCGATATGAAACAGAAAAAGAATAAAAGAAAAAAAGAATTCGAAATTCTCGACTACCGTGGCGAAGAAGACGTCTGCACGCTAACGATGCAATCGTCTACTCGTGGATCCCTCCTCTAGCTTTCTCTATCTTTCTTTCATTCTTTCTCTATCTCTACGTCTGTCAATCTATTTCCTTTCCCGTCACCCCGTTCGATTTTCTCTACATTAACCGCCCACCCACGAATTTTCTATTCCCCGCTATTTTTCTTTCTATCGTTCCATCTGTACTCCAAAGAAAGCCACGCCTGTCAATACCCTACTATCCCATTGGTGTCCCATTGGTGTCCCAATAGGAATGTATCAGCGTCTCTCCGAAGGTCCTCCAGTTCCATGGAAACGGTCGATCCGACGAGCCGGAAGAACAGACGGCCGCACTCTGTATTACCAGTATTACCACTGTCCACGCACTGTCTCTTGAAACGCTTTTTTTATCGCTAGACGGTGTGCACGATCCTTTGGAAACGAGCGCACGTTGATTGGGCGTCCCTTCTCTGTCGCTTTGTTGCAAATTCGCACACTGTGCCCGCTGTTAGCGAAGGGCGTTTGACCTCTCTGCCCCCGGTACTCGCGAACACACTCCCAAAACCCCAAACCCGAACCCCAACCACAACCACCCCCGTCATGCGATATTGCTCGAATTGCTTTGGATGTTGGGGACGCTGGGGGCCCGGGGGATACGACGTAATTCTCTATAAACGGGGGCGGTTTTTTTCTCTTTTTTTTTTCGAGAACGCATTGCAAAGTGGTTAATTAGGACTATTGGATTCTCGTTTAGGTGTACACGCAAATTGTACGATATACGCAACAGGAAAGCGTAATGTAAGATATTAATTGTGCTGCTGGTTGTGGAGTTTTTTTTTCTCTTTTTTTTTCCTTTTTTTTTTGACACGATGGTTTTCTCTGTTACATTTCGGAAGAAACGTAGACGACAAAGAGACGTAGTGGTAGCAGTAGAAGGTAGAAAGGAACACGACGTTTTCCACGATACTTATTTAGAGTAAGTTTGTCGATTGTAAGTGTTTACGAGACTTGATGAACGTGTTTTTACTGTTACTATAACTAGCACTTTCTTTTCAGATATAGCAATATACAAAAAAAAATAAAGAAGTTTCTAAAGTAGGTAACATTGAAATTATAATAATGTAACATTTGCAAGCGAACTAATTTTCAAGGATTTTTTGTCTGTTTCCGTTCTTTCAGTATATCACATTGTACCATATAACTGCAACTAATCGATATCCTAATTTCTGTAAGTATCTTCTCCCACTGTCTTAAATTCCCTCTTACAGAAAAGCCAGGAAAACTTGAAAAGTATTTCGAATCGTCCGTGTTGGATCTCTTCGCGTACGAAATTACATTAAATAGAAAACGTGTGCTCACGAGGGACATCATTCGACTGACAATTTTCAATTCTGCATGAAAAATATTCGACAGTATATTCGAAAATATCCGAACCCTTTGATTGCAAGATGGGGCGGATGATTTAAATCAATTTCTGGACAGAACGAAAACATTGAGCAACAGCAAAAACGGACAAAAACTGGATAACTATAGTTGCAAAAGATAATGTTTCCCTGGAAAACTATTTTATTCCGCATGCGTGTGGATCTTTATGCAAGTCAACAGATTCAAATGAAATTACAAATTGTCGTAACTGCTCCAGTGAACAAAACCATGTTCCGCATCCAGTCTCAAAGCCAGTCCAACGAACACCGCGGATAAAACCAAAAAAGGAGCGAAGCGCCGCTCGAATATTTTTCGATTTTCAGCAAAATCGAGAATTCTCCATCGGATGATACACCTCTCCGCGAATATTTCGAAAACGTTCAATATCGCGCCGAGCTCGCCCGTGTGAAGCATTCGAAGCGATTCGAGACTCGCGTGCCACGTTCTCTCTAGCGTTTCGAAGGGACTTGAAGCGTGTGTCGAGCCAAACGAGAAAACCACCCCGTTGAGAACCACCCCCGTGCCCCCGGCTAACCACCGTTGTACGGGGCGCGTCGCTGTTCTTTTCCCTAGATGAGTAACGAAAACGGAAGTTAAACCGATCCGGAAAGGAAACGGAATAACAATTAGGGCGCATTGTATGAAAGTAGAGAGCTCGCTACCCCTGCCGCTGCTCTGCGAACAGACCTTCGCCATCTCTTGTCTCATCCCCCCCCCTCTCTCTATCTCTCTCTTTTTCACTCTTTCGCTCTACTACGCCTCCTTGAGCCTCCGTTGCTTCTCGGCCAAGAAATATGCACCCCTTTGTGATACTGGCTGTGTGTGTGGGCTGCAAGCAGGCGCAGAGAAACAGAAAAGGCTATAGATTAAAGAAGAAAAGAAAAAAGAAGGAAACAGCAAAAAAAAAAGGAAACGATAGCAAGAAGAAGAGCTGGCTTGCTTCTCATTGCTTGGAGCCTGGCTTTTTCGCCGCTTAATGATTATTTGACATGGCAGCTGGCGTTTCTTTTACGTTCTCTGTCTCTCTCTCTCTCTCTCTCTTGATCTCTTTACATATATATATATCTCCCTCTCTTTCACTCTCTGTCTCTATTTCTCTCTTTCTCTATCTCTTTCCCTCTTTCTCCATTTCTCTGTCTCTCTCTTTCTCTCTATTTATCAGTTTTTATTTTAGTTTTTCCATTCTTTTCTTCTTCCTTTTATTTTCATTCGATTCCCTTCTTCTCCTTGCGTTTAGCGCGTTTATTCCGCCGTTTATCATTTCGTTGGTTTGTCGCTTTCTCTATGTTCTTCGTTCGTTTCGTTTCGTTTTGGTTTGTTCTGTTCTGTTCTGTTCTGTTCTGTTCTGTTCTGTTCTGTTCTAATGTATGTACATGTCAATCGTCGCGTTTGGTCGCACGAACGTACGAGAAGGGCGTTCACCATGTCGACAGGATCGACGTTCGATCCTACCCACCCTCGATGGAAAAGTGCCCTCGCACTTCGGCTTTATTTACGCCTCGTTGTTGTTCGTTTTTGTTACTTTCCCCCCCATTTCTCGATTACTATTTTCCTTTCGTACGTCCGGTTTTGTTCTTCCCGTTTGCGTTCTCTTTCCCCCTTGGTTCCTGTGTGTTCGTCATTTCGTTGATTAGTAACGCTGTTGCTACCACCCGTACGCGAGCGCGGGCGCGCGTGCCACGCGTCACAAACACGTGCACGCGTAACATAATACACGGCGAAGAGACGGCGAATGGCGCGCAGCGCGCGCGTTCCGCGTGCACCTGTACAATAGTACATAACGCCATCGTTCACATGCGTTCGACCATATTCCGACGATCATTCGGCTGTTCATTTCCCATTATCGTGGAGATTATTCCGTCACGAGAATACCGCTTTCGTCATTCTTTCAATGGACTTGCGACTGTCACTCGTAGAACAGAAGGTTGAATGTTCAGTTATATCAATGTATATGTATATGTATATCGTTCCTTTGTTCGTGCCTCGTTACTATCTTTTTCTCCGTTCCCCTTTCGTGCTTTTTCTTTTCTTTCCATGTTTACTCTCCCTCTAAAACCTTCATTTCTCTGAATGACTTGGAGCCGTGCGTGACGCGTGTCCCGCTGCGCCCTCGCCGCCGCACGCGTACCATAGATCCCGGATCCACGTGGATCCCGGCGTCAAGATCACGCCCGACTAATGTCGTTGCACGTGCGCCGCGTGTGGCACGAGCGCGCGCAACTTGGCTACGCGTACCGCATGCACAACGATACGTTGTTTGTTAGATCTGTTCCTTTCTGTTTATCGTTTCGAATTGCCAGGTAATGTATTGAAACTAGTTGTGGTTCTAGCAGTAAGTTTTTTCATCGCCCTGTTTCTTGCCCGTGACTGTCCAGTAGGCGCAGAAACAGTATACACTGCGATTTGAATCAAACCCATCATCGACTCATCGTGACGGTAGTTTTGTACGCGCGACGTTTATCATCCGACAGGCGTCAATGGGCCGAGTTCTGTCAGCTTTGTTCGACAATCGAATGGCGATCCGTGGATCCCTTCGAACGCGGGTCCCGACGAGCGAGCGCCGTTTAGAAACGCCCGCAGGATGAACGGGAGTTCTGGTGTCCCTTTGATCGTCAGAACGTTCGAGCCTCGACCGGGATCGCTATTCGATTTCGCTGTCAGCGATACACGCGCATCGACTGGCCCGATATTCAGATCCACAGCTCCGATTCAACCGGAGGTGTTCTTTGGCGCCCTGTTGCCCCGCCATTGGAACCTCCGCGATTGTGTTCGCGCACGCAACCTGCGGAGCAAACTGTCCTCACGCGTGGAATCCATACGGTGCATTTCGCGCTGTTCTTGCGCGATTTAGAATGTAGAACGACACTGTAATTCGGCCGATTAAATCGTAACGCTGTGTTCTTGTTGTAAAAGAAGAAAGTTCGGTTACACAGTGCATACCCATGTGCGCATTGCAACTTGTAGCAACACCGAACGCGTGCACAGTGGCACTTCTCGGAGGACTCAATGGATCCACCGTGGTGTCACATTTCTCGCATTGCCGCGTCTCTTGCGCAATGAGATGCTCCTTGTAGATCGCATTCTTGAATAATAAACGGCGATTAGCCGTTCGCGCAGTTTTCCAATCGATCGACATATCAAACGCCTTCAAGCGCGCAATAAAAAGCAAAGAAAAAATAGTAGTAACAATCGCGAATACAGTAATCGTGCATCCGGCGTTCAATAGAGATACGATATTCCCGTTACCCAAAAATCACGCGAATCAGTTACCAAAAAACTCTTTTCACATACGCGTACGTACTTTGAAGCAACCGTCGCTGCCGGAAATTCGGTCGTGTTTCATCCCCGTCCGCCCTTCCAGTATCGCTGAATTTCCCAGCAACATCGAGTCCTCGTTAGCTGCCGCAGATTGCGTGTTTCGATACGATCTAACCAATGAGGATCGTGGAGGTTACAGGGACGGGAGGGCGGTGGCCGGAATTGGGGCAACAATAAGAACGATAACGTGAAACGCCTTGGCGCTGAGTATCGGGCCGTTGCTGGTTTAAATTGGAAAAGTTGTCGAGATTGGCCGCGGGATTAGCGGGATCGGAGATCGTTTCCCGCGATCGGCCATCCCTTTTGCCGCGAGCTCGTTTCCAAAAACGGACACGGAAACGCGCTCGCGTAAGGACGTGTGCTGTACGTACATGCCACACGATACGCCCATCATCGAACTCCCTGAAACCGATCCTTAGACTCTAGCCCCTGGATCGATTGGAGGGTCGTGGAGAACACTCTGAATGGGACTTCAGAGGGCCAGGACTAATTACCAATTGTGAATCTCCATATTCGTTTGCGATTGCCCGTTCGTTTTGTTCCTCATCTTTTTTTTACTACAGATCGCTTGGATTTCGCGGAAAAGGTCGATTCTTGCGAGTGACACGTTTATTCTCTTTTTGGGAGGGTGTTTTGTGTTTATTTTCTATCCCGTCTCTATTGTAGAGACCCAGTTATTGCGAGTTATCAGATATTGTAGTTAATTAACCCTATTTCGTTCTCTTATTATCAGTAGTAATGAATATTTGTCTTCTGCCCCGTTTTGATTTTTGGAATTCGGCTTTACCTCTGGCACCGGGGATTGTTTCAGCAATGATATTCGTTAAAGCATCGTGAAGGAAACGAACGATCTAATGCCTTGCTATAATTTTCTGGATACCTCGAAATTTATCGTTCCGTTGCAAGGAAAAAGGAAATAAATAGTACGCACCTCGCTTATTCGCCGCGGACGCCGTCGTGAATAAAATGGAACGCGGGACGATTCCTTAGTAACGTCGATCGTGCAGCCGTAAATAATTCTCGGTGCATTACGGCACGCAGCCGAGGGGAAGAAAAATGCGACGGGCGCGTCTTCACGCGCGTTTCTGATATTCAAATCGCGCTCGTCGAAGATCTGGAGCGTTCGAACTGCATGAATAATTCGATAAACGAGGATGTCGCGTCGAAAATTCAACGCGATTCTCCAACGGAGGAACGAACCACCGCTCGCGTGTCTACCGTGGATTTTATTCGTATTCCCCGTTGCTAATGAATCCTTAATCGAGCCGTTAACCGGCGCCAATGAATTCGCCTATTCGCATGTTAAATCGGCCCGCGTCGGCGTTCCGCTCGCGTTCGTATAGCAAACAAACATTTTCGACCGGGTATCGCGTGAATGAATGTTAATTCGAAATTCATTCGCGCTCCCGTGCCAGCCGAGGAATCTGCATAAATCAATTGGCAGGAATTTTCCCGCAACTTTTCGCCCACCGGCGAACAAGTTTTCGGTTATCCGGAATTTTCGTCGTGTTAAACGGGTTAAACGGGTTAAACACGGGTCTATCCTCCTCTTTTTTTTCCGTACCATTTTTTTCTTCCGTAATAGCGATATAATCTACTATTCACCCCGTTTCCCAGTAATATTCACCTGAAACGGTTTGTTCATTTGCGGATGAAATGTACTGCCTATTATTGTTCGAAAATTTTCTTTCGCCGAAGAAAACCGAGACAGATAGTGGATATTAAACAGAGGATACAAAAAATATAAAGTGTCGAATTGGAGCCGAAAAGAGGATTAAAATTGAAGAAATGTTTTTAATGTTTTTTTTTTTAAAATAACTACCCATATTTGCATCGCAAATTATTCTAAAAAGTGGAAACAATTTTCCCTTGGAATTGTCCAAATATTTCGTACATTTGAAAAAACGTCTCTCCCGCCCACAGAGTGATTTCCACGTTCTCCAGCTTCTTTTTCTTAGTGAAGACTTGGATTCCCATATCGCGCTTATGGCGCACCGTTCAACCGAACAGCTTGCGGTACACGTCTCGATCGATCGAGGAACGGATCGATTGCCGTTCCTCTGTGCCGAACGGCAGAACTTGTTCTGAACAGGTCCGGCCCATAAGCGGGTCTGTGAATCTTGGCCTAACAGTGCAAATGACTGATACGTACATTATATATGTATATATATATTGTATACATTTTTGTTTCTTCTGTTAGAGCATTCGTAGAGTAATCATTATTATAAACGTTCCTTTAGGTTACATTGACTTGTTCTTTTTGTGTGCCACGTGATGCGTATTTTCTAATGTAGCATGCTATTTTGAAATGAGAACCGAAACCCGGCAGTATGAACAGCGAGGACTACCTTACGAGAGAAAAGACACACCAAAATTATTCGTGTTCAGATTCGAAATGAAAGGAACAGGATAATTCGATCGATTCAATTTTCCGCGCTGATACAATGCGCACAGTTCAGTCGTTTAAATGGTAACGAGGATTGTTTAATGCAGATTTGAAAACGAACAACGAAGCGGCGCGGTGACTTCGCCGACTGCGAAGGCATGAATGATCGTTGGGAATTTCTTCGGATCTGAACGTCGATATCTCAGGTAGTTCGTTTGATCCTTGGCTCAGATTTACAAATAACAATTGATATCATAGTTTTGACAATGTATTCAGTGAATTAATATTTGACGCGTTTCTGTGCAACACTCGCTTATTTGCTGTACACTACGCAACCGGAGCTTTGGATAACGAGAGAAGTTTTTGACCGAAGCGTGAACAACATCCTCGCCCTTGGAACCGGCACGAGAATAAACCTTTGTCGTTGTTGTTGGCAGTTCCTGAATATGGCGTCGGTGTTCATGCGGATTTTTAACCTGATTTGCATGATGCTTCTAATCGGCCACTGGAGTGGTTGCCTGCAATTCCTGGTCCCCATGCTCCAAGGGTTTCCTAGTAACTCATGGGTCGCCATCAATGAATTACAAGTAAGTACCTACCGTGACGCATTCCGCGTTTCAATTCTTTCCACGGAAGCTGATTAAACCACGATCTATTTCATGAAATGTTAATGTTAAATATTCTGAAATACCGTTTGTATCCCCGGTCGAAGGGAAAAGTGTCGTTTTTAAGAACGGTTCGCTTTGCACAAGGGAACGAAAGAACATTACTGACAGGTTTATTAGAATGTAATGAGCAATTGTTAAAGTTTGGCGGACGAAGAAGACAATGGATCGTAAAAATGAAAAATTTATTAAAAATTTCGTACGACGCTGTATTGAAACAAATGATGCAATGGACAAAGCACGACTGGCGTAATGTTTCATCGCCATTTTTCCAGGACTCGTTTTGGCTGGAACAATACTCGTGGGCCCTTTTCAAAGCCATGTCGCACATGCTCTGCATAGGATACGGGAGGTTTCCACCGCAATCCTTGACCGACATGTGGCTCACTATGCTCAGCATGATCAGCGGTGCTACATGTTATGCACTTTTCCTTGGACACGCGACGAATCTCATTCAGTCTCTCGATTCCTCTAGAAGACAATACCGCGAGAAGGTAGTTGAAATTTTTCTTTTCCTCCTCGTTACATTTAATTCCCCGGGGCCAAAAGATTGAAACACGTTAGAGGTGGTCAGAAAATATCGAAGAACCTCGATTAATATCAACACTGAATTTTCATTATTAAATTGACGATATTCTCCGAATGAAATTAATTCAAATTCCACCCACTTTCGCCCGCATGCAAATCAAAATTACGCGACGGAAGACTTTGTTTGAGACAAGCTGTCTGTGTACGAAGTTGTGGAACGTCGTCTCAACGGCTCGAAATTAATGTTTCGCGCTCGATCCAGGTGAAACAAGTGGAGGAGTACATGGCCTATCGAAAGTTGCCACGGGAAATGAGGCAAAGGATCACAGAGTACTTCGAGCATCGCTACCAAGGCAAATTCTTCGATGAGGAGTTGATCCTTGGAGAGCTCTCGGAGAAACTAAGAGAAGTACGATAGGGAACACTAGAGAGACCCGTGGTCTACCAATTTCACCGACACACCGGTGTGAATTCTAACTCGTCCCCGTTTCGTTTCAGGACGTAATTAATTACAACTGCAGATCGTTGGTCGCGTCCGTGCCATTCTTTGCCAATGCGGACTCGAACTTCGTCTCGGACGTGGTCACCAAACTGAGATACGAGGTTTTCCAGCCAGGTATCGTTTTGGTCGTTTTGTAAGAGATATCCGCAGAATTCTTGGGAAAACGCTGTTAGGCATTTAAATTAAATATTTGGTAAAAAATACCTAAATTAAATATTATTAGCTGAGATACGTCCGATTTGATCGCCTGTGAAGTACGGATAAAGTGAGCGAGTGACGCAAGAATGAAAAGTTGCGATAAAGAAATAACGGCGACATTTCATTTTCACATTTCATTTTCACATACAGATAATATTGACACAATTGTATCCAAACGATTCGACGCGCTCGTTTGAAAGGGACAATTAACATCAGAGACATCGTCGTCCCCAAATTAATCGACCTCGAGCTTGAGGTCCGACACAATGATAACACCTGGGGGTGACCGCGTGATTTCCAGGTGACATTATCATCAAGGAAGGCACGATCGGCTCGAAAATGTACTTCATCCAAGAAGGCATAGTAGATATCGTGATGGCGAACGGGGAGGTCGCGACCTCCCTCTCAGACGGTTCATACTTCGGCGAGATCTGTCTGTTAACGAACGCGAGGAGGGTGGCATCAGTCCGGGCGGAGACCTACTGCAATCTCTTCAGCCTCTCGGTGGATCACTTTAACGCCGTGCTGGACCAGTATCCGTTAATGCGCAGAACGATGGAAAGCGTTGCCGCCGAGAGGTATAAGCTTTGGTTAGGTTTGTTCTATCGAGTTGGTGTGCTAATAGATGTCAATCATCACTTCCATGTTGATTTTGTTGAACATTGTGTACTGTCCGACGAAGCGAGTTCTATCAGTCATTTCTTATTATCCTCGATTATTGTTTCGTCTGATTTACCGCGGTATCGTATGCTAACACGATGCCGTTATTATTATGATTATTATTGCCGTTGCTGTTGGTCGAAAACATTTCACGTTCGCTTCTCTCTTCCATGTATCGTTATTATTATTGGTTCGACTATGATTTCGTTGTTTCTCTCTATGCTGGTGCTCAAATCGATGTGCTTCTTTTTACATACACCACCGTACACACACAGAGAACGAAACGATAAACGTATGTTCGGCCCGTCGATTCTGTTTTCCGATTGGAAGAATCTCCCTTGTTGAACGTGACAGTGCAGAATCCACTTGTTCTACTCTCTATTGGGGTGACAGTTTTACAACGAAAGCGCACTAACTTGCGAATCGAGGGATGCGTATTCTGTTGGATACGCGTTCCAAATGAGTTGAGAGGGTTCACGCGTTGAGAATTCACGCGCATAATTGCTTTCGCGAGACGCGCGATCGTCCACGGTCGAAGCTTGAAACCGACCGCGCGGCCAGAACCGTTCTGCGGCGTTCTACGTTCGAAACGAACTGACGAATGCTCGGCATACACCGCGACAATATATTATTACTGTTACACTCTCGACACATTCACTTACATAGTAATGTTGTATTCACAATTTTTGCAAACATACTTTTTAAATGAGTTGGTTTCTCCGTTCTGCCGCGCTCCCCCTCGCGGAATCACATTTCCAGTCCGCACCTTTTAATCGGTCACGCGGCGCAGAGCTGCTGCATTGTATTATTCGAACGATCTCAGTGCACCGAATTATTTCACCCTTGCGATTCAACGGTCTTACATTTTACTTCTGCCAATGTATACGAAGTAAACGAGACTTATCGTTCTCTTTGAGCTGGTATGACTGGACGATTCGACCCCTCGGTAAAATGTTGCGACTCGAACAACAATCAACTTCCTCTTTTCATCGTGCCACCGATTACGAAAATTGGCGTTTCCATGGATTTTTCGTGGCAAGCAGAACAAACTCCGACAGATTCGGATTCAAATATAAGAACGAACTGTATTTCCTTCTGTACTATCTGCGAAAAAATTGAACACCAAAATTGCAGAAAAGAATCGTGCAACATTGAGCAACAATAAGAGTAAAACTATCCGCATCGTGATTACGATTGGCGACGTCGAGAAAATTATTTCGGTTCGAATTATTCTCTCGAACATGGCTCTCCTTTTTATCTTTTTTTTTTCTTTTCGAGGGGTTGAAACGAACAGATTGGCAAGCGTTGGCAGAATGTGATTCTGCGGGGAGCAATTCAAAGCTACTGACTATCCTTTATCCAGTCTTGTGCCTCACATTGTGAAACCTTTAGCGGTGCAAGTGGTATTAGAAGGAGAGCAAGAATAATATTAAAAGTTTGTTGCAAGTCGTGGCAGGATAATAACGTACGATTTTATAGGGAATGCCTGTACTGCTAAACGGTTTGTAAGTCGATCGATGTGAATAATCGTTGGTTGTGTTCCGTGCAACATTCCCTACGCTTAATCGTGCTCTCTCTGTAGGTTGAACAAAATCGGCAAGAATCCAAATCTGGTGGCCCATCGAGAAGAGGATCTTGGCAGCGAATCGAAAACGATAAACGCTGTGGTGAACGCGCTCGCCGAGCAAGCTGCGCATGCCAGCGCCAGTGAAGAATCGGTAAATATATTTATACAGTATTGTCAATAATAAAGCACTGTTTCCCCGATGTATGAAAATATAATTCAATTCCGTTTTTGCGAAATATTGATCGAGATATGACGAGCAATACACAGTTATTAACATCGATAAGAAAGGGACGATTGACAAGATTTTATATTTTGTTCTTTTATTTTCCTTATTCTATCTGATCCCGTAGATATTAATATAGATTGATATTTTACCGCCGCGAATATAAATATACCATACGAATATAAATAAAGCAACAAGATCATCGTAATTTCACACCGTTTCACCATTTGCCACATTAATTTGCAAGGAATATCACTGGGCACAGATGAATGTAATATAGCCACGTCATTGTGTCAAATAGATAATTACAAATAATCGTTCCAATGAATTCTTTACAGTATAAATTATAAATGAATACTTGGCCGAGTTTAATAACGCCAAATTGAATATCAAAAAATGATAATTAATTCCGCAAATTCCGCGCCCGATATTGCAAGCGCTGATTCGTCGCACGTTATTTCCAGGTGCACAGCATGGAGCTGAGGACACTTCCAGCTTGCCTGTTACCCAGACCAAAGTCTGAGAACAACTTCGCGAGCCAGGAGCTCTCCAGAGAGGGACGACGGATCTTCCACAAGAGCGACACATTCCACAAGGACTCGTATCAATGACGACACTCGTTGTACTAGCATACAGAGAGATACTAACGGCTCCATGCGCGACAGTGTCCCTGTTCACTGTCGACCGGATCAACGGTGGCCGTTTTAAGCCTAGATCCTGGACGCTACACTAGAAGCAGTCTATACGTAGATATACGCCATGCCAGTAGTCTTCTAGCGATCGGTTTCTAGCGCCTTATTATTAACCAGACGGCACAGTTTACAGTCCAGTATCTACGCGTAAAATCGTGCGGACCAAGCGTAGAGAAGTTAAAAAGTATCCGGACGTTCTCCAAACAATGGCGCAGCATGTACATAGGGGGTGTCTCGTTTCCGACGTACTGTTATTAATTATCATTCCTTTTCTGTTCTCTTCCTTCTTGAACGATACGTTCGAGTTCGACGGCAACGAAAGAGCAGTCGGGGAACCGTGACGTTTCTCTCGACGACGATTCGAACGGTTTCCGTGTGACGTTCTCTTGTACGACAAGAAGAGGAAGAGGAAGAGGATGAAGAGGAATAGGAAGAAGATGGAAACGGCGAACGGCTGCGTCGCGGCTTGGAGAACAAGGAGCCGTTACTCCCTGCCCGCGGGAGTCCACCTCATCGAGAATCGCGTCGCGGAAACCCAAGCGAAAAGAATAGACGCGATCACGGATGAGGACTGAAACGACGACGAAGAGCAGGCCTAGAAGTTTGTAGAGCGTACGTAGAGGCAATCGCGGACTATAGGTAGAATATCCTAAAGGACAGTGTTGAACGATGCGTGATTCTCTGTGATTTTGCAAACCGACGTTTACCACTTCTCGGACAGGGGTGGAAAGTCGAGGAAAATGGGGTAGACGAAGAGCATACTACATATGTGTACATGCATATACGCAAAAAAGGGGGAAGAAAAACGAACTATACACGATCGATATAGGTTTCCGTTCTTTTCGTTCTTCGTCTTCTTTTTTCACTTTTCGTTTTCCCTTCGACAAGACGATTAAGCGGCACAGGCGCGAGCAAAGGGAGACGATGTTATGTCAGTTTGTTAAAACGTGTTTCGAACGTCAGCTTCGCGTCGTTGGACGAACGGAAGAGAGAATGGGAGGTGGGAGGAAAACGTGGATATGCGAAAAGTACCCGGGAATCGAAGGTTTCAATCCGGACGAGAGAAAGGCGTCTCGCTTGTCGTGGCCAATCTGTCCCGATTTCGAGATTGCCCCGTCGTATATTATTTTCGGTGTGAAACGCGTGCACAGACAGAGCGAAGGGACGGATCAGTCAATAGATGAACGTTGCGTATCGAGGCGCAAAAACATGAGCTCTGTTCCCATTAAAAGACGAAACGCGGGGAAGGCACGAGCGTTAAAAAATTAGACAATCGCCGCGGGAAGACGTAGATGGATGGAATTGCTATGGAAGACGTATTTGGATACAGACGGTGACGTGTGTTTTACGTCGTTCTGACGAAGAGGGAAAACCAATTACTAATTATAGAGTCTAAAGGAAGAAAGGGAAACGAAGGCCCAAAGACCGTGTTAACTTGTTGAGTGCTCTTTGGGCTGTCGCGGGTAAATAAGATGTCGATGAACGAGATGCAAAGATTAAGGTAAGTGGAGCGCAATAGAGATGTAGGCTAAGTGTGAACGGGAATGGGAGAGAAAGCGAGATAGATAAGAATCTTTTTATTCAGACGATAGACGCGATGTACTATAAGAAACGAACGAAACAGAAACAGGAGAGAGAATGGATAGAGGGGAATAGAAAGGAAGCTATAAATATTATGTAATAAATTATTGTTATTGTTACCGATTATCATTGCAATGATTAATTACATCCACTACCGCGTACGAAGAAAATTTAGGCTGATAAAGCGAGGAAAAAAGCTACGGCGTAAATGAGAGAACAGATTACACATATTATGGTACGCATAGTGGTCAATAACGTGTCGCGAGATATTAAGTGAAACGTTTTAAACTGTAAAACGCGAGGAAAAGGGTTAAACACCGACGACACCCATATTACATTCCACGGACATATATATACATATATAAATATATACACAGAGACGATCCTTGTAAAAATAGGAGCTAGTTCGAAATTGAGTTACCCGATCGGCCGAATGTTTGTCGAAGAGAAGAAGGGGAAAAGAAATATACGAAACCGCGAAATAGTAGAACGAAGATCGTACGTGCGAACTATATTATTTTTCTAGCTGTTGGTTTTAGCGGCGTTATTCTTTGCGTCTTCGAAAGTTTAACGCGACTGTTGAATTTGTCTGATATTATCCGCCGTATTGTTCGTAGCGGTGAAAAGGAGCACGGCTCTGCGAGAATATTTATTGGACCGGTGGATCTTGAGCTCGATACATTTCCGTTTCTTTCACTGTGAGAATTCTAGGATAGCTTAGGAAATGCCACAGCCGGCGGTTCGATCGGAAATATTAGCTTTGCGTTGAAACTACAATCGACGGCGAGGCGTTCAAGTTGATCATGAAACGGGCAGAATTTTCGGGGGGGGGGGGTTTACATATTGTGTAAATAGTAATGAAAAGTGCTGCAAGATCCATTGCTCCGCGTGGTTAATTCGATTGAGCTGCGAGTCGCGTCTGTTAACAATAATACTCTCCTTTACACAATTAAACGAACGCCCTGAAGAATCTAATTTATAAATAGCAACGTTGCCGGCTACTTTTTGGGGTATTACATTATATAAAATGCTATGCAATAGACACGTACACAGATTGACGAACATACTTTTCACTGACGACAAAACGCACGCATGCAAACGCACGACAGGTGAAAGAAACCTGCCATACGTTTCCCAGTTGAACGTGTACACATTCGTGCATATACGACGATATGCATACATGTACATATATAAATATATAAATACCCACGTAAGAGTCTAGGAAATATTATTATACATGCGTTTCATACATATACATATGTAAACATATTACACCTACACACGTGCGAGGAAAACAGAAGTACCTATTTTTCATGTAAGAGAGAGATAGTTTTCTGTCATTATTTTACATCCCCCCACCCTTCCCCCCCTCACGTCATCCTGAATAATAATATATTATATATACATTATATAAATTACCGATAAAATAACTAACTACGATAATGAATTATTATAAATACATATAAATATATGTATATATATTTATATATACATATGTAATAGTGGCGGAGGGGCGATTTGCGTACCGTGGGTCGCCAAGAAAGCAAAAATGCATCGCAAAAAAAAATGGTAGAATACTCGTAGACCGCATGACCGACGTTTTTATAGATTAATCTATACACACATGAACCCGGTCTAGGACTAATCTGCCAAAATATGGTTCGGGCCTAAGGAGTTACGCGTAACTAATTATACAAAAATGTGAAACGAGAACGGACAGCGTGAAAAAACAAAACAAACAAAAAAATAGGTTTATTGTTATTAATTGAGAAGAATGAACGAGAACGATTATTATTATGATTATTACGATTATGTATGTACTGTTATTATTATGAAAACGATTATCATTATGATTATTGTTATTACCATTATTACTATTGTTATTGTTATTATTACTATTGCTATTATTATTGTTATTATTATTATTATTACTATTATTAGCGTTACTCGTAGAACGATTGTTGCGAGGGGATGAATGGAAGAAAGGTGTACTCTTTGCTCTATCACTGCTAAAAGAAAAAATGAAAAAAAGAAATACCGATAGGCAACTATTTAATCTGTCTGCTAACGTCTTACGAGCGGGCGACAAATAGAAGGTTAAGGGATAATTGCTACTAACGTATATGAGGGGATAAACGGAGGATGTTGCCAATTATAAAAATCGGTATCGTGTACCATAAGTGTACATAAGGACGGCCGCTGAAAGGGGCACCGTGTATTTCTCCGCGGTGAGAACACGAAGGGCCGGTTGTATGCTCTCGCGAGTAGCGGCAACAATATAACGAATAAAAGAAAAACGCGGAAAAGAGGATAAAAACAATATTAAGGTTAAATATATCGTGGCGGAGACACGAGCGAAGCTAAAGCGTTTAAAGAAAAAACAAACGAATCGTTGCGCGAATTCGTGACGCACGTTATCTGCTAGGCGACAAGAGTGAGACGCGTAATTAAGCGAATTAACAAGATAAATCCAGAGCAACAAAAAATAATAAAGCAAACAAACAACAACAACAAAATACAAACAAACAAATACCTACATACATGCAAAAAAGGCGAAGTTAGTTTTTGTATCAATATATCGAGAGGTAGGTTTCGCGAGGTGGCAGAGAAACGGAACACGATCACGGGGGGTCCGGAAATCGGAAATGGTTTAATAAATACGTGTCGAATAATACCGTTGCAGAACGACAAAACGGTGCTCGAATTAAATCGCGAAATCGCGAGAGCCTTCGTAGACACTTCAGTTTATGTTTCCTCGTTATTTCTTCTAATTTTTTCTTCGTTTTTCTTTTTCTTCCATCGCATTCCGTTTCTCGCGAGATCAAAGCCGACGATTGAATTGCGAGATCGTCATACGTGATTCGCGGCTGGTGCATATAATGTGAGTACACGAGGAGAGAACTGTCCCAGAGTCGGACTATTAAACGGTATTCAACACAATAAGACTGTAGCGCACATGAAATGTGTATCTCGGATCTTAACATATCAGACGTTTCGTTTCGCGCGGCCACGAATTCGTTCACGGCGAGACTTATTCGCCGGACGGTAAACCGATTTCACGTGTTTCGCATATAACGCGGATAAGTTTTATGTTTGCGAGCGTGTCTAGTGGTGGGCCGTGAATTCTCATCGTTTCCCATACGTTTCGAGACAGTGAATGATGTGGCGAGAAACGCGGAGCAAAATTTCGTTTTACGCTCGATACCTCGTGATTGAAAGAAGAAGAAATTGTTTAACGAATCGTTTGATCGTTTCGTTCATTAATACGTTTGTATTGTCAATCTGGCCTTTGTCGTTCAAATATTCCTCGAAATTCCTTTGAATAGCGATCATACGGTAGTTTTCGACATTTATTTGAATAGGAGACATGATAAATGTTCATCCCGTTTGCGCGGGTTATTTAAACAAGAATGACTGTCTTGCGTATATTATTATTATCGCATAGGAAAATCCTTTTTTTTAAGACTATCAACCGATGCAGGGAACCTATAGATATTCTGTCGTCCAACGGGCAAAATTTACAGTAATATCTGAAGGCTATTGAAACACGCAGAACATTGCATTCAAGATTTCCTAAAAGTATACAAATATGAAAACTCGAACGCCCATCACCAGACAAACAATCTAAGGCTCCCCGGAAACCTTCCTATCCTCCGTATCTCGCAATTCACTTTACTAGAATTCTCGGCAAGCCAAAACTTCGAAAAAGAAACAAAAACAACAAAAAAAAGAAAAGGATGTCCCGTTTTCAAATAACACCCGAGATCCATTTGTGTCGAGGGTGCGTAGCCGAGCTAAATCGTACACAGTGTAGGTACACAGTCTAGACCCACCTAAACACTTCCGTTTCCGGTTTCGTGGATCGAACGCGACTATAAAAATAAAAAATTATAAAATGAAAAAAAACAATCGATAATGAAACATGCGACTGTCCAATGCCAAGTAGAATGCTAAGCTTCGTTAGACAGTACACTGACAAGCGTTTCTCGGTGATCTCTACAGGGTGACACACGAGACTGGCTCTCGAAAGAAAAATCGATGCCCAGCGACGCGCGAAACGAAAATCAATTTTTCCAATCCGATCTAGTATTCGTTCGAAAGATGTGTGACAAAAAATAAAGAAGAAGAGGAAGAAGGAAACACTTGCACGTGCGCATAAGAGATTGAAACAACGAAAGCCCGTCATTATAAAGTCAACAAGAGAAAACGATTTGCCTTGCAGATCGCGCGTAAAAGTGACCGCCTGTTTCCTTTTGCGCTCGAGAACCGTATGAAAATTGCGTCACGGGGATATTCATTTTCGTAAATTCGAGAAATCAGCCGGATGGGCGTGGAGGACGTGGGGGATGATTAATTTCGGCGGTGTGCCACCGTGTAGAAATCGTCCGTCGTCGTGTGAGAAACCTGCGTAGTAGCGCCTTGTAAAGAACAAACAAAAGAAAAATATAATATGAGAGACAGAATGGATGGATGACGAACGACTGGGAGTGAGCGAAAGGGGATCGCGAGAGAAATAACATTTACCCTAGCGTCAATTTTCTACGAAAGAGTTTTCTACAAAATTCACACCATAAGCGTGCATCTGTTCCGCATCGCGCTTATCGTATGAATCTATGTATGTATGCTACACGCAAGCGCTGGTACGAATCTCTTGACGTTTTTCTAATTAGACATCGTTCGCTAAGTTTGTTACCAAAAATAAGAAGAAAAAAAAAACAAAAAACAAAAAACGTTTCGAGGAGCGGTCGAGAAGTCACCGATGGTTGTTCAATGTAAGACCGAAAGGGAAACGTGAAAGAGAGGGCGGGAGAGAGGAAGAGAGAGAGAGAACGATAGAGTGAGTAAGAGTGCAACCCCATAAAAAAAAGCCAGCGTAGTAGCGGATATAAACATTAAGGGCTCATATAGGTGCTTGTTCGAGACGCACTAAATAATTGTAAAAGCGAATAATATGGAACCAGATAAAAAGAAAAAAAAAATGAAGTGAAGCAATTACGAGCTATCGTTCAATTATTGAGTTTCGCATCGGTGTTGAACTTTTCGCAGTCGACGATTATTCTATTCTTTTGCCTCACTTTTTTGTTGTCACAAGAAACGAGAAATAGAGATAAAACGTGAAAGGAATTCGAGGTAGAAATTCCGTTACCAATAAGCATACGCAGTTCTGCGTATAATACTTGTATGAGATGTTACACAGTGAAATAATATTCTAACCGATCGAGTGCGTAAAGGATTAAACATCGATCGAGTATTCCTATCGCACCGAGAAGAAATAGAAATCTGCCATTCGAAGGCGTAAAGGTGAACGATTATAGGGATGTTTGAGGAAAACCGACACTGCGATTAGCAAGGGTTAGCATGTGCTTTCGTTTCATTGTAAATCCGTCGTTTAATGAAGCTCAATGGTGTAGCAAAGTATTATTCAGAAAGTGCCAGCCCCAGTCCTGGATTGCATTATAATTCTGTCGATTTCAGTTACATACATCGATCGATTCTCTAGGCGTGGACCATTGATTCCTTTGGTTTTGTAACTTTCGTTTTAGCCTTTCCATCTTGCAAACGTCGGAATGTCGAATTATTACTCAATTTATCAGGAAAAATCGGAGATCATTTGGATTGTTATTATTATTGTCCCTGGTTTCTGCCATTAGTTATTAAGTGGTTTGAAAATAAACAATCAATAAAGTTTACATCTTTAAACGCTCTATTCGTTATCATTTTTATTGATTTATTCATTTCTCTACATTGTACTTTCTTTTGTAACAACGGTTCAGTGGACATTTTTTAAATCTTAGAATTGAGAAATTTTTCTTTCCTTGAAGCGCAATTTGCCTATTTCAATAGAATATATAGAAATGTAATCATTCGTGCGATAGAAAGTTTACGAAATAACAGTGTTTCACTTATTAATTTTTCTTAAAATTTTTTATTCTTTGTCGTTCACTTTTGTTATCCGATTTCTCGCGTTGCAAGGCTGAATACGAAGGTCCGTTAAAATTCAATGCATTCAATGAAATTTCAATAATGAAGACCGTTCATCGAGTTGTTGCGAACCAATAGAAGCATTGTGGCTAGAGAAATCTGGAACAATTTTATCGAAATTTTCTTCGAATCAATAGCTTTGAAACTACACCATTGTTCGCAGAATGATTTTAATCGCTGTCAGCCGAGTACTGTTGCGTTTTGCGACAACCGAACAAAGAAAAACGTACGTGTATTCACGTACATGTAATTGTATCTGCGCGTGTAAAAATAAAGATGCACTTCGTTTAGGCCAGCTCAGGTGTCGAGCAAGTAAAAAGAAAAACAAATATATTTAAAAATAGAAGATACGTGTATATTGAAGGGAGTTGATTGAAGCGAAGGACTTAATTCAAACAATTCCATCGCTCGCAGCTTAGTATCTACTCATTACACAGGTACACCAATGAAAGTCTCCATATTCGTTATATCGACGAACACGTAAGAAGAAAAATAATAAAAGATCGACACTTTTCATCGCGATCATATTAGCCATAATAATACAATGCAAAGTTTGGTCTCGGTTGGTCGAAATAAATTGAAAAGAAAGAGAAGAAAAATACGAATTCAAAGAGTGGGTAAGAGTAACATTATTATACTTCTTGGGACATGTGCTGTACACTTCTTCTTCTTTCCGGTTCTCTAGCCTGCGAATAAATATATTTTATTAATGGACAAGTGACAAAAAAAACAAACTGAATATAATCAAATGATGAGTATAAGAGTAACGGTGCATGCAAAATAGAGAGTAAAAAGACAACAAAAAAAACAGTTAGTGGCCACGGTTTATAAAGCGCAGTTGAATTTAACGCGGAGTGAGTTCGAGCTACAAATTACGACAACCACCACCAAAGAAACAAGAGAAAAATGCGAAAAAAAAAATATATGACGAAGCAGATTAGTTCTTTTTCTAACGAGCGAATCGTTTTTTAAGCGAGACGTAGCTGGCTAATTAGAAGGTACATAACTGGCCAATATACTTTTATAAACTGTACGAAAAAGGGAAAAAAAAGAAGAACTAAAAGTACATATTCACGCGCGTTTAGACATCAGCACTTTTAAAATATACTTGCCATAACGAATGCCTTAGCAAACCAAAAAAAAGACAAAAAAATTATATAAAATATACCGAAGTATAAAACGTTACCGTACATTGAGGTACGACGGCGAGGAATGATATACATATAAGTATAATAATAAGTATACACGCCATGTCATACGCATACACAAGGAAACAATTAAGGCGAGAAATAAAAATTGACAAATGAGCCAAAAGTAAGGGCAATGCACACATCAGAGATAACGTCAGTAGCGAGAGGGAAAACGAGAAATACATACACACTCATATGCATACACATTGCACCTTACGTTCGAAATCATGTATCTGTATAAAATGTACCCGTGAACGCATCGCTCCTTGTATATTTTATACATTTAACGTTATTATTAAAAAGGGAAAGCAAAACAGCAAACTAAATAACCAACAAAATGGTTATAGCAATTAAAATAAAAGAAGTAAACGCGAAACGAAACACGCATACACACCGTACATCGCATACACAGAAAAAGAAGCAGTGTATATGAAACCTCGTAGAAGCGCGCTAAAAGAAATAAGAAAAAAAAAGGTATAAGAGACGATGATGCAAAGTGAGAGTATATTATTAAATGTATTTAGATTAAGATTGAATTATTAGGGGACGAGAGAGCAACAAAAAAAAGATGAATAATAATAATAATAACAGAAGAAAAAAACGATCATTAATCGTGTACATAAACATCGTTAGCAATATTCAACTTCGCCCGTCCATTTAGTTTCTAGACCACACGTCTCTACGAATTGTTCCTTTCGAGCCAGCATCGAATAGGTCAGAAACGATTGAAGATGATTTGCGCCTGTAATTCTTGTTAATCTATCGTTAACACGTTGACATAATTTAGTCGAAGTGTTTCCTTCTCGAGCAGAGAATAATTATAATATTTTAAAATATATCATTGTTTATGTTTAAGATACACTTCCAAAGTACTCCAAGCATTCATTCTCTTCTTTGTAGTCATTTATCATCATGGTTATCGTTCGTACATTTCTCATCTTTATTATCGTTTTCATTCCCCTCCCCATCATCTCCATTTCAGTTTCACGAATGATTATTTAATTTACAGATTTTTGTACGTGGAACGATAAACACGTGTTATATCGATGCAATAACATTCAATCGAAATGAACGTACGAATAAAATTTATTGAAACGATGCAGAATGTATAATGATACTAGTTATATGATAATTAGTATGTATTAATTTATATCAGTTTATATTCTGCTTGTTTTATTACTATATTTAAACATTCATTTATCATAATTCGATTGTGGTCATCATACCGCTTTTTTCATTTCCGATTAAATTGATCGTTTTCTTCTTTTTTCCGTGCGTATTTTTAGCTGTTTCTCGTGGAGAGTGATTAAATCTGACTTTTGTTATTTTTAAATTAAAGGAATATATGAGACATTAAATAATTTTATCTTAATATGAAGTTTCATATTAAAGTATACAGCAATTACTTATTCCCCTGATGTATGCCTTTCGAATACCTAAATATTTAAGACTTATGTTCTTAATTGCTAAACGAAGGGTATTATTTCTACTAAATAATTGTACAATATACGGACATCTTTACACGCGTTTCGAGTACTCACATTCTGTACAAAAATTTATAACTACTATAACTAATAAACAAATTCCAGCAATGAGTTAATTAAATTCACCGATGATTTTATCATACACTTTTCATGAAAACGACTAGCTAAACTTAATCATAAGAGCTTTTGAATGCGAACGAGATAATCGAAGAAATTATTAATTAGATTATCGATTAATATCGAGTCGTTCGAGATGACAATGTTAGACAAGAACAATGATGACTCCAGCAGTTCCGACGATGATATATCGCAGGACGCGTTAAAAGAAGCGACAGATCATCAATTTTTGAAAGACAGTTATTTTTTTAATGCAAAATCTGATGACACAAACATTTCTGAAAAATCGAGTAAGTACCATAACCTCACCTTTTTCCCCCTCACTCATACTTGACACATTCTCAAATCAAATTTCTAATAACTCACAATTAATTCTGTTTTCACGTTTTGTTTTTAGATGGCTCAATCCAAAAGAACGAAGCAACAACAAATGTTGTATCATTAAGACAAAATTTAGAACATGTAGACAAGTTTTCCAATTTTGGAGTGAGCCCGTCGTTCCAGAATTATGTTGCAAAGAAGCTGGATGAAATAATAGAAAAGTATGCAATTCGATGGAAACATTATCTCAATAATGAATCATTTAAAATGTATCCTGATATTTTTTTATACTAACAATATTTTTCCATCAGATCTATTCGAGTAAAGAAGACAGAAGCAAATAGCGGTACAAATGAAAAAGAAACTGTGAATACCAGCTTCGGTGTAAAGTTACTCAGTTCCTCAGCAGAATTTCTGACGACAGAAGAAGTAGTTGATGAATCTGCAAAGTTTCGAAAGAAAAGAAAAGTTGAAACAACCTTAGACGATAAGAAGAATTTATTAAGATGCAAAGAAGTTGCTGTCGATCCTGAGTGGATATTATCAAAAAAAGAGACCAAAGCTTGGACGAGTAAACGAAAAGAGCCAGAATTTCAATACAAAAGACTGAAAAATGGTACTTTCGTCGAATCAACGTAACAATTAGGTTATGTTGTAAGTTTATTATCTTTCAAATTAATTTATGAGATATAAATAAATGATTTTAGACCAAAAAAATTACAATTCAAGAAACTCATTTCGTTTCCCGATATACATATACGTATATCATTACACAATCGAAAATTATTTTTAACTAATACATCGAGTTTATGTATTCTGTTCACTTTAGAAAATGTTTGCCATAGCGTGATGTACGTTTTATATAAGTGAAGATTTAACTAAACAGATAAATTGATCTAAACACCAATAAACGGAGCGAATTAAATGATAAATACATTTATAGCATCATCATGGATATGCAAGGCACAAGTTCGACAGACATAAACAATATTTGTAAATTGTACGTATTATATTACTAACCCCAAATTTTGTTTACAAATATATACTACAGACGTAATTATTTTTTAACAGCAATATGCTAATATGAAATAATAATTCTTGTAAAATTAAACATCTAGGAATACAATTACAACATTTAGCAAAGTTCCAATTATTTTATTTTAGATGCAATACACGTCCTCGTTTATACACTTGCCCAAAATGTGACATAGAATATTGCAGTGTCGACTGTTATAAATCAGAAGGTCACTTAGAATGTTCAGAAGGTTTCTATAAACAATGTATAGAAGAGGAATTGAAATCTCAAGAAGGAGATCCAGGAGGTAGACAGAAAATGATAGAAATCCTCAGGCGAGTACACGCAGAGGATGCAAGAAATATGGAGGCATTGGCAAGCAACGATATGTTCGAGGAAGAAGCGGAGGATTCAGATGATGATGAAGATGTGCGTCAGAATTTTGCACTATTATCAGGAAAAACAATAACAGGTTGTTTTCTTATTTTTGTTCAATTTTATTTGCAGGTACAAGATTTGGAAAGACGTCTGCATGATGTCAATTTAGATAATGCGGACGACGTGTGGTCTGCACTAACAGATACAGAGAAGCAAGAATTTGAGGCTCTGATAAAAAATGGAGACATAGAGAAATTGCTACCTCAATGGGTTCCATGGTGGACTTACCATACTAAAAAGAAGCTTATAGAAGAATTGAATGAAAAAGAAAACAATGATGAACAACCAAAGGAGCTCCCTATATTAGTCGATGTTCCAATATTTAACGAATTGCAGGTACTTTGTTGGACAAACGAATTATGAAATGTTTTAAATATAATTTATTACAGAATATAGAACTTGCCATAATTTATTCATTGCAGAAAGCCTCTCCAAATGTTCAGTTTAATGTGCTAAATGTAATCTATGCGTACGCGTACATTGGAAATTATTACAATGGGGACTACTTAAACTGCCCATTAGAGGCAACCATTGTCTTTCTTGATCTTTGCGATAACATGAAAGCAAATAAGATTTACGATAATTCCGAATCAGCAATTATTTCCGTTGTTCATAAGATTCTGAATGTAGGTGGCAATAACGTTTAATATTTTAAACATTGTATGCGATATGAAAATGATGAACATTATTCCTTGCTTTCAGTGTAATTGGTTACCACAGGATGAACAAACATTATCCGGCTTCAAGGAAGCTGGGAATACGATAATGCAAGGACCAGAAAAGAAAAACAAATATTTGTATGTTGCTGTTGCCCTTTCTGAACTGCATAGACTTTTATCAGCAGCGAAAGAAGATATACCGAAAAACAAAACTAAAGGCGAAAAGAACGAGTTTTCAAAAAAATTTGCCAAGAGATATAATATGGATGATCTAAATTTATCGAAAAAAACTTTTCTCATGTATTGTAAAAAAGTAGAGTACTATTTATCATGGACTAAAAGCTGCCATATAAATACGTGTACCTAAAAATATTGATACTAGTAACAGAAATATAAGAACACGATAATTTAGATCAAATTGTTCCCGATGAAACAGTATATTTTTTTAATAATGTGAACAATTAAAATTGTAGTTCTGTATTCTAATTATTGCGACCTCTTTAATTAAATACAAATTTTAATCAATTCGCTCATCGATCAGTTATGTATACCTGCCAATTTATACGATTACTTTTATTTTTGTTGCACAAGAAACGCTAACTCTTCATTAACAAATTTTGAGAAACCATTTGAAATATTCTAGAGAATTGAACAGGACTAATGTGCGGGAAAATTTCAAAGTTCGCATTCGAGAGATCGATAGGTCGAATAATCTATGGCGGTGTCTGCTGTCAGTGAAACAAGCAGACGATATTTACAGGAAGCACACCGTGAGCGGACAGTGGGCAAAATGGTGGCTGACGAGAATCTATTTTTCTCGAAAGCCGTCCAACATTTAGCAAGATGTCTAGCTGCAATCAAACCGACGCCATGGGAAAAGGTACGTCAATTATTAATCATGCATCTCTATGTTAACATTTTGCAAACTAAATGACGTTGAAACTTTGACATTTATCTACTCAGGTTTAGGTTAGTTTTAAGGATGTGTCAGCTGATATCGTGATATGTCATCCCGTCATGTAATTCGAAGGACAATTCAATAGTCGACTCATGCATTAATGAAACGTTTACAATCAATAATTAGTGTCAACTTTACGCTGCAACGCAAATAAAGTTTTACATATGTTTCATACATCATTTTCCATTTATGGAATTATTCCGCATACTTGATTTTACAAATAAAGAGATAGATTACAAAATACTTCCATGTCCTAATAGATCTCTTTGCGTTCTCCTTTTCATAAGTAAATATAAGTATAAAGTCTTGCATAAAGACTTTTCTTTTTGAAGTTAATTAATTTACAACTTTGTATTAAATTTTTATATAACTTCCATATAAATAAGTCATGTGCACTCGATTTAAAATAAATGAATCATTTAATGGTTCATTTAATAATATTAGTAATAAAAGATGAAAGTAATAAACTTCGTAATATTTCTATTTAGAGAATTCTGAGTTAAAATATATATATATTTTTTTTTATATTTATATTTGCATATATATACATATATTTGTGTTTTAATTGCTAAAATTTTTTATTAATATAGGTCACGCAACTGTTCAAATTATGCCCGCAAGAATCTACCCAAAGTATATATCGGTTAGATCAAAGAGGTCAAGATGCAACTATTGCCCTTGGAATATATTTCCTGGAATCCGGTTTACAACATCGGGACAAAATTTTACCTTACCTTCTACGTTTACTGCGCGGCCTTCCAAAGGCCGTGTGGTTGGACGAGGTGAAATGTTCACCGACTGAACGTATTCCTGTTGCCGAACGATTCAGTTTCTGCTTGAACACCCTGCTCAGCGATGTTGCAGCCAGATGCGAATCTGTACGCGAAGAAATCATTTCTACGCAAGTTGAAATACTGGCAGTGTTAACAAATCTCACCAGAGGATACAGAGATCAAAATGGTAGTAGAGGGATGCAAGCAAAATGTAAGAACCGTTTACATTGTATATTGTATTCTATATAATTTGCAAAACAAATACAATAAAGCCTGTTCTTTTTTTTCCAGTATCGTTATGCAAATGCATAGTACCAGTTTTAATCGGTTTGGCTCGATCGATGGGTCGCTTTGCTTATACCGATCCACCACTTTTGTGTCGCATCTTTCCAAGACCAAAGGCACCACTTTCCATATCGAATACGGAAATGCGCTTAACGTCGGATAGAAAGCACCATAGTTTTTCGAACTTTCGACCAATTATTCCTCGTTCTTTAAGCGGCAATTTGAATCCACATCCAGCTATAGATACTACGCCAAGTCTGATAACTGCAGACCACGAATATTATCTCCCTGCGAAACGACCATCGTTACAATCGTACTCATCGGTGCCCTACGATCCGGCCACATATTTTTTTAGCAGATACGGATCGAGCTTTAATCAGTTCCCTCAAATGAGATGCAACGAGAGCCCCGAGAGGAGAGCTGGCATGCAATTCAACGTGGTCCATCTACAAAGTGTTCTGGCGTTGGCAAAGAAATTGCTTACAAAAGAAATTCTAACGTTTCTCGATGAAGAAGCCCAGCAAGTTTGTTATATTACTTTGCGATACAGTTTCAGTCTATCCAACTTACATATATTTCAACAATTTTGTTTTATCTAGGTGTACAACTCTGGCCAGGTGCAAATATTTCCTTACCGTACGTTCAACGAGACGATGAACCTAGTAATGGTCGCACTCTTGCGCGAATTATTACAAAACCAACGCGACCTGCCTACACCTTTCACAAGGGACGTGCAGGAATTTGTAAAGGGTCTCTTTCTATCCGGCCAAACGGAACTGCAATCGCGTCAACATGATGCGAGCGAACGCGAGGACATGGATACTAATTTCAGGACTGTAAATAGATTTAAAGTGAACGTTATGGCCAATTCTGCGTGTGTCGATCTCCTTGTTTGGGCGATTGGCGACGAAACTGGTAAGCAAGATTGCCAAAGAAACACTTTGTCTCAATAACCAAGATTATTTTCTCTTTCTTGATATTGTTTGTTATGTTTTGTTCAAATTATTATTTAAACCAAAGTTTGTTTTCTGTCAGTAGGATTATCCATCTATTATATAGATCATTGCGTTATTTTTCCAGTGAGGGACCAGTATGATTTGTCCGCGCTATTCGCAGATATTAGTTCGATGCTGATTGGCGAGGGTATTCGACGTTAGCTTATATTGCATTACGATTGACTGTCCCATATCTGATAACTTTCAATAGTTTTAACTAACGAGTACACCTTTTATGCGTTCACGCGGTTTTTTTCCATTAGCTTTGTTGATCATAATCATTGTTCCACTAAACATTATCTATAATTCTCTTACCACATTCTAACCGTTTGTTCAAATTATTAATGTGGAAGCAAAAAACGACAATTTCATAGACTACCATTGTCACGACACACACACAGACACACAAATATGTTTCTGTAAACTGTCCATTATATGACTGAGAGATTCATTTTCATACAGATCTCTTCGTTCCCTGGAAAGTTTTTCTTTACAGAATTAACAACGATTATCCAATCCATGAACGACTTCGCTCCTATCTTACGGATATTGTCTATAGAAATCTAATTATTTACAGGTGCGGATAGTTTATGCGGTCGTCTAGTTGAAAAAATAAATTCTAATCATGGACCAAAATTGGTGCTGGCGCATATGCCCCTGTTAATGGTATGCCTTGAGGGATTAGGGAAGTTGGCGCAAAAGTTTCCTAATATAGCAAGTACGTCTATATATTATCTTCGTGACTTTCTGGTTGTTCCATCGCCGATTCTTCTGAAACTCCATCGACAGCAAAGTGAAAGGGGTAAACTTGATATTAATAATTCCTAGCGCATTATATTAATGTATTACATGATAATTTCGTTGATTAAATTATTCGTTTTTAAGGAAAAGATATGCACGATTCGAAGCAAACTACCTCGTCCATACATTCAGCATTTGAGAAACTAAGAGACGCGGCCATTGGAAATCTTTGCATTTCTCTGGAAGCTGCACATTCTGTAAATCCAGATTGTGTGCCTGCATTAGTTGCCAGTGTCTCGAATAGATTATTTGCCGCTGATATATGTGACGGGTGATACAAATACATATTTGAATTTAAAACTTCTATATATATTTATGTTCTATATATATTTATATTCTATATAGATTTATATTCTATATAGATTTATATTCTATATAGATTTATATTCTATATCGATTTATAAAAATCCTGGTCCCTACGACATCTAAAATATTTCTTTGAATATTTTTAGAGAATCCGACGACAGGTCGAACAGCGAACTAATCTCAAAGAACATAGTAATCATGTTGGGACATGTGGCCGTTGCGTTAAAAGATACTCCAAAGACTATGCGCACAATATTTCCATTTTTTCAGCAATTATTTTGCCGCACACCGAGTGATCTCGATTTTCTGATCGTCGATCAGTTAGGATGTATGATCATTGCTAAATGCGAGTCCAAGGTGGAATTTAGAATTACCCAATAGTTGCTAAATGAATTGATAATATATTCACGTATAATTAAAATGTATTTGATTTTCAGATTTATGAAGGAATAATGCAAATGTTTTCCATGTCCCTTGGATCGAGCACTGCAACATACGCTTCGAACGACGATCGTAAACAGTACTGTCACGTAGCTAAGGCTGTTACGAATGCTCTTGCAAATATAGCAGCAAATTTACAGGGTGAATCGGAGCTGGACGATTTGCTGCTGCACTTGCTCGAGCTTTTCGTTCAGCTTGGATTGGAAGGCAAACGTGCCAGTGACAAGGCGTCTAATAATGTTACTGTAACGGTAATTGAAGTATAAAGCTTAAATAGTAACCAGCTCGAACCTCCCTGAATATAATTTTAATTATTCTATCGTACAATAGAAGACGGCAACTAGCGCAGGAAATTTAGGTGTTCTGATTCCTGTAATCGCAATATTAGTTCGACGTCTTCCGCCAATCAGGCATCCACAAAAGAGGCTTCTAAAGCTTTTCAAAGATTTTTGGCTTTACTCCGTTGTAATGGGCTTTGCTGGCGATCAAGCATCGAGATTGTGGCCCGCAGAATGGTACGAGGGTGTCAAGGAAATCGCTGTTAAATCGCCTTATCTTATTTCGCAAACCAGCGCAAGACTTGAGATGAGGGAATTGCAATACACGTCTGCCGTGCGCAACGATAGCGTGTCTCTGAACGAATTACAGGAGTTAAGGAGTCAAATATTAAAATTGAGCACTCGGTATATGTCTTTATCGAGCAATTATTTTTTAATTAAACATTACTGCTTTATTATTATTTTTTTTTGTAGGACAAACGATATATCGCAATATGTAACGAAATTACAGTTCGCCCAGTGTACCTATTTATTATCCGTTTATTGGCTGGAGACATTAAGAGTGGCGAACAGTCCCGAGCCCAGTTTACAGCCAATAATGGAATATTTATGCGATACAGATTTGCAAAAGGATAAGAGTGGTATGTGGCAGTGTATATGCTGCGTTGCTGATTCAGTCTTTGTCAAATTTAAAGATGTTATGCAGCGTAAACCGAAAGACGAGAGGCGCGAGAAGGAACTTGAGAATCACGCTCAATTTCTTCTTGTGTATTTTAATCATGTACATAAACAAATTCGAAGGATTGCTGATAAATATCTGAGTGCATTAGTCGATGCGTTCCCGCATCTTCTATGGAATTGTAAAGTATTGTGGAGCATGCTGGATATATTGCAGGTACAAATTTTCTTTTCTCCTATACCTGTTCATTATTCTATATAACTGAAATCATTATTTGTTCCAGATTTTATCGTTCTCGTTACAAATAGACCCGAACGAGGAAACACCGATCTTGCGAATACCTGGAACACCATACAGTATTGAGCTCATGGACACCCTCGAAGCAAGAGAAGTGAGTGTAATCTTTTTGCGCGCATTAATTGTATTAATTATGCAAATACATAAAATTCAATTGTACCACATAGATTATCGTGAAAGATTTCACTTCGAGGTGTAAGGGCATAGTGCAAGAAGCCATGAAATGGGCGCCACAGGCAACTAGATCACACTTACAGGAATACGTCAATCAAATTCCATCGTCAGGATTGAAACATCATTCTGGTTTATGTTTGTCTACGGACTCAGTTCTCGAATTCGTCGACATCGCCATTCCAACATCGGCTTTGCCAAACGTAAAATAATATCGTTTGATATTGAATCGTTACGGGACTATTATTTTAAAAATCAACAAATCAATGTTTTTTACAGACCAATTCGTTGGACAAACGTCCGCGTGGTCCCAAAGGGGCCAGCTCGTGGCTTTTGTCAATGATGTCGACACGTTCACGGTACGCAGGTGAAATAGCTGGAATGCTATCGTTAGCGCAAACCGAATCGTCGACGTCCGAGATAGCGTTCGAAGAAATTCGAAACAAGGTTGTCGATTTGTTAATCGATGCTGTGTGGATGGCCTGTCGAGCCAGAAACGATGTTAAACATCGCAGCGCCCTTTGGCGTGCCACTGCACTCTTAATTTCCATGCCCGGTAATTTTAAAACAGTCGTTCCTCGCTAGCAACTTCCATTTATTTCATCGTTCGTAATAGTTTCATTTTATATCGCCAGGAACGCATAGACGTTTGTTGCATACAGTAGCATCTTCGCAAATCGAGTTGTTCACTCCTGCGGCGATGACCACAGCAGTTGAATGCTGGCAATGGATACTCACTGCGCGACCGGATTTGAAATTGCGCTTTCTCCAGGAAATGCTCGTCGCGTGGCAATACACCGTCGATAAAAGAATGGGCCTCTATGCCCCGTACGAAGAAGAGGTCAGCCCGTTAGCAGTGTACGAGGGTTGCAAGTTGGGCCCGAACCCTCCCCAAGTGAAGCCTCACGATCTTTGGGTTACATTTATCGTGGAATTAATCGAAACTGCTAAATATTGCTGTCAAGAGACAGTTGATATGATTGTTATATTACTCCATCGGTCACTACCCATGACAGTCGGTGCTTCTGGCGAAGAACCCGGTTTGAGTCGCCACGTTGCTGCTGTTGGTGTGCGTTTTAAATTACTCTCTTGCGGACTACTCCTCCTTCAAGGAGATACTTTACCAAGGTATAATTTGTGGGGAAGGGCAAATTTATTGTTATTAACTTGCAAACGGACGAGTAACGAATTTTATTCGCAGAACTTTGAGCAAAAACGTGTTGCGAGAACGTGTGTACTGTAATTGCTTGGATTACTTTTGTCGCGATCGTCAAGTGCCGACGCAAGAGCTGGAACAATTGCACGAGGACTTGGTAACGCTTATCCGGTTCTGGCAAGTCAGTAAAATACCTTTAATTCCGAAGGTATTGATATCGTCCGGTTGATGGCATTTATGGAATCGTTTTTTCCAGGTAATGCATAGCGATAAAAAATATTTGGTCATGGCCGGTACGGAAAGTGAGTTCGAAATGTTAACACCACAGTCGTATCCAACTTGCGGCTTTGGGCACAGTGAGACGATTAATTCTTTAAGCACAGCTTTAGGTACAACTAATACAGAATTCACAAAAACATCGTCTGGCGTATGGATTAACACAGTCCCAATGTCCACCAGTAGCAATACATTGGGCAAACGTAGTAATCGTAGCAAGCGTGTTATGAACGCCAGCGTTTTCGTAAAGGATTACATAAAGAAGAGAAATTTGATTCTTGAATTACTGGCAGTGGAAATAGAAATGTTATTGGTACGTCTAACATTTATCTGAGCGTGCTTCGATGCACGATTTTTTAATATCGCTGAATATTTTCGAAATCACAGGTTTGGAGAAATCCCAGTGGAAGGCAAGAACTTACACTTCCGGGTGAGCCGAGTATCGCCGAATGGCGTGCTAAGGGTATGAATGATCGATGGCGTGAATACACAAGGCTTGCATGGGAAATCAGTCCGGTACTTGCTATATTTTTACCTGTCCGATTGAAGAATTCAGAAACTATTATTAAAGAAGTGTGCGGATTGGTTCGTCTTAAACCTGTGCCAGTTATGCACGTTCCAGAAGCCTTACAATACCTCATTACAACAGACACATTACTCAACGACGTACCTGAAGTAAGATGCTCCTTAAATCATATTAAATGTACAGAATTATTAATTTATATTATTTCAGTTGGTATACATGCTAACGTGGGAGAGGGTGTCGCCAATTCAAGCACTGGCATACTTCTCTCGACAATTCCCACATCATCCAATCTCTGCGCAATACGCAGTGGAGGTGCTAAGTAGTTATCCAGCAGACGCTGTACTTTTCTATATACCCCAACTCGTACAAGCTGTACGCCATGATACTATGGGCTATGTGATTGAATTTATAAAGAAGATTGCTAAACGTTCGCAAGTAAGCCGAGAATATATTCATGTAAAAATGTTGCGACAGAGTCTCGATTATCCGAGGTGATGTTGAACGCTTACACATTTACTGTTAAATTTACATAGGTGGTGGCGCACCAATTAATTTGGAACATGCATACAAATATGTACATAGACGAAGATAAACAGATGAAGGATCCTGTACTCTTTGATGTATTAGATTCACTAGTGAAAAGTATTTTGGGATCATTGTCTGGCCCGGCGAAACAATTCTACGAAAGGGAGTTTGACTTCTTCGAAAAGATTACAAATATTTCTGGCGATATCAGGCCATATCCTAAAGGTCCTGAACGTAAAGCAGCATGCCTGAAGGCCCTATCGAAAATCAAAGTGCAACCCGGTTGCTATTTACCATCTAATCCCGAAGCGATGGTAATCGATATTGATTATCAAAGCGGGACTCCTATGCAGAGGTAAGTAACCATGATCTAAACTATTCACAAGTTTCTATGTCGCATACATCGATAAACAGATATTAATATGCGACTGTTAAATTTTACAGTGCCGCGAAGGCACCATTCTTGGCCCGATTCAAAGTACAAAAGTATGGGATTAATGAATTAGAGAATATTGCGTTAGCAGTGTCGGCTAATGGCAAAGTGGATATCAAGAGGGAACCAGAAAAAGAAACAGGGCAGGCTGCTATTTTTAAAGTTGGTGATGATGTTAGGCAAGATATGTTAGCCCTGCAAGTGATCAGTATTTTTAAAAATATATTCCAAAAAGTCGGCTTGAATCTATTCTTATTCCCGTATAGGGTGGTAGCCACTGCGCCTGGTGTAAGCAACATTAATTTCAATATCACCATTTCGCCAACCCATATGTTTTTTAATATTTACGCTTATTTTAGTGCGGTGTTATAGAATGCGTACCAAACGCTACGTCTCGAGATCAGCTTGGTCGGACCACCGATATCGATATGCACCAATATTTCATAACGCGTTACGGTGATGAAACGTCCAAAGAATTTCAGAATGTTCGACGCAATTTTGTAAAGTCAATGGCCGCGTATAGCGTAATTACATATCTATTGCAAATAAAAGATCGTCACAACGGCAATATTATGTTGGACACCAAAGGGCACATTATACATATCGATTTTGGATTCATGTTTGAAAGCTCGCCTGGTGGTAATCTGGGCTTTGAGCCTGATATTAAGCTAACCGACGAGATGGTGCTTGTAATGGGAGGAAAAATGGAATCCGCGCCTTTCCGTTGGTTCATGGAATTGTGCGTACAGGCTTTCCTTGCAGTAAGGTAAATAGTTCCACATCCAACTGATTGGAATAGTACATTTCGGGTTATAATATATTACGAATAAAATAGTACAACGATATGATATCATTAATAATACTATTAGTTATAAAAATTTAGTTTTATCGCTGTGGTAATTCATTTCGTAATATTGCTTTACAGACCTTACCAAGAGGCAATTATCTCTCTGGTATCTTTAATGCTCGATACGGGATTGCCGTGTTTCCGTGGACAAACGATAAAACTCTTGCGCGGCAGATTCGTGCCGACAGCTACCGATCGCGAAGCAGCGGCCTATATGCTCAATGTAATACGCAACAGCTACCTCAATTTCCGTACGAAAACATACGACATGATACAGTATTATCAAAATCAAATTCCTTATTAAACTACCGTTTCCAACTGACTTCCGTTCGGGATTGTTAACACGTAATGGAGGGGATTCATTATTTCTGCGAAGGTTGTTGATTAAACACACAGTGTACTATATATTGTTAGATGCAGCAACAGAAAAAAAAGAAACCTGCTGCCTGTACAAACACCTCAGTGTCAATGTTATTCTTTAGACTCGTATAAATTTTACGGCGGCATTACGCGCGGTTAATATGTAACGATGATGTATTATAAACTGAGAAATTATTCTACGCGTCCTGCTATCGGACAGAACCTGTGTATATGTAAAACATTCCTCTATTTATTATTTATGTACTGTTATTGGTTAAACAATAAATGGGAGAGTAATTAAATGATAATAGATTTATTTAAGAAACTCATTAACATCGCTACATGTACAATACTTATTTACATTAAATTCGTTTATTACATGTCGCGAACACAAGCACGACTAATACTCATTAGTGTCTCACTGTATTCATTTATCAGCTACCTGAAGTTTTTTCGAGCCTGTAAGTTTTAGTTTGGAGACATCAATTTTCCTAAAAGGAAATAATAAATATTATATTAGAGGTCTCAAGGCATTGCCACAAAGGAAGACATTATATACAAAGTAAACTTTCATTCATTATTGGCGGCGGTAGTGGTATGTGTAAAATATTGAAGTTAATAATATACCGATGATACGCCTATTCAAATCTTATTCAAATAATGCCCAAGTCTGACTGTATACCTTATAATGTATTCTTTTATGTTATATTTATGACAATAACAAAATGTAGTCACCCTGCTTCAATCTGTTGCGGTGAATACACTTGAGTTGGAGGTTGCACAAGACGTCTAGCATCGCGAGTATAATAATACACCTTTGAAGTTTTATGGTACGGCCCACCAGTTATTTGAGGTGGTGGTTGCGTTCTTGCAGCGACACCATCTGTATATCTTAAACTTTCTATAACTCTTCTCTGAAATAAAGATTTGTGCCAAATTAAATAAGCGCTTCATTGGAATGTAATTTGTTTTTGTAAAAATATGGGAAATGGGAATTTTACGTTTCTTCTTTCGATTACAATAAATTTTAATACATAACCAATAAAGTAGTTTAGATCTTGTATAATTACGAAAATCGGACAACTAATTTTAACAATACTGGGCAAAATTGCTGCGTCAGAAATATTTTGTTAGTATATCTCTATAAAGAATAAAAGTTACGTAATTTCTAGAAAAAATAAACAATATGAAATGTAAATCTATTACTTAACAAATACTTACACCACGACAAATATCTCGAAACACTTGTAAAAAAGGAGTTACACTACGATGCTCCACGCCTGGCATTTTTTAATATTTAATTAATCGAACCTTGAATAAATAAATCCCTTTAAACACAAATCTTCAATACAGTCGCTCCTGAACTTGAACGGTACTACTGTCATCTAAATCTCGATGTTCGATAACGTATCGAAATATGTGTTATCGATAATCACTGTTTTAAATCTCAAGCGCTTATTTCAGCCCCGCAGCCATGAAATTTGGACTTTGTGTATCTACAACCTAACTTTATATTTAATATTTAAATCTTTCATTACATTTTGCTTGTTCTACGTCTATGTCTTGCTCCTGCTCTTGCATTTCATAGTCTGTTCTTTTGTGGCTCTCCGCTAATTCTTTTTCTTCCTTTTTCATCAAATTTACTCTTGCCAGACTCATTCCATTCCTTCTCAAATAAATCTCGGTTTCTCTTCTGCTTCTAGTTTGGCCCTCTCTTCTTTCTTTCTCCTTTAAATATCCCTTAACAATCTTTCTCCCCCCTGTTACATACTTACTAATATATTTTTTGTGTGCGCAGATTTTATGGAAACAAATTGAGTATCATTGACCGACACTTCTCTTCTTGCATCTTCTTTCGATAGCATCGGTTCTTTGATACGCGATTAACTAGTCGTTTATTTTAATAGCGCGTTAATTAATTTGTTAATTTGTACGGTTCTTCGAATACTTATTACATTTTATTACGCGATTAATCGGATTCGGCGTATTTTTATCTGCAATATCTGTAAACATGTGCTTGAATCTACGCGGGTCTCTGTCGTATCCTGGTGCCTGCTGTGGTATCTCCATCTATACAGAACACCTTGAAACTACTCGCGCCTCATATAACAGACGTGATATAGGAATAGGCCAGCCATCTTCTCAGACTCAGAAGAACCACGTTGCTTCTTGCATCCTCTGCACATGAACAGTGATTAGTTGAAGTACTATTATTTATTGAAGCAGTTGGGGACAGGATTCATGCGATTATGTGAATATATGTAAATGCTTTGGTGGAGATCAGGAAAGCTATTTCGCGGGCAACGATTCGGTAGAAAATGCTTCTCGTTAAGGGTGTCAAAACTAACAAAAGGAAAACGCGCGAAGGTCAGAGATTGCGTGCTGAGAAGTCAAGTGGCCCTTGAGAGTTTCCCTTGTTCAGTGGTAGGATATGTGGCGGCCAGAATAGGATATCGTGGTGTTCAACAACCTCCGGAGGTCAAACATGTTTCAATAGACTTACCAAATCTCTATTCTCCGTAATAAATAACCTTTTAAATCTTCCAAATGGAGTGTTGTAAAATCTGAATACCCTGGGTTTCCTTTTGTTCGCCAACCTACAGCTGGTACTTAAATAATATACAGCTTTATTTATCTCGTATGCTCATCCGGCTTCGGATTTCGCTCCTAAGTTATTATCGCCACCGATAGTTATAATTATATCGTCGAACGTTGACTCGATATCACCAGATATTAAGGCCTGCTAACGTTATAGCGTAATACGGTCTAAACGGAATACAAATAAATGTCTCGCGAAAATAAAATAAGGTAACAAATCGAGCCCTCAAAATACGCAAAAAAGTTGCAAACCGAGTCCCATGAAAACGCACCAAAGTTACAAAGTGAGTCCTAAGAAAAGGCACCAATGTTGCAAAGTGAGTCTGAAGAAAACGCGAGACGTTGCAAATTGAGCTCCAAGAAAATGTATTAAAGTTGCAAAGTGAGTTCAACGAAAAAGCAAAACGTTTAAATTGATCCCTAAGAAAACGCAAAAAGTTTACATTGAACCCTAAGAGAACGCAAAATAATTGCAACTTGAGCCCTACGAAAACGCTCCAATGTTGCAAAGTGCGTCCTAAGAAAACCCAAAAAGTTGCAAAGTGAGTTCTACGAAAAGGCAAAACGTTTAAATAGAGCCCTAAGAAAAAGCAAAAAGTTTAGATTGAGCCCTAAGAGAACGTAAAAAAGTTGCAATATGAGCCCCAAGAAAACGCACCAATGTTGCAAAGTGAGTCCTAAGAAAACGCAAAAAGTTGCAAAGTGAGTTCTACGAAAACGCAAAGCGTTTAAATTGAGCCCTAAGAAAACGGAAAATGTTTAAATTGAGCCCTAAGAGAACGTAAAAAAGTTGCAAAAGGCGCCCTACGAAAACCCACCAATGTTCCAAAGTGAACCCCACTAAAACGCATTAAAGTTGCAAATTGAGCCATAAGAAAACGCAAAGAGGTTGAAAACGACGCTTCGCGAAAACGCAACAAGGTTGCAAAATTTCTTGAGAAAATTTGCAACTTTGTTGCACAATATATAGGCACAACAATGTTGCAATTTCCCAGATTTTTGCAACTTTGTTGCGCTTTCGCGGGGCACCTTTTGCAACTTTAGTTCCACTTTCTTGGCGAACAAATTGCCAACTTGTTGCAAAATTGAGGCGCAACATTGTTGCAATTTCTTCTCGACAGTTTGTTTGCAACTTTGTTCCTTTTTCTAATAACTCAAGTTGCAACTTTGTTGCAAAAATTAGGCACGACATTGTTGCAAATTTGTTCTCGAGAATTTTTCAACTTTGTTGTTCTTTCGCGAGGTGCTGTTTGCAACTTTGTTGTGTTTTCGCGAAGCATCGTTTGCAACTTGTTTGGGTTTTCTTATGGCTCAATTTGCAACTTTAATCCGTTTTCTTAGGACTCACTTTTGGGCTTTGATACGTTTCCTTAGGGCCCAATTTAAACTTTTGGCCTTTTCGTAGAACTCACTTTGCACCTTCTTGCGTTTTCTTAGGACTCGCTTTGCGACTTTTTAGCAATCTCTTAGGGATCAATTTGCAACATTTTTGCGTATACTGAGGGTTCGACTCTTCAGCGCTATCTCTGAGCTTCGCGCGTTTTCCTTAATACACGTGTACCCTGACGCCCTTACCGAGAAGCGTAACATTGCCACCTCCAGGCGCCCAAGGGCGAATAGAAACCCAAGGAGACCTAACCCCATTGGGCAAGACGAAATCAAAAGGAGGAGCAAGGAACTCGGGAAGAGGAACCAGAGCCCAAAAGGAAAGAAGAAGAAGCCTCGCAAAAGAGAACTTCTTTATCTCTCGTTACAATGAGTACTTTCTACGCTGATTTACAGAATAAATAGTCGTACTTTTTAACTTTACCACTTGTGTTTGATTTTTCCGCGCTTCTCCACAAGCAGAGCGGTTCAGAGCTCCACGGGCAACCGAACCTTCACAAACTCCCCATATTCCACCAATAGATACGCAAGACGGGTAACAAAAGTTCGTACAAAAGCGAGAACTATATGTATGTAAATATCTACAGTCCATTAGAAACGGACCGTGTATCTTTATTGGTTGCATATGTAAACGTACGAGGGCCCTTACTATTGGACACTACCGGTGTATTAACTGGATGCGAATATACGTGTATTATTTAGAAAACATACTAGATTTTGTATTATTATTAAAGTTTTAGATCTTTATTCTGCGTACGTCTACAAAATTCTACCGACAATATTTCTTTGACCATAAAAACGCATTTCCTAAAATGGTAAGAAACGTAAACAAGTTCGCAAATGATACAAATATAGAGGTTATGTTGCGCATAAGACGAAATAATTACTAAAACCGAATCGGATCATTTTTTCAGTATTCTCTGCTTAATAAAACGGAAAATGCGCACGAAGACAGCATTTGGACGTGTGCTTGGGGCTCTCTAAAGAAGAAAAAGGAATTGCAACCGGACAATGAAGATTCACGGTAATTAATTCAAACGGAGGCTCGGTTGATTTTCCATTCTTTCATAGAAGTGTTATTGTTATACAACAGTGATTCTGTACAGTCTAACGAAGAAGAAATAGTCGAGTACTTGGTGACTGGTTCGGTCGATGATACAGTAAAAGTTTGGGAACAGAAGGATAAAGATTTACACTTGAAACACAAACTGACTGGCCATTCGCTGGGCGTTGTATCTGTTGCTGTAAGTTCGGACGGTACAAGTAAGTAATCATTGAAAGGCGATGAAACATTTATATTCAATTCGTGTTATAAATAATACTGCTAAAGGTGGCGCATAATTTCAGAATGTGCGTCCAGTTCGTTAGACTCTAGTTTAAAATTATGGGATTTGGAAACTGGAGAAAAGATATCGAGCGTAGAGGTTGGTCCCGTAGATATATGGACACTGGTATTTTCTCCCGATGATAAGTTTATTGTATCCGGTAGTCATTCGGGTAAGATACATCTGTATGGAACAGAAAGTGGCAAACAAGAACAAACATTGGACACTAGAGGCGGGAAATTTACGTTAAGCGTTGCCTACGTATGTATATGAAACATTGTGAATTATATAAACTGATACTACACAATGCTTTCTAATTAATTACTTGATTTCAGAGTCCCGATGGCAAATATATTGCTAGTGGTGCTATAGACGGAATTATCAATATTTTCGATGTTACATATGGAAAAGTATTACGTACATTAGAAGGTATCTAGAACAACTGTTTCGTTGTATTTTCACCAAAAATTCATTGCTCATTTACACAGTTCAATATTTTAGGTCACGCCATGCCTATCAGGTCTCTTTGTTTCTCACCAGACTCTCAGTTACTTCTAACTGCCTCGGACGATGGCCACATGAAATTATACGACGTGTAACTAAATTCGCATTTCTACGCACAGTAAAATTAACGTGGTAAATAAACTATTAATTATCTGTTTGATTTGTTCATATTAGGAAAGATGCTAATTTAGCAGGAACAATGTCAGGCCATGCGTCGTGGGTGCTCGGAGTTGCTTTCGCTCCGGGTGGACAGCAGTTTGCATCTAGTAGTTCAGATCATACAGTTAAAGTCTGGGAATTAGCGCAACGACAATGTTTACATACGTTTAATGAACACAATGACCAGGTAATTATAGTCTGTACAGAATTACAGAGAATTTATTGCAAATTTACAAAATCTGTAACTTATGGTGTATCTTTAAAAGAATAATGAACAGATAATCCATTAAATGTTGAAACATTTCGGTTTTCTAGGTATGGTCTGTGAAATACAATCCACAAAGAAATAACATAATTGGATCAGTATCCGAAGATAAATCGATTAATCTTTACGAATGTCCGTTGTACGATAGATAAATTTTTGTACAGAGATGGTTCAATAAATGCGCATATTTATTACTTCTCCTTTCTTTAATTTATATAATTTTACATGTTTCCAAGCGTTGCTTCACCTCATTTCGCACGATTCATTTTAATGGAACAGATGCAACCCCCTTTTTTTCACTGTGATCGAAATACAATTAAACAAAATGGGCATTAGTAGCTATAAATTTTATTGTACTGCAATTATTAATATACAAATTATTAAAATGTCTGCTGAATCTAAAATACAGTATAACAAAATGTGAATTACACTTAAGATCTATATAAGTAAAAGACGAAGATTACAAAGGAACTCCAAAAAATGGAATTCTGGTGTACAGACCAAATTCTTTCTAACAAAAAAGGGGAACGAAAAGAAACGAAACATAAAGATACCCTGATATGGTTCCAAGTTGCAAAAGTTAAATCTAATTAACTCGAACTGGAACAGGGTAAAAAACGCGCATAACAAATATGTGTAGATAATGAACAATAAAATCTATTCTATATCATGCCAAACATTTTCCTTCTAAGATTTTACATCGGCCGTACGCATATAGAAGGAAAGATGACGCGATACAGAAGAAAACTTAAAGTATCGTACGCACTGTTAAACGCATCAAGTATATAGCAAATTTTGCCCAATAAAAACTAAAAAAAAATAGAGAAAGAAACGAAGAGGAACGAATGAGGAAACAAGTTTGACAAATTTCATGCCAGTATCCTAAAAACTTTTCGACCTACAAATACGTAATTGATCCGTACACACTCTTAATTGTACCTACACGTATTTTTCGAAAGGGTAACAATCGAATCAGTAGACACTTGTTACATGCAAATTGATTTTACGTAGTACATATATGTATATATGACCAAAATAGAAGCTATTTCAACTGTAGATTTTCAAATAGACTAGAAACTTAAAAGTAAACGTTTTACAAAATGTTGTCTCTTCACGTAATGCCTGTTTTTTTTTTGTTGCTTTACTTAGGACCGCTACATCGATATAAACATCGCTACTATCTTTTATCGTAACGTTCTGTTGCACTGAAGATGTTCAAGCTTCGTTCAAAATCTTCATCGTGTTTCTTATCAGTCTTAGAAAGTAATTAGACTTTGTATTCGTTTTCAAAAGAATACAAATCAGTTTACGATGGAAACAAAATACAGATCGTACTTCTGATGAATTTGTCTATTACGAAGACGTACACCGTACATTATTCATATCTCCGATATACATCATGAATTCGTAATACATATCACTAAACTTTCTACATTCTTCATTCACGTTCAATATATACAAAATTGAATAAATAATCGAGCATAATTACTGCTACGTACTACCGATTTTAAGTTTCATTCGTAATCATGGAATTTCCCAATATAATGTATATACAACACGCAAAGTGAATAGGAATGATATATCAGGATTTCTGGCTACTATATGTCACACTTTGTCCATACCTCTTTTAATGTTATATTTATACATATATATGTATAAGAAACAAAACATTGCATAGCAATGCACATGCAACGAAGAAAAAGAAAATATCCCCGTGGACCGTAATCCTCCTATATTCATGTGTGTAAAAAGTCAGTGAAATACCATGAGGATTTATCGGCGCTCTTTAAACGATATGAGGTAAAGAAACAAAAGTAAAAAAAAACACCCTCAACTCGCTTATCATCGAATACTCATTATCTGTTAGCTGCCTGTCGATTTACGACCAACACGGCAGTAAAGCAAATGTACAATGACTAGCCTGAAACAGAATAGCGATACTACGAAAGAAATGAATTACATTATAAGAGACTTTCCCTATACTGTCGTTACCCTCGTAGAAGCTGTGACTATGTCGCTATGACAATCCGCCACTCTGAATTTGCTTTCACTCTCATCCGAACTTACTTTGGCTGTCTGCGAAGGTATATCTTGTTGTTTTGGGTTGTAATTAAAAGGTGACACAATGGCGGACGCAGGTGTACGCACACCGGCCCCGTTCACGTGACCTTGCACAGTGCCGTCTGCGTTCGCAGAGTCTACTCTTATGAAAGAACCGAGGCGAGATATTCGTTTCGTAGGATCCACGTCTATCGTGGACGATTCAGCGTATTGCGGTTTCCGTAACATAACCGATGCATCCCCTACTTCTACGCTGTCTCTCTTGTACGCGGGACCATCACTGGACTTCACAGGTATCTTGCAAGGTGCGTCGTTCGCGTTCATGCCGCTCAAGTCGCACGAGTTCCTGTACTTCACCTTGCCAGGCTGTACGCCCACCATGAACGGCCTTTTCAACTTCGATTTATACAAAACCGACTCGCGATCGTCGTTGCCCTGAGGAACCCCTTCGAACGTCGAGCTGCGAAACAATCTGAACGCCGGTGGATCGCTAACCGGGGACGGAGCGTCCACGACATTTGCACAATTGCCAGGCTGCATCCATTGTCTAGTGTCTGGTTTCTCGAAGCGTTGCTTGCTTTTGCTCTCCTCTACTTTCTTCCAGAGACTCGCTATCTTACTGGTAGCCTCCTTCGCCAATTTTCTCGTCTGCATTCCGGTGGACGTGTTAGAGACGATACTGGAATTGCTGTTAGACCTCTGTCCAAGTGGACCTATTTTTCGTAACGTCTTGCCGTTCTCAGTCTGTGCAACGCTCTGATTATTCGCTGGCGCTTTTGGACCAGCCGCGACCTTTCCCGTTGGCAATCGTTTAGGCGCTACGAATAACGGCAGACCTTTCGGCGTCTGTATTTTCTCTGTAGCGTTGAATTTAGATAATTTCGACTGGTGTACTTGGTGCGTCTTTGGCAAAATTTTTGGTTTGCCAGGTGTTGGGTACACCTTGGACGTTGCACCTCTAATAGGCTTTGCTATCTTAGTCTTTATCGGCGAAGACGAGGAAGAGACTACCGTTGGCGCGTTCTCTACTTCTGGTTCGTCTTTGGTGAACGTGCCCTGCCGTTCCAGAGGTTTGACCGCCACGTCTGCTTTAGTCTCTTGTTGATAATTCGAGGAAGAACAGGTTGGAGGTGTGCTATGCCTTTTCACGGACTTCGTGAAGGTTAACGTGGATCCTTTCTGTGGGACCGATGCTCTTTTCGCTGCAACCAATAACATTCTCGTTCGTTTGTCGTCTGTGGAACTTGGTGTTGCCTTGGGACTTGTGGTTGGCTTCGCGGACTCTTTCGTCCCAACACCTGGACTGTTATTGTTTTGCCTGAGAGTGGTGGCCCTGGTGGCTCTTACAATTGGCGAGGTGTTGCTACGCCCGATTGGTATTCCGCTGATAGGATTCACCTGTTTCAATGGAGACGACTGTGGCGTTGGTTTGCGTGTTATCGGATTCGAATACAGAGCTTTCCGTCTCCCCCGAATGGCCTTTGGACTTTCTGGTTCTGACTTGTCTGTGGTGTTCGACTCGTTGCTGGTATCCCTTACCATCCCTGGCTTAATTATTCGAGGCCTCTTCGTTTCCCTTGGCGGTTCTTCAGTGTTATTCGACTCGTCCTCACTCTCAGTTTCTACGTTATCGGTGTACCTGATGTCTTCCTGAGACCTCGACACTTCAGCCTGCGTGGTTGCCTTGCGAACATCCACTGGCTCCTGCACGTTCTCCATTTGCTGGGAACAGGAGCCTATCAACTTCTTCGACACACCGTTGACGAAACGCATGCGTAAATGTCGTTCAGATTCTGATTCATTGGACACTAAACTGATGGTTTCACAATCCAGCAATCCTTCTTCGCCGTAATCAATCGTCTTATTCGATTCGTTCAACGTGTTCAACACGATAGTCGCATTTTGTTCCAGCATTATTTGGATTTCATCCGACTGGATGTTGTGCGTTGAGTCTGCTACCTTTGTCGCGTTTGCAGCGGTATTGCCGTCCGAATCCCTGAATATACACTCTGAGTCGTTCAACGTCCTCGTACGGTACCTTTCCCTGTTCTTCTTATGCTCGGCTCGTTTCTTTATCAAGGATTTACAGGCAGACAGCTTTGTCAACGTTGGAATGGCTGACTTCACGGGAGACAGTGAGCCGGCTGGTCTTTCAGCGCACTCTTCCTCGCAAGTCGTATTCACCTCGTGCTGAACACCCTGCTCCTGACTCAATTCAGGGAAAGGGTTCTCCAGTACCTGCGTCTGAAACCTTGCCCTATTTTCTTGTCTACGCTGCCTAGGCGTCAGTTTCGAAAACGGGGAACACTTTCCACGTGGAATTTTATCCTCCTGCACGTTTCTACTTTCACGGTAATCTCCCCCTTCCTTCTTGTGCATTTCCGCGGCTATAGTGTAAGTCTTGTACCTTTCCTTAGCCAAATTACGCTTCTGTTTCGGCGTCAGATTTCTGTGCAATCGTTTCCTCGGCGTCGATTCAGCCGAGCTGGAAACACAATACTCTGACGATATCGGAGTCACAGCATCGTCCGTATCGTTGCCCGCTTCGTCGATCATCTCGATCGTAACCGGATGCGACGCTACTTCAGTGTGCAATTCAGCGTCAATGCACAACGTGTCGCTGCACAGTGTTTCCGTGCCCTGCTCCATTGTAGACTCGTCCATCTCGCACACCTCGTTAAATAAAGACGGCGGGTTGATATTTTCCAAGCACTCGCTCAAACTGTTGCTCGCGCTGTTCTGCATAGCCTCGGCGTAACGCATGCATGTAATGGAAAGCACATTGGCGACAGGCTTCAGCAAATCGAACACAGCGTCGCTTCCGCTTAGATTATGCGTGTCTTGATCTTTAACGTCGGCTATTTCTGACGTGATACTGGCCACGCTCAGCATACTGTTCTCCATATCTCCAACATCCGGCAATTCGTCCATCATGGACGGTGGTTTGACGCTCTCCAAATGCGACCCCGTGCACTCGTTTAATAAATTCTCCAAGCTACTGGTATGACTCTGCGTTTGGCTCAGGGCGCGCTTCGCTACCACGCCGAGAGGAAGAGATTTCTTGCGGCATGTTCGAAAATCTATCGACGATACGTTCTTCACTTGGATCGGTGGCAGAGACGCGGAATTACACATGTCTCGATTACCAAACGATTCGCTGTAATCACCCGAGCCTGCGTAACTAGCTGTTAACGATAACAAGCTCCCCATTGTCGAGGGTGGTTTGATCGCCTCCAAGTCCATGGACGCCATACTGGTCGTGTCTAATTCGTTTTGCCTGTTCATTTCCGCGTCCACTGCTTCGGCCAGTTTTATCGCTTCTCTTTGAATGATTCTCGAGTTCGTCATGTGTCCGCTCTCGGAGTTGGCTGTTTCGTAACACTCCGATGTCACTGTACCTTGTTCCTCTGGCACGTCGCTCTTGAACGAAGCGATTATCGGGGCACTGATGCTGATACTGGGAAACGAAACTTCGTTAGGTGAATCCTCGTTCCATGTGTCACTCAGTATACTATGCTTCATCGCTCCAGAATCGCGTTCTCGAATTGCCTCTGTCTGTTGCACGAGAGTGGCAGTCAATCGATCCAAGGAAGCAATCATGGCGTCAGGATCACGTTGACGACGATACACTTCTTCTTTCTGCACGTGTTTCGAAGGGGTCCTGTTCCTTGTGTCGGTGCTTTCTTTCTTGATACCATCCACTTCGCAGGCATCGTACATTTTACTTGTCTCAACGGAAGAGCTAACTTGCCTCTCTGCTAGTTCGTTGGTAATTCTCCTCGATTTCACAGTGATTTCGTTCAGCTCGATATTATCAATGGTTTCCGTTGGTCCAGGCTTTATGCACAATGCTAGAAGCGCGTGCTCCGATTGCTCGACGGAATCAATCGATTCGCTGCTCTCCGAATCTGTTACTTTTGTGTAAGAACGTTGAATGGGAGAGTTTTTTACAATTTTATCGTGCAAGCTTTCCGCTGTTTTATCGTCGTCCCATCTGGGAGACTCATCGTCTATATTTTGGTCATTTTCAATAATATCGTTATGAATCAAGGATGACATGTCCTCGTTTGATTCCGTGTCGATGCTGGACAAGTATTGCTGCTGATTGGGCTCTGTATTGAATACAACCGTGTCGTTCAATATCGGACTGTTTCTCAAGTTGGAGGGCAACGAAAAATTATAGAGATTATCGTCGCCAAGCATCGAACTACGTTTTACGATATCGTTTTGCAATTGTGACGACTGTCCTGTCGAAATTTTCGCTTCCATCTGCAAGAAAAAAATGTAATATTTCAAGCTGTGGAAATTATTTTCTTACAGGGGTATAATTTTATATTAATTCGTATAACGCAAAGAAATATAAATTTAACGAAACTGCATGTTTTTACGAAATAAATACTATACCGTTTGCATAAATTTCATCGTGTTTTGACTATAATCTGATACGTTATTCATGTTTTGCGAACTATCGTCGACATTATTTGAACAAATATCAGTATCTACCGCATCCTCAGATTCTAAACGATTTGTATCAAGACTGTTCATAGTAGAATCGACCGATGAGTTGCATTCCATTTGATCTAATGCAACGCTTGTTTGATATCTGGTTAAATTGCTTTCATTTCGTGGAAGTTTTTCGAAACTGTTTCCTATAAATGAATGCCTGTGCCTGGAAGCAGACAAAGTTTGCGAATTATATTTTAATCGCAATTCTTTAGTACATTAAAAGGACAAAAAATATACGCATGCACCAAGAAAAAAATGTAATTATATTAAATTTATTTACGAATTAAAATATTTACTTATTATTTTGCATTCCAATGTTAATGCAAGCTGTAAGCAGATCGTCATCATCTTCATCACCGTCACTGACTTGATCTAAACATTCGGAAGAGTTGTTTATACTTAATGAATAAGGCATGTTACGGGTATCCCCTTTTAGTTCAATTTCCTTACATCCTGAATCGTTAGAAGCCTTCAATGCACTGATCACGTACGAATTAACTCCGTTGCAGGTGAAATTTTTATCAAATCGATCGTTCTTTTCGAACGAGGCATTTTTAGTATCATATTCCTTTTCAATATCTATAAATAAAGCAGAAAAGTTTTCAGAACAGCTCTACAATTCGAACAAATTATATTGGCGAGCTTTTATTCATTTGTTTATCGATGGGGGCAATACAAAATAATCAGCTGCTTTTTTACAAAAGTTTTATTTAAATTTTACCTGGTTTATTTTTTATAGAATTGGACGCCATATTATCACCGTCGCTGTACGATAAAGTACTTGAAGATACTTGAGCCAGTGTTGTTCTTAAACTGCTAACAAAAGAAATACTCGTGATTTCATCTATTTTATTAAATATTATATACAATATCCAAGAATAGAAACATACAGACAGAGACGAAAGAAATTGGTATTAGATACGATTAAACAAAAATTCTACGAAAACAATTCAAAGAAATTGCTAATTGAACATCAATTATCAAACTTGATCCTATTAACTCTGACAATTAAAAATACTTATAGTTTTCTTCAGAACTACATATACACACCTTAATGTACTTTTCACAGAGGTACCCCCATCCGCCTCAACGTTATCATCCTTAATATCCGTCCCAAAGTAATGACTCCTCTTCTTATCCGAAACATTCACACTGCACTCTAAGTTCAATTCCTCCTTGTCCCTCAATTTACCCAGCTCCAGTATTTTCCTGGACAAATTCCTCTGTCTGCTATCCTCTTGCAGGTCAGAGGCAGACGCTGCTCTAGAAGAGTTCAAAGACGTCCCGTGCGGCGTTCCTTCTGTGCAATAAGTCTTCAACGTGTCCTCGTGAATAAGCTCCTGATCGTTGCCCGTGAAGTAATGGGAATGCGGTTTCTCTTCGTCGTCCTCCAAACTTCTTTCAGCGTAACGCAAGCTATAATCAGTCGGCTGATCCAGATCCGTCTCAGCATAATCGCTGAACAGGTTCCCCTCGGATCTATGACTGGCCGTCGGCGAAATAGCCTTCTGCATACTGCTCATCGAGTTGCGCTGATGCAGCACAGGTTTGTTCTCGTACACGTTACCGTAACTAGCAGCCTCTTTGACAGGTGTACTGCTGCTGACAAAGGATAGGGGGGACGATGCTTCCATCACAGACTTTGTGGACAAGTACTCTGTTTTCTGAGAAACGTTCAGCTCGGTATCTTCAGAGGCACTGGACAGACTGCCAGTCTTCAACGTAGACGAGATGCTCTGCGGCAAATTGTCTTCCACAGAAGAGTGCAGCAAGTTCTGCGAACACGCGGATTCTTGGTCGAGAGCAGAGGACCACGAAATGGTGGAATTGGTGCACCTGAGATCACCAAGACCATTGGCAACGTCGGACGACTTCAAACGATCCGGGATCGCATTTTTGTATCGCAACGTGTACTTCTTCTCCGACGACGTCTTCGTATGATTATCAGTAGACGTTACAGCGTCGAAACCAACAGCGGCGTGCAGGGACGAGGACTGTTGCTTCATCTGAATATCAGTTGGAGATAATCCGTTCAGTACGTGTCGATTCACCCTTTCGAACATTGTGTCAGAGTGTGTACTCGTGATGGATCGCATCGAGTCCCTGCTTTCACTCCTGGCGACGCCGTTGCACTTCACACTGGACGTGCTGGGCTGCTGATTGTGCAGCTGATACGAGCGCAAAGTGCGAGCGTTCATGCCCAAGAAACTGTGATCCAGCTTGAACGAGAATTTGTCCTCTTTGTTCGTCGGGGACGTGCTGGGTTCAATATTGTCGCAAGTTTCGGCCAGATTCTGATCGATTTCCTGCTCCAGGGCCCTCTGCTTACGGGCAACCAGCGTTGGTAGTGTCGGGAGGCCCAATCCACGAGCTGTCGAGTCCAGATGAACAAGATTGTTGCACCCCGGTCTGGCGCTTAGTAAATTCTTCAGAGCCGCGCTTGAACCCATGGAAATCATTTTGTGCTTGGAGTGTATCAAACTGCGAAGCATCGGGACTGCGCCCAGGTCCCACAATAAACGTTGATCTTGCGGACATCTGGCTGAGAGGTTCCACAATGCTCCGCAGGCATTGCTGACTACAGTCAGGCTAGGCGATCTCAATTGCTGCAATAGCACTTGCAAACATCCTCTTTCCCTAACGATGACTCGATAGTCTTCTCTGACAGCGATGTGGCTCGATACGTTCCTCAAAATACCGCCGGCGTTCTCCACTATAGCTAGCGTCTTAGATGGAGCTTCGTAGCTCAGCATGTCCACGAGGAACGCCAGGGCTCCATCGACAGCGCAAATGTCTACCTTATTCGTGCTGCAGTGTGCAGAAAGATTCCACAGCGCAGACAATATCGATTTGAGCGTCGATTCCTTTCTACCTTCCATCGCGGCTTTCATTAAACCGGTCACTGCTCCCACCTCTCTCAAAGTCTGTTTGCTACTGGTATCAGCCCTCCAGGACAAGTTTCTTAGCACGCTGGCTGTAACTTGTCTAAGATCATCGCTGGGGCTTCTCAGCTGCGAGACTAACGCCTTCATGAACTCGCGAAAGGAGCAGAGCAGAGCTTTGTTGTTCCCATCGCCGAATGTCAGATTGGTCAAAGCCATTCCGGCATACCTGCGCAGGGTTATACAATTTTGATCGTCGCATTCGCTGCCATGGGCCATATGGTCCATTTCGATTAACTCTGCAACCGCGTGGAGCCCGCCTAGCTGGCACATGGCGTGCCGATGTGCTTCGTCGAATGACAATTTCATTAGTGCTGCTATCGTCGGGCCAGGATGTCTCTCAAGATCGTCTGGCACGTGTCCCGTTTCCAGGGACGTTCTGAGGATCTGACAGTAGTCCCGCAACTGTTCCAGGAACCGAAGAACCCTTGCTTCTCGACGTCCAGCTCTCTCATCACTTTTGGCGTACACTATGTTGTGCAACGCCCGCGACACCCTCTCTCTGGTTTCTTGATCCTGTCCAGGAGCGTGAATTAGTTGCACGAGCAACGGCAAGCATCCCGATTGCCTCATTATCAGACAATTGTCTATCGAATTGCTCATGGAGAGGAGGGTGGAACTCATGTCCTCGCGGCCCTCTGTGCTACCCAGCATGCCCAGTAGATTGTATACCACGTCCACCTTCGCCCCTAGTCTTCGATCGCCTTGCATTTCCGAGGAACAGCTGAGAGCCGCGCCCGAATTCGAGGAAAAGCTCATCACACTGGCTACGTCCTGTGGGAGAGGGTGCGTTATTAGTGTTGACGTTTCAATTGGGGGGGGGGGGAGAACATTGATCGGTATCTTTGACTCTTTATTTCGTGCATTATACTAATTTGCCCCGTTCTTGAACATTTTTGCTTTTCATATTGAGGAGTGGTGATTGCTGATGATTTTTACCTGCTGTTTATAATCAACAGAGAATATCAGACCTTGCGTTTATGGCCAGTACTGTACGACAATATTAATTATTATTTTTATTCTTGTTACTAAGCGAGCTTATTAAAGCGTGGTAAATTCCTATTAGAATGCACTTTATCCAATTACTTATGGCAAGTTTAGCTTCATAAACTACGTGTGTCATAATGGCAATGCTTATCGCGATGAGTCAAACTTCTTTGGTAGGTCATTGCCCCCTTTTTCTGCATCGTCTTTGCAGCAGATTAATGCCGTTCTGCTAATTGAACTCGAAATATATCTTCTCCATTCATAATATTAACAATTAGATATTCGTTGAAGATGAAAAATTGGATCTGCAGTAATTAATTTTTAGATGACCAATTCTAAGATTAAGCCAATAAATAATTTTTTTAATGCAATAATTACAGACTTGTGCTAATTGGTTTATCATAATGATTTCTTTTTGCATTTTGTATTACTGTCAGAAAGGTAAACAGTAGGGAGCAATGAAACGGAGATGTTCAAACGATTAGGTTGAAATAATAATGTTTCGCAATTAGAAAATTAATCGTCAATTGTATACTCAAGCAAAAAAATAATTTTCTTCAACGAAACAATATTATTTGTTCAATTGTGCTTGGTAAGTAAGAAATGGTGGCAAGTAATTTTGTGCTTGAAAAACGGTGCATGATTCATAAACGGGAAGGAGTAAACTTACGTTATGTACAGAGGTTGATGTGCTTTGTTGCGAGGAAAAGCCCATTTGTTGATTGGCCCATACGTCTCTTCTGATGGGCCAGGTTCCCCGATAAGAAGACGATAATCTGTGACTCTGTAGGGATGAGTCTGGTTTGTTATCTTCCTCGCTACTTCCTCCCTCATTGTAGCGTTTATTTCTTCGTGTATAGATCTATTTTGGACAATGAAATAATTTCACAAATTACAATCCCTTCTTATTACAAATAAGAAACTCTGAAACACGGTAAAATTGAACGGAGTAAGTACATTAAAACTCGAAAAACTTCTTTCGTATACTATTACCATTACCATTACTTCTCTTTTTTTGTCTGTCTGTCTGTTTTTAATTTCGTATCAAGAATAAATTCAGCGAATTTCCACACCGAAGACAAACATTCTGGTACGATAAACACAGTTTCACTTGAAAATTTCGCCAATCGTGCATCCAATTAGAAAATACCCAAGGGAACAACGAACGCTTTCTCACAAAATGTGTTTCGAACTTCTTCCGGCCTCTCTTAATTCGTCGCACCCCTTTCAATCCCTTCATACACATCCGTTCCTTTTCACGTCGAATCACCCCTTTCATACTCCCGCATCAAATCCACAATTTTACTTCGGCAACCAGGACTCAACACCCTCTAACAAAATCTATACTTGTACCTAACATTGTACACAATGCCCAGCACGATATTCTCCCTCGAAACGAGAATATAAATAACGAATAAATATTGTAGGGAATCGATTCGAATTCTCCGCTGCAAAAAGAACAGGAGTTCTCCACGGGGTTCATTCGAATTTATCCGTCGCGAAATAATCGACGTTTCTGCCCTTAAGGGACTTACGTTTTCGCACGGCCCACAGAAGAAACGAGCCGAATAAATTCTCGCAGAAATGTTTAGGGTGGCGAGTTAAAGGGCGGTGAAAGAGAAAGGCGCAGAGATAAGAAGCCCGGGAGAGAAGGAGAAAGAGAGTGAATGCATAGACGTGTGCGTAAACGTATAGGGACGAGGGCAGAGAAAGACGGAATGAGCTCTCCGTAAAATCAATACGCTGCTACGTGGTGGAAGGTATATATAGTAAGAACTCGTACTCACAAGCACGAGGTAATACCAGTGGTTTCCAACCATTTTTTTTCTTACCCTTTTCAAAATTCTATTGCAGAACTCCCACGCAGCAGCAACAAGAAAATAAAGAGATTTGCCGAGGTGGAAATAGTTTCAAGTCAACCCTTATTTGTAACTAACGAGTACCGACCAGTTACGCGACAATGGAGCATTCGATGGAACGGTAATTAATAAATATTGGAACCAGGATGATTTAATACGAAAATTGTTGAATGCATTAATTAAGCCAAAACTTGTCGTAAACAGACATATTTTGTTGTTCGTTTAATGGACGTTCGATCTTGCCCGCCGCGCATTTTCGTTTACACACTATCGGGCAGACTCGTAGACACATTAATTGATTCGTATACTCGTTACAGCGATATACCAGATTATGGTTGGTTTTAGGGGTTGCACTGTGTTATAACTTTCTTCGATGCAGTAATATTAGCTGTATCTCGATAGTGAATTTATACAATCACGAATAGCACTGAGAATATAGTTATACACGTATATGAAGTGCTGTACAGCGAGAATTTTGAGGACAGTGTCAGACGGCAATTTCCACCACCGACAGTTTTCGAAACACTACACTATTCAACCCTCTGTCAATTGTCAGAGAACCCGACAACGTTCCCTCGACGAACACCAAATTTCTATCCCGAATTCCTCTAGGATTACAAATATTGCACAACAACACAGGGACTACATCGATTCGTATTCACCTGTCCCAATCTATACGGTATTTCAAACACTTCTCCCCCAATCTGTAAAACGAAAACTCGCAACAGCGCCCAAAAAACGAGAAAGAAAACAACAATAGATAATACAAAAACCAGCTAGATCAATTCCAATATCACCTGTCCACCTTGGTCACGCAGCCAATCTGTCGCGTTCGTCGTTAATTAAAAACAAAATCGACAATAATGATAATCAAGAGAGGCAAAGAACGAAACGAGACGACACAATGAATCTCCGATAAAGGAAATGATAAATTACCTCCGGGCTCGGCGTGGACGACCTTCGCTCGTCCTCCTCCTTCACTTCCGGCTCCATGGCATCCTCCTTGCTGGTCTCGGCGATCACGGTGCCCAGGTACAGCCTTGGCCTAACGTTGTGGACATTGACGGGCAGAGAAGTGGAGGAGGACGGAGACGGTTTCAATGCGTTTTTCACCAGCGAGCATCTCGCGGATGTCGCCGCTGTTGCGACGACGGGGTTGAACGCTGCGCCGTCCACGGACGACTCCAGCTCGTGCGCCGCGACGCTGGCCAGGGGCGTAGATACCTCGATATCGTGGTGGCGCCTCTGGGCCCTCCAAGAGCCGACACCTTCCACGCCGACGCCTACCGGTCTGTGAGACACGCGACACTCCTCCGGCTGCAATCTCTCTGCTCTCTTTTGGCAAACCTCCGCGTCCTCCTGCGATGATAACCGGAAGTTAGTTGCGAGGATAAGCGGTTTCGGGAAACTGGGCTGTCCTTTTCTTTTTTTATTTTTGGAAGAGACCTTTCCGAGGGTGTATTGGTTTTTACACGATATCTCGGTGTAACGCGAGGTAGGATTTATTTAAACCCTTCTGTGTGCCGTAAGTCTGTCAGTAAGTAAATCGTTTTTGATCGAAATCGAAAGTATATCGTATCGTTAGTTTAAAGTATGCAAAATAGAGTGTCGTTTAGGAATTGGTATGCAACAACAACGGGTTGTTTTGCGAATCAAGATGGTGTCAATTGTTTCAGACCGTATACACACGCTCTCTATACAAGCAGAATATCGTTTGTTCCATCGGTATGAACCGGCGCGAGTTAGTACAATTACCGGATTCAATATTTAATAATTCATTGTATAATGAGGACGATATAGATGTTTTAATAGATATACCAAACGATCAATATATATTCTACTATACATATATAATTCGTCCCTTTTTATACAAAATTTTCCACGGACGAAACTGCAACCCCATTTGTACTATGAATATATTTTAAGGTCAGATAACTTAATAAAGTAATTGAAAGTCTTCAAGTTAAGTATAGAAAACAAAATGGAAAGCAGGGTATAAACATTCAAGGCAACCGTTTGCAAAGCGAACTGTTACAAAAATAGTTATCAGAAGAAACTAAAAAGATTATCTGTAAAGTATCCAAATGTCGAATTATACCATGCAAAAGAACATGCAAACATTTGATACGGTTACTTCGTTACGACAATCAGTATACTGTTCGGGCTATAATTTATTATATAATGGAGCGTGGGTAGTGCGTCCTTATCATGTAACATCCTCCAGCGGGCAGAAGTGACGAGCGAATGCAGTGTCACAATTGTTTGCGCTAAAAATAAATTCAATATCTCGGGAATGTGTAAATTCGTTGAATGAATATCTCCCCGATATCTAACTCCGATATCCACTGATTAATTCTTCAATGACTGATACTTTCTCCAGGAAAACGCATGACTATTTCATCCAATATTCAATTGCATTAATTCATCGTATCGGAATCATACATCTGATACACTGATAGGATATCCTAATTTTAACGCATTGTATGTAATTAAATAAGCTGTTTCTTAAGCTGTTTCAAGAATTGCATTATATAAAATAGAAAAAGAAAGTACATAGACATTGGTTTTGATTATAATATTTAAATTAATTATTCACGAAGGTAATACCCAAAATTGGTGATAAAGATTGATTGATTGATTAATATTTAAATTATTGCGAATGTGCTGTTTTTAATAAACTTGTATAATTATCAATTCCCATTAATTGCCTGTTTAATTCTGCCCCTGTCTATTCCATTTATGTCATCCACCGCTGTATCACGCATCGAAGTTCTCAGCTATTCTATTCACCATGAGGAGACTATTACAGGATAATAACCGAACGTAAAGCACGCTTATAATAGTTCCTTATTTCGGGCTAAACCCTTCCTCGAGTTTCCATTTTCTCCCCTCGTCGACCATGATGATCAAACTCGTAACTTTTCCCCAAAATTCGATAGGAAAAAAAAAGAAGAAACCACAAGCAACATATGAACCTGTCTGCCGTTCGAACAGGACGGTTCATTCCGTCGGAAACCGCTCGTAAACGATCCGAAAACCGAGAACGGCCAAGCGATATTACTCTGTGGACGAGCTAAAACTATCCGCGGAAGATTATTTCGAGTGGTTCGTTTGTTTTTTATACCACTGAATTTATGCCACGCAGTCAACTTCATTTTCGCTTTCTTCCAACAAAGCAAGCAAACTGCAACGTCGAGGGAAAGCAGCAGGTACCGCTTGAACTCGCAAACCGAAAGCCCGGCAATTTCGATCGCCAACACTTTCTCCGGATCCGCGGACGTTCAACGAGCTTCCTGTTCGTCGTTCCGTCGCGACACAGCGATTTTCTTTTTATCGCTTCATTTGACACGACACGAAACGTACCACTGCGTGCAAGAAACAATTGAACCCGGCTATTTTGGCCTAGGAAAAGGTCAACGTTGCCGCGACCTGCAATATCCGGGAAATGTCGACCGAGAGGGCCCGTGAGAGCGGAGGATGGAACACGTGACAAAAATGTTTTTCCCAATATATTGCGATATTTTTGGAACCCGAGACAGTTGGTGCATAACAAATACTCTTTCAAATTGTGTGAAAAGGAATAGAAAATCAGTGATACACGGGGTGAGATAAATATCCTGCGACATTCAATGAAATGAAAGAAAATGGGGTCGCAAATGGAACACTAAGAACTTCAAGATCGAAGTAAGATGTAAAGATCGTGTAACGTTATGAAGACGCTGTTTCAAGTTTTCTTTGACACGCAAAGTTGAAGAAACAAGCGTTTATTAAATAATAATGAGCATGAATAATCAGGGGATAAGAATTGTTACGGCGTTTTGCCGCTTTCACCCGGTTTCTCTTGCGTTCGAGAAGTTCAAGAGCAATGAATGCGGCTAACACGTATAGCCGGGCGCAACGATGCTCCTCTCTTTGATCGTTTTTAAATTGCAATGAGATAAACGTGTTTGTGGGTGGTACACATGTACCTGTGGTTATCCAATAAGTTCTAGCACAGTCGATGGTTAACAGAGAAGACAGTGGGGGGCAGATTAAGCGAAATTGCTTGGATTGCTATGGAACGATTTGTATGCACCGATTTAAGATAGATTTTCGAGTCACCTGGTTTACAAGTGGAAACCGCGAATGATGCTTATTAAGCGAATAATATTTTGACAGACAGGTTTTCTCTTATGATTTACGATTACGATTATAATTTTCGTCGTTCTCGCGACCTATTAATATTTCTGGCGTAAACGTTGCTAAGTGTAAGAATTCTCCATGAATTAAGTTTTATTGAACATTTCGCGATGCCAGACGAATTTTGCAATGTGTTCGTTTATTATACTGTGCGTAAAATATGAAGTTATATTTGTATTATAATTGTACTTCAAGCACGGTCGAAATTATATACGTAAGAAAACATGCATCAACGTTGCTTAGTTCATTTCTGAATTGATTGAAATATAGGTTTATCATTATGCTAACAGTTATTGTTACATTTCATTTTGTTCAATCAAGTTATTATTATGAAAGACCGAGGGCACTCGAACGTTAATATAATTTGATATACGAGAGTCGTTAAAGTACTGAAGCACTTGGGCTTAATTGCAGGTAAATGAAGGACCGAAAAGCAGCGTTTCCTTCTTTTTAAGAGGGAAAAAATAGACAGAGCAGCCATTTTATATACGATAAAAGAATTCCTCGATGTTAATAGGGTTTACTAGGGTTTAAAAAAGTTTAAGAATTTTATACGCGGAGACGAATAGTAAAATCGAGGATAATTAGAATCGTAGCAATACTATAATATTATGCCACGGCCGGAAAAGCCTGAGAAAAACGAAAACACACGGTCCATTAATTATGTAATTATAACACGATTCATAAGAAATTCTCGCCATTCACACTGAATTATTCGCCCTCGTCATGCACTATTTTATTACAACGCGTAAATTTAAAATGCTCCAAACCACTGACTCTCATTGAATTATGAATTCGTTTACGGTAAATAGTGGCAAATAATCGCGACAAGCGTGCCAGTTTCTTAAGCGGAAGCTTTCTAAAATCGTTCATGAGGAATTGACTACTTCAAAGTATGAGGGGGCCTTATGTTACAACAAATTAAATCTCAGGAATAAACGCAATTTAAACTGTACTCTTATAGTATAGTGATTTTCTATACGTCTTATATTTCATTATTGCGCGATCGTATAACGTGAAATAACATACTATTCGAAAGAAGAACAAACACCACGTCCATCCATCGAGAAAATTCAATTTTTATACAAATGTATTGTATTGTAAATATATTGTACAACGTCCCTTGAAGTTTTGAATTGCTTGCTATACCGAATGACTTTTAGCGAAGAAGTCGCAATTTTGTTGTCAAATATAATTGGGCTATCGTACTCGCGAGTTATTATTCAATTCCTTGGTTGCATATTAAGCATGAAATTAACGTTACACCAGCCATGGTGAATCATTCTTAATTGGCTCGTGATTCACAATACCTTCAGACATTAGCCTCAATCTTGCATTTTCCTTTTACTGCCTCTTCAAACGTCATCAAGTCATTTGTTATTGTTAACGCGATTTTTTAAGCACTTGGTACCTTTAACATTCACTTGAGATCAAATGTAACGGATAGAAATAAACTTATGAAGTAGTACTTGCAATAATAAAAGATTGCGAGTTCAACTTAAAACATAGATCAAACTATAAGATCCCGATGTTTTATTTTTCATTTTTAATAAAACTATCAATGATTAATTTATTTCCAGGGAACGAAAAATCCACCTTAGATATAGCGACGAAAAAATATTCGATCACGTATCTCGAAAACTAACTCAGGCATAAAAAAAGAAAAGACGAAAAATATACATAACGCAACGTCTGTTTGTGAATGTTAATCACTCTCGCACCTGATTTGCATTCAATATACATATCTCACCTTCTGCTACACACACACACACACACACAAAAACCTAATTTCCATTTCACTATCTAAATATAATAACTATCTAAAATCAATTACCGAGCTAATGTTTCATCGTTTAAAAAGCAATCCTAATACATCCCAGGAATGAAAAAAAACGTCTAACAGAAGCCAGGTTTTCCCACAATCTATCATTCTCCTCGAATTTCACGCTATGTGTATTTTCTAATGCGACTTACTCGACTCCCGACGCAGAACCAAGCAAACGGTATTTAAAACCTGCGAACTTAGTTTCGCCAGAAGTTCAGCAGAACCACTCTCTCAGAGAGCATCCTTCGGGCAAAAAGTAAATGATAGTAACAAGAGCAACGATTAGGAATTTGCCCAGCTTTCACCCTGCCGCCCATCGTTTCCTTTCTCCCGGTTTGCCTCTTATCTACCAATCGTGCGCTATCATTGGAAAGATAAGTCGCGGGTTCTATGTTTGAAGCGAGAGAGGAGGATGGCCAGAGAGGCGTCTTGAAGCGTATCTGTGACGAGAGAATGATCAGGTAAACCGTTTATCGCGAAACGGACAGCTGTTTTTATGAGTTTGCCGACGAGCAAAACTTGGTTATACCTGCAAATCGGATTCTGACTCACACGGCTGTACGAGCCCGTTATACATCTGTATGATACGGTCGAGGAATTAAGATAAGGAGGGCCGCTTAAAGAAGAAGAGGAAAAAGAAGTTATGCGGCTGGTTTTGTTAGCCTGATGTCGATAAACTTTTGCGGATTCGTTCTTGAAAATGTTGAATCGGACACACCGAGTGGCAATGATCTTCGTTGGCCTTTCGTTTGGAAGATAACGCGAGAAAGAAGTGCTTGGGTTACTCCAAATGAATTTTCTATGCCTCGTTCCAGGTAATTTTTCGTTGGACTTCTGTGCAAGGCTGGGATTGTATTTTTATTTATATTGTTGTAGTGTTATGTTGTCGTGAGAATTGTGGTACGTTTTACAATTATGTTAGTGCAGTTTAAAGAAGTCATGTGCGATTTCTACAAGCTTATCAGTTGAAGGATAAGTTAATCAAACTGGTTGGCCAGCGAATCGCAATGGGGTGTCTGAAAATTGTAGCGTGCTCCAATTTAGACGAAACTATTATTCCATTGAATGTTAATTAATTGAGATTACAGGTGTGCTAGATTAAATTTTAGTTTCTCCGAATTCTCATCATTTTTATCGCAAGTAATAAAATGCGGGTGCAGAAACAGAGGTATAAAATATATTAGCAGAAGCATACGTCTCGCAGCGATTGTTGAAACACTTATTACTATTCCATTAAGACGTTCAATTAAATTCTAGGATACAGATCCGGGATGGATATGAATATTATGATAAGCGGCCGTGCCAAGGTGCTGGAAGTGTAAATTGAAGATGGCATCGCTAGTTTTCCAATTTGAAATTAAAATGAATGCTGAAGAGGAACTTGGGAATTCATTCATTTTAATTTCATTAAATCTGATCTGCGTATCCTTGGTTTCTTTTTTCTTTGTCTTGCTCCTATCTTTATTTCTTATTTATTGCATCTACAATATTAATGATTTAATTATATTTATGCCGCGAAGATTCTGAAGAACTTCTTCGCCCATTTATTGATTCTAAAATAATTTCGTCCGTCGGAATACGAGCTTGGAAACGTGTCGAGGGAAGTTCTTTGTTTCACAGCATTTCAGAACATCAGAATCGATTCTCCGTGAACCGGATTTTTATTTTTGACACGGCCAAGCAAGGAAGTATATTTTAGTCACGTGCAACACGTAGGCGAACAGAACACCATACGTTTCTCGTCGGACGTTCCTTATGCTAAGAAAAGTCTCCAATCGTCACCGATGTTATCGAACGAACAAAAGTGTTGACCCTTTAATCATTCATAGATAATCTATCCGTTTCTAAGCCCGCCGCTTCAAAGCAAAAAAGATAGACTAGGATTGTCTTAAATCGAACAGAATCGAAACATTCTGTGCCGAGAAATTCTATTCCCGGCGATTTAAATAAAACTGTGGGTAGAAACTTGCGGAAAATCATAATAAAAGAAAAGCTACTGCTGTCGTTCATTTAAAATGCGAGCCTGTCCGGATGAAATAATTTAAAAATGTTACTTAAAAATAAACTACGATATTTTCACTATGAACTGCAGTAGAGTGATCTTTTTATTATAGAAATGTTCGAAGTAAAAATTATTAGTAATAGAAGTAATATGCAAGTTGGAACTAATGCTGGTGGAGGAAAGAATATGCAATAAAAATGTTCCGTATGTTGAAGAAACGAGTGACCTTTACATCGTACGATTTTAAGAAGAGTCCCGTTGGAAAAGTTCACAGGTATAATAAAAGTCGAGTGAATCAAGTGCAATTAAAACTAAGAATCGCCGAGCGAATTTAAATTGAACAAACAACTTTTCCTTTCGCTTGAAGAATTCTTTACTATTTTAAACGCGGTGCTAGAGCGACAGAATTAAATCCGTCGAGTGTTCGCCGTTGCCCTATTTCTGTTCAATTGTAAGAAATAAAGCGACAAAGTGAGCGAACGTGCCACGTATCGTGACGAAATGCCAGTGTCATCGTGAGAAGTAATCAAGAAACTTCGCGATACTCCAGAATACCAGTTAAACTGTTTTAGCAGGCAGCTTTCAAGCTTCATTTTTAATAAAAAAATATCTCATTTCCGTGTCAGAACTGCGTGCACACTGTGCGATTGCAATCTTGAGGCAAAGCAAAATGTGCTTGACAAAGATGGGCAGGAAAAGGTGTTATTATTTAAACAAAAATTAGTATTATTTAAATATTTGAGGAAGCTTGAAACATAATAGGTAACGAGGCAGGCACTTAATTGCTTAAAACTACTTAATTGCATGTCTCATACAAATTGCAACATAATTAACTCTTTGTGTGGGAAGATAAGAAAAATAACAAAGGAAATATCGTGCTATGTCCATTGTGTTCTTTTGTGGAAGGGTGATATACTAGAAATGCGTCTGTTGATCTACCGAAAGAGTTATCAGTCCTTATCAAATTAAAAAAGGCATTCCATGACATGTTGCATTGAAAGCAACAGTGAATAATCAAGTCGTGGAGTTAATCGTGGTTTTAATTACTCAAATACTTTCCCGACCAAATTATTTTCATTCGATTATCTTCTCTCTTTAAATTAAGCATTATATTGAGTAAGTAAGACCAACTGTCTGTCGCAGAAGATTTATAATACCATTGGAACAACACAAAAATGTGTGAAACAAATAAATCTATCTACCACCGCAATCGCACCATGGAAAATAAGTATTCTTAAACAGATAGGCAAAATCTATTTACTTATAAGTAAAAGAAATGGCTGTGATATTATATCGAACCGCGTGGACAAAGATTTAGTATCGAAACCTGGTCAGAAAATAGAGCATACTAATCAGTGATGCGCAGAAAGATGAAAGCAATCTTCCGGTTACCGTTTCGAAAGGTGCGACGATAAGCATGACTCGTTAAATTAGGAAAGTGCTAAAGTTGATTTGCTAACAATTCGTCTTGAAACGTAAAACACTTGCCGGATGTAATTCAGCTGCGGAAAGTGTGTAATTCGCGAGTAACAGAAGAAATGAACAGTTAGGCTCAGAAAATGTTCACGAGGAACGCTGTCTATGCTACGTGCTTGATGAATCGAATTACAGACAATTAAAGGGAATTGGAGAAATCGAGGAAGTTCGACAGAATTCTGTCGCTAGGCGCGCCATTGTATTGGTTCGAGATCAATTATGCTCGAACCGAAAAATGAAGAGAAAGTAACAATTCACTGTGGCCACGATTGCTCCAAAATATTTTAAATACAAATTGTTGGTATTTTACTTTTGCAGAGGTCATGTATGTACTGTAAACGTAGCTTGTAAAAGTTTTAGATTAAATTATTAAAAGTTTACTTATTTTTGCCGACACTTTTAATAATGTTTCAATTGACTGAACGCGAAGCCAAGCAAATACGTGGTATATCGTTAACATTTTCTATATTAAGAACGTAAGAATAATAATATAAAGAATATCATTACAGCGTGACATTTTCAAAGAATCTTCGTACAGGTAATACACCCATCTAGACCGGAATAATGAACAAAATTTGAACCGAGTCGTACGGTAAGCCCATGGACGTAATGCAACGCAGATATCAGCAATATAACAACCTATTAATAAACTATCGATCTCGCCGTGAAGTCGTTACGCAAAGCAAACGAAAAGACCAAGTGAACATGAAAGAAAAATTCACTCCGGTACGAATCCAAAAAGATGCGAGCAGCCGCGGATGGAAAATATAACGAAAATTAAAAACCGTTTCACCGTGACGGAAAATAATAAGGATTCCCCGCGAATCCTTCCTCCCGTTCATTTTCCACTCGACAAAACTTTTCAATTACCAACAAATCATGTCACGTCAATTCTCGACCATAACCAAACCAGCATTATTGTCGTCCATCTATTCGTTCACCGCAAGGCAGGGGCCGACAAACATCGAACCAATTTTTCCACCGATGGCCAACAAAAAAAAGGGGCCAAAAAAAACGACGAACAGAATCACCTTTCGTACAGGACATCGATACACGTTGCTGGGCAGATCACAGTATCCCGGTGTCGTCGTGTCCCCGGTGTACGACACACGATAGCCGTCCTCGTCCTCGTCAACTATAATTTTATGCTCCTTCTCCAAAGCGTCAGCCAAGTCCCTATTGTTATCCATGATCAATCTCAAACGATTCTTCTTCGTTTTCACAGTCTTCGGGTTCTGTTGCATCGCACGCGGCAGAGGGATCATCGACGTTCCTCGAGTTCTCACCTCAAGGTCGCTAGTCTTCGACGGAGAACCCTCTCTAGTTACGAACGCAGTCTGTCTGAAACTTTGCTCCCTATTTTCGCCCGGCATAATTTCTACTTTTCTCGTTGTTTCCGATCACGTTCGCGTGTTCAATCGGCCCACCAGAACTGTCTATTAAGAGTATCTTCGATCGAGCGAAATTGAAACGGCCAACACGAAAGGGATCATCGAATCCACGCGTCGCGACGCCCGATGCCCTTAGCAGTACCGTCGCCGGTGCACACCATGAGAATAATCCGCTCTTCCACAGTATTTCGTGGTTTCTTCATCCATCGAGGGGTAGCCTCATCGTGCTCCATCGGGCGTCGAGTGCGTCGGGACGCATGCGTCGAAGCAAAGATTTTCAAAATGTCCCTCTGGCATTTCAGCACCCCATCCAGCCTGCGCGACGAGCCTCCTCGATGCGGGCCTCGCGATTCTTCTCTCCTCCGTGCCTTAATTATTTTCACTGCCACATCGTTGCACGGTACGTACGCGCATTATATATTGTGCTTGTTTGGTTTTTTTTTTGTTGTACTTGTTGCTCCCGCCTGTGTTCGTTTCGTCACTCGAAACACGGCGAGACAGGCTCTCGCTGGGTTTAATTGGTGCGCTGACCTTTCGAGAACTTCTGGTAACGCGTTGCGTTAACCGACTAATCCCCTTCGCGGTTTTAATGTCTTGCCGCGGAGGTACAGATAGATAGTACTCCGACTGATTCGCGGCTAACTGATTACGATTTACTGGAACGGATTTTAATTATCGATGTGGGCTATTATGCGTCACGAAGTCCTGGAACCGTAGTACAGGTTTTTTTTTACGTGTACCCTTCGTTGGACAGGAACTAGCTTCTCGTTACAATAAATGTTTATCGCGACACGGAACGGGACACGTTACGTAACGATCGGTGGAACGTATTTGTCGTACACTTTAATTCGATAATAGCAGTCGTTAAATATTGCGCTGCAATGAAACTCGATTTTGCTTCACGGTGAATTTTATCCTCGGCCTATACCATGGCATTACAGGTTCCATTTATAGTTGCACGCTGCCACTCGTTCACCGGCCCACGTTTTGCCATTCGTTTCGCAAATCGACCGGACGCGCCATTTGCGGCGAGAGATAAGGAAGGGAAGATCTATCCGATTTTCCGCGGAAGAAAATCGTTCTACTCTAAATCGTAACTCCCTTATTCAAGCCTTATGCAAGCTTTCAACTGTATCGCCGTTCCTTTTTTACAATCTGTCGAATCAAACAGACCGTCCTCGCGATCGCTCCCTGTATTCGCTAGATCGTCGCCGCTTTTTCCACGCAATTGCTCCAGCAAATCGCCGATCTTCATCAACCGACTTCTCATCAACGAAAAATCCCAAACCCTTTCAATTACCGGGATTCGCCGCGCACACCACCGTCACTTCGATTCCACTCGGATGCACCCCGAACAGCCGCACGAAACCCCGATTCAAGAACAGTCGCCGGTACGCCGAGATGTCGCGATCGATTCGTTATTTCCTCGCTCGAGTGAAGCTGCGAGGAGGCCGCAGGCAAAGGGAATCCCATCGAGCCCGTAGATTGTAGGGCCGGCCTCACGGAAAGTCTCGAAATAACGAGATCGACCGGGGTCGCACGCGTTCTCTCCCCTGCGTAGGAAAATCCGTGATCGTTGAATCGACGAGGGGGGCCCCGTTTTGGGGCATGATCGAGCGGTCACTGATGCTTCATCTCGATACCCAGGGCTACCACGGGGCAACTTCTGCTCACAAACGATTCACTCCACCGTGGATATTAAAATGTTCTTATCTCGCGTTTGCCAGCACTTTGTCTTCTCTTTCCCCTTCTCCTGTCTCCGGATCCTTTCTGCAATTGGAACGTCAACGACGGACGCACCGCGGAGGGACGTTAACGAGCGGCGCACGATAAAACCGGAAGGTCGTCCGGATAACGAGGCTTCGACAGGCTTGGAGAGCACGATGAGCGTTCAGGACCACGTAGTGTTGGTAGCTGAAATAAACTGGCGTAGGTTAGGGGATCGAAGAACAGCTGGGCTCGGCCTGGCTGCTGTACGCCATCACTGACTCACTCAATTCGTTCCCTCTCTCTTCAGCCTCCACCTTTGTAACCCTTCCTCTCGCTCCTCCAGCTCCGCTGCCTTACTCTATCTCTCTTTTTATCCTGTTTTCTCCTATATTCTCCCACCCTCGCCTGTACCTACTCCATGGACTCGTGGCTGTGTCTTTCTCTCACTCACGCTTTTGGATAAGTCGCATTGCGCTCTCTCCATCGGCTACTATGTACTACTGATCATTCGTTCTCTCTCTTCGTCGTGCATTTTTCGACTTTCCCCTTTCTTCGCGGACGAAATAAATTGTTTAATCCTTCGGCTGTCCTTTCTCCTTTCGTGTTAGCTTTTGGCGAGGGGCTGACAGAGGTTTGCAATTTTCTTGTTGGCTTACAGTTGGGTTCGAGCGTTTTTACTTCCGCAGAGCTCCAAAATGTTGAATTTTGGCTTGTCAGCTATTTCGAGCGTTTATCATTGTTGTTGTTGTAATTGTAAAATTGTGATATTACAGAAACTATTATTAATTAATATCGCAAGCTGTTTCATTTTAATCTCTGGCACACGACTGTCTTCCATTGATCTCACGTATATAAGAAATTTCGTTTTGTCATAGAGATTAAAGGATTACGCATGCCGCGATGACTATGCCCCTGGCTATTGCCGTGCGAACTGAAAAGTATTGCTACGATAAACTGTGCACTGCAGTTATTACATGCTTCCCTTCCTGCCTCTTTCACTGTCAATATTTGCCCGACTCTCAGAATTGTTCCACTGCTTAGTTTATTTTTCGACACCAGCGTACTTCTTCATTCAATTGAATCCGCGGTGTGAAATGATTTTTGAATCGAATCAACCGAATATAAATGATTTCTTTCATTCTGCAGGGAAATCACGATCAGTTTCCAATCAAATTCTCCTCTTTTTGTCACGTAGGAAAATTTCTTTTTCACTCTTCCACTCGCATACTAATGTATGGTTACTTCTTTTCCCTTTCACATACACATACACACATTCTCGCACGTAGCGGGAACATTTTTTTCATTCTGTTCCCCTTCTCCCTGTTCCCCCTTACGAAATAACACATAAAATCTTGCTCACGCGTAGTCATTATCTTTTCCTCTCTGTCTGTTTCGTCTTCGTTTCTTACTGCGTCTATTTTTTACCATTATTTCTTTGGTGTTCGTTCTATTTAAGATTACGGAACGTCTATCTGGTGTCCATCTAATCAGAGCCTCCTTTATTCCCCTCGTTAGAGTGAAGCTCTCAGACGTAGCTTGATTAGAAAACGGTTTGACGCACCGGTGTATCGATCAGAAGGCAAAGAATCCCCTATTGCAGCTGCTTTTTAATGCTACACGTTATGGCTGTACTTGTTCATGTTATCAAGCACTTCGCAATGTACTCTGCTTCCGGTTTTAGATAAACTGAGGTTGACTTTTATCCGCGGTTTCGTGGCTTTCAAGCGACTTTGTCCCAATCGCAGTTCTTTTTTTAGTGTTAGAATATTTCAAGCACGCGAATGGCGATAATTATAATACAAGGGGAAGCTTTAAAACGGGTGTCGCGTAAAATTAGTGGCAGAATGTTCTATAAAATAAATATTAATGGCTGTAAATAAATGTTGAAAATTCGATTTAGAAACGAAAATATAGCAAATCCCAGCGCTGAGAATTAATTAATGTCCGAGGGAATTATTAGTTTGGGAATAAGTAAATGAACGTGAAATTGTAACAAGCAAATGATATCATTTAAATATTGCAGAAAATATCAGAACTTTCGTATTTACTAAGTGTTTGGGGTTTTCCATAAAGGAAGCAGGGGGAAAAAATCGAAGCATGACTCCCTATGGCATGATACACTTGAGCCATTTCCGAGGACAGAAGAAACTCTGATCAATAACATCACCCCCAAAGAGAGGCGTCAGCCCCTCTGCAACGACTCCCCCCATGACGGTGAGCGCATGCTCGCGAATTAAACAGCACCCCTTCTTGCATTTCCAGCATGCAACTTCCCACCACCCTTTGCGCTAGGGTGCAGGATGAAAAATAAATATGCGGAAGCGCATACAGGCGAAAGGGACGACGCGGTTTGTACGCGACGTTCATTGATGCTAATGAGCTGACCTTGATCGTGAAAATATTCCCTGAAGAAAAATCTGACACGGTTGATTTTCGCGACAACTGCGAAATGTGGAGCATACTTTCTTTAGGGTTACGCGAATCGATTGATTAGTTATAATTTTTGTTATATTACGATTCCTTTTTTCCAGTTAATGTATTATAATTTATTTACTACATTATATGTAATATGATATTTAATATGCTTTTATACGGGAATGACGAACTCTGTGTACAGGTACGATGATGTGAAACAAATTCTATTTTCAATGTTTCTTGATTGCCTTCCTATCGCAATTTAGTTCGTTTGTTACCTTTTGCTAAATTATTTTGAATAAGATACTCTTTAATACAACAATGATGGTATACGGTTTATAAATGCAGTAAGAATATTTGCAACAATGAAAACAGATTCCTAAAGGTTCGCACGAAATGAATAATTGCTTGCATAGGATAAGATAAATAGTGGGAACTCTAATCTGGACGTCACGAGAGCTTTTCTTGTCAGCTTTTATTATTACTTTTGCATATTATCGTCCAAGAAGACGGATTAAGGGTCACTGACATAAAGCTACTTATCTATATTTAAAAAGAAAACAATTTAAAGCTGGAAGAGTTATAACCATAAATAAGTCGTCAACAGACATCATTTCATATTCCCCATTTCCACTGGAAGAGCAGAAGGTTTACGAAAATATAATCGTGCCTGATTTTTTGTTTCATCGATTCGCATTGTATTTAACATTAATTCATATTACGTAATTTTCTTTAATTCTACTTATATTGACCCGCGTTCCATCGCGTTCCAAAGAATCTGGACAGGTTAAATTAGAAATTTTCTTCAACGATATAAAATTAATCACCGAATATTTGAACGTTCTTGTTAACGAGGACGTATCGATTTTAAGTTAGATGGAAGTACGGATCATAGAGCGTGATAAGTTTGAAATTGCAGGGGGATAACTTAGCGCGGATGCTGCGTATTACCTTGTTCACCACTTTAGCGCATCATCGTCATTAATACGCTTCACGACATGCCCATCAGTTAGCGTAAGTACATTAGTGCACTGGTGTGACAAGGGTATCTTCAATGCAATTTATAAAAAAAAACCTCTATTTAAAAAGACCAAACAGAGAAACGGCACAAAAAGACTGGATCTACTTTACCTTGAATTAAAATCCCGTCGCAGATAAATAATTTCGCGAAAAATGATAAATTTCTTCGTTCAAATATGTGTCTCCTCTATTTCTTTGTTTGTTGAGAATGAGTTACGAGAACCGGGGAATTGAAAGGAAAATTTCTTCCGGGTACATATGGAGGAAAATGCAAACGATAAATTGTAAACAGGTGGAGGTACGAAATGAATATTTGCCCGCCCTGCTGGAGAATACAAGTTTCGTTTTTAACGATATTGGTACCTGCTGTATCTCAGTTAATGATTCTGTATGTGAAACGTCTGTTTGCTCGGTAAACTATTCTACGTGTGGATTCGTTCTAATCAAAAGGAAATATTGAAACGACTTGCCTGCAGCGTTATTGGACGGTGGCTTCGATTTCTCCAAGTTAAGAGGCGGCTGGTCAATTCCCCTGCGCGTATACCTTCTGCGGAATCCAGATTCTGACAGAACCGTTGTCGATATCGGTAATTGCTGCAAAACAAACAAAATAAATACATTGATATCGTTAGAATTGCAACGGGATTATTACGATTATTGTAAATATATCATTAACCGACAAAATTTAATTTTTCACAATTTATTTACTTTATACAAAAAAATGTATTTCATATCATAATATATATATATATTTCCCAATTTGATCTAGAGGTTCTGTTACAGAATTTCGTTTCACGGATACCCCGCAAAGCATAATTCAAATCGTGTTTACTACGATAGATAAAATTTTACCAAGTATGTAACTGTGACATCGTAACGAAACCTTGTACAGCAGATAATTACAAGTTCTGTCGACATTCTGTTGCGCTTTCATTACAAATGTTTGTCAGTGATAAATCAGCGAAATGGCACGACGTGATCGCGGCAATTGCGCGCGTTTAAAGACGCGCCTGTGATACGGGGCATGCAACTTTGATGTGCACGCGAAATGTACATTCAAAGGTATCGTTTGCCGCGGCACTCACTTGTATTCAACCAGGGGCTTCTGTCCCGTTTCGTTTTTCCTGCTTTTCTCGCACTGCGGTATCACGATATCCGTTAGGTGTTTCCCTGGAACAGAAAAATTGTGCGAGAAGTTAGCGTTGACGCTTCGCTGCCAAAAGATACATTACTCCAATAAAACTATTTATCCCTCGGCAAAATAAATAAATTGTTATTCCCTCTGAATTGGACAAATTACCGAACCTTCGTTACATCGACGAACTAAATTGCAACGGATAAATTGAAATATATCACGAAAAGGGATTTATATCAACGCAAGGTCTGCGTTACGCGATTTATGGCCACATTATATTAACCTTATCGCACCACAAACCCATTCGCCGGTTCCCACTCAATTTGCACAAATTAAACATCCAGACCGCGTCACGAAATTTATACCTCTCTTCTACCTCGAAACGGTATTACCGATGCAGGCGACCAAACATTCTTCTATACCACCGAAATATAATTTAACGAAAGGCAAAAAGAAGTACGATTCCTCGTTGATTATTCATCGTTTTCAACGCAGCGAATGTTCGCTAAAAAAAAAAGGCACTCGAAAAGTTTGTCGAGGGCACTCGTTTCGCAAACGACATTGCATCCCCTTTTTTTCCCACCCGACATTCAGCTTTTCGGAAATAACCAAATTCCGGGATGAGGAAAAAAATTAAACCGTCAGAAGACGGCGAACAGAAAAGCTCAGTCGAACGTGCTGTGAGTGATGAGAAATGAAAAACGACAAGGGTGCAGAACTCCCGCGAGTGTTTCACGACAGTGCTGGGAACTCCGGATATGCATGCTTGCACGTGTACACGCGCCCACACGTGTGTACACATACTTTCATGAAGCGTAGTCTGCTCGCGATGGAAAATATAATAACAAAAAAATAATTTCCCTTTTGCTTATATTTTATTCATATTTACCGCGTCGTTGGGGGCAATTTGTACGACAAATTAATGCGCAACGAGGTAATTTAGAATGCACTTGACACAGTGGAGAAAGCATTGAGGAGGAAAAGGATTATGCCCTTTACTAGCATAACTTGAAAAACGTCGTTTTTTTGTACGATACGAGAATGTCTTTGCCGCAAAGTATTTAATCTCGTTTTATCGTTCCGTCAATGGAGAAGAATGTCAATAATTTATTAGGATACTGAGGGGGATAAAAGTTGCGCAGGGATTATTCTATCAGAGAGCCTGTAATAAAATATAATTTACCGTCGGGTCAGAATAATTGACTATTAATTAATGTATGTGGTATTTAAAAATGATTAATTAAAAACAATCATACAGGGAATAAAATGAAAATTGAATATTAAATTGTTTGCAATCAATCTCGAAGAAAAGTCGTTCTTCGCGACTTCATGATCGATTTCCTTCTTTAATATTCATCTATCTCTGTCTACACCAACTATAAATCGATGCGTATTGTATGTTAAACACCCGGGACAGGCTTCGCACGCGGCATCAGTGACGAAGGCGAATAAATATGCAGTGCATTCACACGTTCGTGTAATTGAATGGAATTGCAGACGAAACACTACCGGCGCTCTTTAAATAGAACAACACGAGCAGATGGATTCACTAATGTTCTCAATGTTCTCTGTATCTCTGCTGGCAGAACCGGGAATGAGGAAATCAAATAAATTCATCGAAAAAAGTTCTTCAATTATTAAAGATTAATTTCTTTAGATATGCAATATATGGAATAATAAAGAAGGTTTAATATGTTATCCAAATTATAGCCCCATCTACAATAATGAAATAAATGATTGAAAGAAATAGATCGATCACATTTCGACTAAAGAAATCACCGGTCACATAGTGAAAGAAGAAACAGCAGTATTTCCATAAATGCTTATCTACAATCTTGTTTATCAAAATTGCACTCACGCTTGTATTAAACAATAATAATTTCACCTGCAGGAATATCGCGACAGATGCTTACAAATTACAATCGATCGTTCAAGGGCTCACTTAAATAGTCGATCAGCAGTAATATGACCATGTCCAAACGCGTGGCGCACGCGAATCAAATATCTCTCCAGATCTTCCTGTTCTCACATCACTTCCAGTGTCATCCGATGAAACGCGATAACCTCGAGAACGAGTTTCCCTAGACAGGCAGCCGGCGCGCGTTAAACGCTCATTGCGAGCGTTCCTCGATGAATTTACGCGACAGGGATCGCTGTGTTTCTAGCGAAACCTGTAAAGGAGAGGATCCGCGACCACTTGACCAACTTACGAACCGAATTCTCTTTCTAATTTTGTGTCTTTGACGGCAGCATCGTCTGGATCGCAACTGTTTCGCGCGCACAAGCATGTTAATGCTGATTACACGATTGCCTGAAGTTTGTTACGTAAAGTGGAAAAAAAGTATAGCGCGCGGGAAACTGGTTCGGAAGTGAATCGAGACCGGAGTTAAAGGTGGCATTGTTCAGGACTTTGATATCGCGGAAGACTCTCGGGAACACGAGAATTTCACGTTCTCGAATATAAAGGTTTATTGGTTTCTTGTGCCCTCTGTGGAGTTCAATTCCAATTAAGTAAATTAAATCTAATACTTATTAATGTAACATTGCTGCTCCGATATTTGAATATACTAAGTTTTCATCCACGGGGTAGGACGCTGTTGGTTTATATTGAAATTTTAAAAGTAAAAATATTGCAGCGTTGCGATTGCACCGTGAACGTAACTCATTTTTTAATTCTAACATATGAGAGTTTTTGAAGCATTGAAATACAGAGATATTGGAAAGGTCATTTAAATACAATTATAATATATATTAAAATGAAGCGGCCGTGGAAGTATGTCCGTATATATTGGAGAGGAAATGGTGTCTTCATATTAAACCAACACGAGATGTTTGTCCGGGGATGTGTGTGTGTGTGGTCGCACAGGAAAAAATGTCATTCGAAGGATAATTGTCGCGTTGCAATTTAACGCACCGCATATCGCGATTTAAGCCCGGCGCAACGACCGTATAATGCGTGATTCGTTATGCATCGGATTGACAGCAGGAAATTTTATTATTTACGCCGTGCGCTCCTGGCTGCGGGCATTGTTCGACTTACTACAACAGATGTTTTCACGATCGCGATGCACCTGATTGTCCTTATCAAGCGATCAGCGCGTGTGCAATCCATTCGAATGAAAAATTGCCGCAATTATATGAAACAGCTAACGACCGAGTTGCTTCAGTGGATAGATACAAAACGAGGAATTTAATAGAACAATTGGAACCGCGGATAAAACGGCATAACAAATTCTACGTTCCATTCATCCTCTCCGAATGACGCAAATTTGCGCGTTATCAAACAACAGAATGCCAAAACGGAACAATAATCCCAATTTGATTCGCGTTACGAAATGATTAATGAAAAATCGATATCGCAAATCTCATAGAAACGGAATTGCTACGCGAGCGAATGGAATAGCTCCACGTTTCGCTGCTCTGTGCCACATTTCTATTACTGTGCAACGTGCCTACCACAGATGGAAATCAAGCCCAGCCAGCGGGACAAACGCGAGAAGACATTCTGGTCACCGTGTGCCTTCTGTATCGCTTTTACTTTTGCGTCAGCGACTGATCCGGCGAACGCGTTTTTCTCTCCCGCCCGTCTCGTATATTCGCGAGCCACAAGTACTTTGGCGTCGTGTGGCATTCGTCCAACTGTTTTGCCTCTCTCGGAGCCGCAGACGCCACTTGTCAGACGTAGAGCGACCGGGTTGTAGCCTCGTTCGTCTCGCGTTGACAATAGCGAGGAACTATGCGAGAAACGGAAAACGATTGCGCCCCGTCAAAGGGTACACGAAAATAGAACCGACCCAGACGAACATCTCTTACCGCCGGGGTGATTTCGTATCGATGGATAATGCAATTCGATGGACCGGCCTTCGTGCAATTAATAATACTGACCGACAATACTGACCCTTTATGCGGCGTATCGATATCGACAGAATGTTCAATGATAAAGTGCTTGAAGAACTTTCGACGATATTCCGCATTCGAACGATTGTTTGGACTTGCAATTGATTGTACGGAAAATCACGCGACGTTGTATTAAAGCAATGGTCTAAGATGAAAGACATAGATGGTCGATATTTCCGACTACTACCGCAACTATAACTTATTTATTTCAAAAACTCGCCCCTTCGAGTAACTAGACTTCGATGAACTGGGAAAATTGTTCGCTTTTTTCCCCTTCTTTTTGCTACCATGTACTGAAACCTAACGGTGTAACGTTAACTCTTATCGCGAGTTCAATGCGCTTGCGGCAATGTCGCGGCTTACGTTTGCCAAGCGGTAAAAAAGGACCGACAACGTGACAATAACCATGGCACGCAGCGATGCAATTATTATACTTCACAACGGCGCAATGCGTGCCGAATTATTTGTTATCGAACGACGTAAGTACTACCACGGCGATCGGCCGCGTAAGTAAAACTGCTGGCTCGTCGAACGAAATGAAAGCAAAAATTGATTTATTCGCGATGTACAGAGTGTCGCTTACCGTTTTCATAGTTTTTCTGACCGAGGGAGAAATTGTGATTCACATCTGGCGGGTCCACATTGTCGTACAAGTCAGAAGACAATTGTCTCTGCAGGCGAATAGTTTCATGGGTCAGCTCACGAACTTGACTGAGCAGTTCCTGATAATTCGATACCGGAAGCATCATTGCTGTACACTGTATCGTTCGCTGGGCCCCTTGCGCCCAACATTTACACGAACAGCCATTCGATTGGAATTCTGAAAAAAAAGAATTATACAGATATATTAACAGACAATACTGCACACGCTCTCGTATATGTATATATAATAATTCCATTGCTCTGTATGTGGCAAATTTATGCGTATAGAAAAATTGATTTTAATTCAAAACATTTCCATTTCCTTGTTCACGTCAGCGTTACTCAGCATCCGCAGAATGATTTGCCACGATTAATCTGAGGGAATGAATTGCACCGTAGAAAATCGAAATTCGCTCCAACAAAGTTACTGTCGCGTTACAATTGCCAGCGACTTCAAAGCACGAAAAACCACGAAGAGCGATGCCATACAATCTGGTCTCGGCTCGATTCTAGGCTACTCAAACTCTATGCGGGGAACCCCTTTCGTTGAAAAGCTACGAATCACGAGTCGTTGCAATTGCAAGAACTCCGTGTTCCACGACTATGCGCATGTACGCTTAAGTGCAGCACTCATTCGTGCTTAAAAGAGCTTTTGTAGATGGGGAGGAAACGTTGCAACCCCTTTCCCTCCCTGACAGCACTTGCACGACACGTGAAAGGCGTGCGCGCACGAAGGGAAGCCTAAAGTTGCGTTCGTTTCAACCCCGGCTCGCTTGTGCACCGTTCCAAACATAGTTGCGGCGGTCAATAGTTGATTAATCTGCGTTAATTAAATACGTTCATTTATTCTCTTCGCTTTTTTTGTGCAGATTAGTTTGTCCATGATCCCAAAAAAATTGTTGGAGTGATCAATAGTTAATTTATGTCCGCTTTGCTAAACAGTTGCATTCATTTCTTCATATTTATACAAATTTAAGTTTCGTTCGCTTTAATTCCGATCCATTTGTGCGTGGACCCTAAAGATGGTCACGGTGGTTAATATACCGTTTCAGATTAGCATAAAGGATTCAATTCCGTACAGTTCTCATTGAGAAAGCCGTGATTTTCCAGGTGAACCCATGAAAGAAATACAGTTCATAGAAAATAATGTCGTGGAATAAAGGCGTAGCGGGTCTGCCAGAGCGCGTCTGTCTCGCTTCGTGGTCCATGACTGGAACCAGTCTAGATTGCAACAAGAAACAGGTAGAAACTTTGGCCGAACGCATCTTATAAAAAGAGAGAATTAGAATCCCTTCTTGACGCAGCAAAGGAAAGGACAGAATCGATAAATAACCTTGATGTCCATTCTCATCGAAATAACCCAATTATTATATACGGTTCTATTAAATTAACAATATAAATTCCCTTGAATCTCTTGCCGGAACAAAATTCATTTTAGAATAAAATATTATTTTACGTCGCACCAAAACCTCGAAGGGGGATAATCTTTTTTTTTACGCCTTCAGCAAGTCCAAACTTGGCTCAAAAAATTTAACAATTCGTTAGTATTTTACGGGAAATTATCATACAAATAGTGCACTTAATTTTAAACTATTTTAAATGTGTAGGGCGGTAAAGGGGTGAAGGATAATGAAATTGATTTATTATGTAAATATAGAATCGACACGGCTGTATTTATACATTGTTCTCTGGGCTTTGAACCTCAATTAGATCACTGTGTCATATGTAATTTATACATAATTAGATTACCACGAATAATATCGGTTTGCAAATTTTAGCGGCGCAACGAACACTGCAACTGTGCAATATTCCCTTAGTCACTGTGAAACCATTTCAGTGCCATCGTAATGGAATCATGGAAATGTTCTTACATAATGCCACACAATTACTAACGATTTGTGTTGCATATTTCCGTGACTGTCGGAGCATAAAAAATAAGCTAAATACTTGCACTTATCGTAAATTACAGTAATTAACGTGCAGCTATTTTCTCATTTTCTATCAATCGAAGGGATAATTGCAACCGATTTCTCTGCATAATTAAATATGATAACAATAAAACATCATCCGGCAAAAGATAGCACTAAGCATAGAATACCAAACGTTGATAAATTAATAGGAATATCTTGTTACTACTTATTACTGCATTTTACACTATGTAGGTACAGGTACATCTGCAAGTAATACAGATTGATTAAACTAATATCTCAGAAAGAAATACCTATTAATGTATCTTCAACCTTGAAAATATAAGTACCGCAATTTTTAATACAAATGTAACTATTACATTTTCTCTAATTAGTAAATCAATAATCATGTTCGAAATATCGATAATCTGAAATAACGTGTCAGTGCACTTACTATGATTCAGAGTGTAAATATAATTCCATACTGTAAACTACATTTAACTAATCTGATTATTCCGTGATCTATCATCCTTGCAAACAATAATGTTCCATGATCGCCAGACATGACCAGGTCACGTATGCAACGTGTATGCGCAAGAGGATCTACATAACCGAGGACTCCTAATTCACAGGCACTTAATGCCAAAATTGTGTTCCAAAAATATATTACCCTCTGCGTTACCCCATTTGCTGAGGACGTGTTACGTGGAATTTATTAACGCGGTCAACGTTTCAATCCTCGATTCGTCAAATATTCCATTCGCGAACGAAGCCAACGCAAACAGCAAAATAAAGATTAATTATTTTGATTTCGAAACGTACGCAATCCTCGTATATTAAATACTGCTAACAATGTAATATTTCAACTTCTGAAAATTCCATTCTTTATTGAACGTATAGGAGGGGGCAAAAATTGGCGAGCGAGGGAAGGCCTTTAAACCAATTTTATTGGCTGCCTTCTTCGTGAATTTAAAGTACAACCAAATGAGACTATTTCCTTTTTTGTTACGCGTTAATGCAAATGTCTGATTGCGAGAACAAACGTTACCCTTATTTCCTTATTGCGCCGTAGTTGGCATTTATTAAAGAACAGAAATCACTTTATTATTACAACTGGTCTTGCAAAAAAAATTCAATGCAACGTAACAATGCATGCGATATATTATATTACCCTAGAACATACTGTCTTATGATAAACTTCCAGGGATTTTCGTACGGTAATAAAAGCATAACCCGTGCTGGAATAGCAGTGTTTTATAAGGTTTACTGGAATTCCGTGAAATAGTGATTACTATTTGCAGGTGGTCCCGGCCAATTTGATTAAGAAGGTGTAACAATCTCTACTTGCTTATTTACGTTTCGAATCATACACCTGCTATCAATGGGTAAAAGGAACCGAAAGGTTCATCGAGCACCTGAACTCATTGTCAGGCGATTAGCATTATACGATCTTATTGGTATATATTTAATGTTACCGCGCGTACCGTTACGTTTTGTTTCAAAGAAAAGTGTATTGGTCGCGTCGGTAATATTATTAGCAGTCGTACACGTAGAGAAGCCTATCCCACGAAATCCTCCTTTAGTGCGGCTAATAAGCGGATTGTTCTACGATGGGGCGAAAATAATAGAACCAGCAGGTATATAATTGTTTAATATACCTGACACTAACAAGTGAGGATTGGCGAAGATTTTCGTATCTTCCATTTCAGATATCATTTGGAAATGTAAATTTTTGAGACTCAAGTTTTTTAATTCTTCCAATTTTTACGTTTCACGTAAGACATTAAACTTTGTAAAAAACTGTAGAATAAGAATAAGAATCACGCTTTTGTTCCATTTCAATAAATTCAACGTTAACCAAATGGCTTAAATTGAAAAAACATCGGAGAACATTTTATACTTCAATTCTTTCAACCAATATAATTTTTGTTTTCTTTCATTATGTATATATAGTAGCTAGAATATACACGATATATATTTTCTATGGTATACCTCAAATTAACTGTGTTAACGTCAAAGTTCTCACATATTCCAATATCCCCGTTCAATTTTCATACACGACCACTGGTACACAATGCCAAAGTAACTCACTTAAGAGACTTAAAGAGTCTATTAAATAATACCGAAGACCCAGCACCTTTCAATATACGACAAACTCATTAACCCCTTCGCCAATACACGCCACCTCGATTTAATTAAATGGAGTACGCAAAATCGTAAATGTAATCTCTTAACCAGACGACCGTTCAAACAAATTAACTTTCCCTTTCATTCCTCACCATCTGACGACGCTGTTACGTTTCGATTCTCAATCTAAAACTAAGATTCTCTACGTCCAATCACCTTATTTATATCCGTCACGAGGGCCTCCGAGAAAATCCAATTTAGTCTCACGAATTGATCGTCAATACAGTATCAGAAGAAAATAGATCGTTTCTCGCACATGATAACAGGGAATCACAGGTCGCATTATACTTTTTAACGAAGGTACGATTGAATGTTAAACAAGCCAAAACAAAATGAACGGCACTAAAAGTAGAGACACGAGGAGAACCTTCTCCATTCGCTGTCCAACGAAAACTCATGGTGCACGCTCGGCACGGCCACAGCGACCCTTCCTCTCCCACTCTCACGATGGGGGTTAATCGCGGAGGAGAAACCCCTCGTGTCGTTTGGTGGCACTCGTATTTAGCTAGGGTCTGTGTCGCTTCGAGCATGTGACGAACGCCCTCGGATCGTGAATTACCAAATGTTATTCAAAATTGAGAGCCACGGGGACTTGGAACGATCCAACTTTCTTAATGAATCTTTCACAACCCCGATGTTGGACGGAGAGTTCTCTGACGGCCGCGAATAGAAGCCCCTTTTATGTTTTTCTAAGTACTGTTGCAAATATAGTTAGGCGAGCCAGGAGTAGCGTAAAAATTGGGGAAAGTTGCGATCCTGATGCACGTATGTGAATAATGGAGTAAAAACAGTGTATGGTAATATTTCTCTTTTGTGTTTTTATGCCTGGCGTTGCATTGCGAAGAAAATGTTGCTAATTGTTTCGTGTTATACCGTTTTTAATTACACATTTGCGTTCTTATAATTTCATGGTGAAATCTGGAAACACGCTATGAAAGGGAACCATTGGTGTGGCATGGTAAAGGTTTATGATTAGAATGTTACAAAAAAAATTACGACCAGTATATGTGATTAACGATGAAGTTAAGTATATTTGAAGTTATATATCACTTTTATTCTATTATTCCAGGATTTTCTGATCGAAATTTACAATGAATCTAAGAGTAGTTTAACTTGTTATTTTAAATGCAGCATGATCCGCTATCCAATATTCAATTGAATATTGAAAGCCAATATTTATTAAAATTTCGGCCGCGAATTATTTATCATCGTCGTGTATACTGGAGAATAAATTCATTGCTTTTCAACCTTTAACGTTGTTAGTCTTGCAAACAACTTAAAATTGCTCGCTCATTTATTTCACGATACTCATAAAAACTCCGGGAACTCGTTTGAAACGATTACAACGTATGCAGGAATAAATTGCTCAGAAAGTCTGAACGGGCAAGGTATTCTACTATCACGTCATTATGTGTATTTCACACTCGAAAACCCTATTCAGGTGTACACGTATATACACCCACACAGGTGCACGAATATGATGTTTCAGAAGATTGTCATAAGCTGCGGATAATTATCTCCTACCTAGTAATTGCTTCGCCCGCTCCGCCTGGGAAAGGGGCCCAGAGTAAAACGCAAAGATGAGCAAATATTAGAATAGCCAATTATGCTTCAGTAAAGCATCAACGTTGAATAACTCCAGTGAAACTTAACAAATGTCTATAAAATCCTGACAGGATGGCAAGGGTCCTTTCGAAGCTATTTAACTTCAGATAAATATTAACATAGTATGTTTCGTTTTATTATATTCTCTATCTCTTTTTTAATTATTTTTCAAATTATATCTGTGCGATAAAATTACATTTTACCATGAGAAATGGTAAAAAAACCTAATACCCCTCCAGCATTTTATTCTCGTTCATTTTTTAACTCCACTCTTCTTTACCTGTTAGAACTTCGGTAAAAAAATGTAGGAAAAAGTAATCGTTAAATAAAGAGTAATGTCGTCTTTTTCCCTTTTGTTTTCATTTTTCAGTTTTCCTCTCATAGATGAGAAATTCAATAACGTTGCGCGTTTAAAAAACATCGCACGAATCAAGATGAAAGAGGGAAAACTCGTTCCAATGTTTCCTTAATACAATGTAGGCTGTTAAGCGTTTTCGATGACTCACAATTAGTACCGCTCTGTGTTTGACTGCATGTAAAACGAAGTACATAGGTGCGAGCAGAATATTGTCAAGCTTGTGTTGAAACCATAGAAAGAGAACCAGTAAGGATAACTCAAAAGTCAGTGCGAAAGAAAAGGGTAGATATTTCGATCAAGGAAAATTCAGAGTTAAATAAGTTTCATGGATTCAAAAATCTAAAGCGAATTCAAACATCCAAGAAAAAAAAGTGTAATTGTTATCTTCTCGTTCAAAAAATTAAAACATTTACAAATGAAACTTACTCCAAGTTCTTTAAAAATTGCACTAAAACGGAAGAAAAAATTGTATAGAACGAAATAGGCGCCATATCCTAACAATTCTCTAAATTAAAACGAATAATTGAATATTAAAAGCAACGATTTAATTATAAGAAAATGAAGACATAAACAAACGCTTTATCTTATTGATTCTCATTCCAACGGTAAAACGAATTTCTCGATTAAAGGTGAACAAATACCATCGAATTCTTCGTTGGTTAATTATAGGTACAAGGTTCGTGACAAAAACAGAAGATGCCTTGGCGAGAATGTCTACCGGTTTTCATGGAATACCATAAATGTACAAGTCCCCATATGCGACCCTGCATCTCTTGGTCACCAGTAAACGTAGCACGCGTTTAAGAGGTCTTGTTGCGACGCATTTGCAAACTCGTGCCGAATGCAATCGTCTATTACGCATTCCTCGTATAATTTCAGCAAGAAATCTCGGTGAAATTGTTGAACTTGTTACTACGGTATATACTCAATGATCCTAATTCGAACTTTCATTCAGTACATTTATATTGAATGATTGTAAGATCTCGGTCAGATTTTTCCTTTCGTACATTTTAAATGAACGAAGTAATTAACGAGATACATTTCACATAACTCAAGAGGACGTTTCAGTAATTACGTTTCATAGTGATTATTTCCTTTTCTACAAATATAATAATTTCATTTATTTTGTGGATATAAGTTAAATGTTCGTTGCAATTATTGTATAATACTATTACTTGGATCTATTAATGTTAATACTGCGTTTCCAGATCATTTTATATTTTCATTTACCTATTCTCATATTACAACATTAGTTAAAGCTGTGTTTAAACAATAATAACATGCTTGGAAATTGTTAACATTCGTATTTTGTGATACGCATACTGGAAGTGAAATGCCTATCGATATATCGAAAGTAATTAATTTCTTGTCGAGCTAAAAATATTTTCGGAATTATTTAAAAATTTTACAGCGTATCGCACAGGGCGATAGTGTTTAAAGTATAAAATAAAAATGTGTTACGCACAGCTGCAACGGTAATATGCGAATATTACGCAGATTTAGGAATATTTCAATGCAGATGTAGGAATTTGTGCCGAAATAGCATTGTAGGATATAGAAGGGTTGGAATACTGCAAAAAGTTTTGTATAAATGGAAGACTCACCTTTGCTAAGCTCGGGCACGTCCTCCCAGATCCCGTATCGTTCTCATAATTTCCCTCTTGATGCAGAAACAGGGGAGAGCACTCTTCAGGTGCGTGCGTTCTCCTTCGTACAGGAAATAGAAATCCAATACGGTCACGGTAGTCTTGAACGAGAGAGCGACTTCAGTGTTTCACTTTATCCTACGAATTAAAACGCACACGTCTCATTTACACGAATAAAACGGTATATGTATGTAGCGCGGTGTTTCCGCTACATACATATAAACCATCCTTCCTTTTACTGTATTATTATTCTTTTAATTAAACTGTATTACTATCATGCAGACAAGGCGAGAACGATTACTGTTAATGAAATCGAAAACGCACTGAGATTTTGTTTGTATCCGTTTTTACCGAAAAGTTGAGAACGGCAAAATTATTGCACATGCGCGTTCATGAAAAGCAATCACGGGCGAACGACAAAATTGAATGGAATACGAATTCACGAATTTATCGTGTCGTATTGTCTGCTTCATTATCGTCAGAACTTTAATTGCAACTTCAAACAAGTGGAGATGCGACAGGATGCGCTTATATATACCGTTCCACAAGCGCGACGTTAATAAACAATTCATTATACATTGGCTACCGCGCACGACAGACGTGAAATCAATTCATGACCCAAATGATCGTACGCCACTCCTGTTATCATTTCGTCTGAAGCTTGATTAGCGAATTCATTCGGTCGGCAACGATTCCGTAGAGATCGTACATGTAATTTAAAACCGATCAAAGACAGCCTTACTAATTTAGCTCGTGAAGGGACGTTGATGATGATAATAGTAATGGCAGAATTAATCATATGGTGGTGACTGCGCGAACTATTTGCGCAGATAACGAGAATCGATAATAAATCCTTCAAATAGAAAACATTTAGATTACTATTGTATATTGTCGAATGTATCACAGGTTCATTCTACCCATTCTACCCTTTCTCGAAATCGAAATAATCAACCTCTACGAACATTTCAAAGATTACCCTTCAGAATAACGATGCATCGAATAAAAGTACCCCGCCATCTCCTCAAAAAAATCAGGAAAATTAGAAGGTCGATAATTTACAGAATTCTGCATACGAATGTCTACAATTTCCAACACACGTGACCAATTGTTACCTGCAGTTACCTCAGAGACAACGTCCCGCGAACCCCCAAAAAATTACACACCAATTGTCAAAACATTTGACGGTGCCGTCCAATTGATTCCATTATTGTTCGACGAAAAAAGTTTTCTGCCGCGCTCGTCGTGCATCTTACGTGCGATCACGCTAATTAAGGCTCGTTTGCTTTCACGGCAACGACAGCCGGGGCCACGCTCCGGAAACTTTAAATTGTCGGCAAATTCGCAGAGGGAACAACGGGGTGCAAAAGGGAAGGAGAAAGGATGATACCGCGGAATGAAAGAAGACGTCTCGCAGGACGCGTCTGCATTGGTACGCGGTCCATAACTGAAACCAGTCCACGGTGCGAGAAGAAACAGGTAGACACGTTAGACGGACGTGCTTCACGAAAGATGATCTCAGGTGCTTTTCTAGCGCGGTCGGACGGATGGGTAAAAAAGTCCTGAATCTCGGCGTCTGCAGTGGATAATAATAGCGGGGCATTGCACGTTTCTCTTTCTGGCCGGGGTATACGAGGCATTTCGGGAATCGATACCAATGCCCTTTACGTGCGTGCACGCTGTATCTGCATAATGGTATTGAAATTGGAGCAGCATTAAAACAAGCTTCACCGATGCTTCGAATTTTTGTTTTTGTTTTCAAGTATGTGATACAATACATTTTCTGCAGCCCCATTTATCACTTGCGGACCATTCCAAATGTTACGTACATAATAATACGTAGAAAATCGATAGTTTTTGTTTTTCGAGGGACTCTTCGAAACGCGACTTTTGTACGTTTCATTTTACTCGTTTTAAAGTTTTTCTTCTCAATGACGCTACTTTTTGTATCGTCGTTTAATGTTGTATCTACTGCTCGTACTGATTATCAGCTGCACAATTTGTTATTTATTTCTCTCGATTACATAATTCCAATTGTATGTCACACTCCGCGCTTCCCAGGAATAAAATATCCTGTTGCTATCGATACCGCTAATTATCTTGACCAGAAACGAGTACATACATAATTACACAAAAAACAAAACAAAAAACCGCAGAATACAGTAACAGTAATAATGGTTAACACTGCTGCATCAATGGTAACGGCGCTAAATACAAACAACGAGATACGAGGCTAATAGCATAGATGGGCGAATGGTAATTAGAAAACGCATAGAAAAATCTTGTACACACATATGCATGCGTACGTTGTTCTATATACGCGCGTCGTTTACCGCGTTAAATTAGTCTGGCCAGAATAAAAGCTGCCAGCGAACCGTTACAAATGGCACGTTTCTTCCAATCTACATTGGCAGATTGCCTGCTAATTATTAACCGAGAGATTCCCTCAATTATGCGTCAGGCCATTGACCTGTCCATTCGCGAAATTCGCCGACGGTGAAAAGTACAATTTATCGGAATACAGACGGACAGTAAGTAAGTAAGATCCTGTAACGTGTATATGCACACGTAGCATTTTGCGGCGGTGTGGGTGTGTGGGTACACTGTAGAAAGACGACTGCAACGTTCTATGACGGTCTTATGCCAAAATCCTATTCCAAGAATATAACCGTGCGGACACCGCGTGTACACTACACCCTTTTATGACTTACGTGAAATTTATTCACCGACGCTTGCCGTCCCCTAAACGTGGATGATGTCTCTGTTGGTTGAAATTTCAGGGGGATCCACGGAACTGTGTTATATCAAAATTGTGCGAATAATTTGTTTTAGCGATGCTCGATTTGGTAGTAATTATTGGTGGTACAGTGGTATTTGTAGTTTATATGAAACATTCTTTTGGAAAGGTTAAATGTTCTGTTATATGTATAGTCTTGCAGATTTTTTGTTTGTCGAGTTTGGAATTTCGCGTGACTTTTGTACATAGGCGTTTCTGCACGATGGTATGGAATATCGTGATTGAAGTAATTATTTCATGGAAGCGTGTGTTTCTTATTCACGAACACCTTTCGGTTATATAATTTTCCATTCTTTTATATACGGGAAATATAATATTATGAGATTTATAATTCCGGTTATTGTAATCGGTAGTATGCTGAAAAGTTTGCATCTTGAATTGGCTTAAGCAAAGCAAAGCATGTTACGATTTGTATATTTACAGTTTACACGGCGCAGAATTTGCATAAAAAGGCTGAAATTTCAATGTTATCCGGCGATATTTGTATCTATTGTTACAATAATTCGACGTGTCTGGTAAGATGAAAGAATTGCATGTTCAAGTATCGTGCCACTGTTATTATTGCTTTGAGTGTATACCAAATATATGTGGAGAACATCGCGGGAAATTTATTAATACAGCCGAGTATTTCAGCATCGCGTCCGTCAACCTTGCTTCGTTTATTTGCTATATTCGGATATTTTTAACTTTCGTTACAGCACCCTAGGCTCGCGCATAACCCACCACCGTTTTCGTTGGTTAATCAAAAGAATCGATGACAAAACCGTAAAGAAAAACTACAGCTCTATATGTGAATTGAAACGTAATGCAAAATAAGGGGGATTAGAAAATTTAAAAGAATGTTAATCTGCCAATTTTAATTAATTTAATTAATGACTATGGTCAATTTAATTCTGCTGAAGAATGGACAAATATCTTTAAAATAGGGTCACGTCTTTGTATCGTAAAAAAACTATTCTTTTCTCCTTCCACAAAAAGAAATGGTTAAACGAGATATATAAAACGGTCTAACAGTAATAGGTAACTCATTATGTTTCTAACTGTTGTGAAGAAAGAAAAGTCTTCCCGTTCCTTTTTAGAATCATCCAGATCTTGACGATAGTGAATTTAATTTAGTGGATCAAAATTTTTAAATACGGTATTCGTAACACTAAATTGACTATACTGTGTATACATCAATATTCGAGAAAGAAAATTTATCATAGAAATTCGTTTCTGTCCAAAATTGTCTTAATGCTGAAGTTGCAAATGTTGAGATTCTTTAAATGATACGTAATTCAATAATTTCCATATTATATTATTAATATTCATCTATTGTGCAGTAAAATATTATACAATATAATGATTATAAAATTGGCCCAAGACAAGCAAATTGTATCTTTCTCCAACATATATATAACATAGACCTGTGTTCCGTTTTTATTCCTTTGTTTACATTCTTCGAAGTGTTTTAAACATACTAACTGTACGAAAACTACATCCGATACAGGAGAAACACGGGTTTCTATATCAATTACGACCGAAAGTGAAATTCTACAGCAAATAGTATGTATATGCATATAACAGCAGAATGATTAAATAAAAACTAAAAACGGGTAATAAAACATCCCCCTACACTTTGTTCTCCAATCAAAAGAACAAAGACAAGTATTGTTAAATTATCACTAACAGCAGGATAAAATTCAAAATAAATGCAAGATTATTAAAATAATACCATTATAAGTATAACAATTGTAAATCCCAATTTTTTTATCGATAACTTGTCGACGAATATGTAATTAATAAATTGTTGCGAGCCAACGGAATACGTAATTAGAAATATTATTGTACAGCAAGGCAGCTTTTCCACGCAAAGTAATTAAGGTCCTTCGTTTATTCGCTTATAAACACATTCAACCCAATGTTCCGCAGGTAAGGCGATTTACACACTGCGAATACGATTGCGGATAACGACAGTGCACGAATTTCGAAGGTCAGAAGGATACTATAATAATACTTAGCTAAAAGTACCACTAACTTTTCCAATGTACATTATGTACTTCTTTTACCTATACAAAGGTATGGGGCTTAAATGAATTCAACTATAAAACGTAGCTGACCATTACGAAAATTCCTAACATTGTGAACTACTGGAAAACCCGCCTAATACAAACGAAATCATTAACAAACGTCACTAATTGTAACAGTCATAATAACCACATTATTTCGTACACCCAGCGCAATCGAGTATACACTATAACTATATTATAATATTACTGTTCTGACAAAATTGATACTATAGAAAATACGAGTACATAATGAAATCCTATTAAATGACTACAGTTATAATTTTAAATCGCTTTACCGTGGTCTTATGTTACCATTATACATACTTTTGATAAGACGAACAGAACGATCTTTTTAATTAATCTAAATAAACGTAATTATATCACTGAGCGACTCACTTTCTGGGCAGTTATCCTGTAGGTTTTTCAAGTCACCGACCTACGTCACAGCACATCATCTTCTATACATTGGACACCGATAGAAAGTGTTCTTTCTTTCACACACGTTACTGTTTGGAGATTCCACACGGCGAAGACACGAATTCTTTACGCACGAGTTTCATCCAACTGCACGAATAGAGAATTCATAGATAAAAATAACACTGGCAAAAGAGAAGAAGAATTGTGTATACAGAGAAGGAGACCTGCCTCCTACCGTTGTCGTTCGAAAACTCATGGTGCGAGCTTGATGCGATCGTGTGCTTCTTCCCCCACTCCGATGGAGTTAATCGTGGTGGAGAAACCCCTCGTGTTGTTCGTATTTCGAACCTGACTCTCCGTGTATACTCGAATACACGTGTATATACATACACTACCGCTCAAAAGTTGAGCACACGTGACGGTAAAACAAGTAAAGTTGCCTGCGCCTAGAACATCCAATATTACTATTATTTTCAATATGTCAATGTAAATGTAAAGTAGAATGAAAAAGTGCGGCACGTTTTATTGTGAAATTGTTTAAAAATCGTTTCAGATAAGATATTTTAAATATAGTTGCAATTTTCATTATTCACGATCACAGATCTTCTTCTGTTCTTTTTATTTGTAATATTATTTCTCTGGATGAATTTAAGGCAACACGTTACAATGCTTGCAATTGTAAATCTCATTTGTTTGAAAATAATTATAAGCAATATAAAAATCGAGTTACCAAAGAGGGTGGACACGGTTTCTATTAAGATTTATTATTTGGTCTCGCGTTCTTATTTTTTGGAGTACAACTTTAATCTAATGGTTCTTCGTATGTATGAAACTTTTGACGAATAGTGTATATGTACAGTGTATACGTACAACAGTCTCAAACGAAACGTAGTCATTAGATATTCACGTACCGTGTACATGTGTACGATGCGAAGCAGGTGCTCTAAGTCTTTCTGTGGAGAATATATATATTCGCAATATTATAATTAAATGGTATAACTGTTAAAAGCTTACAACTCAATTAAACACGTAATAACTATCCAAAGATACAATCATGGCCACTCGTAGTCACATACATATGGTCGATAGTGAAGTATCGATAGAGAATATAGATCGTTCATTCCGGATTAGAAATATCCTTTTATCGAAATATCAATATATATCGATATTACTTATTTCAAATTTCAAATGCTGCTGTCGTTTCCACATTAGCATAATGTTTATTTCTCTCTACGAAATATTCTCAAATTTCTCTTAATACATAAAAATGTAATTTACAAATTTATGAAAATCATTAAATACCCAAATACATATCCCGAAAATACTTTGAATCCTCCGTTCAAAGAAATAGCTTCAGATATTAGTGCGGAAGAAACTTATATCGATTTTCTACTTTATATAGTATCACGTTAAATTTAGAACCGCTTGTAGATATTGTTACGGATCATCCAGGCATGCTATGCAGTTATCAAAAAAATTCACGATGTTTATTGCCATACCAACAACGTATGTACATAGATTATACAATAAGACATGTATATGTGCACAGCATTACATCACACGAGTCTATAAGTTCGAGCTAATCTCAAACATAGCATATAAAAGAAACTAATTACTGTCTGAAAAAAATATTTCAATATGGATACAAACTAACTTAAAGATATTCAACATCCTATGCAATTATCCTTTTTTTGGAGCAATGTTTGTGATCTTATTTTATACAACGCCCGTAGAAAATGATTTTTACGATGAAGTATAATTTCGCGTGCTTCGCCACGGTTAGCTTTCTTTTGCAATGAAAAGGATCTTTATATTGCACCCCCTCCCTTTTTGGGCACCCTACTTGCCCTTCCATACACGTGACCTGTTCTGCAACGTATTTCCATGAATAAGTGACATGACAGACCAGGAGACTCTGTTAGAATAGTAGGCGGGACCTTAGGGCGCCACACGCAGCACTGTTGTACACGTACACATATTTGCTTGCAGTATTCAAGCTTTGCAGTGGGATACAAGAGAGGGGGATACGAAGGGATATTATACAAGAAATATAAGTCATTGTAAAATAAGTATTACTAAATGTCTGAAAATGAAAATGATATAATTGAACATAATATTTAATTGTGGAAGTAGTAGATTTGTAAACGCTACAATTTTTATTTCATAGAATAAAAGTACCCACTTATTTGTATTAATAATAAAACTTCTGCTAAGCAAGTTGATTATATATCTGAATTTTTTGTTCCTAAACAACAAGAATTTATAATTACAATGTTCAAAATATTATTATGCATTATCGTTTATTACTGCTTAAACAGTACGCTCATATTCCATCGGAAGAAGCATTGAACAACAGACAATTTAAAACAACTTCCGCGTTTTAGGGCCGTGTGACAAACGCAGAGGAAACTATTTAATATTCTTCTACCTCGCAAGCACGTGTATTTATTAATACGGTGTACAAAACGTGACAAAACTCGTATATTAATAGTTTTCAGTTGTCATCGGTGTTTAAATTTTATTAATCTATTGATATTTAATGAAACAATGTATTAGATCAACCACGCGAATACAAAAGCTACAATTTTAACATTAAGTTATTATTCTATCTCAAATATAAATATAACAGGCCAAATTGAAATATTTAAGATGAAATAATGAAAAATAAACTTTTCTTCCTTTATACTATATTTTTTACGCACTATCGTACTGCTATTTAAAAAATACAATTAAATCTTTTTCTTAGTTTGCATTATCATTCGTTAATACCTACCGGAAATAACAGGTTTTTAAATATACTTCTTGCTCTCCACTATACTTACGTGCGCCAATTTGTATATTACATTTGATATACTATTTTTTAAATATAAAAATCCTGCGAATATCTTTGAAAATCGGACGTAACTTTAGACATTTCCGTTTCAGCGTCGCTACTGTCGTATTTGTGCAGGAAATATCCGGCCACGTTAATATAGCTTGTTTAGTTAAAATATTGCCCGCAAGCCGCAACTTACATCGACTAATTAAAGTATCGTGGGTTTATTGGTTTCATCGAAATTAAATGTTTCTAGGATAGTAAATAGATTTCTGAAGATAAAACGTTCAACGAAGAATGGACTACTGGTCGATCTTTCTGCTGTGTGTCTCGTTATTCGGTACGATATCACGTACTGGCGGTGTCGAGTTAAGCTTCGAACTGCCCGACAATGCAAAACAATGTTTCTATGAAGACATCCAGAAAAATGAAACAGCAATGTTCGAATTTCAGGTATATATAATCGTATCTTATTAATTTATTTTCATTTGCGATACTTCGTTTACGGAAGGGCTGCTATAAAACGAAGTGTCTAACCTATTTCATTGGTTATGAAGCAACAGAGTACGGCCACGTTTGTGATTTTTTTAATCACATGGTTATTAAAAACCACTAACCCATTGTAACTCAAGTATATCTATGAAGAATACCACTATTTTCCAGCGACTCTAGATCGAGTAAATTTTGTTTCAGGTTGTGACAGGTGGACAATACGATGTGGACGTTACGTTAGAGGCACCGAATAAAGAGATCATTTACAAACAGATAAAAACACAATTCGATTCGCATCAATTCACTGCGTCTATGACAGGCACATATAAAGCCTGTTTCAGTAATGAGTTCTCAACATTTTCGCACAAGCTTGTTTATATGGAATTTAGAGTGGGCGAACAGATACCCCTTATTGCGTTTGGCCAACATGTGACTGCTTTGACTCAGGTATTATAATTTATCTTATGTACAATTTGTATAACATACCACATATATATGCAAGATTGTTAATTTATGTATCGTGCAAATGTTTGCCATTAGATGGAATCGTACGCGCAAGAGGTACACAAAAATTTGAACAGCATTCTAGACTACCAAACCCACCATCGATTAAGAGAAGCACAAGGCCGCAAACGGGCGGAAGATTTGAATACACGTGTGCTATTATGGTCCATAATGGAGACAATTACGATCTTACTCATATCTGTGGGACAAGTGTATATATTAAGGACCTTTTTCACAGAGAGGAAGCATTAATACATTTACTAGGGTATTCGCGAATAACAATACTTCCTTTGTTCGCATTAAAATAATTACTCCGTCTTACAGACGTAAAACAACATCATTGTATTTAACGTTTCGCAAATTTCGCTAATCGTGGTGCCACGTAATATCTTGGCCAGTTTGTTTTGTTATGTTACCTTCGTGCTCAATTTAAACATGGGAAATAGAGGTCCAGACGGGCGGGAATAGATTAGCAAAAAAAAAAAAAATTGCCTCTCCCTCGAGTATGAAAATGTTGTGTATGCGCGTGTGTATTATTTGAATACAATTAAGTTATGCAAAAGCTAGGGGCGTTTTAACATTAGTACCTTTAGTTCGAGCTACAATACAGTATGTGAATACGATAGACTACATCTATTGATAAAGTCTTCTGTTATATCCGTACATTGGCGCTGGAAATACAATAGCCATTGTTATGGAGACAAATTTTTCTTACTGTAAATGTGTACCAATAAATATAAATAAATGCGCATATAATTATGTTACGTCTTACAAATATATACCAATGTTATTTTTAATATATTAAGTATTCTTTCTTTATTCTTTTTGCGATATAAAGTTACTATAATATAATTAATCGACGTTAACAAAAAGTTACATTTCTATTTTAGTAATTAAATAATATTAGTCAAGCGCTAATATATGTATATATATTTATACGTAAATGTTTTAATCAGTTTTTTGCAAAGGTATTATTTAGCATTAATAATAATTGAGAACGCTGGTATTGATAGTATGCATCAATTTGAGTACGTGGCGTGTGCATTTTTATGACAGTAATACATAGATTTAAATATCGTTTTTACGGAAATACGTCATTTATGTCATTAAGACAGCCGGTAAAGCAGCCGTTTTGTTATACTCACCTTAACATGCTGAAACGACATAAGTAAGGAACAACAGCTGTTATAACCTATCAAAAACAAGACGTAAACGAGTTTAAATAAAATTGTATTAAAATTATACAAATATGGAGGTAATTTTTATTATATTTTAAATTTGTTGACCCCATTTTGTGAAAGCGAAATGAAATTTGTAATTGCATTATATATTTCTTTAATTGTTGCATTTGTTTAGTACGAATTGAAAAGTAATTGAATTAGACTTTTCAAAATAATTATTATGCCCCCAATTTTTAATTAACACTAAACCGATGGTCGATGTTTCTTTCAGATATGAATGTATATTTTTAAATTGTATTATCTTAGGTATGTATACGTATTTACGATACGATTGAAGGTTTAATTAATGTTTCTATTGTTTTCAGGAACAAAATATTCCTATCGATATTAACACAGGAAAATTATTAGAATGGTTAGTTAACAGGCGACATTGCAATAAAGACTGGCATGTGAAAATTTTAGTCATACGCGAAAAAATTAACAACGCGATTCAAGATATGCCTGTTCATGAGGGTATTGCAAAACAATTATCTGGTTCATGTACGTTGAATTAAACGTCTCACGTTTTATTATGTTCATGATTTGATTGTGTACGCGTTATTTACTTTTGGTTTTGTTTCAGATATAAATTACTTTCATTGCTTAAAAATAATCGAAATTTTGAAAGAAACAGAGGCTGACACAAAAAATGTATTTGGTAGGTACGGATCGCAACGAATGAAAGATTGGCAAGAAATAATACGTTTGTACGAAAAAGATAATGTATATCTCGCAGAAGTTGCTCAAATGCTTATAAGGAATGTAAATTACGAGATTCCAAGTACTAAGAAACAGATTCAAAAATTGGAACAATTGCAAACTGTAAGTAGCATCATTCAACATATTATTTGTGGCAATATTTTTACGAGTAACGTAATATGTTTTTAACAGGACTATGAGAAAAAGGAAACGGACTATAAAAAGTCAGAGAATGCAGCTAGATCGGAGTTTAATACAGTCTGTAAACTGTTAGGTATTTCTGGGGTACAAATCAAACAGGAATTAGCAGAGAAAGTGAAAGAGCTACCAGATATTTACGAGAAAATTAGCAAGAAAACGAAATTCTTAGACAAAGCTGTAGAATTCTACAGCGCTTTCGTTAATTACACCCTTGGTAGACAGCACGATGATGGTTGTGTCCCTATGGTAAAATATGTAATTGGTACGTTACATATTAAAGTGAGCATATCTATTGAAATTTTATATATCATACTAAAGATTGTAAATTTATTAGATAAAGGAAATACTACTACATATGAATGGACTTATGGCGAAGCACCACTGTCGGTCAATGAACCACCATTAAATATAAGCTTCGATGCTGATGATTTGGAAAAAAAGAAAGTTGAAGATATCGATAATGGTGTATGTAGTATAGTAACGGATATTTTACAAATTCCTGTTTAAAAGAGATCGTTTTAATAGATTGGCAATTTGTTTAGGAGGTCGATTTTGGAAACATCGATATAAACGATGGCATAGATTTCGGTGACGATGTTGATTTGGACGCTGAGGGTGAAATTGATTGGGGCGATGGAAATATAGAAGAGGTTGCACCTGGAGAAGTCGATTATAATGTTTCGCTAGAGGAATCTGGTATAGTTGTAGAAGCAGCTGGTCATGAGGGTGGAACTGCGACTGGTATAGAGGCATATACAATTCTTGATAATCCAACTACTAGAAGCGACTTTATTAACCAATTATTCGAGGTACAAATGTATCCTTATGTTTTGTACGTATGTATTTTCACTTCTCTAAAGTTCTCGTGTGAAGCTGTCTTTATTTTCTTATAGCTGGAAGCATTTCTTAAATTACGTTTGTACGAGCTTAAAGGGCACGATAGTGTAAATTTCTTGAGCTTCAGTCAATTACAGGATTCGTCTTCTATTTTACAAAATTCCACAGCAGAAAGTACAGAAAATATGTTAGATAATATACAGGTTGTTTTATCTGAAATTTTGGACACGAAAGTTCGGCATTTACATAACATTAAGCATTCTGCGGGGTAACTATTTCGGAAATAGATAATCCTCATATGTATGTTATCTAAAAGAAATTACGTTTACGTATACTTCATAGGTATGCGGATGTTGTAACTTCTTCATTGAAGCAAAAATTGAGTCCAGTTGACAAAATGATTGCTCTCCAAAATATTATGAAAGAAAAAGCCGAAAATGCTGCGAAAGAGGCGAATACTGTCCGACCGTTACTGCAACTCCTCATACACAGGACAAAAGAATTACAAATGGAGGTATGTGAAATAAATTTGAATAAATTTCATCTCTTAGTATAGGTATAATGTATTCGTATCTAATTATTTCTTCTGTTTATAGATCGAAATGGATATTTCGAAGAAATATAAAAACAGAGTTGTACACTTAACCGGTGGTGTGAATATTTTGTGAATGATTGACAAAAAATGGGGGATGGAATATAATTACTGTAAATAAGATTTAATTACAAAACTGGACGAATGAGAGTAGTATTATGTGCCGTGTAAAGAATTTATCGCACTGTTTTATCAATATTGTCTTTTTACATTTTAATTTAGTAATGCAATCAAATAAAGGAAGACTTTATTACAATTTATATATAGTGTCTTACTGATTTGCATTATTATACACAAAAATTTGTACCTTTATCGTAATATGTAGATATTAAAATACTTATTATCGTACACCCTTTTTATCTTTGGTATATGAGCGTAAACGTCATCAAATCATAAATTACCCTTCGGTATCATCATTTTCACTCTAGAATTCCACGCTAACCATTACATAATCATGAATAAATTTTGTACCAATCTCCATGGTGAAGATGTACATACGGCTTTGGTCGTTGGGCAAGGATAACGTTTTAAACATTCTGCGAATGAACGATCGCATTCGCATAATCGCTGGGCACAGGACCCAGACCCACCCCAGTCACCATGCTCAACAGCTGTTATAAATACAAAAATACAGGTTTTATACAAGCATAGCTCGGTAAGAAATTTCTTATACATATAAACCGTTTCACAAATCTCACCGCATACTGGTTTAGAACCGTGGTAACATCTCCAATAATATGGTACGAAGTATTCGGAGAACGTTGCACATTCTGTGGCGTCGTAACACCAATCATGCATTTTACAACATCTGGAAAAATTGATCAAATAATTAATACGTTCAATGAAATACCAGAGACGAAAATTGCATTCACGTTTTACCTATCTATTCCATCTATTACGTATCCAGAGCCCAAGAAACCGCAGTAGCAACCGTATCCCTTGTAAGCTAAAGGGTTGCATCCGGTGGCGCATACTAACATATTATATAAATGTACTACTCCTCTTTTGAACCTTTTGTGCGGTACATTCCGTTCATTATGTATTCTAAAACAATGAACATTTTTTAAACAATTCGAAGTCACTTTGCTTATAGAATATAGAATTTTGAATATATATATATATACTAAAGAAGCATATACGTTAATAAATGATCATAATTTTGTTAAAGTAATGGCGCGGAGGAAGATATTATGCTTACAATAATTGGTTATCGTCCATTTCGTTGAATGCAAAATTAACAGCTGGAGATTCAGATATTGAAACATTTTCCTTGTGCTCTTTTATTGATATCGATTTTTCCCAATCATCTTCTATGTAATTGGATAAAGGTATAGATTTATGTAACTTATACGTTTGACTACTGCTACTTAGTTTCTGAGTACTTGGCGTATTCCTGGCTGGAATAACCAAACGTTTAACAATATAAAGAAACGTGGTGCGCATATTAGATGTTTTATATTCATCGTGTTACAATAAGTTGAGATATTCAACAAATATTTAAACAAGCTGTAGCGTGAAAAAATGTTAAGTTAAATTATTTCTTAAAAATAATTTCTCTGTATAAAGTTCAACTTGATATTCTTACGAGTCGCAAAAATTATTTTCGTGTTAAAAAATATTCGTCTATCCTTTCAGTATTATTATTGAAATTTGTGTTGCGAATAATTTGCTTTTCCACGATCCAGTTGCGAATCTAAGTGCGCCTGAAAATGCACAGTTCTTTTCGTTTCTGCAACCCGTTCCTTCTCAGCTCTTTCGTTTCACGCTCGCTGCACAACAATCTCTAACAACGAGGCACACTTCCGTTTACGATACATAGTCCAATTATGACACTGAGAAATTCATTTGTCAACCATCTAAATTGCAACTAATTTAAATAATAAATATTATTCGGTAACTCACGAATAATTATATCCAATTTTATTTTCGTCTATTCATATATTCAAGATACACTTCTATTTCCTTGCCGATTTATCTCAGCGCAGTCAAATATATTTTCAAATGTCTGCAAAAATGTTAACAACAATATCCCGCCATTTAATCATGATACTGTTATTAAAAAAAAACAATTGTAATCATCGAATAAACTTTCCTAACATTTTTCACTTAATACAAATTACTTTGTCCGATAACTTCAGTTTAATTCATTCGATATACATTTTCGATAGTGCATAATATTTGTACGTACCACGGCTTTCGTAACAAGGTAGCATTACGAGTATCACAATCGACAGGTAGATGAAGAAGATCCGAGAACGGTGTATCGTCTGCGACGAATTCGAGCCACGGGGAAACAACGCAACGTCCACCCCTTTACGATTCATCGAGTTATAATACGCTTTCACGAAGAACGAAAACGAACATCGAATGTCAGCTACGAATCCTTCTGACCTCATCCAACATGCTACAATTCCCAAATTTTCCTACTAACAAATTCCAGCGTCCGGCGCCTTCACGCATTATGCGTTACACATAGTCAAACCGGGCGAAAAATTCATTTGAATATCTACATGTATTTATTCATCGCGGAAAATCAGCTTGATCAATTTTTATCTCGCAGGAATATACTCTTGTTACGCTTCGATGTTCTCTTCTCTCACGGAAATTCGACGGAACATCTATTGCTCGAGATTGCGAACTACAAAAGAAGAATTGAATCGTTAAAAAGTCATTAGAACATTTCACATTATAACTGTATACTGTCGTTCAAAAAGAAAATTGTCGGCAGATAAATTCAACTGTAGATATTTGCGAAATGTTAAAAACCTTTTAAATGTCACCGTCTGTTCCACGATAGAACGTTCATCGCTATAAAGCAAGCCAGCGTTTCAGTCACTTGGCCTCCAAGATAATTTGTTTACACCTGGTACCGCAAGAATCGTCGTTCTCCAAAGTCACGATCGGAATCTCTGTTCTTCTAACGACAGTACAACGAAATGAGTACCGACCGGTCTTATCGTACCTTGGTCCACGAGTTTCTTTCGCGATCCTTCTTATTTATTTAGTCTTTTGTCACTGCACATTTGATCCACCGCCGATTCATTGTTCCGCTGAACTCTGTGACCCGGAGACTTTTCGTTCGAGGCAGACACTCGAGGTACGACGCCTCGACTAATCCACCTCGACCAGGAGAAAATACACACGGGGCGCTTAGTTGTGCTATGAGAAACCTACTGTTACACTTTCGACGACTTCCTTGAAGCGAGGGAGACGTGATCATCTTTTGTTCCACCTCTTCCTACCATCGTTTGATGCCTTATCGTCCTCTTATGCGAATGAAGATCGTGCTATTCGAACGTCTGCGCAATAATTTTTTATTCTTCAACGCCTCGCCGCTAATATTGGATGAAATTTTGTATAGAATTTCGTCAAGGGTATATATTTGAGGTAATTGCATTTCAACACATATTGAGGAAGAGACTAGCGATTGGAAAGAATATACTCGTTGTTACTAGATATCTTTTTGAAACCCTTTTGGAAAACAATTGTAAACAATTGTTATCTTAAGTTCCTCTATATTTAATCGTTAACTGCTGTTAAATTTATAACTTCTCTATTAATATTCACGTTTCCAAGTGCTCTACAACAGATACGCATTGCAGATACGATCTAATTTCTAAGTAGACCAAATCTTTCGCTGGTTACGCTCAAAGGGTAAAGGACAATTATAAAAAACGGCCGTGTCCAGAGTATGTATAATACCGTCAAATATTATCTGCTCTTCCGCGTGAAAGCGTTATTACTTTCGTTGTACAACGTTTCGATCGTGAATCTACATGCATGCAAATTGTTAAGCAATCGGAGTGAACTGAAAACTACAACGATGGAGGAATTTTCACCCAGAGCTTTAAATATCGGTCAAGTCCCGCAGGTTAAGTATCGGGAGCAGCAAATTCACCGATTGACCGACTGGCCGGCGTAGTTTGTAATCGGAAAATAGAAGGATCCAGCTTGCTGGTAGTTACAGCGAGTGGATGTGGTACGTTGAATCTAGCGGTACCTGCCGTGTGCAACAGATGTTTAATACGTCGTATAGTACTTTAATATATTAAGAAAGAAATGTTATACAAGTCCTTGTACAGATTTGTTTACATACCCATTTGACGACGAAACAATTTAGGCTGGAAATTATACAGCATCGTATTATCGAAGAAGACGAACGTGGAATAAAAAGAAAACATTGTATACGATAATTTTCTAGAACATTTAATATACCCACACTTTATCGATCAAGCGGTAATCTTGTAAAATTTCTGCAACCCAAAATACACTGCAGATGAGCGATTCTTTATCGTATCGCAATTACACGCCCCCCCTAACAATCTAACGATCTAATTGATTCATTGTCAATCAAAGATATTCGTTTCGAATTACTTATTTATCTTAACGAAGCATCGAACGAAATTTGCATTAGGCTTTAAATTATAAATAATAATGCGGACAATGAATCATTGCGCGGTTGAAATTAAGCACGTTTCGATCAGAAACTTGTCAAGTTTGTTCGCGGAATATCGGGAACGCTTGCGTTCCTAAAAATTGCAAAATATTTAAAGGAGTCTCATATCCGTTTGCACTTATCCATCGCGACTTTTCAGTTTACCCTCGTTCGTTTCATTCACGCCTGACGCTCTTTTGATGATCTCAAACGACCAAGCCGAACGATTACCGTGAAATCCTTCTTTCAATGTAAGAATGCCCCGAGCCAGAACGATTACAGATTCGATCCTCCCGTGACGCCAGTTTGAACCGCAGGAAATTGCCAGATCGCACTTGTGCACAACCGATAAGCGTCAAATAGAACAATAGCCCGTGGAAGAATGAACATTGCGAGTAGTTTCACCCACGTTAAGTATCATTCGTCTATGTTGCCGCAGACGTCGTTTCCGGCATTACGACAGCCCTCCTGGAATCGAGCAGCCCACGAAAACGATCTGCAATTACTTGGCCGGGCGTGACCATCGATTCGCATGAAATTGCTTAACAAGGTGTTGAGAAACGTTGCGCGACAGTCGTAAGATTCGTGACATTACAAGAAACGGATAATGTAGATCAATTTTTGTCGCGGCCAATTATCTGCGCGATCGTTTCTGAATTTTCTTGTAGTGCATATCTTCGAATTCGTATAAATAAAGCAGCCGGCGACGTCAAATGTGTCCCACGGATAAAGTGTCACGTAAGTGATACAGAAAATAGAAATTGCATTCACCGTGTCGTGCAATATTATAATATCATACATTTTCCTGTACTCTTCAACTTTATTTTTCTAAGAAGAACGAAATTATTAAAGTGTTTCGACAGTGGCGAACTTTGATCTCTTTTTGCTGTAAGAAATTTTACTTACCTAACTGAATAAAATCATACCTTTGTTAATCCAACTTAGTACAAGCGATGGATCCTGTGCTATAACGAAAAAAATTTGTAGCAAACCCTTTACGGTTCAAACAGTTATGCCTCCGGTACGCGAACTTGTTACGCGGAAATGCAGCTGCGAATTGTATCCAGTCATGAATGACACAACTTTCGCTAATAAAATGAGTTTAATTGTGGCACGGAGTTTGACAGTTTCTCTATCTAAGAAATTCATTCCCCTTTGTTAAGCTCGAAATGATTTTATGGCTCTCTGTGCCCGTGCAATGAAACGACCGTTAAGGGATCACAGACATGAACGAACATCGTGAGAAAGACTCCGAAGAATGCGAATCAGAAGAAAACACAAGTCGATTAGTTGGCACGCAATCTGTCCGCTTTAAGGTTGCTCAACGTGAAGGGGTTCGCCGTTTGTCAGGTAACAAAGCCTGGCCACTTTGCCGTCCGGATAAATACGCTTATTTATTTCGACATTCGTCGAATTGCAAGAATGGGCACAGAGATCAGTAATCATTGCAGAATAATTTCGGCTGTTATTTCCTTGCTTTCGCCTTTGATATTATTCAATCTTGTTCGCAATTTGCAGAAACGTCTATAGTAATCTGCTTTTTAAAGTTGCACACACGATAATGTGATCTACGCTTGTACGTTTAATAGCTTCATTTATATAAATATAGGTTTATTTATGTAATAAAGTGGTCTGTGGACAAGTAGTTCTACAAATTCACTGTAGTTAAATTAATACTTAGGTTTTAGATAATTTTCATATTCGATGGTACTTCATTGTCACTGGAGAAATTATTTATTTTTAACATGATACCTCAAAATATATATGTACCATGTACCTTATATATATTTATAAAAGAAATCTAATCTCTGGTATTATAGTTCAGATATCTATTTAGAAAACGTATTTTTCATTTCATCTTTAACGTAACGAATTATAAATTTTATTAAGTATTGAATATTAATCAAATTCTGCAGAATTTATCTAGAGAAAGTTTCACATACAACTGAAATCAATGTCTACGCAGGAAATAATTATTTAATACACTTGTTCCATCGTTGGAAATTATAAAACAGATCGGTTAGAAGGATGTTTGACCCCGCCGAAATTTTCTCAACACGTGGTTACTTCCCCGGAAAAGTTTTAATTTATATCTAGTTACCGCTGACAAAAGTAGACCGCCGGTGAAACCAAGTGTATCCTAGCGTAATTGTACTAGGCGTATCAAGGCTCCAGTCATTTTACCCTGAATTCAAAGCAAGCGTATTAGGTCGGAGGATTCTAACGCTACGTTATCGTCGAATGAATTGCATACTTTCACCAACAACGTTATCAACCGAAATATAAAAAGGTGAAACGTTTCCAGGTGTGGCGAAGATTTGCCTACGTTTCATGTACAGCAACAATTTTCCTGACTCAAACAATTCGTACTTTCTAGAGGAACTTCTGTGGAATAGTTCAAACGATCCGCTAATAACATATTTTTTCTTTTTCTTTCCTTGGAAGAAGAAGTAGAGAGAACCTAGATTTTTGTAAATCGGGCCAGGCTAAATAAACATATATATATATTTTCTTCAATTAGTGTGAATATTACAGGTAAATATCGTGGTAACATTTATTACATTTTTTAATTTATAATATATTTTCGAATATTAATAAATTGATTATGCATTAAAAAGCATGAAAATGGAATGAATTATGAATTATTGTAAATTAGCGAATATTACCGAATCGTATAATAAAACTTGCTACGTAATTAAAAATAAAAATAATATTATGAAGAACTGATACAGTATGTATCAAGAAGGTCGAAGGCAGTCGATTTTAAAGAATATCTGTCGCGAAAACACATCGGCCGAGATAACTAAACACAATCAATTGGTTCGACTATTTCCAATGACATTATGCAATTTTCATGCACTTACTTTCAATGTCGAAGCTCCATTATGGGCGGTCGCATTAACTCTCGTTCTTTTTCAACGCTTTCTTGCTTTTTCGATTCGCTGGGGAGAGATTCTTTTCACTTTACTGTTATGGCCGTTCTTAGAAAATCTTTCAGTCAGCCGAAGCGACAATTGCTTAGGAATCTGCTAAAAAGTAACTGAAAAAAATGGGCATCTTGGCGTGAAACTCAACGTGATGCCTTACAATTTCATAAGTGGTTGGTGTATCGCGAGGAATATTGTATTAGCGATCATTAAAACGAAGCGGAAACCACTGTTCTCCAATCATCAAAGACTTTACTCCGTCGTTGTTCTCGTTTCTAGCTCTTCGCAAAAACGAATATAAAAAAGCGTAACTCAATTTTCATGCAAAGAAATTGCAAATGAAACTGAAACGTCACTTAAAGGCCACTGTTTAGAAAACAACTTCAAAATTGGTAATAGAGAGTTAGTAAAAAGATAAAAAAACAAACATTGAATTAAACATTATAATTAAATTAATAATGTGAAAGGTACTAAAGTTTTCTGTAAGATATAAATATGTATAAGAAAGGTTTATTACGCATTTCTAAATGTAATTCTTGAAATTTTTGGAAAATATGTAAATCGCACGTGTAGAGATGTGAAGAAAATTGTTTCGTTGCTTGCTTATTTCAAATTATGATCATGGTATTTCCTATTCCCCTTTGCCTTGCCACAAGCAACAAAGAACGTAGATATATTTTACAGGATAAGATATCTTCTGAAAAACGTGAACAATATGTATTTATGGAGCAGGTGGGATTTTATTAGTATAGAAATTTCATTGTACACATAGCCATATTACTCTCCAACGATATTCTATTGGGAATAACCGTAAAGATTATAATAAATTTAAAAAATTCAATTTTGAGAGTCATTTCAATTATTGAATAAGGAGACTTTGCAAATCATTTAAAAATAATCACCAGTTTCCGAGATCCAAATGTTTAAAAAATTTATTGGTAACGTTTTCAGTGACCTGGGAAAGGTGATGGGGCCATGTAAAAATGTACATGGAGCCATCTCGAGTTTGCGACCTTTGTAGCAGTGTACCGCGCCTTCAAAACCAAATTTCTGGATTACATGGTTAATTTAAACAATTGCATTTTTCTCAGCTTCTAGTAGGTATTTCTTGACCAGACTGGTCTCCAATTAGAGCTATGAACCTTAGCTATATCCTCCAACAGTTTCAGGAACATGGCACTTATGGTTTAACAATTATAAACAATTGAAAAATCGGTGAAAATGCACTCCGGGTCACTGCATATATCTCGGCTTCTGGATGCGCTAGATTAATGATTGCGTGCTTAAAATGAAGGTAAAGGATGCTACTACACGACAATAGACAATTTGCAAATGCTCCATGCGCTGTTACCCATTTTAGCAATTCGTTTAAGAAATCCATAGTAACTATACATGAGGATCGTTCTTAAATAGGGACAGATCGTTCCGTGAATCGGGACCTCGTTGATTAAAATCAGGCCCGCAGAAGCAGAGATAATTGAATTTGTTTAAAGAAATAATAAACAAATACAATTACCTCGGCTTGCACGCCAGTTACATCAATGATCGAAGACGTAAATGAAAGCTAGAAGTATAAGCTACCATCTCCCATAGGTGTGAACACGATTCCATGTGTAAACACTTATTACGGGTAAGAGGATGAAGTTCCTGCATTGGGACATTTTTTTCTGTGTAGCTTATTCTTGCCTCTTTCATTTGACACACCATTTATTATGAAACAATCACCAGGAACCGGGATAACAATTTGTTAAAATTTTATCGGTAACGATATGTCAAAAACCCCACATGTCGCGCCATCTCGCGTTTGCGGCCTTTTTCGCAGTTTCCCGCACCGCCAAAACCGAATTCCTGGATTACGTCGTTAATGTAAACAACAGCTTTTGCTCGGCTTCTAGTGCATATTTTTTAACCGGAGTGATCTTAAAATAAAGCCACAGACCGTAGCTATGTCACCTAACAGTTTCAACCATATGGCATTTGTGGTTTCGGACTTATTAACAATTGAAAATTCGGCAAAAATGCACTTTGGGTCACTGTAATTGTCTTCACTTCTGGAGGCACTAGGCTAATGATCGCGTGCTTAAAATGAAGGTAAAGGATGCCGCTACACAACAATAAATGATTGACACTGCTGCATGCGCTATCTTTCTTTTACAAACAATTTAACAATTCGTTTGAGAATTGCACCGAAGCTATACACGAAGCCCTTTCCAAAATTGAATCAGGTTGTTCCTTGAACTCAGAGGTTCAATTTGAGAGGTCGTTGATTAGAATGGGCCCAGCAGAAGCTAAGATAACTGAATTTGTTTATAGTAATTATAAACAAATGCGATTACTGCCACTTCTTGGGAAGATACAGCAATGACCAGAGGAAATGCATTAAAGCTAGAAGTATAAACTACTATCTCCAACAGGTGTGAACATCATTACACGAGAAGTTCATTTGTTATAAACAATAAAACAATTAAAATTTGTTATTACGGCAAACGGAATGAAGTTACAACAAGGGGGTATTTTTTATCGTATAGTTTATTAAATTCCTTTTCATTTGACACCGTATTTACTCAAAAAATAACCACCAGGAGCCGAGATAATTGACACGACCATAAGTGTATTTTTGCCGATTTTGCATTTGTTAATACCTATTAAACTGCAAATTCCATATTGTTGCAACTGTTGAAGGAGATAACTATGGGTCGTAGCTTCAATTTAAGACAAGTCCGGATAAAAAATACGCACTGAAAGCCCAGAAAAACGTAATTGTTTAAATTAACGATGTATTCCAGGAATTCGGTTTTAGCGGTGCGGGAAACTGCGAAAAAGGCCGCAAACGCGAGATGGCGCCACATGTGCGGTTTTTGACATATCGTTACCTATAAAATTTTTAAAAATTGTTATCTCGACTCCTGGTGCTTGTTTTTTAATAAATGGAATGTCAAATGAAAGGGAAACGAATAATCTACACGATAAAAAATACCCCGTTGCTGAAAATATATGCAGTGGCCGTAATACCAATTTCAATTGTTTAATTGTTCATAACAAATGAATTGCACATGGAATAATGTTCACACCTACTAGAGATGGTAACTTATACTTTTAGCTTCAATTTGTGTCCTCTGATCATTGCTGTAGCTCGCCGGTGAGTCGAAGTAATCGCATTTGTTTATAATTCCTTCAAACAAATTTGATTATCTCGCATTCTGTTAGGCCGATTTTAATCCACGACGTCTTAAATTAAAGATTTCGATTCAAGGAACAATATCTTTCTAATTTCGGACAGCCCGCGAGTATAGTTACTGTATAAATCTCAGATCAAGATGATACATTGGATGATTGAGCTCATTCTCCTCCTCCTGTGTGATGGTCACAAGAGTCCATAAAGTGATGGATCTATGTATTTTGTATGTTGTCTGCGGCATAGGTAAATGAATCGTATAGTCACGCGTTTGAAATTAGTATCATTTTCCGTCAACAGGGAGCAATGGAAATCTTGTAAAAGTATAACATCAAAATAAATAAGGGGTTTCTAACATTTTAATTCGCTGAATGTTTATTACCTTTTATTTAAAATGCCTTGGTCTGAAAAATTTTTACGATTCATCACAAAATTATCTGCAACCATTGATACCTTTTACTCAAGAATACAGTGAAGCAAAGATAGGATACTTGTTTCAAAACAATATAGAACGATTGTTGTGCAAACATGTTGAACATACGTTATTAAACAGCCAAACAAAAAAATCGATGAAATTATCAATAAGTAACACCGACAGAAATTTTTAAGTGAGTACATTTCGTTCCCCGACTGTACTTGAATAGAAAAATAATATAACCTATACATAGTTCGACGATTTTGTTTTGCCGTCATACAACTGTTAATAGTTACATATACCAGTTGTAACAGGGCATACCGTATAACGACCAAAGTCGATACAAAATGTAACAACGTTATTTTAAACGTTTCAAGCAAAACATCATAAAAATACATTTTATAGCATAATTATGACGCGAAAGTGTGTACTTTGCAAGGAAACCAACTATAGAAACACTTATAGTTTCTTCTCAGCGCCGAAAGATCCAGAAACGCGTAAAAAATGGCAAGATGCTATTACTATTGAGAATTATAGTGTCACCGATGACACCTTCGTTTGCAGCAAACATTTTCATAAAGATGATATTATTACGCATTGGGTTAGTGGTGTACCACCACACGTTATAACAGTAAGTTATAATCATCTCCTACTTATCGTTCATTTACAAAATAACGTTTGCTTCGTCGTGTTTCTGTCATTTTCTAGATTAAATATAAAAAATGTAGATTAAGACCAGGTGCGGTACCCGATTGTCAATATCGTTATGACGAAAACGCGCCAGCTCAAGAAGTTTCTGAAAATCTTGTTGTATACAGAGATAATTATTTGTCGGAGAAACTAGACCAACCACAATATTTAAAAGTAAAACACAGAGACTTCCTTATACCTAGAACGGAAGAAAGAATCCAAACAACTAATGAAAAAAATTACGATGTTTCACCTTTGCGCCGTCCATGTTCTTACAATTTTAATGATTCTGATTATTCTCCGATAAGAACCTCTGTTAAAATGGAATTGTTAGAAGACAATTCAAATTCGTCTCCTGAGGAATTGAATGATAAAGAATGTCGCGAGCAAAATATAAATGAAGGAAGCAAGAATAACAAAACAGAATCGACGGAACATAGTACTATTTCTAATAGAAATGCTATAGAAGATACAAATTCTAAAGATAAAGGGAACAAACAGATACAAACGTCTAAAAAAGATCCCTATTGTGATACAGAGCAAGACAATTTGGAATCTTCTTCTAAGAAATGTAATCTTTCGAAGAACAATGAGATAACAGCATCTAGGCCTAAAATACTAAGGAAAGAGACTATCAAAACTAAGGCAGCAGATAATAATTTGAAGGCAAAGGAGGATATAGAACTAGAAAATCGAATAGTTAAAAATTTATATTATAATCAATTAGATACGTATTATGTTGCGTGTGATGAAATTGGTGGAAATGAGCTGCTGTTTGAAGATTTGCTCGAAGTGTGTACGGAAGTATTATTGCCACGTGGTTGGTCCTGTTTGGTAACTTCAAAGGGCCCTACAACTACGATAGTTTATTTATACATGGGAATGACGAAAAGCGGCATGCCGTTCACGGAAAAACAGGTGTACATAAAGAGTGATATGATATTACATTGTACTGCTGTAAATAGAGAAATTAACCCATTTATCCACAATCTTATAAAAGAAGGAAAACATTTAAAAGTACAAAGTTTGCTAGATATAGAAGAACTGATAGATGATTTTGATCAAAGGACTGTTTGTCAAGGTATGTATGTACACATGTATACATATTCTTCCTTTTATTTTCTGATTCATACTTACAACAAACTATGAATGTTTTCTTCTCTAAATTAGGTATATACAATACCGAAGGATTCCAGAAAATCAATCCAGTAAGAATTGTCTACAAAGACGGTATAAAATGGAGACACATTTTATGCCCATTAATATTGAATAACGATTCAGCAAGATGTACAAAATGTATTTCTCTATCCCCCACATTACAATGTAAGTCGATAAATCCTCCTGAACTGTCTCGCGATCCTTCGATACTTACAAAAAAGCAACAGAGAATACAGTCGATTTGCCAGAAACGTACAAGACTGGATGACAAATACGAATTTATGAAAACATATAAATATTAATTTTAAATAAAGTCTGAGAAATGTACAATTCCTAGTTACATAGGTTCTTTTACTTGGACTATTCATGAAAACTGTGTGAATTGTTTTGTAAATACAAGAGATTATTAAAAAAAAATGTCTTTAATTCTAAATCATTTTGATATTGTCAATTTATCTTTCAATGAAAGATATACAAATATAAATATCCTTCTATAAATCTCATTCAATTTAAAGTAATTAGGTAGTATTGATATAAAACAAGTTTTTTTTCACCTACGATATCTCGGTTTATCTGCAATATTACGTTTATCGTCATATTTCGTTTTTCCTCTGTCATTTTCCTAAAACAGTTAACAAAATATGGTAATAAGTTTGATAATAAAATTTAACATTTATTTGTCTACTATTAGTATTGTGAAAGTTGGTACTATTAAAAAAGTGCTTTACCGTCGACCATTCCATTCTTAGTTGCTCTAACATTTTTCGCGTCAAAAGACCACGGGATATTAGCGTCCGACTTAGCGTTCCCTTGCCACGATATTTTTCTGTAACATGAGTATACAGAAATATAAAAATCAACAGGATTTTTTTATATTTAATAAATTACCAGAAATGTTTTCCTTTTTACCTTCAAGCTTAGGCGATGGTTCTTCTTTTGCCTCGTTACCTATTTTTATAAAAATGAATATTATTATTCCAGCGACTTTCGATTTAACAAACCAGCGACAGTATTGTTTCAACATTTTAATATACCTGATGGTGCCTTGTATAATTTGGCAATCGTTTCAATTCCATTCTCAATGATTTTGTCTAATTCTCTTTGTAGCTTCCTTACTGCATTAGAATCGGGGAACAAATCAGGCATTCGATAACTACCTCAAATAGACATTATGTTAGAATACAATGGCATTAAAAACGAATAATTGAAACATTGATATAACTACTCACCTTAACCATAAATACACATCTAACACGTCAAATACACCTTCCAAACGTAGTAAATCTGCTAAGTTTGATGGTGTACGGGGTGGCCAAAAAATTTGTTGGCACAACCACGAAACAGTTGCTTGCTGATTTCTGCTACATTGTCGAGCATACTACGGAGCAAAAGAAAATGAAACTTTTAATACCCATAACGTAGTGAACAACATATAATTGTTTTTCTTACTTTCAAAAGCATAGTGCACGATAGTGGTACTTTTCTGTTGATTGGGGCGCAACAAAATACGTATCGTGTACGTAAAGGTAATGGTATATGCTGTATCATATCAGCGAGAAATTTAAAATCGTCTAAATTGCAAATAAAATACAGAGAATGATCGAGTTCACACAACGCAATAAATATGCTCTGAAAAAGAAAAAATGATGAATATTGTAATCATTATAACTTACGAATAATGTAATAATTAAAATATTACAATCAAATTGGATAGGGGCGCGTTCGGTAAATAGTAAGCATATAATTCGATTTGATCCGCTGTTGGATGAAGTCCTGCTCGTGAAATTTCTTCCGGTGATTGTTGTAATAAATTTTTCAACAAAGGAAGATCTTCAGGTTTGAATGTTGTAACATATCCCTGGAGCATAAATTAGAATTCCTATTGAGTTTAACGTGTTACTATATAATAATTTTGTTTTCAATTAAATACATTTTCGTGTTACCTCAGACCACTGTGTTTTATAGCGTCCAGCACGACCAGCAATTTGTAACGCCGATGATACAGAAATCGTATCTATTTCCATTTCTCCTTTTTCATTTACAGTTGGCTGAGAGAGAGAATAAAATATAACTCTACGTATGTGCCTGTAAGAATATTACTGTGCTTTTTAATTTCGTTGTACATTAGTCGTTAGGAAATAATGGAAATACGTAATGAAATGCTTACAAATTTAAACCCATTCCGATTGCATTAGTAGCGACTAATATTTTACAAGGATCGTTGCTGTCGTTGAATCTCGCAGCTTGTGCAAGTTTTGTACCCGGTGGTAAACTACCATATATTACAGCCACCTTTTTCCCCATTTTCTCGATAGTGTTCGACACTCCGAATATTTCTTGCCTACTAAAACAAACTATACAATCTCCTGGCTGAACATTTCTCAACGTACCAAGCGCGGAGTTTTCTACATTTAGTGAGGTCAGTCGTTTGTACTCTTTTATTTCTACCGATTCACCTGTTGTTAGGCATATAGACTGTATCTATATTTGAATAAAGATATAGGAAGAGTTAATTTTACAAATAATTTATACGCTACGAATTATATATCGTACCATCGGTATGGCTGCGTATTCGCCGCACAAATGTATTTCGTCCGCAGCAATGCCAAGGAGTGCTCGTGTCCATGCCCATCCCCTACTCGGATCACGTATGAGTTGAATCTCATCAATAATTGCTACTTCATCTGTAATAGTTATTAGACACAACTTATATACAGGAGATACTCAACAAAGTTATATAAGTTGGATAATAACTTCACATTAATTAAATAGCTTAAATAAGAGGCCAAAGAAACGAATAACAGAAAAATTATTAATATCCAGAGGTAAATAAATAATGTGTTCGATCATAAACCAAAGAAACTTACAAATATTTTGTATATTTGCCATTTCAACAGAACATGATACATGGTTTGCAGGGGACGTTACATCCTTTGCGTATCTATGTTCTTCTCCTGTTATTAAGTCACAAGGTGTACCCTGAAATTAGTTATGATTAAATTACTAAAGTAATGAGACGAATATACAGTTATTACTAACCATGGAATTACATTTATTATAAACTTCATTGGCTAATAACTTTAGAGGTCCGCAATATACACCACTCTTTGCCGACATAAACCTTTGCAGAGCATGGTATGTTTTACCACTATTCGTGGGTCCGGCGTGAAATATAAGTTTCCTCTTTTTGGATCTCGCCAAGGTGTACCTGGAAACAAATTAAAATATTAGATTAGAAGTAAGACAAATATTCTTTAAATTTGCTATTCTGTTACCAATAAGGTGGGTCCCGTAAATCGCTGATCTTTCTTAATTCGTCTAAGCAATCGATGTGCGGATACATTTGTTTGGCATGGCGCAAGAAATATGGAAATATATCTGTAGTATTTCTAGCACCTTGCACAATGTCGCTTAGTACAATATGTAGATCAGTAGGCAGCGAATTGCATTCTACACAATATTTTCGAAAAGCAGCCATTGCTGACTTGAAAATAACATCTATGAACACCATAGAGAATTAGCAATGACAATCCCTGTAGGACCGTTTTATCACAGAAAATATATAAACGAATAATTACCGTCCAATCCATGTTTCATGCTCAATTGCTTTATAGTATCTTTGTTCGCAAAATTCCATAGCGCTTGTATAATTGCAGATTTATTTAAGGAACCAGTTAACTCGATACCAACGTTTCCTTCATCCGGATTAGCCTTTACCAGAACCGGTTTAAATAAGGTGCTTACAGGCGAATTGCTCTTATCATGTTTTCTACTTACTGTCTGCGTGAACATTACTGTGGGTCTTAGTTGTCTAAAAATTAAAATTTTGAAGAACAAGAGTTCATATAATCAGTTTTGAATGTGTTCGAATTGCACACTTTAGATAAATTTCAATAACATAAAACAATGAACACCTTAAAACCGAAGACACCATTAAATTGCTGCGCCGTTTTAGCTGTTCTGTTACAAGATACATAACTGGTATCATCATTAAAACTAATTTTATTTACTTTCATATTCTATAATTTGTGATAAGAAAAGCCTAAACCTCGTGTACCAAGAGAAAAGGTTAAAATAGGTGGCGACACGTGCATTATCGAAACAGCCAAGCTTTATCTAAAGACCAAGTTTATTAACTATTTATATTTTTCATTTCGATTTTGCAATGGTGTTAATTTCGTTACATTTGTCTTGAACATGTTATATAGTTATTGTACTCGCCTCATAAATAACTACGTCAATGACAATCAATACAGTTTTAACACTAACTCAAGGATCAGGTAATTTCTTTAGCTTAGAATCAAAGTGCAAGTTCGATTAAATTCGAATTCTTTGTTTTCTTTGTTTAGTTAGATTTAAAGAGAAAATTAGTTAAATGGGAGTAAGTTGTTAATATTAAGAAATTGGAATTTTTTCTTTATTTTTAATTCGTATCGAACCGATTATACCATATTCAATTTGTTAATTGCCAGTGATTTACAACTAATTTAGGTGTTGAAATTAACAATTTGTTCCATACGAATTGAAAATTAGAGAACTGCTTTTGATACCTCGCTAGCTTTGGTACTTTTCTTCTTAATGTAAAGAATTTTCGTTATTATTTAATAACAGAGTCGTTTAGAAGATTCTACTTTTTATTTTTGTAATTATAAAAATTACTTTTAACGCATAGCAGTTGTTATATACTCGAAATACTTCTATACGTTCGAATACGTTCTACTATTCGTGGTTCACTGATTACTTTTGTACAATTTAATTGTAACCTGCTTCAGAATTTGGTCTAAAGACTTTCTAACACGATCTAAACAAAAAATGCATGCGAAAAAATTTGCGGTAGAGTGGATTCACATGGAAAATAGAGAAAGAAAACTAAAGTACGTCGCATATACTTTCATCTTTGTTCCTTTATTGTTCATTATATATCTATAGTAGATGAAGTAAAAAGGAATTATGATGATGACACAAGAAAAATTGTTGTCTTTCCAAGCATAACTGGCACGTTATAATAACGTTATCCAAGTATGTTAAAAAATGTAATAATTACATTCAACATAAATTATATTTTCTTCTGTTTGGTCATTCGATCAATCGATTTGTCTTCTAAAAATCTGGAAAGGTTAAATTCTCCGCAAAATTAATCTCCTTTTTATAAATTGCCAGTATAACACCCTGCAAAATTCTAAGCATAAAATATAAATATCCGTAAGTTGTATTACAATAGACTGCCTCTTAACCGTTCCGTATGGGAATCGGGCCTCTGACCGAATAAATAAATGGCCGGTTAATTCGACAATATTATTTATAGGTTGTAAATGCAATAAAAAATACATATTCCATTATTCATATATAAAGTCTACATACACTATAACATCATCAATATCACTCGACCAAATGTGGAGAAATAGTATTTATCGAATATTATACAAAGAGATCAGTCATTTTTATTCATTTGTGTAGAAACTACAACCGTTGACCGGATAAGAATGGGTCTACTGCAAATACGAGCATCTGTTACATTTTTAATTTAGTATTCAAATAAAAAATACGTGGAACGAAATTGTTACAGATCAAATGGGTACAAAATGCAATCAAAATCTATGCTCGAACAACGCTGTTCCACCTGCGTCAGCGGTTCGTTCTTGCCTCGGTCCATCCTTGGCACAAGTCTTCTTCGACTATTCTCATCGTGATACATTAAAACTAATGGACGTATTGACACCGCCAAAATCGTCGAAAGAATGCTTCGCGGTTAAATCAGGCGAACAGCTACGCGAAAGTACATTAACAGTACCAACAGATATTCAAATAGTAAAAGCATACGTGCATCAGAACATCCTAGGTAATGTCGCAGAAAAGAAATTAAGGGAATTCCGCGCGTTATGGTAATTTCGAATTAAATCATTAGAAATAGGGGATGGTATCTTGGAAAACGTGAAAAGGCAAATCGAAGAGAGTTTGCGGGAAAAGATAGAGAGGCGATCGCGGGAAAAGTTTTATATCTACCAGGCAAAAAAGAGATGGGAGACTAAGCAGCATACGGAACAATTGGAAGAGAAATTCGAGAAATATATTGAAACTGTACAGGACGATTTACAGAAACAACTTGAAGTAATTAATCCTCGTCACAATGTCGATTGTTATATGCTCGTTTTATTAGCTGTACCAATTAGTAATCCAATTGTACCAAGTACTTGTCGTCTCATTTTCTAGACTGTTTTCTGGGGCGTTTTTTGGTATTTTGGGCTGATACAATTTTATTGGAAGTTGCATAATTAAAAACAAAAATAATTCAATTTTTCAGGTAGAATGGACGAAAGCAGCAGTCGAATGTGCAAAGAACACTCAGAAGGCGATTGTACAAGAAAGAATAACCGTTGTCCACGAGATGATGGAGAAAATGCGCGCGGAAATAACTTATGTTGTGCACTCTTTGTACAAAGAATTCGAGGATTCCTTTTGCGCCCAACGAGATAATATAATTGCCGATTTTAATCAAATCATGAGGTTTATATCTACGCAAGAAAAGTGAATTGTACTCTTGCCTTTTCCATATGATCAACCTGAATTTTAATTTACACAGGGAGAAGCACGTGAAAATGAAAAATGAGATGCACGAGTTTGAGGAAAAAGTAAACGCAAACTTGCACATCCAGATGCGGCAATTTGAAATGCAAAACGCTGCAGATGTTATGTATGTCCTCTGTACAGAGCGGACACGAAGCAATAGGGAAAAGCATATGATGCATACATTCTTCCAGGTAAATGAACACGAATTCTATGAATTAAAACAGACGGAATATTTCAATGCAAATTTGTACATTACGACAGCAACAAATCGATGGATTTCACGAATTAATCGTCCGTTTGCGTGACGTAATGATGATCATGAGGAAAGAGATCGTTTATTGCCACGCGGAAAAGAAAGTATTGGAGGAAGAACTCGGCGATGTTGTTAAACAATTTCAGAAGTTCATTGATTTTGTATTTCGCGCTGCGCCGGATCACGCAGACTATTTGTTACCGTTAGAGTTACAGAAATTGCTCGCTCCAGAAAAGAACGAAGACAAAACTGCGGAAGAAAAAAAATAACAGATTGGCGGGAACAAAATTTTCAAAATCATTCTGTGTTAATCGTGTGATTATGTGCTGATAGAATTTTCTGAAATGTAGAGAACCGTTAAATAATGCGTCGTCCGATTTTAATAATAAAATAAAAGATGCAAACGTATAAGAAATATGTGTATGAATTTAGAATATAATATTGAACATTCTAAGAAGCGAAAGTACATTCGATTATTAAATACTTATTGGTCACGAAAATGAATGCTCAAAAAATGGAAAGTAAAATAAGAATTGATAAATCTTATTGTAGACAAAAGCATGCACTTATATAAATCAAACTTTTTCATCTTTTTTTTTACAAGGATACAAAATCATAACAAATATTGCATTGAACACTCTGTGACAGAAATATACCTGCCTGACTAAAGTTCCACCTGATGGGGACATTATATATCTTCGTTGCATATGAATGTTGCTATTCTCGAAGGCCGATACCATTCCGGATCTTTGTTCAAACTCGATATTCTCGGATGATAAAACTGCTGTACCGTAACGCATTGTCGGCCGAATTTACTTTGCGGAACAGGTGGATAATCGTTTAACCGCCAGCCGTATATCCAACTTGAACAATCCGGGTAGCAATAACGATTTTCTGGAAGACTTTTTGCTCTAAAATAATTAACGTGAAATACTTATTAGAAGAAAGGATGAATGCAAAGATCGACAAACATTATGTTCTTCTTGAAATTAAATAGATGGAAACCAAAGGGAACACCAAATGAACTGACGTAACTTTAACATTGTTTTTTTTATTTAAGCTTATTATAAGGCAACAATAATCTCTCTTTTAGCATATGCACAAAGAATTAGTATTTTATGCAAAAACCTTTCACGTATATAATTTTCAGCGGCGATAAAGCTTGGGACGTCCTTGTACAAAATGGATTTTACTTGCGGATCAATAGGTTTCATTATGTCTAAACTGATAGTATCATCTGGTTCAAGCGGCCTCCAATTCGGTAAGGGCTTTAAATGTATCTATAAAAAAGAAAATTTTCGGGTAACATTTGTTGCACAATAATTATAGTTAATCTATTATAAACATGATTATGTACAATGCCCACGCTTGGTTGTTTCTCCGACTCACGTATATGAGATAATTTAACATCTTTAGCCTTTCCCAAATGATCCAATAATTTCTGCTGGTTCTTCAGAAACCATCTGATACGTGTATTTTCTTCTTTGTGTATCATTGCGGTGCGAAACGCCGCGCAACGAGCATCACACACTTCTCTATTTGACATGATTTTGCTATGTGTTTAATAATCTGTATAAAAGCGTGACAAGAATCTGTATAAAAGCCCATTGATTTAAGTAAAAACTACACTTATACAAAATTTTTAACATAGCATAACTCTGAAATAAGATTACATATTACTGTGATGCTCTAATGTTTTGTCTCCCTTTTCTTTCTATTAACAGTTTCCCCTATTAAATGGTAAGCAAGAGGAATATGCATTTTTTTGATTCTGTTATACTCTATAGAATTATTTTATTTACATCATTATTACATGTAATGCGCCTTACTGTACGTCAATCAATTACCTTTTAGTGCACTATCATTATTAACTTATGTAATAACATCAGTGGGAGCATTAATTTACATACAAGAATAATTAAAAGGAAATTCATTGATTTAATGGGCCAAAAATGCTGCATTTCAAATTCCAATTAAAAACGAGAAATTCACGATTGGTTTGTTTACTCGTCTTTCAGGTAAATAGCCTATGGAAATCAGATTTATCACTGTGATGACGAACGTGTAATTCACTTTCGGAACTATCCATTAAAACTGGGCGGCTGATATTATTTTTTGCTCTATCCAAAGTGAGTATTTATTTGAATAATTAAAAACAGTACACGATCAAATATTGCGCGATAATTAAGTATGATGTACGTTTGATATACGCAAGATCGTACGTTCATAAATCACCGGACATGACTATTTCAACAGAGATTGTTCTTGAATCGATCTGCTAGCACTCTATACATATAACATGTATATGTATATTCATATGTACAAATTATTGTACTTAACACAAATTTTCTAATCCATTTTTTTAATAAAAAATTGAGTCACTGCGAACTATAATATTAACAAATTAGAAAAAAAGGCGTACACACATAAACATATGTGTAGACATATGTATATTTTACGGGCTTTACACCAAAAATGATTTGTAAAAAGAGTACATATATATTTTTGCTGCGTCAAATAATGATATATCAATAATGATGAAAAGTAATAAATAAATATGGCGTGAAGTATGAGTTTTCATGTGATATTACTCCCTCTTAAAGTCAACATCAAATGACCCCGTAATCACAGCCATAGGAAGCAATATTGTGATTCATTATAAAGTTTAGATGTATTGTTGTTTATATTACAAAGTGACTAAGGAGCAATTCTTAATTTGTACTTGTATTAATGAAGGCGAATTGTACTTATCGCACAATAGCGTTGCCGTTTTACTCTGTTTCTAACTTGACCATTTATACTGTACATACGCATGTAATTTTAACTTATCCATACTGCTCTACAAGATAATCTAAATTCTTCTACCCCTTTACGCAAGACTTATCTAAAAATTCAAAATTTATAGATCTTAGTAAACTTACGTTTTACCTAAACCTAGAACCTGTATTGATGTTTCGCATAAATATCGAATTACTAAAATTTTTACATTTTATTTTTTTTTTCTTCGTCCAGGACACATGAGATTTTTGGAATATGAATTTTTCCATCAAATTTCAATTATGCTGACTTAATTATGATATACACACATCTTCGCTATTAATGAGCTCCATGCATCCCATTGTTTTTTCTCCACATAATCTATGTATATGGTACAATAATGAATATGCTATGAAATATAATTTACCATTCAAGTGGAGCATACCTTTTTCAAGCTTATTGTTTTTTTTTAAATACAAGTATTATCAATTTGTTTAATATAATTCTACTGGATTTAAGTGAGATATTTTCAACAATTTTTCTTTTATATAAAATATGTGTATACTTTTTCGATTTAAAATTAAATATAGCTAACGCTAATGAATAATTATTGTAATAGTGCAATTTTTGTTTATACATGTCACGTATATTTTTCCACATGAATACGTTCACGCGACAATTAGAGTAGCAATTATCCCGTAATAAAAGTATATAAACTGTTCCATGAATAAATTTAACATAATTCACATACAATATCTTGATATTCTTTTTAATTATTGTATTCGCAAATTAAAATTTTCTTATAAGAAACTTTTCGTTGCTCCATATGAATAGTATAATTGATAGCATGTCTAATCATTTCCGCATACCAAATGGCAATCACCTATGGCAATCACCAATACCTACCCATATTATTTAATTTTTCAAATGATATTGCTAATTAATAATTTCACTCTGTTAACATCTTATTCTCTGATATATTACATTCAATTATTCGATTTAATAAAATTCACTCGATATTCAGTAACAAATTTCAGATTGTACAATAATAAGGAAAACAAATATTTCTCATACGCATATCATTGCTTTACACTTCCTAATAAGTCATAATGTTCTAATTCATTGGCGACGCAAACGTAAATCGTTACTCGATTTTTACTTTAACATATATAAAAAGTGCAGTCATCATTATGTTATTGGTAAATGTTATCTAAACCAGTCATATGCTAAGTAGTAACTTAAAAATTTTCTGATACTTGTTTCCTTTTCTTATTTCGTTGAGCCTGCGTCCAGCACTGAGCTCAAAGATGGATTTTCAATCGTATATGTATTCATTCATCATGAATTATTATACACATGTAATAATACCGTTACAACAGATGAATTAACGAAATGTTGTTGATAAACTCTCCAAATAGGAAAAAACGGACGCTTTATCCACCATACAACAGTTTTTTTTCAAAATGTAATTTAAATCATGTCATTAAAAGATTTAAAAATACCTAACTTGTAGTCACATCGAGTAACACGGAGGTCGGAGCGTTTTTATTGAGGTACAAGCTCATGTCTTGAAAGCGACTAGATCTCGAAGAAGAACCTTGGATCTGATTTATTCCATTCGTCTCATTGTCAGCTTCTGGCCCGCAATGTCCATCGTCTTGTTTCTCGTGCAGAACATATTTGAAAAATTCGTATCTAAATCATTTTCAAAGAGATATTTTTATATTCCAAATGATAAAACAAAAAACATAGTGCCATAATTCAATGTCATAATTACAGTTATAATTTTTTGCATTTGTTTGATCTGACTGTACAAGCCCCTAATTGAAAAATTTGTCATTTTCAGTTTCGAGTAACTTACACGATCATTATTATAATAAACAAATGTTATATACTTACGTTGACCAACAAATAGTTGTTGCTGGCATTTGATAAAGAACACGGGCATTTAAACCGCGGAAATAACCACGTACACCCCCAATTCTATAAACCGTTTTGAAGGCGTCTACCATGCCTTGAGCATGTATACCACTTTGTGTATTTAGGAGAGTTTTACAAACGTCTAAAGGTGTTGTAACCGCAGCAGCCACAGCTCCTGCTAGTGCGCCTGTAATTTATGGTAACATAGTCGTACAATACTATTAAACAATCTAATCTCGAAACATAATTGCCATATATTCAAAGCAAACCCTAATATTACTTATTAGAATATTTTCTTGTTAAACGTATATGTACCTGACATCATATGTGCTATAGGATTATAGACATGACTTGGATTGGTAACAATTTGTGCAACTTCATAAGTAATAAAGTGAATCATCTGAAAGGGCACGTTCATGGCCAATTGTGTCGTGTAACTTCTGTAGAATGCGTATGCACCTTCATTTTTGTATATATTTTTTATACACGTTACAACATTTCGATAAGGAGAGTTATACATTTGTAATCGTTGTTTAACCACTAGAATAAGATAATTTTATTCTTCATTGGATAAAATTCTAAAAATTATTAATATTTAGTTGTTTCCCTCAAACAAACAAAAAAAAATATATATTTTATATCTTTTCAGAGATACATATTCAATGTGTAATAGTTAAAAAAGTATATTGACTTATTTGCAATATGCTATAAGACGTTTTACCTTCTGCCGGATTCATTACTCCATCGTGAAGAAGTGTCGCAACACAACCAGCAGTTCCATACGCGACTAAATTTAATTCTGGATGCACTCTTGAACCCAAGAGCTTATTTTTAACATATTCATAGCACGAGAAATACAATGCATGCGCAGGGCCCGCTCCTACAACCATAGCACTCATACCACGAACTGGTCTCAAAAGGCCTTCTTGTCGCACCATTTTACTTAAAACTGCTCCTACTCCGCCACCTCCACCCGAACCTGGTGGTGTTAACGCCTGCATCCGCGTCTAAATGTAAATAAAAAAGGCAATTACATGTTGGGAATATTTTAAACATATTTTGAATCCACAAATTATAATTACAAATATTATTCTACACGCATAATTAAAAATTTTATTACCCGTACATAATAGAATAACTTCGAGAACAGAATACTCTTTTTCATTATCATAAGACAATCATTTCATAGGGACACAAATTTTTTGCATGCTATGACAATCTGAAACCATGACTTGCAAGTATCTAAAGATATTATCATATTTATCTTATTTCTTTATGCATTGAAATATATTGGTATAAATTTTGTATTATGCTAATAAGTACAGTGATGCATGTGTTAATTGAATAAGAATCATATGTAGAATAAATTAATGCAGGTTATTAATCTTCAAAAATATCGCTTTCATTACATGTTGCTTAATAAGAATTTTTTCATATTGTGTTCTGTTCATATCCCATTGCATGTCGCATTATCTGACTCTTACAAGTTACAGCAATTGCTAAAACAGATTGTAGGTTGAAAAAGAAAACCAAAAATAGAACCTACTGCAACAGAGCTAAGAAATGTGTTATATAATGAATGTTTCGAACTCACATTCTGTTTAATTATCTTACGTGTTACAACTATCGGACATTGAATGTTTCTCAAAATTATAAACGTAGAAGATACTTTTTTGTGGTTAATACTACGTATAGACATATTTAACTATAATGCTATATATAATATAATATATAAATAAAAGATTTTAAATACTAATATTATAATAAATAATCAAACTTTTGTCTGATAAAAATAATTGTTAACCTAATGTAATTAATTCAAGAACAAAGGCATTTAAAATACAGTAAAACCATAGAAAGGTATAATGGAAAGTAAACAAATATTTTTGTGTATATACGAGTTGATTAAAGACAATTAAGTAGAAAGCAGGGAGTTTATTATTATTTCTTTCTCTTTTTTTTTTCTTGTTACACAACGGTCGTTATATTTATTACTATCAAGTAACAATTTGATTATCATTTCATCATGTGAACAGGTAAATTAAAACGGGCAACAATGTTTTGTGACATAATCAATTTCTTATTTAACATTTTTGATAAACGTTGGAAAAAGATAGTTATAAACAACTGTTACAGAACATTATTGCTAAATCAATGACTAATTCAATCGATTGTTAAATACGTAGAACTAAGTTTCGGGGAATAATTATAGAAACCGTATCGCTTATAAACGATTACACAATAATTTTGTAACGTTCAGGTAAAATTATTAAATTGTAGTACACGATCGTGTACTGATATCTTACGACAATTAATTATAGTTACCTTGAGAGTTTAAGTACTTCATTATTTACTTAAGATTACAACGACGATCATATTGTACATATATACATGAAACCTGATTTCCAGATTCCAACGAGGAAAATGATAAAATACTAAGAATTTGTGTGGTCTTCGAATATCACATTCCTTATTATTCAAAGACCGTTCACACAACTTGCAATGCCACGGTATTAAATGTCATTGAATTTTATTAAAATGCAGCGCAGATTAAATATCGTTTAAGGCAAGAGTTGAGGTTATGTAAAACGAGTTATAAAAAAAATGTGCGAGAAATAAAGCTATTACCTTAACACTGTCAAGCGGATACATCACGCAATGCTCCATAATTCCAGCGAATGCACCTGCTGTCATGTGTACAGCCACGGAAGACGTGGGCAAAGTTTCATAAACTTCCGTATTCATATTTCTGAAGATGTCTCAGAACAATTATCAGTCCCCACGGCTTTAAAACGCCGCAATTCCTTTGCACTATATCTCGTAGCAGACAACACGCTTTCGGCAATAACTGATGCCGAGTTACCGTTTATGACGCAGCATTTGCTTTGTACTCGCCGAAACGTTCATTCAAAAGAATAAGAGAGTAACGTTTCGTCCTTTCGAAATGACGAGACGTAATAGTACTCGTTTGATCGGGGACTTAATGGAGCCGTATTGGGATTGAAAAGGCTTCTACCCTTGATAGGCAAATTTACAATATATAATCCCCCTCCACGTTATCCGCGCCGCAGAGAAATTCCTTTACTTGCTTATGCTATTTTCTCGAAATATAGGGATACATGGCATTTACGTCCCGATTGTTTATTCAAATTGTCGCGGAACTCGATACATACTGGCATTCGTCGCGATACGGTTACGGAACGTCGTACATTCATTTGGTGAGGTTAGGTGTACGCGCACGTGTCACGCATGCGTCGTATTCAACCACGTGGTTTATACGTGTGCATGCACGCCCGTAGCAGTAGCCTTAATAAGCAGTCTGATGATTGCCAGTATGTACAAGACGTTCTATTCATGTACATACATGTGAAGATGCATACGATAATAATGCATTGATTCCATGGATGAGAAAGATGGGTCATCGAATTTACGTGGTTGTGAAAACTACGGTAGAATTTTTTGTCCATGCGCAACCAAAACTTTCCCCCTGTTTATTTTAGTGACGCAGATTGCAGCTTTGTTATCTTGAATTTCTCACATTACAATTCAGCAGAGGTTTCTTTTTAAATATCATAAAATTCCAAATTGTAATAAACACTCGTCATTTTTACACTACAATTTAACAAAAATGAAAGTTACATAAAACATATGTTACACATTCTATCAATTCTATTTACATTTTCATAAGGACCATGTATCTCTTTCCTCAATGCAACCAAGTTCAACCAGGAAAAAAGTTGAATGATTGATGGCATTGAAAAATTTAATGTTTCTCCACACGGTAGTTTAGATTTCGTGTTTCGTAACATTCTATAGACGATTCTAGTACATCCTAGACAATGCACATATTGTACAAACACATATGTATATGCAAGATCGTGCAACGTAGCTCTTGATAAACTGTTCATATATTGTCGTTCTATTTATAGGAAATATCACGATTACACGCTATCGTGTTAAAAATTTTCCAACATTGTAATACTTTTACTTTTTCCAAGTAATTTAATTGTGTGAATTACCATTCATTTGTTATCCAACTTGCGTAAAAATTCGAAACATGATATAATACTTTGAATAATACACAAAGGTCTTTGCTCGCAATGCATATGGATTTGCAGCGGAGTTCGGTTAAATGGCAAGGTCAATCGCTATATGGTTTCACGCGAGTCGAAAGAAAATACAATGAAAATACTGACGGATGTAATTGAAACTACCAAGATATCATTTTCAATTAATCATCAAACTAGTCATTTCATATATTGTACGTTGAAGTAGCAATTTATTCTTCTGTGGATAAAATTGACCACATTATAAAATAATCACACGTTCAATTTTGTTTCTATCATCTGCCTTGTGTCTCAGATACAATCAAAGCTTTTTCAAACGTAAGCTCATATAATTTCTAGTTAAAAGAATTACAGTTGAAGCATGTTACAAGATGCAGTAAAATTTCCTTGCTCTATTATTTAAAACTAATGGAAGGTTCTAGATATTAACTAACTGTTTAACATGTATACAAAAAATCGCTTTATTTCAAAGCAACCGTAGTAGTAATGGGTTTTATAAATTGTTAGTTACTATATTACATATGGCAATAAATATTTTAAAAAGTTGGAAAAAATATTCTAGAATATTTTTCACAGTAATAAAGTGCACTGTACTCCTGTTTTTTTTATATACACATTTATACAAACTTATGCATGTACAGAATAAAGAATACGCTTATTAATAAATGTAACACTCTTTGTAAAAATGTAATATTACAATTTTTTAAGTATTGCGTGGAAAATGACGCGATGTGTAATTTATTAACGGAGTAGAAATGAATGAATGATTCCCTTGCATTGTAATTTTCTCGTTGCTATTGTTTCATTATTACTTTATCTTTCTTTAAGTAAATCATGGAAACTATTGCTTATTTCATCCTTTTTTCATAACATCACAGAATAATTGGCTTTCATTTCTATTCCTCTCGCTGGATTTAACTGTAAAATATTTGCGAGTAGAATGTGCCAAGAAATCTAAAAAATATTATTATTTCTTCCAAATCACTCGCCAGTATCAGAGCATAAGATAATTGTTCAAACATGGTAGTAATTTTTCTTGTGTCTTAATCTTATCAGGCTTGTCCTCTTACACGCATTTTTCGTGAACATGGATACTTCCGATAAATCATAGCTTAAAAGAAAATTATACAATGTATCAAGTTGTTGTAACCACATGTATAATTTACTTTACGAGTAATACGTTTTTATGACAAATAATATTTACGAGAATTATCTGACTTTTAATTCTACGAATATTACCAGTACTTCGTATTGTGTACATATACATCAATGAAAATTGCACGCGGTTAGTTGAATATTTCTATATCCGTTAAAAGAGATTGAGCTTTACACAAAATTTGTAATACAAGCAACGTGCAAAAATATTACCTATCGTCCAATGTTCTCCCTTTTTTCTTTTTTTTTTAAATATAAACAATAACTACACAAGTACTCAATATAATTTTAAATGTAAATTAACAATACATTATACACAAAAAATTTATACATGTCGCATCCTGAGAAAATAAAATTTTATAGCGATTCTTTTTGCGAAACATAACTATTATGCAACTTAATCCAATGCATATACATACTTTACATTGTTTACTGCATACTAACAAATATAGTATAAGCATCTTAAAAAATGTTTTTTTTCTCACTTAAAAATATTTCGTAAGTGCGTATTTCATTAATACTGCATTAAATTCGATATTTCTTACATAAATAGCTATTACTCAAATCATAATATCATTTGAAAATTTCTTAAAATATTTGCCATTCTCTTTATTTAAGTTCAATGCCGATTTCACCCTTAAAATTTGTAATATATTCCAAAGAACGTCAACTAATAGAAAACTTTGAAACGCTTTCAATATAACGCATTCTAAAAATACTTTAAAGATATTAATTTGAACGTTTTGCGTACAATAAATTTTAAAGATACCATGTGTGTAATAGCTTACAGATTTTTTACTTGGTCACGTCCGTACTATATATTAATTAAAGTTTAAAAATATTTCATTCAAATGTAATGCAGAGTTTATTACTAGGATCAACAACTAGGACCACTTTTTTCATTTCCATTATACAAAGTAAAACATTATTTAACACCTGAAACTACGGACTACTAGCTATACCTGATTAGATCTCCTACTTCTGCGAGAAGAACTTGAAAATAATGGACGTGGTTTGTATAAGTCATCGCTTGAGTAACGCTGACTGCTTCTATGCCGGCTGCAATTACATAACAAACTAGTTATGGCATGTACAGTGTAGATGTAGTCATAATTTAAACAAAGTTTTCTACTACTACGAAAAGTATACAGTTTTAATTTTTTGTACTATACATTAGGTATATCGCTTTTTTTTAAGCTTTTGATACATTGACTCCTTGGCAACCAGACGCTTGTCCTTTTTCTTTCTTTTTTAATAGGAACTCCAAAGAGAATTTGCAATAAATATAAACGCAATTCATTCAATCTGTTACATGTATTTATATTAAAAACAATTCATCTAAAAGTGTATCAAATTGCACAATTTTACATTAAAAAAAATATCACATATTTTTACATATATTTTGCATATTTTAAGGGTAAACGTTCGAGAATGAGTATTCACTAAGAAATAATGATTATACCACGTACCCCTTGTCTTCTTTAATTAAATTTGAAGATGGTATTTTTTCACTGGTCGCGGATACATCACTTTCTGGACTTAAAGGCATTACAAAATTTTCTCCATTTAGAAGCGCTTGCGGAGCGCATATATTCGGTTGGAGTCTTTGCTTCTTGGGGGCTATCAATTTCCTCTTTTTTATATTATTCAACGCCTCTTCGTTAGGTAAATTCAGGGCTTTCTTGTGCCCGTCGTTGTTATTATTCGAATTATTTAATAACATATCCGTCAGTGGGCTAGACGAATGTTTCCTTTTCGGTAAAGGGGGTGCCATAGCTTTTGGAACCGAGGATACAACTTGACCTCCCAAACTCTCTATTATTTCTTCTATGGAACTATTTTCTACCGACATCAGCGATTCCAGGAAATTAGAGAATTTTTCCGATTTTTCGCTATCGGCTTTAAAATAACGACAATCTTCGGTATCTTCAGTCGACGTAGATTCTATAGCTTCTGGTTCTTTAACTCTACTCTCCCCGTCAGTTACATCTCTGTTTAAATTAGGATTATCATTTTGAACACCCCCAAGAATGTCGTCATCTTTGAATTTCGATGTTGTCGGTGTATCTATACTTTTGTTACGATCCAAATCATTTCTGTTATCTGTATTTGTACTACTTGAGGCGCTCAGTTGTGTTTCTATTTCATGTTTGTTGCTATGGTTGCTACAACAATTTAGTTGTTCATACATTACATTTTCTTCCAATTTAGATGTACTGGTTTGTTGCTGTGTTTCTTCTTTGCAACCTGTTCCCACACAGTTATTCCTTTCTTCCGTTTTAGCTCCATTGCTCTCTCCTTCTTCCGTGGCAGTTGATGACAATGTCTCTTTATTTTGTAGTCGTTTAACTTCGTTATTGTCAGTCACTTCTGTTTGAATATGCGAACTTGATTGTATGGAAGAATCCGGCTCTAACAGTTTTTGAGGAAGCGTTTCACTTAATGATTGCCTTATGCAGAGTTCCATATCTGACAATTTCAATTTCAAATTACAATGGGCCTCCAATAAATCTTTTGCACCAGCTTCTGTTTGTAACATCATTATCGATCTTTCCTCTAGCGTTAAATTAGTATGGTTCTCAGGATATGGCTCTTCATATTCCTCGTCTGGTATTTCGATTATTTGTACACGTTCTTCGTCCGGCATACTTTCGACATTGTCATTATTCATTGCAGTCGATTGCGTTGGCTGTTCTATCTTCGGCATTATTCTCTTCTCCAACCTCCTGTTTTCTTTAAGCTTTTGCTTTTCTATTTGTTTTCGAATTTTCATTAATTTTTTCGCTTCATGTATATTCTTGGCGAATTTCGGTTTCTTAATTTTTCCTTCGCTTAAAGCAACATTATCTTCTTCTGAATATGCTCTTTTTTTCAGAGGTAAGTTAACGTCATTCAATTCTGAATTACTGCTATCGTCCGTTTTATAGTCCGCGTGAAGTTCTGATACTTTGTTCAACTTATAACTTTGTCGTTCCAATGACAATTTTAAATCGCTTGTATGTACTTCTTCAATGTTGTCTGATGTTTCGCTACCAGAATTGCTCATATGATTTGTTTCTTTGGAGAAAGTAGATGTACCCGATTTACTCGCAACGTTAGAACTAGAATTATTAGACTGCGAGCTTTTGCTGCTGGATCCGTTTGAACCATCTCTGTCGGTTGACCGCCGATCGTTAGAATTCCTCCTTAAACTGGAGTGATCGTCTTTCGACTTTGATTTCTTCTCCTCTCTTCGCCTCTTATCTTTGTGTTGCGAATCGTTTTTACTTTCTTTTTTGTTGTCTAACTTCTCATTTCGTGTCGAACTTTTACTTTGTGTATGACTTTTGCCATCCTTTTTACCATTCAGCTTATCGCTAGTTGATTTAATATCCTTTTTTGCTTCAGGCTTCTCAACCTTTTCATCCCTTTCATTTCTAACAAATTTTTTCACGTCCTGTTTGTCTAATCTCTCTACTGAATCTGACTTAGTAGTCAAATGGTTTTTAGATTTCATATGATCCTTAGAATTACGTCGTTCATCTCGTTTGCTTCTGTCTTTTTCCTTCGATTCGCTTCTTTTTTCTTTTCCATCTACAGTTTTTTCGGAAGGTTTCGCTTTAACTTCATGAGAGCCTGACGAGGAATTTTTGGAGGAACTCTTATGTTCCTTTTTGTAAATCTTTTTATCCTTGGGGGAATCCTTCTTATCCTTGTTTTCCTTATTCACTTTCGATTCCTTGATGTCTTTGTTTAATTTTTCTTTTTCCGTCAATTCTTTTTTTTCTCTAAGTTCCCTAATTTTTTCCTTGTACAAGTCTTTCAGATCTTTCCCTTCTTTACTGGTATTATCTTTCTTTTCTGATTCTTTTGTTTTGTCCTCCTTTACTTTACTGCAATTATCCTTCTCCGTATCTTTAACTTTATCTGTACTTTCTTTTGGCTGATCATTTTTATCTTTAGATTTACTTTTGTCATATTTGTCATACTTTGAACTACTGTGACTCCTCTCCTTCTTTTTGTCACTACTCCGATCCCTAGGCTGTTTCCCATCTTTCACATGATTCTTATCCTTCAATTTCGTTTTAGAACCGCTGTCTCGACTTCTGTCCCTATTATTCTTTTGTTCGTACTTATCTTTTATACCACCATCCGTTGCATCTCTGGAATTTTCTTTAGAGGACAAACTGTTTCTAATATTCTTAGAATCTTTATTATCTTGAATCTCTTTGTTTTTATTTAATTCAAAAATATTTTTATTGTTCTTATTTTTATTAGATTCATATTCTCTAACCGCTTTAAAGTTGTCCTTGAAACTTTTACCATCACATTTATCTCTATTGACTTCTTCTTTCAATGCATCATGGAGAGGTGTCGATGCATGATTCGAAGATCCAAAATCAGTCACGATTGATAATCGAGAATCTGAGGAAACTTTGCTTAATTGCGAATCTTGGTTGCTATAATCAAAATTGTCCCTTGATAACTCATTACAAAAATCAGGACTTCTGGATCTATGGCTGGTTAATTCTGATATTCCAGACAAATGCGAATCGTTTGAGATATTAGATTCGTTTAAATTCATGATATCGATTGGTTCAAAAGTTGGACTGTCTTCCTCGTCTTCTTCTGTTCTATCATCCGATTTCCCAGATGCGTTTAAATTTAAATTACTACCAGTCTTATTAAAATTTGTATCACCTTCGTCCAATACTTTCTCTTCAAAAGACATTAATCCATTCTCAGATATATTATCCTTATTTTTATCAAAGAAAAATTCACCCTCGTGCAATTTTTGTTCGTTAGCCAACTTCTCATCTTTCTTTATTTTTAAATCTTCCAAAGCGTCAACAGATTCCAGAGATACATCTTTTAAACTATTTTTGTCGGACTCCGGAGAAACAGGATCTAAATCCTTTGGTAATAAATCTTTAAGGCCACATACACCATTTTTTTCTTTTGTCTTAGGTCTTTCTAAGCCTAGAAATTTATATACAACATCTTCAATCTGAGACATGAAGATGTTATATACCTTTGGATTCACTACTTGATCCACTATGCGCTCTACACCAGCATCTAAATAAGAGGCATCGTGTATGTGTTTTCTCAATGTTTCTCTCAATTGATTTTTGTTCAAATCTGGCTTCCATGGTTGCTTGCTAAGGAAAGAATTTACAGACCCTTCGACTCTCATGCGTAAATTTTGATATGCTGGCTGTAATCAGGATAAAAACAAAGTTATCACAGACATCCTACTATTGCATATTAAGTTTTAAAGGCAGAAAATATACCAAGATATAAATAATCTTTGCCGGGAATATTTTTTTTGCATCGTACCAATTATCTATATTTTAATAATATCACTCTGTTACCATTTCCGAATACCATTCAAAAGGAGTATACGAATATTTACGATATTGTCGATTGATTTATTTTGTAAATTGTTGTTGCATACCTTTGTATCAACATCAGCGATACATTCTTTACGAAATTGATCAAAGATCCCTTGAGATTTAACTTCTCCCACAATGTGATCTACTAATCGCGGATCACCAGCTAACAGGGTGTTGGATAGGCCCAACTCCATGATAAATTAAGTATTTAGAATGATTAATAATTCACTTGAACACTAAACAATCATTCATTTTCACTGACGAAGTCATCCCGTCAAATAGTAAGCAGCCATACTCTCTCTGACTTTTGCGCTAGGTTAAATGATATATCTGCGCGAGTAAATGAATAATAATCAGTGACACCAACCCACGTACTTCTTTGTTCGTAACCAAAATGTACTAGACTACCAGGTGGCTATTGAAAGTCTGTGATAGGTTTTTGCTGCAGTAATTTTTACGACCACTCCGGGAATAGAAAAGATCACTGTGATTTTTCGAGTGAAATATCTGCTCCCAAATAACGATTATTCTTTTATTTTTAATCAAAATTAACATAGAAAGACCTTTTTTCTGAAAAAATGTATTACCCAGGAAAATATATTTGTACGATTTTATGTAACATTTAACAAGGAGATAGAAATGAGATTATTTTATATTATCGGATGCCCAGCAACGAATGCACTTGTGAAAGCATTGTGAAACTCTTTAAGCTTTCTAGCGGTTCCGCCAAACAAAGTTGATCACTTTATTGTGCAGTTAAAATTTGCGGTATTAGCTGACGCATCTTTGTAACTCATACCTGCGCTGTTGTGAACACTTTTTAACATGGCAACTTGTTCAGTGTCAAAAAGCAACACTGATTAAATGCAACTTGTTTGTGGTTCTATATCACTTTACATAAGTATTGATTGTTAAGTACGAATTTTTTTTTATCACATAAAATATTATTGATATCTAATTATGAAGAGGGTAATACTTTTTGTCAATGGAACCGATGTAAACGGCAAGGTAGCTGTGATTTATATTCGTATTTCCAATAAATCATGTTACATTTGCATTTATGCTCTCAATGAATTTCTTTTATGAGTTCTTAGTTTGTTTCTATATGCAACTGTGGTTTTTTCTTACATTTTATATTACATTTAGAAGGAATATATTATTTGATTTCGTGTAATGTAGATATATAAAATATACTACACGCTATACGATTTCTTACGCAATGCCTTTGGAAACAACAAATATTTCAATCGATTAAAAGATTTTACCTCGTACTTTGTATTTATATATGAGTTCCTTTTTGTCAGTTTTTTTTCCATATTTAGAGGAAAAATTCGAATTATTTGTTGAAGGAAATACCTAATGTTAGAAAATAAATATGATGCTTGTTTTTTAACATACTATTCAACAGTTAACATACTAGCAATTCATTAAATCGATCTTTTAAATTAAAACAGCAATGGTGCGCATTATTTGTAACATTGTCAAGTAAATTTAAATAACGCCTTTAGTGTGTAAGTAAAATGAAATGTTTCAATAATTGGGTGTTTGCAGTCTCTAGATACTTCATTTTTCATTATCTTATGTGTTGAACATTGAAAACGCAGGAGGAACTTTTAATTAAAGGTTTGTTATACTTCGAAATAAATATGGACGAAAGATACAAAATTGTAATACTAATCGTGTTATTATAAATAATTCGAAATATTTCTCTGTCGTTTATATATTTTATTAATATTCATACATTTTAAAACAAAGTTTCGTTTATGAGGAAAAACAAATTTAATGAGTATTTTTTATCTATTTTTTTCAGGTATTTATGGTAACACACTCAATAGATGAATTACTAACGGAAGCCAGTACTAAGTTTAATATCGCTGCAAAGAGGATATTTACCCCTCAGGGTGGAGAAATTGATGATATCAAGTTAATTCGGTAAAATACGCAATCTATAAAGTTGCCTGTTGTTATTTATTGTTTTTTAAATATTATAAATTTCTTATACGAACGAGGCTCTGTAACTCGAATCTCTATATGACTAGAATATTGTTCATTCCATTCCACATTTTTCTACAGGGACGATGATGTTTTATACGTTTCACGTGGTGAAGATTTTATTCCAAAGGATAAGGTTTCCGTTCAAAGTCAACTGAACAGAAATTCAGAATGGATTACGTTGAATGTGGGTGGTAAATATTTCACTACGACCAGAGACACTTTAACGAAAAAGGATCCAACGAGCATGTTAGCCAAGTACGTAGGAGCTTTTTTGTTAATAGTAATTTGAACTCACGCTTGTATTATAATACGCAAGCGCAGAATGTTTACAGATGTGACAGACTTGGAGCAAAGTATCTTACCTAGCAAACAGGATGAAAATGGTGCATTTTTAATCGATAGAAGTCCTACATACTTCGAGCCTTTATTGAATTATTTGAGGCACGGACAGATAATACTTGACGATGATGTAAATGCAGTAGGTGTGGTTTACAGTTATACTTTATAATTCGCCAACATCCGTGGCAGTACAACTTTCTCGTTTCATTGTCTCATATTTTGTTTACCTTGTTTCACGATTTTTGTTCGTACCTTAGGTGTCCTGGCAGAAGCACGTTTCTATGGAATAGAAGGGGCAATTACTAAATTGAGCGCCATGATGAACGACAAGTCCCATCAGAAAAACGGTTCGTGGCCTTTGGCACGGAACGATGTACTTAAGGCGATCATGTCAACGCCTACAACTTCAGAGCTTAGATTTCAAGGTGTTGATTTTTGTGGTGCTAATTTATCGAAGTTAGATCTCCGGAATATTAATTTTAAGGTGATTTAAATAATTCCGTAGCATTGCAGAACAATACATATACATGTATATTAATATAAATTATTATTTTTTCAGTATGCCATCATGCGTGGCTGTAACTTGGCAGGTTCCAATTTATCTGGCTGCTGTCTCGAACGAGCCGATTTGTCTAATGCAAATCTGCAAGGTGCTCAGTTAGTTTGCGTAAGAATGTTATGCGCCAATCTCGCTGGGTCAGATCTTCATTCGTGCAATTTTGAAGATCCTGGTGGTTTGCCTGCTAATATGGAAGGTGTAAATCTTAAAGGTGCCAATCTCGAAGGCAGCAATATGGCTGCTGTAAATCTCAGGGTGGCAACGTTGAAAAATGCTAACCTAAGAAACTGTGATCTTAGATCGGCTGTATTAGCTGGTGCTGATTTGGAGGTACTGGTTTTATTAACTCTAAGCGTACCGGCAACCTAAGGGAGGTGGTTCCTCGAACCTATGCTATATAAGTTCTATATACGTTGAATGCTTTCTACAGTTCGCACGATTGTCTATAGGATCAGGGACTTTTGAATATCAAACGTGAAGGTGTACATGACAAGAAATACGTTTTTGAGAACTTTTTGCAGAAAATAAATAGCTCAAATACAAAATATTTTCGAGGCGTGGGTTCGAGAAACTCCATTCTTTATATTCTCAGGGTTAATAATTATTCGTATTATAACAATCATAGCAACATATATTTATCCGTTGTTTCTATTTCATTTATTTTGTATACGTTTCAGTGCTGTGACTTATCGGGTTCTGATTTGCACGAGGCGAATCTACGCGGCGCAAACCTGAAGGACGCTGCTTTCGAGCTGATGTTAACGCCATTACATATGTCGCAAACAATTCGATAAACGGTTTAATTTCTGTGATGTAGATTTTTTTTAATCTGTAGGATAACGATAATTTTATTGATATATCGTTTTCGCGGGTTGCCTTAAATTGGTTAATGCTAAGTATGCGCCTAATTTTTTTAGCTGCGTCCAATTACTGTCGAAGAAAGAGGAAGTTCGTAATTGTCATCGCGAATACATCATAATGTAATTGGTGCAATTCGTCCTGAGTAAACTTGAGGTTGGCTTGAAAACTTATTATCGAAGCTTGACCGACTTTTTTTCTTGCTTACAGCTTTTTTGTCTCTGCTGTGTCGATTGTTTGCAGATATTTTGTACTTTTCCTATCTAATTGAATGATTCATTCAGTCATGTTTGTCAGATAGCGTTGTCCACTGCATCCAGACAAAAGAAGGAAATATGGCCATGAATAGTTGAGTGAAGCACTAATCTAATCAACGTTCATAAATATAAACAATTAAGTATATTTCGGAGACTAGAAGAAGAAATATTTGCAACTAAGGATATTATTTTAATCCGTTAAGCTGACGCTGAAGCTTCGTGGTAAACGTTTGGAAAAATCCGTTTTTATTTGAATACTTTCCGAATGATAGGAAAGTATAGACTGAGCATTCTACAACGCGTTTATTTCTAGAATAGTATCCATAAAGGGTTCGACATGGAAACATTCTGTTCACAAATTATAGATCACTCATATGTGATTCAATATTTTTTATTAAACATTTGTATTGTCTAATTGAGGTGTATGTATAAACATACGAAATGTACACAAAACTGTGACAATTGTGCTCAATGTAAATTGCACAAAAGATCGAAGATGAGGTCGAAATGATATGAATTACGTTATGCATTTAAAAAAAATGTTTGCCTTTGAATATGGAAATGAAAAACTAAAAATTATGTATATTAATAAGTTGTGTAAATTATTGAATTGTTTGTTGTGGGACGATAAAACGTGAGGGAAATATGTTAATACTATTCATGTGTGATAAAGCTATAAGTTTGACGGATTTTTCTTTAGGGTCTATGTCGCTCATATTCACGTTTCTATAGTATTAAACGACTATGTAATCGTGAAAATATCCTAGAGAAAGGTCTGAATATTTTTTTTTTTGAGACATATATTTAAACTAATATATTTACTGTCCGTGCGTACTTCGAATTTTGTGATTAAAACGTGCTGCGCGTGCATGTAAACTGATCGAATGTACGGTAACCGTATCAATTATTATATAGCGCTTCATATAAATGAAACATCAAATCCTAGAAATGCAAGCTTTTAAAACAAACTTTTTCGTAATAAATTTCATTCCATAAAAGTGGCAGAAATTCTACTTTTCCTTACCAAATAAAGCTCGCAGTAGAGATGATAACAAAGGCGAATTGTTTCGTATATTTTTCATACAAGCAACAATATATCTTTTTTTATTAAATATCGAATATTGTCAAGATTTCCAGATTGCGGCAACAGACATATTTACTAAATATAAATACTAAATACTATACTGAATATTATTTTCAACGAAGCATAGAATCAAAAGAATCGATGAAGTAGGATAACAAATAACTGATATGCCAATAATAAGTTACTCGACTCACTTTTTACTGTGCCCCCAGATTCTCGTGTGTCCCAGCTTAACAAAAGCAATTCGCCCATACTTCAAACAACAATTCGATTTTCTTAATTCACACATGGCATAAGTTCGACGTCTACAAAAGAATCAATTCCGTTTTAGATTAAAAACCACTTACACAAACTATCCAAATTAATATAACGCTACACGTTCCAAGATATTATCCCGAACGGAAAACAAAGGAACATATAAATAAACGTTCCCCTACTCATCTCATTATTTACTAAGTTCATCCAAACATCATCACAGTATCCGCAACTCTGACCCCCGCCGATAAACAGTCCAAGCGATCCCTCGATGATCCATGGATGATGACGAACACGCTGGCCTCAGCCCAAATGCAGTGAAGAAGAGGAATCAACACACAACGAAGAAATCAACAAAATACTGGCTGTGACAATTTGATTGATTTAAAATTCGCTTCTTCTGCTGGCAGGTTCTGTCGGCAGATCGGCACTGTACTGCGGATACAGTTTGGTGTGATCTGTCTGGGTTTGCCTGGATTTGTCGCGAGTATGCTGCTAGTCTGTCGCCGAATGGCTGATAGGGCACCGTACAATGTTTCATTTTCATTTACGCGAGAATACAATTAATTTACGAAAAATATCGGGAAACCTTTTCCAAGATTATTTCCGCTTACACATATGCACCCCTCGCCGTGTTCTCCTAATGGCCAATAAATTCTGCACGCTTTGAAACACGCCGCTGCTCACCTGCAACACACCTGTCCCCGATAATCGTGTCACGTTTAAGTGCAGTTCTAAACTATCGAAGGACTCTAAGAGCACGTTTACCTAAAGCCCTCGCGTCCATAAATTCTAGCGAATTTCCTTGGCTGAATATCGCCGTCTTGTTATACAAATTTAATAAGTGGGTAGGCAAGGGTTGGCGCGTGCACGATGTTCGTCGAATTTAATTTACCTGTGCGACGACCTACGTATTTGCTGTTGCACGGGACGCGTCGATTGGGGAACCGGCGAGCAGCGTCGCAACTTCCACGCGCAGATTTGTCGTAATCTCGTTTACTAAAGTCCAGAAACATTCGCCGTGCTGTTCCACCGTTACCTACTCGGAGGTTAATCAAATCACTCTAACGAGGCCATCGTCGACTCTAGCGCGGAACAACCTTCTCTGTTCTATTGGGAATAAGATTGGCAGGAAATTCTTGGTGCCACCGCTTTGTTGCGCTCTTTGTGACTTTTAAGGCGCGTGGTTCGCGAACGTCGTCGAGGGGGATGAAGTTCTGATGCGGAACTCGAGAGACAGATTGCTTTTCGTTATTATTATTGTTGGTACTCTAATCGTAATTGATTTTAGATTACAAAACTCCGCTGTCTTATCTTTATTACGGTGCAAATTGTTTTTACCGGTGTCTGACATATTTAATAGAGAATTAAAGTAGCACAGTATTTCTACAAATTGTAAATGTAGAATATCTTCCCATTCTTTGTTAGAGAGTTTTGCAAACGCTTGTCTTTCTTTGCAAGTTAACCGAACGGAAACTTTGTAGTTTCGTTTAGTTGTATTTTCAACGACAGCCCGTTAAATTACATTTTATCGGATATCTGAGGAATTCTGGCCGCAAACGAAACGACGGCGACACGAAAGCGCTCTCCGCGTGTCCCTTTTGGACACCGGAAGTCTTGACGCACCCCTTTACCTTCGAGTTCTTTTGTTACGCGATAAAGGACCCTTGTGCGGAGTCTACATTTGAGACTTCTTTGACGCTAAATTGCTTCGGGAAACGAGGCTGCTAACCGTTTTACCTAGCAGTTCGAGCTGCAGCTTAATTGTGCCACGGAACAGGTCGCGCTATAGCTCGACCGTGTTCCCGAAACAGGGGCTCTCAGGATACGAGGCGAGAATCCTGCAGGAAGTTGGCGTAAAATGTTTCGTTTCATTAAACGCGTACGTCGATGAAGGGTAGCGCATAATTTTTTGCGTTACTCTGTTATCTTGAATTCCCAATTCACCCAACTAAAATTCATCAGGATTTGTACGAACACGATTTCCTTCTCGATCCATCATTCGTTCACCATGAAATTAATACCACGTCAAAATAGTAATCAGCGCAGCCGTTCAATCTTTCATTCGGTCAATAAATTCATTTCCACCTGTTTAATTTCCAATTGTTATACAACAGTAATAAAAACCAACGTAATATTATGTACATTACTGTACTATGTATTGCAAATAACACAAAAATAATATACTGCTGTAAAAAATATATGTCTATCGTTCCCCTTTAAATCTACGCATTTTGAACAGATCATCCCCTTCAATGTCTTTCTCACTCTGCAAATATGTCAGACGAATGCAATTCTACGAAAACGTTAGAACATTACCGTCCATCGTTACGTTCGCCAGCGTGAAAATGTAAGACAGAGCGGAGGTCTCGGATCGAGCCGCTGAAAGCGAAGGAAGTTGAGTGCCGCAGTTGCGACGTAATGCTAAATTGGAGACTATATTCCGGCGCACAGAAATTGCATAGGTTCACTAAATAGTGGCACTTTAGCACGACCTTCAGCTAATAAGATCCTTCGAATGATACACGCGGTGAAGTGTTTAAAGTTGAACGTTAACTCGGATCGCTTGTTGCCGGCACGCGTTTCGCTTTTCGTCTTACGGCCGCCGTTTAGATTTGGATCGGGCCGAAATTGTATTTATAAGTTCCGTCGATGGGACAAGGTATAGAGGCGTTGAGAAATGTGCGACACTTTCAAGGTGTTTTATATCCGCTTTCAAGGCGTATTGGAATATTCAACGAACGTAACGTATGTATGTACGAATGTGCATTACACCGATGTAATTGGATATGCGGCGAAAGTAGGCCACTTTAAAGTGCACTATGGCGAAGGGTGTGGGCGGTTGTACTTTTCCTCTTTTCTTCCTTTTTGTAATTTATGCACGCGCAGGGGATATTCCGGGTGTAATATTGTCGTATTGCTGTGTGCAATATTGCTGTACGGATAGCCTACATTTCTTGTGAATATGGATTTTTCGAAGACTTTAATTTGTGTGTCGGTTATTTAACGTTGTGGTATTTATTTTACTGTGTATTCTTATTGCGCGTGGAAATTTATCGCGGAAAAATGACTTCCCATGTTTGTCAATTCATTTCATGTGTAAACGCTTGGATCTTGATTATTCTTTACATTTTTATCGGCACGTATTATTAACGCGTGTAATTTCCAAAATTCTATGGCTGAACACCGCGACGTTCTGTTATTTAAACGTGTGCGAATATAAGAAATATTCCTTATCGATATCGTGTATATAATCTATTTTTGTTTAAACATAACACAGAAATGAAATATGTGATGCGAAGTTACTGGAGAAATGAAAATTGGAAGGGTTGCTTAAATTGTTTAAACATATTTTTTGCAACGAATGTAATGTAATTCATTGTTTGACTTGAATGAATTTAGTTGTTCTAAAACGCACATAAATCAACCGTGAGTATAAAAAAGACTCCTGGGATGCAATTATTTCGACTTCCAGGCACGTTGAAACAATGATCGTGATTTTAAAGATCTTAAATAGGTACTAACAATATTCCATGCGTGGTTGATTTATCAATAAATAATTAAACAGTTTAAATAATAATTACGGGTTACTGGATATAATTACAGCAACAGCATAATTACGGACGAGCATCTTATTCTTTCCCGTCTCATTTGACAGTTCATAGATTAAAAAATAACCACCAGGAGCCGAGGTGCAAAATTTACAATAAACATTGCTTTTTATAAGTGGGTCGGTAACGATGTCGGTGACCTGAAAATGGTTCAGGGGCTCTAGAACGTCAACCCCTACATAAAATTGTAGGTGGCGCCATCTCGTGTTTGCGGCCTTGTTAGCAGTTTTCTGCACCATCAAAACCGACTTTCTGGATTACATTGTCAATTTAAACAATTGCGTTTTTGTCAGCTTGCAGTGGGTATTGTTTAATCAGACTGGTCTCAAATTAAAGCGGAGAACCAGAGCTATAATCCACAACAGTTTCAACAATGTGGCATTTGTGATTTAGAAGTTATTAACAATTGAAAAGCCGGCAAGAATATACTTCGGGTCACTGCAATTATTTCGACTTCTGGGGGCGCTAGATTAATGATTGGGTGCTTAAAATGAAGATGAACGACGCCGGTACATGGCAACAAAGATTTACAAATACTGCACGCGTCGTTTATGTTTTATAAACAATATCACAATTCGTTTGAAAATTGCACCGAAACTATACACGAAGCCCTTTCCAAAAGTGAATCAAATTGTTCCTTATATCGAGAACTTTAATTTAAGATGGCGCTGTATTAAAATCGGCCTAGTGGAACGCAAACGCGAGATGGCGCTGTATTAAAATCGCCCTAGTGGAACGCAAACGCGAGATGGCGCCACATGTACGGTTGTTGACACATCGTTACCGATAAAATTTAAAAAAATTGTTATCTCTGCTCCCGGTGGTTGTTTTTGAATAAATCGGGTGTTAAACGGAAAGTGAGAGAATAAGCTACACAGAAAAAAATATCCCATTGAAGTAACTTCATTCCCTTACTCGTAATAATTGTTTAAACAATGTATTTGTTTATAACGAAAGAACCTCAAATGGAATCTGGTTCACGCCAATTGGAGATGGCAGCTTATACATCTAGGTATAATTTATGTCGTTTGATCATTGACGTAGCTGGCCTGCAAGCCGAGGTACCTGCATTTGTTTATCATTTCTTTAAACAAATTCAATTATCTCGACTTCTGCCGGGCCGATTTTAATCAACGACGTATTAAATTAAAGGTCTCGATTCAAAGGACGATCTGCTCCTATTTAAGAACGTTCCTTAATTGTTTAAATTAACGATCTAAACCAGAAATATGGTTTTGAATTGCAAATTTTGTCGCTCGGCTCCTGCCGGTCATTTTTTAATCTATGTGGTGTCAAATGAAAGGGAAGGAAATAAGTTGCGCGTCCGTAATTATCCCGTAGCCCTTCATCTAGTTTCACGTAATTATTATTTCATATGTTTAATTATTTACAACAAATCATCGTTATGTGCCCCATCTTGACACGTCCCGTGTTCTCACCATAAAGCAGAATCTTTGCATAACTATTTTACGATTCAGGTGCGCCCAGGTGTTTGTTATACGTGGTGTTCGTATTACCGAGGAGAATATTCTTCTTCCTTAGACAATACTGCGAGTTGGAATATCTTCATGCAGTTCGCAGAATTGCACTTGGTGTCACAGGAAAATCAAAAGCATACATGGCCACCTTTTTCAATCCATTTCCAATCAAAATTGTAATACTAACCACTCACACGTCCTCTCAAAATTTACAAAAAGTAGTTTCCATAATTGTCACGAGCTATTTTAATATCACAGTAAAACAATAAATCGAATGAACGAATAAAAATAAAATAAATAAAACAACGGTGGACTCAACAAATGTCTAGATTTTCGATCTCTGCGTACCCCTAAGGGCTCCGTATCACTTACCACTCATTGTCTGAACCAAGAATACTTTCATTAATCCCCCTTTCACCTTCCCGCTTCCTGACGAGACAAATAACTTTACCCTCTCACACTAATTACGGTCCATCGATGTCCACGTACCACGAAACGCCTTAAAGACCGTTCCTTCGCGTTCTGAAGATTCGATTCGTCGCATCGACGTCCCCCGACGACGAGGGTCGAGGTCGGAAGGTCAGGTACCGTTCGCTATTTAGAGCAGGACCTTGGTAGCGTTCTTATCTCGAGTCGTGTGAAACGAGAGTGCGGGGAGGCGGTGAGAGAGCGAAAAAAAGGGAGAAAAAAATGGAAAGAGGTGCACGCGATGTCGTGTTGGTGGGCAAAGATGCAAGAGAAAGTTTCTCGGGTAAAAGTGGTCACGTACAGGCTTTGTCAGACGTCGTCAATCTCCTCGAACGATCTAGCCTCGAAGAATCCCAGTTTCTTGGCCACCACTGCTTTTTCCCTTATCTCCTTCTTTCTTTCCTCCTTGTTTCTTCCCTCCCTCCCGTTCGATCGATTGATTTTTCTCGCGTACCGGCAACTTTTGATTGGGAGCTTTATTGGGAATTTTTCGTGGATTCCTGTGACGCGTTTCGACGAAGGGGGAAAGGGTGAAATGCTCGTGAGTTATCGCTGGAGGGGTTGATCAATGTGATCGTGGGTTTCTGGGGATTTGTGTTGCGGTGTTTGCGACGGAATTTCTGTTCCCTCGGCTCCGGTTGTATCGTACCGTCAATTTCTCGCAAGTTTTCTTCGCACGATTACGATGCTCATGGCAAGGTTGTAAGCAAGGTGGCAAGGTAGTAATTAGTCGATACGAAATTTTTGCACAGCATGTGCGCTGAAAGCGCGAACTTTCCTAAGCTTTTGTTCAATTGTCAGGGTACGCTGGAAACGCGTGTTTCGTTTTTTATTTATTAAACGAAACAACAGCCTTTATGCGTTAAATCTATATAAAATCTGTTTTCGATACGGTTATCCTATTTTCCGAGTCAACTTTACGCGATGTAAAATATCTCTACACTTTTTAACGTCGATTACTATATTAATGAATTTTGAAAAACTTTTCAACGGAATGTTTTTTACAACCAGATTGCCGGACTCTGACTTCAATTATTAATCTCGATACGCTGTACCCGAGCGCGTTCGATATTTACGTTTCAATAAAACGAACTGTTAGCAATTCACAATTCATTGCTGCAGAAATATTGCAAAAATCATACAGGCTATTTTATTTAATAATTAAAGAAGAAGGTATCACGGCAATCGATCAGCTTGTGTACAGGCTTGTGTTAAGGGTGTGAATAAATATGTGATAGATCGTATTTATTTTTTCAAACGACGAACGTCAATTCGATGTAGTTTACTGTTGGTCCTATGCATATTTAAAAATTCTTGCTGGCTGGTTTCATATCCGTACTGTGCCCATAGTACTACTTGTATTATGGGCACGCCTTGCGATGCAATTGATTGTTGACAATCTATTTCACCTGCCTTAATTCTATTTCGTGCCATAACGTTCTTATTCACACATTCTTGTCCAACAACCTCCCTTTCATTATATTACGTGAAGGTGTACGAATCAAATTCGTAGAACCGAGGAAATATAGAAGCAGTTGCGATTGAAATTCGTTTAATTTAAGCTACAACCGAGGGGAAAAACTTTAATAAATATAGAATAGAAATATTACAAATAATGGAAATTGACTTTCCACGAAACGCTGTCAAATAGACAGTGCACTCATATCTTAATATCTCTGTTTATTTATCACGAAGTACAAGTACCTAAATAATAGTGCCGAATAAATGATTTGTTCCGAGGCTCGAATTATGTCGCACGAAAGTTTTTGCATCGATTCACTCTGATTTCAAATACCTCAGAAGTAATAATTCGGCCCAGTGCACTCTGCATCGCGCCGGGTAGATTTACTTAACTTGGCGACCCGAAATTATGCGCAAACTGTTCACTGTATCGGATGATGTTCGAGGCAAAAAGTTGCGCGACTTCCAGCGAAATATGCGTAACGCGATAATTGCCTTTTCTCTACACTTTATGCATAAACTATTGAAAGTAATCACGATTTTGCTCGAAACGGAACAGCCTCTATATTTTCACGAGAATTCGAAGAGCATTAAGAACTAAGAACCAGGTAAAGAAGTATCGAGTCACAGTCGTGTACAATATCGGTTAACGGACCGGTGTCATGCGAACAATGTTAACACACCGAATTGTGTGCCAATTCAACCCTTCTGGCTCACGTCTATATCACAGACGGGCCTCGATAGCACGACCCCGGCACATTCCTGATTCGTCTCGTGAATCACGAGATGGAGCCCAGTAATCGTCGCGAACGTTAACGTTTTCACGTCGACGAGCAAAAGGAAATAAAAGCAGAGCGAGGGGAACGAGTAAACGACGCGCAGCGCTATTACATGTACATCCTGATCAAACGGACTGTGACGGTTCATGGGCGGCGAGGTATCGCGTGGCCATTTGAGATTTTCGTGGACACTTTGTCGTCTTTACGACCCGACAAATTTCTACCCCTCGAATTATGGGGAACACGCGCGACCGTGCGGTTGTAGGTAATTATTCGAGCAGGGTGTTACCATTATCCCGGGAGGAGATTTAAAATTCCCTCGTTAGCTGAGGCAAGTCCCATACACGTCCGTTCGAAGTTTTCGCCCCGACGTAGGACGCAACGATAACATTTCCAGTAAAATTTCAAGTGCCACGCGCACGATTGAAATTTCGTTCTGCAGGAACAGCTGGCAAAATGTTGTTACCTGTTATTCGCTATTGTTCAAGGTTTTTGGCCATTTGACGAGTAAATTTATTTCAACTGGACTTCGAATTGCATTATTATCGAGTCATTCTTCTTTTTTCGTTACTTGAACAATTTGTTTCTTAAATACTATTATTCGCAGACTTTTCAATAGCTTAATTCGAATATTCTTGTTTGTTCTCTCCTCCGGGAAAGTAGTTCACTCGTGAACCGGAAAGTTCATTTTATTTCCCGCAAAATATTGCGTGAACAATTCGTTATATATTTGTCATCGTTACAACTCAACAGATTACCAAACTTCCTTTTACGTCGATCCAAGTACTACGCCTTATTCACTACCAATCGACTCCTTTATTTCGCGCGAACGAAATTACTTAAAGCCCGCTGTACGCCAATAGAATCGGGTGGATGATACGGCGGAATAAATGATATCGCTCGACTATCCAGGGTTTCACGGCGACCACCTCATAGCGGTGCCGCAGCATCGATCGATGCGCGAAATCCGAGCGGGTTTCAGCGATTCGCGGGAAACCGGATGTTCAGGCGGCTGCAGAGATAACCGCGGGGCCGCGATAAATTCGCGGTGCATTTTCTGTTTTACAGCGACATTCATTAGCCCGCCCGGCGAGGGATGAGAAACGCAGCGGCCGCGTAAACGAGTACAAAAGTGCCTTTCGCGGACAGTGTCGCGGCCGGGAGGCGGTGGAACAAGGAGAAAGAAAGAAGGGAAATAGGAACGAAAGGTACGAGAAGGTGAAGCAACGGGGCGAATAAGCGCGGAAGAGATCGTTGGATTTATAGGGGCGACCCAGAAAAACGAATGAAAAGGGTCGGCCAGTGTTTCGAGCGTGAACGAACTTTCGCGCATTTCCAACATTTGATGGAAATTCGAACAATATTTTCGGGTGGGCAAGAGGAGCACGGGGAAAATAGCTTTTCGTTTCGGTTTGGATCGTACGGCGATGCAGATGATAATGTTGGGGAGTTCTGAAAGGTTCGGCGTCGTTAAATTGAAAACGGGGCTCCTTCTCGGTGGTTGCAGGTAATTATTGAATCTGAAAATCGGGAGTAGCTTCTGCTTTTATACGGACTGTATTAGAAACAAATATAATAATTCAAATAGATAAATATTCGTTTAATCTTTTCGAGGATAATGATGAAAAAGTATGTTGTTCTCAGGTGCTCAAAGGTAAAGCTGCCCGATGAAGAGCCACAGTATTAGAAAATCGGATGGTTTTGAACTTTGCGAGAGTTTCGAAGGGTTTTTCTGTTTTCGAGAGTTTTAGTACGTCGCAGTGAGAAATTCGCGAACTTTCAAGGACGCCAAAATGTCCCATGTTTGACAAACCCATGTTGAACATGTTCGCCAGAACTTTTACAGATCTCTTCTAAAACTTTTCGTATTCTCACTGCTGGACGAATTATACGATACTCGAAGTATCTACGGCGGCAATTGTACCTTGTGCACCTACATTGATGTAGAATTAAACGTTTGAAAACTATTTTACGCTTTGATGAAATCACTTCGACGATTGAATTCATTGGAATACTCTCAAAATATATCGAGCCTTTCAAAAATTTGCACACATCGAATATGCAGCAAGCGGAGGCACCTGCTTCGCAATTATACCCAAAAATGGAGAAGAAACGAGAGATGGCACGATTACAGAAAGAAAAGCGTCGTCACAAAGATCGAAAATCAAAATTACCGCCGTTACCGGTTCCCATTTTTCTTTCGCCCGCCTAGAGGACACGCGACCCACCAAATCAAGTTTCCACAGTGGCTCATGAATAAAAAATAACGGGTCAAGAAAGAACCAGGAACCACGCGACTACGGATAAAACAAAAAAAGTAACACTCATAATCCGTCCTGATTTATTTAGAAGAGTCCAACTTTTTAAGTCGAGCAACCAGAGCGGCCTCAATTGCAGAATAGAAAAGTCCTCCAGCCAAAGATCCATCGGGGGTAGCCGCAAAAAGGGAGAAATCGAAGTCTTCGACCGTTCCAATTTTTCGTCGGCCGTCCAGATGGACGCAGCGTTTTAAATCGATTGTACACAGTGGCACAGATCATAGGCAGGAACACGTCCGGCGTGTGGGGGTGAAAAAGAAAAAAGAAACGGGCGAGGGCGGCTGGATTTCGGTAGCAGCAGCGACGCTACCGGGTTTCGGGAATCGGAATGCCGGGGGTTGAAAACGACGTCGACCCGTAGTGTCTCCGTGGACAGCAGCAACGTCGCCACGCAGCCCGCCAGGCTTCCCTTCGTGCTTTCCTGCGCACAATTCCCACAGCAACCCCCGACGGATTTTCCCGCGCAACCCCTTCGATTTTCGTTCCTTAGTCGCGCGCGGTGAAAGCTGCTAAAACGTAGAGCGAAACGTCGGCACGGAGTGAGCGATCCAAGGGGGTACAATCGAAAAGGGACTCGCAGTTTGTTAGACCACCGAATGAAATTGTTGTAAGAATCAACCGGTCCCCTTTGGGCTGGGGGGGGGGGGTGGAATTCTTCGACTGTGCGCTGGTGCGTCGTCGACGTGTACGGTCAATTTCGTTATTACAACAATTGTTACAGTGGCACGACGAATTGTGACGGACGGAACGATCGACGAACGTTCGCGAATTATTAAAAATAGGCGTTGGAAGGGGGTTGGAGGGTTTTCGCTGCACGATTCGTAATATTTCGGTGCAATGCGATGGGGCGACAGGCGAGAACGTCGGAATTAGAATCGAACTGAGAGCAATATCGCGGCGGAGTGTTCATTTTTCATTTTCGTGCACGAACTGTTTCGTACGCGGTGAACATTTTTCTCAAGAATATTCGCGCTGTTCCCGTTTGTTCTCGTTCGTTTCGCCTTGATTCGTCGCGTCACGGTTCCTTTTGACACGGTGAAACCGGACGCGTTTCAATGAACGACAAAACGTTCGACGATTAAAGCTGGTGTCACGGGGGATCGAAAGATCTGTCGACGGAACAGTGATAAGGCTCTGGTGTTGCATCGATCTGACGTGTTGGATAGTTTTCGAGGCTTTTGTATCGTGGAGCAGGTACGTTCGCGTGTTGATCCCTACCGGCAGATAACACAGGGAAACGTCTGTTCAATTCCGTCTTTTTTTCTTTCTTGTTTTTTTTTTTTTGCGACAACGTTATCAACGATTAAGGTAAGTCGCTTGTCATGCTCTGTTTTACATTTAAATCGCACACGACCTGTCACCACGTGGCACTTCGCGGATGTGACGGGGACAATTTGAAGAAAGGTGTTCGGTTCTGGGTTGCAGGGACGAACAAATCGGGTCGGATGTTCTTTGGTGTAAAATGACGGCTGGAAATATGCGATTATAACGATGATTGATAATAATGTTCGCCGAAAATGATTGATTTTGTTCATTATTTTGCAACGTAGAAATGAAGAGATTGTCGAAACGAACGGGCAAAAGAATAATTAGAAATGATTCTCGTCCAACTTCGAATAAAAGAATATTTGTCGAGGGGCAACGTTTAAATTTATTATTTTCGTTTGCCCGATTTTTTTAGGTCGATTAATTAAAAAGTAGACGGTGAAGATGCGGGCAGTTTCAGTGAAAAATAAATATCCGATGCGGCGCCGATTCGCTGTAATGCGAAGAAAGAATCAATTTACAGAACCCTCATTCAATTCCTTCTTTAAAATTGCACATGGGAAAAGCAACAATCTATTCAGGAATCAGTTAACTTATTGTAGAGCAATATTCGGGAAATGTAATACAAAATCCATCAAATATTTCAATTTGGTCATCCTCTTAGACATTCGCGAGTCTCTTCTCTGCCGCGAACCGTAAGACTTATTGTTAAAAATGAATACTGTGTTAAGGATAACAGAAACCCCAATATTCAAACCTGCTTCAATTGACCCTCCGCCGCTGTCCACTCAATACCATCCCTACATTACCGCACTACATATATCAACAACGGACCCAATCGAGGACAACAAATTCAAGAACTACAAGACCAGATATTCATCCCCCCCCCCGTCGAATTATCAAACGTCGTTCCCCTTTCGTCCGTTACAAACCGAATTTCCCCTGTAAAATCGCAACGATTGCCGTCGCAAAGATATTTCAAACGTTTCAGCGCAGGTTCTGCCTTCGAGGCCCGACGACCCGCTACAAGGATCAGTAATGCAGCTCGCTTTGAGCCGCTTTGCACCCTCGGAACACGTTGTACCCCCCGCCACCGTTCCTGGTTACGCTTAAAAGCGTACTTTCCTAAGCTCGCCGTTGTCCCCCAGGCCGCCGCTCGTGTAATTAATTTTCCATTCAACGTCAGATTACACTGGGCCGGAGCCGGGAAGCGTATCAAGATCCAATAGAGCCGGATGCCATCGGCAGACAGGCCGCGGCATTATCGCCCTCGTCAAAGTCGCGTTTCCTTGGTATCTTTCCGTTGAAAGGTGGCCTGTTCCGATCGATTTCGGCCAACGACACCCGCGATGCTCTCTATCGACGGGAATTGATCGTTTCCGGTTCAACGGAGGAACTCCAGCGCCGCGGAACAAACCGCGAGCGGAATCGAAATATTACTGACCTCCTCGGCTTCTCGTTTTCGTTCGGTGTTCCCCGCTTCTTCTTCCGCCTTTCATTTTGTCCTCGGACTCGTTCGCTCGCGGATAAATCGCGGATAAACGTGCGTTGTATGCGCACGTCGTTTTCTTTATACTTTCATCGGTAGTCAGGCGGTTGACGTTTCTTTAACAATTATTTCTCCCGCTGCGATAGTGTAAGTTCGCCCCGCCTCCGTTCGTCCTGCAAAACGGTTTGACATTAATTGGCGCCGCACTCGTTCGCCAACAATTTCGGCATTAATTGGGACCGGGTTAATGCAGAAATTATTTCCGCCGGTTGGGAACGGTGGATTTCAATTACGTCCGATTGAAACGTCCACTCGATTATACGGAAGCTGATCTCGCGGTTCCTTCGTTTGGAATATGCTGGCATCATCGTCCGGATGTCGGAATACTTGACCTTGCCGTACCTGCGCAACTTTGGCCCGCGGTATTGTTACAGAAGTATCCTCAAAGGTTTCCTAAGTAGATCGACGCTCGAAACCGCGTGCTCGTAGCTGTAATGCGATAAAAGTTATTGCAACCAGTGTTCGACGAAGTGAAATTTATTCAAAGGATAGAATATACAAGAAATTGCTTGTGAAGCAAATTTCGAATTCATTTCAAATTCAGCTGTCCTTCGTATGGATCACCCGTTGTAATACAAAGTATCGCGCTACCGTACGAATAATATATGCAATAAGTGCCTCTTTTTGTTGTACAATAATCGAGACTTTGCAACGCTTGTTGCAACGGCGTCGAACTGTACAAGTCTCTGGTATTTCCGTTGCTCTTGAAACGAGTTGCAGTGACGATATCAATAATTAGTCGGACGATCGTTTTCATTTCCGAACAAAGAGTACAATTAATATCCAGAACACTTCTCGCCCCCCTCGGACCGTTAAAGGACGATCGAAAAATTAAGTCTCGCGTGTCGGCAAGCCTCGGTATTCGTTTCTTTCCGTTAAACACGATTCCGTCGCACAAATAAATCTCAGCTATTATCGCATCGAGACATACGTGTACCGAGACGAGCGCGAATGCATCGACGAACGTTTCGTTCGATGGAGAAGAACGAAAAGTTTCGAGGGAAATTTTTCTTCGCGTCGACTGGCTTCGCGAGATCCGCGCTTTCTCGAAGTTCGCGGGGCGCGATTCCAAATCGAAACGGCGATACACCGCGGCAAGAAAAATATTCCCGAGGCACCCGGGTCGGCGTTGAAACTTCGCCGACGATAAACCATGCCACGAAACACGATTCATGACGGTTGTTATCATTGATCTGGCCGAAATTCGCCGCGACGCGACGCGTCGAGTTACCCCAGGCCGGGGAGCTTTCAGTGACAGGATCAAGGAATGACTCTTGGAACAGCTGCCGGTAAATTTGCATACGTTTCCGAGAGTGCGCCGGAAGTACCGAATTACGCGAGTTATTGCGATCCTCCAACGAATAACCGGTCCTTCGTGACTGTCGTTTCAATAGGAATGCAGATAGCCCCGTTTCTCGGCAGGGCGTAGGGGCGATGATTTTAAGGGTTCCCTGAGGTGGGTCGTGAGGGAAATGAGAATTTGGAAGATCGAGTGTATATCATTTTGTCGTTTCTATTCATAACGAATATACGTAATCTGTCTCTACGTCATTTTGGTATTCGTATTATCTTTGCTGTCCTGTTATTACACTCGCAATCGAATTAAGGGACGACTATATTTCTACAGAAAAATTGTTGATAGTCGAACTATTGTAACTTCGTGGGAAAGAAATTACACGACAGTCTGTCTGGTCACGTTTTAATATCTCATAATCCCTCATAACTCTGAATTGAATTTTTTCGAACACCGTGCAATGAATGATCATAAACTTCCGTTTCAGTGTGTACATGTTGGACGATAAATAATATTATATTGTTACGAATTCGAACGATACTTGTTCGTGTAATTGCCTACACGTTTAAGACGGTACACATTTTTTCCTTGAAACATTCGTCTTATCTATTTTCCCGTCTATGGACAAAGAGCAGACTTCCATGCTTCCTTGGGGTCACTCTTTTTCTCGGGATCAGCCACCGACCAACCCCTGAGAGAGTGTAAGATGGCCGTAAACACCTACTCTAAGCTCGTCTAGGCTTTACCCACCATAAATCTGAATGAGCAAGCGTGCCTCGTTGGGTAAATCGTGACCTATAAATGGAAGTATCCATATCTGTCAAGAGCAACGTTCCTGACGTATTTTCTTTGCAGCCGTCGGGCGAAATTTCCATTATTAAACATTCACTTAGTCCCCACTTGCTGCGGATTGTTGCTAGCATGCTTTTCTCCATTGGAAATATTTCTGCGGAGGGAATTCGGATCTGTAAATAAATCTGGCGGATACGCAAATTTCTTTCTTTGCCTCAAGCATATTGACTGACTGGCTATTAAGTTTCCATCAGTGACAAGTTTAGTTCGATATGCAAAATGGGAATCGCAAAGAATTAAAGGAAATGGAGGAAAATTGGATATTTCGATACAATATTTTTCAACGGAAGGACAACTCTAATTGAATCTCTTTTTCGCCGCTTGCGTTCGTTTATTCGTTTCGGCCAAAGAAAGAATAATAAATGAATAGATCCTCGACTAGAAATATGCAACAAATATCCGCTCGCTCGTTTTTCTACCGCAAAGGCAGAGTTGAATAACAATCGCTAACCAGTGACCATTATACAATGCTACCCCCCGCCACGCGAGAAGATCAAAAGGATAGATTGTAATTACGATGCAGTACTTGTACAGGGAATGCGTTTGAAGGAACACGTTACCATCAAATGTGCTATTTCGGTTGGTATGAGCAGTTAATTAAATCGACTGTCAGACAGAGTTGCGAAAACTATTCCATTGAAATCAATAATCAGCATTTCGTTTAAATAATTCGAATTCTGTTGGTGTTTGACGCTTTGCGTAAGTTCACGGGGCACTAATTCATTTTGTTATCGCTCGATCGGATTGGCCGATTAATTAAGTTTCCACTAATATTTTTAATTTCAACGGAACACTATCATTCTTCGTTTCCGATATTTTTATGCATTTCATATGAGTTCAATGCGTTCGAGTAATTATTTCTTCAATACCGTGATACTGCAGGAAACATTTTTCGCTAAATTGCTAAATTTCGTTCGAAAAATTGTCGATACTTTAACTGCTGTCGCTTCGCGAACAAAAATCGTAATACAGTCTACCTGGAATCGTTTTGAGGGTCGAGGCATCCGCTGTCGCATCTCTTGATTGAATTTTTTCGAAGACCGTTTCATACGAGAAAACGGAGCGGCGAACTGAATTGCGGTTTTCTTGCACGAATATCATTCAAAATCGAACGCACCGGCGACCTTGGAAAAATGTTGTTCTCCACAAAAATTACGAACGCATAGATCGACGTCAACTCGTTACAACGACCACTCGAAAATTGATGCAGTTACGACTTTTGTCGCCCAATTTGATCGCTCATTGAACGGAATTGTTCCGTCCTTAGAATAACCTACAGTTTTCCATTCCGTTTACTAATGCAAAAGTGTCGTCGAGCGAATTCAATTCCGGCACATCAAAGTACACGACAACACGAGTCGATTCGTCCCGTGAATTTCGCGGCGCGCGACTCTGTCAGGGAATTTCGCGGGGAGTTTCGTGCATCCAAATAGGTCAGGTAAATCGATTTTCCAAAAAGATTTTCACGCGAACGTACACGTTCGGTTTAACGGTATTACCTGCGGCGTGTATGCACGTCTGGCGTCACGATTCGACACGTATCGCCGGTTCGAAATAGCAACGGGGTTCGGAGAAATCGTGATTTGTCATTTCGGCGTACATTTTGTTCATATTTATATGCACAAGTGTGCATAGATTGGTTGGCGTGTAGAATGACGAGCGGCAGAGACAACGTTTCAAGCGGTGCCTCTTGGAAGAACGGCGACGCATGCACGAGCGCATTGTGTTGCACATACGTGTCGACGCGAGAGCGGGGATCGTTTCAAGAGCACGATGAATCGTCCCACCTCGGAGTAACGAAGATATAAATAGCTAATGAGCAGTTAAAAGGGGCGAAAAACGACCAAAGGGAGAGCTAATGACTATTCCGTGGTTGTCAGCTATTAATGTGTAAATCGTTACAAGCTCCGAGCTTTCCCGAGAGCACCAGGACGTTTTAGATACAACGCATTCGGCACGCTCTCGCATATTTGATCGCGCGATCGTTTAAACTTATATTTCGAGTGATTGTGCGTAATGGATTAGGAGGGGGGGATTTCTTTCTTTACGATGCGTTTCGTGTGGATGTATTGCGCGGAGGTTTCGATACATTGTTGAATATGCTTCAACCAGATTTATTATTACTTGTCCAATTGAACGATTTTCGCAATTGTCAAATTCTTATGTTAACTTAATTTACGATTATTCCTCTGTTATATTTTCTGCAAATTAATATTTATTATCTTAATCGATCGGAGCTCGACGAATTTTTTCCGGTGATATTAAAAATTCGTATTGCCAACATCGTCATTTAACACCATTTTCATTACGTTAATCAACTTAACTCCTTACTGTTCGTGTCTCACTCGGGCGCTCACGCTCTTTATAAGTGGTTCATTTGCTTCAGTCGTCAAAGTGGGTGATTATAGTCGATGGTGCCTCATCTGGAGAGATGCATTCAATACCGTTAACACTTCCTGCTATACGTGTAACAGTTTAGTTACCATGTTTAGTTACTGCGACTATTATTTCCATTCATACGAATATGTGGGATTGGAAGTTTTAGGGGAAATTAAGGCGGTGCAAGTGTAGTACGATTGGTAACAGGAATACATATATTTATTAAACAGTTTCTACACTAGTCCACACTCTGTTACTCTATTCTATTCTACGCTGTTCTACTCCACGATCTACACTACTCCGCTGTTGATTCTACTCTACCTATTGCCATTCATAGAACCACTCGTCTTCAGTCATTCCCGTCTTTATCTCTCTCTCTCTCTCACGTCCTTAAAAACATAGAAAACAGGGGACACGGGTCTGCAGGCCATCGTTGCACGCCTGCGGACCAGCTGTGTCCCAGGTAGCCCGGTCAAAGACGACCCATGCCCGGTCGTTGGGCGCTTCGCACTCCTACAAATATGTATGTTAAATCTATCTATCAATTATTTTTGCTGACGAAAAATGAAATGTGGAGCCGAGGAGTGAATACATTATTAAACTACGTGTAGCACATGTAAAATATAAATGTGGTTAAAAATTCCTTTCATTCTGTTTCTCTAATAATTTGCGCTTCTTTTAAGTACCTCGTCGAAAATAGAAATATCGTACGACGGTACTGCACAATTTTCCCCCAAAATTCCATTGTGATCAAAATAAAAATTACGGAACTAAAGAAATAAAGTGACCCACTGTTAAATAAATTACAGTAATGTCTGTCAAACTACTCTGTCATTGGAAGACAATCAAAATTGACCCGACTTCATTTTTCAACAAGGAACCACTCAATTTTGTTTGATCCCCGTTTCTTTTCCCTCTGAGTAATTTTTCGGAGCATTAATCAAACACCTCTCAACACCACCAATTTCGCTCGCAATCGAGGGAAACAGAACGAATGGGTTCGAAGGGGGTTGAACGTTCGGCAGAAGGGAAGAGAAAGAAATGTACACGAAACTGGTCGGCCCATTGGCATTCCACAGGCGATGTATCGATATGGATCGTGGGGAACGGAAAAATATGCCTCGTTTAATATCGTTTCGACGTGTCCCGAGTGCAAAACCGTCTATAAATATCGAGCCACCCCTGTTTCAACGTACGCCTGACCATTTTGCTAAAGACTAAGGGCTATCGTATCTGTGTTACGTTGCTTCCTACTACATTCCGTGTTACACGGAGTTTGGCAATGTGTTGAACAGTACATGACACGTTGCAGCAAATGTTTGCAGTAAAATGTGTTATCACGTTAAACAGAGTAAAAGTTTGCGATGTTAACATATTTCTGTAGGCTTACAGTTGATCGTATATTGGACGATACGTTGAAGAACATTTTTAATACTTCTAGTAAAAGTTTATAAAAGAATGTTAATTAAATGTTCTACAAACTTTTGTAATAAATGTTGCGCAGATAGTGGTTTAATAATGTAAACATTGGGGCAGTCACGAAATAGAGCAATTCAATAAAGTGAGAACAATCATATCTTAGATTTTATGTACAACTTTTTTCTAAAACAGAATAACCTTTTAGAATGTGTTGCACAAAATAATACAGAAAATATTCTAGCGTTAAACTGAAAACGTTTGTATTAAATGAATTTTATTGACATCCGCCGAATTCCTGGCAACTCTTGACAATAATGATCATATCTCAAGGATTATTAGTTTGTAATGGTTGCACGGTTATTCCAATATTTAATCGTCATTCAGGATGCTCGTTGCGTTAACATAGACCAGCGATAATCCTTGTCTCAGCGTGTATTAATCAACTCTGATATTAGTTATGCCAATGGTAAATGATTATCCATGGTAATATAATCGCATGACTGCCTAATAGTTGTTCGCGATAGTATGACAGGTGCAGCAGCCTAGCATTTAGATTCCATTCTATTTACACCTAATTTATATTGTACAATGTTATACATTAATTACAAAATTCCGCAACTCATATATTCACATATTCAATGATCAAAATTTATCTGCGAACATTGAACTAATGGAAAAATAATATTGTGCAAAATATGTGGGACATTATAAAATATTGTCGATTATAATACTTGTGAGTGAATCGTGTGAACATTAAAATTGCGAGTTTATTGGAAATCGTATTTCGATTCGAAATTGTCAATTAGCGGTTCGCGTTCTACATCGAACTGCAGGACGAAGAGAATGGGTATCAATTAATTTTACATTCGTTTATTTCGCGAGTTGTGTGGCACGGTGGCAAAATGTACTTACCGCCACACAGAAATTTAGTATCGTGACTGAAGTGCATACGTGTCGACCTACTTAGTACGTTTCCGTAATTGGAGAGTTCGCGCCGTCTTGCTCGCGAACAGAAAAAAAATGTGAGCCGTGGGGCTGAAAATATCAGTGCACCTTTTGGTTAATCGACTTGTATTTGTAATTCTCTTGGGGACATAATTATCTCGTCGTAGAAAACCGTCGAAGTCACTGATTCTTGAGAGTACATTTTTTAATAACATAAAAGTATGGAAGTAAATAATATATTAATATATATGTAAGGTGTTCTGCGACATAATTTTATTGCAAGCCACTTCTTGTACACATTGAATGAGAAATATTAATTTAAACTGTTTCTCATTTCCGAAGAAATTGATGATCGATTACAAAGATTCTATGAATCTATAAATAAAGAGATCAAGAATGTCACAAGTATTGTAGTATAATTTTTTCGAAATTAATATAAACTTAATATCACTACATTATTTAATTGAACTCCATTTACATTTATCAGATTGCCCAAATAATCTGAATAGTATATCAAGGATCAATTTGCTATCAATGTTATCCACTAATGGGTAACACGATCTTCATAATTTATAACTAAATTATGATATTGATTTACTTGACTACAAAGTAACGCGTTAATTCGATACAATGCCTTTGTAGTTCGACACACGGTATCCACAGAGTACCTAACAGGATATCTCTGCGCGTTATATGAAATCTACAGTTTATCATCAATGAAACTTTGTACCATTAATATTCAATTTGTTTCGAATTTATCAACGAATAGAATCCATAATATAGCACTAATAATAGGGATTATTTGTAAATCACTTGCCATGAAGCGTTTTAGTGAATCGCTCAAACATACATCACACAGCAAGCGAAAGCAGGATCCGTTGTCAGTGATATAACCGCGCAAGTGGTCAGACATCAAGTGTATGCCGGCTGACGCGTTGAAAATGTAATTCGATATCAACAACAGTGGCATTATAATGAGAATGTCAACCGGTATCGCTCTTCTGTAATCAGTATTTAGTGTTTAACATTTCCCTTCTTTGCATTTGGATGGGTATGCACCAGTTCGTTTGTCACTGGATAAATGATATAATTAAATTTCAAGAGTCGCTGTTTCTCGTGTACTAAATTTCGAACGGGGTACCATTTGTATTGTTATGATATATAATATTCGAAACTAATAAATACATAGTTAAATAATTAATATTTTGGATACCTAACACCTAATTATTCAAGTCAAGCTGTTACCTGTAATTTATGATTTGCGGTGCTAATCCACACATGCGTATAGGCATTTTCGTCAATGATATTACCAAGTCCATAGATATGGAAACTCGCGTACTTTTGTCCAGAAGCCTGTGAAACACCTTTTCATTTATCCATTTATCGTCAAATGTCCAGTCACTTAACAGAATCATCCGGGCGAGAAATTTTGATTCTCGATTATTTGCTCGCAGCTTAATGGCGCACGAACGATACGGTAAATTGATAAAACAGTGAGCCACAGGCGCACACAAGCTAAAGCCCCATCTATGGAATTTATGGAATTTCGATTAAGTTGGGATAGGGTTTCGGGACTGAAAATTTTAATTAAAACGGTCGAGCGGGTCTCGCGGCTCGCAATTCTTCCACTTTTGCGTTTCGAGTCGCAACCAAAGTGTGAACAAAGAGAAAATCAATAAATATCTCGTATGTGCACACGCCGGCTATTGTTCGGGGCTTTTGCTCACGCAATTTTCACCGGAATTCCTGCGAGACCGAGGCGGATACCGACTAGGGAAAACAGAAAGATGGCTGCATAAGATGAAAATCAATAAGAAGATTCTGCTTTCGACGGTGCACGAGCACACGATTTATCTCATCTTTCTTCGTATCATAATACTGCCAGCTTATAGATTAGTAACTCCCGTCTTTCTCTTTACATTTTGTTCGATTCGTTTTATATTTTGCACAGTTGATATATTTTCAAATTATAGATACTTTTCCACTCTTATTGCCGGAGATTCGAAAACTTTCGAAGCCACGGGCAATTATTTTCAGTTAATTTTTCTCGCCTTCGCAGCTTCGCGTGAATGTTCCCGTCAGTTTTCACGCGTGTCCCACAAATTCTGACAGTTAACATTTTTGATACTCCCGTCTAGTTATACGCGAAAAACACGGAGGAACGTTGCGCTGTTTTCTAGCTCAGAGTTCTATGGTCTTGCCGTTCCAGCGCAATTTTTTTAAACGGGACAACATTTTTTTCGGATAAACTATATCCCCTTCGTGGTACGGGAAATCGGATGAATACATGTTCCTCGATTTTTCGTTACTTTTATACCGTCGGTTTAGAAAGCTGAGGCAAAGTTAAAATTCTCCTATTGCCAGGGATTTTCGAAACAAACGAAATGTACACGTTCCGGCCGTTTCGTTCGCCGTTAGTCGCCCCCTTGAAAAAACGGACTGAAACGTTCATTACTGTTTTTCATTAATCGATTCGGTTCAATCGCACCGTGCGCATTCGGTGGCCGCACGGTTTCGACTATGAATATCCCCGATTCTCCGTTCCGCGAAAACGCGTCGATGAATAAGGCGCCTTTCACTTCGGGCATCGTTCGTTTCACCGAATTGATTCGCCTATCCAGAAACTTCATTTACAAATGACTATATTATACTAACAGTGATTGAGTCGAAATCGTTTGTGTTTTCACCTGCCAGTATACGTTCGTTCTCGTACGGGCTGGTCCCTGCCACCGTTGTTTACGGTTTTGCAGACAAAACACTGGGCCGATCCTGCGTGATATACGCGTGCAAACACGCGCGCATGTATGCACAATAGTGACGGGCAACGGGTTTGTGTACACGCAGGTCGGAGAAGGAGATCGATCACGTTAAAATGAGCCTGCTGGGCTTCACACTGTTGCTCATAGCTGTTGGACTATTGGCGGTTCTAATTGCGGGGGTGTTAATGTTGCAGGGCACCATCGGCAATGGGGGGAGGTTTTCTGAGATACATTTGAATGCTCTACCAACGTCGCGTTTGGTTGTTTATGGCACGCGACGCTTGTGTGCCTTGTTTTCTTTGGAAGAGCTGTACTTTTTATTCGTGCGAGATTAGGTGGAAAATGTGTGTAAATTGGTGAATAGAAATTGGCTGGGCGAGGAGTTGTTTAGAATTGGAAATGCGAGAGGCAGTGGACGGTAGAGTCTAGTAGTATGTGTCGGCGATGGTCAGACGCTTATTCCATATTAGTATTTAGTGCCAATCTAAGTTATTTTGATTGGTTTTCATGAATTCATTTGTAATACAAATTTTGGTACCGTACATATTTAAGTGCGAGTGTGTTGTGTTGATGGAAGGCAGCGGGGGAGAAATTAAAATGCAACGATTTGTAAATATAGAATAAGAGGGCAATATTTTCTTTCCATAGGAATATGCATAATTGTCAATGAAATTTCATATTATATCCCGTATTAACTAATCATTTAGAAGTTTCTAAACGCGTTGCAGAATATTCACATAGTTTCCTAAAGCGTTTTAATTATTTCTATAAAAATTCTCCTATCAAGAACATGCATCTTCTATACGTATCTCCGGCAATATGTAACGTATTATATTCCAAGCAGTGCTCGGGAGTACTTGGCCGCCTGATCGAATCATAAAATCGGCCGTAAAGCCATGAAATAGGTCATTTTGGAGGATCTATTAGAAACTGATCTAGCCTGTGCAAATGACGCGGTACTTCAAAAACATTATTGCCCGTTTCCCTTGAAACTGTTTGGCCACGGTTCCATAATTCCGTTCACCATGCTCGGCTCACTTCCATCCGAACCTTTATCCGTTTATGACTTGCAGACTATTTGCCGAACACCTCTCTCGAAGATATGATTTTTCCGCTCCCGACAGGCGTGTTCACGTATTTGTTCTTCGCTGCGGCTACCATCGAATCCGAACGAAGCTCTCTTTTCGTTCGAGCCGCGGTGCACCGGCTCGAAACATCGTTTCCACGCGCGCGTATTCCCGAGAGGCGCGTCGCGAAACGCGCGAGTTAGTTCTTCGCGGTTTCTCGCCGCGTTGAAACTTTCCCAGGCGGACGGCGCGTCCGCGATTAGCGAGAACTTGCCGAAAGAATTATTCTGCATTCGCTTCCGGTACCTGTTGAGCGCGCGCCGCGCGTTCACGCCTCATTCGTGAACGCTAATGGTAAAAATCAAGTCGAACCGCAACTTCGACTCGTCTGCTTTGTGCTTAACGCCAGAACTTCCGGCACGGTCGGGAACATTCGTTTCCCCTTTGAGCGAGAACTTCCGATGAAACGACTCGACCGGTCGCGCGTGCCGGTTCTTTTCCTTTTAATTGGGTCGTGATACAATTTTGTTATTAGAGCGAACACGTTATAGCGTTCGGTAGGTATAGTTGAATTTAAAAATCGCCCGGTTCGGGATGATGTTCAAAGTTGTTTTATATTTTCTTGTCTGTTTTTTATTGGCATTTGTGTGCGCAGGAAAGTTTGTCGATGGATGCATACGCCCCCTTTGACGGATACCACTGGCTCATTTAATTGGACGGATGTTTCTGATAGATTTTAAGTGCTTTTTGGGGCAAATTGGTTTCAGAGCGACCCTTGTGCTCGTTGAACGTTTTATAAGTGATATTGTGTATCGTTTCCTTTTTGAGGGGGACCCCGCAGTAGACGAATTTTTCTTTTGATTTATTTCTCTTCTGATTTTAAGATGAATTGTTTCCGCGGATATAAAATAATAGACGGAGATAATGAATTTCTCATATAGACAATCTGTTTTCTTTATTATAAAACGATTTACGATGGTTCAAGGGTTGCGTTGCAATATGAATGAATTAATAAGGTAATACAATTTTTTGAACAAACGCATAGCACGGAAATCATTTTAATTGAATGCCTCTTAAACGCATTCGCGAAAATTTCCTCGAATGTTAGTAAAAATAGAAGAACAATAACTTATAAAAGGAAAACGTTTCCGCTGCTACTCCGTATGATTACAGAAAATAATAATTTCCTACACAAGCAACAATATAAGTCATTTCAAGCATAGAAGAGTTAATTAGAACGAAGCAGCTGCAATGAAAGGTGATCAGTTTTGTTCTAGCAGTTTCCCTCTACCCTCTATCAGTTTCGATTACCTTTTGCTTCGAATCATGCGTTTCGTTTGCCTTTTATTATCGTTCACGGCCGAATCGCATCAACGTTTAAACTTTCCATTTTCTCGATCGTAAGTGGCGTACCGGGGTCGTTCATTAAATCCTGGTTGTTAAAAAGCGTCGAGGGGGCACTAGAATATTTTACAAGGCGTACAGGGTGTTTGAATATTCCTTTAAAATTAGCATTCGTTGACTAGGAAACTTTGTTACTCGCCAACCCCCGTATATTTCCACGCCCGTGCCGTTTAATGGTATGCTTTCAATTAAATTTAAAATTGAATAACCCTCCAGCTGAATACAGTCTGATCGTTTCTCACAGTTTTCCATTTAAACAAATTCTGATCAAAGCCATGTTTATATTACCCTTCTACTTTTACTGTATATGCGCCCTGAACCATCCATTATTCCGAATGTAAAACTATTAGACACCCTTGGCAATTCAACGGTTAAAAGAAGATCCTTCAGAGACTGGAATAATGACCCGATTTTGTTGCAATTAAAACAATTCTACAATCTCGGTTCTCCTCAAGTAGTTATTTAATTGAAACCTCTCGCAATCATCCGTTCGTTTATTAACAAATAAGTAATTCTACGTCGAAACAATCGTGGCCAATACGAATAATATAGCCACGTACAAAAATTCACTCCTAAAATGATTGACGCCGAATTGAAATGTGCAACAATTGTTAATGTTCACCCGAGAAATGTTTGTTCTCCAATTACGTTAGTCTAGCTGCGCTCGAAACAAGGAGGCAGCATCGTTCAATGGGGAGCAGAGTTTAAGCAGCAGATTGTTGTTGCACGATTTTCATGTTGTTCAGCCGGTTTCGTAGCTGGTCGACGGCAGTTGGAACGGTTAATCGAATCGGACGCTGGCAAAGCCGTGGCGGATAAAGTCGAGTTGAACAAGCGACCTGTCCACGTGTATCTAAACACGACGCTGTTTGCCGGCTCGTTCTATCCGTCAGCTTGTTTTCCGCGTCGTCGACTCATATCGCGGGGAACTAGTTTTCTGACCGCGTGCTCGACCAATAGTTGACGAAACAACGAGCTGTTTGCCGTGAATCGCTCGCGATGCTATTAAGGCTGATTGAACGTAATGGAAATTGGCGCGGAAGTTTCGAGCACCGATCGACTGGCGGCTGTTTGTTTGGTAATTATTGGCAGGACCGTTTTGTTAGAAATAATATCTTCCCATCGTTTTCGTAACGCGGATTTATTGAGAACAATGGAAAAGTACTTCTCGGAGCAGACGTATGACAACTTGTTGTATCTGTAGAAAAATGTTTCCGGTATGAACGTAAGTTTTTGTTAAGTTGCTTTCGAGCAACGTTTGAATCAATTTGTTTGGTAAAGCAAGGATACGAATTTTTAAGCCAAGATTAGATGTTAAGGTTGGCTGTAATTGTTGCAGGATTATCTCGATACGTACATGTTATAACATTATTAGTCTTAGCTTCATCGAGGGAACGTTGTATAAAACGCATTTCATATACCACTAATCTCTGAAGGAACATAATTTCCTGCAAAATCTGAGCGTTTTTATAACGATATATCATAGGCGTAAAATGTTTCAAATAACAAAGAAATAATGTATTTATATGGATGTTTAAATCGAATGTAAAATAACATCGTTTCAGATATTTCCGATAAATGTTTGTGCAATAATATTTAGCTTTCAGTAGTTACTTTCTGTCTTTATTCTGCACAAAATTTGTCCATGTATTATACGCATTTACTGTCTATCTTATTCTATTATAATACATTACCTTCCTTCATATTTTTCTATCCTTCGTCCGTTTACTTCAAAATAAAAGGAAGTAAGGGGCTTAGCGATCAGTCTCCAATTTCATTTTTCCAATTCCAAATCAATTATTTACTCCTCCATTCGGGTTTTCTTTGCCGGTACGTTGTACAGAATTCTGTTGCTGCGACAGGAACGGCTGGCAATCCAAGGATCCCGTTGATACCATTATGAGATTATCAGTGCGTGAGTTTCGTTATCAGCAGCCTTATTTCCACAGGAGTTTCGCTATCCGTAACGCGATTCTTCGACGAAAAAGGGTTTCCCGTGAACAGATTACAGTTTTGGATGTTTCTTCATTCCTTTTCATTTATTTCCTGTTTTCCATCGAACAACCGTGAAATCGCTAAAACCATATTCTTTATTTTCGCTGCGGCGATAATTATCTTGCGAAACCTTTTGCTAAACGATGATCGAAATAATATTCACGGTTTCGAGTTGAAAAATAATTCTGCGATACTAATTGCGAAGTAAGGCTAAAATTCTTTGAAAAAGTTCTTGCACAAAATTAAATATATTAGTGCGCGTTAGTAAACTAAAATGATTGCGATAGATGGAATTAATAAGTTGATTATATCAAGGAAATATTATTAATGGGATAACATTAAAGTGAGGATAGGTATATCGTGTTTAATAAGAAAAGAACATTTTTAGATGCTGAGCACAGGTTGCGCAGATTGTTCTCGGTTGATCCTGTCTGCACAGTAAATCACGGGTTTCGCGCAGAGACTAATGTTTAAAATTATGGCCTTCCGAACATGTGGGCTGTCGTCTGCTCGATGCTTTGAAAAATAGAGAACCGTGTTCCCGAGCAAACAGGAAACCAGGGGAAAGCGTGCGGTAAACAACGGAGAACAAATAGTACCTTCGTTCTTATAAAGAACGAGTAATTCGCTATCTATCGTTCCGATTTTCGAGTATCGAAGTGTTTGTTGTACAAAATTTTAATCATGTTGTCGTGAAATTTATCGACAAGAACTAAAATAGAGTTTCCGGGCATGGTCGTTTAATAATACTGCCAATAAATTTGTGGAAAACTCTTGGCAATAACATAAAACATAAAACATATGACAGATTTATTGTTTTTCACGCTTCCGCGCTCAACATCGTTAACAAAGTAAAAATAAAGATAATGTAGAAGTTATTTTTCGTAAACCCCACGTAGTTTGGGAATAGAGGACAGGTGATGTAATAAGACTTCAGTTACTCTCATTAAAACACTAGCTTTATTATAAATACGTCGACACACGACGTTACTCAAACACACGATACTTTTCACTACGCTCTGGTTCAACTCTTACTTCGCTCTCACTTAGCTCTCCCTCATTCATTCTTTATATTCTTTAACTCTTAGTTTCTCTTTCATTCTATTCCTCATTTGCTCTCACTCATTTAGGACACACCCCCGCAGTCATTCCTCGGTGGTGGTCGGTCCCGACCACCCGAACCCTTGGGCCGCTGTACCCCCCATACGCACGGCCTTCTCAAGTACTCAGCTCCGAACGTACCTTTCATACATCGCAATCGTTCTAAACAGTCACGCAGTATTTCCAATCCTACAATAATTATTAAATGTTCACGGGTTTGATAATATTTTTCTCATTGGTATAAAGCGTATCTGCACTGCAATATTAAATATGTGCATTTGCGCATCGATTTTTCTCATTTTAATCCGACAGAACGTTAATTTACATTTCGTAATGACATGGACGAACGGTGTAGCGATAATTAAGTAGTTTAAGTCTTAAATTAATTTCCCGGTTAAATCTAGCCAGTTATTGTGGAATTGCACCGGTTATCTTTGATCAGTTTGTTAAAGAACGGTGCAAAGAAGTTCGCTACTTTTCAAACGGATGAAAGTTTAATTAAATGTTAAGTAAATAGGCCAGGTAGGCCACTTTTCGACCCACTCGTAATTAATTCGCGATAAGATTCGCGAGCGGAGCTCGAGATAACTGCAAGATTATATCGTCGACGAAGACAGACGCAAATTAATATAGCAGGAAGTCAAACAATTTTGGAATCCGCGCGAATTCTTTACGATCTTGCAAGATTTATTAATTTAGAGAGATTATTATATGTATAAAATGCATTCAAGTATAAGCATTTCTGACAGATGAAATATTTATTAACTCCCAATGCTGCAATGTCTTTTATTAAAATTAACATTCCTCTCGGGTAATATTTCTCAATTGCGTGTCCCTTACTGAGACGTATACGCAACAGTACGAAGTTTTCACAGATATTACCTAACTGTGATCCAGGTTGACGTCTATGAGATTGATTTAGAAATATCATCCGGCAGATTCAATTTTATTTGAAACATATATTGCAGGTTTTTCTGACAGGGCACTTCTGTCAGATTCTATGTTATATCCACAGAAACATAGATGCTTCTCGGCATCGTCGTGCCATTTTTACAAGCAGCAATACAACCTTGTGATCAAAAGGTATCCGGAATTTCTGATTTAAACGAACCGCCCTTGAGATATTGACAAAATCATTTTTTTTCTTCTAACTTGGTACTTAGAATATCTGTCAGTCGTTTGCATCTCACTTTTGAGCCCAATCTGTCAGACAGTTTGCGCGCAATAGCCTTGCGAACGAGTCATTGTTCGGTGTACTCGGCGAATTTCGCTATCGATTTCGCTTTCACCGCGACAGTGCACCGGCTCGCCCATTTAATCTTGTACGCGACTATTTCACCAAAAACAACGTCAATAACGTTCCGCGAGCACCGTATTCACCTGACGTGGCACCGTGCGACTTTTTCCTCTTCCCGCGACTCAAGTTACCGCTTCGCGGAAAGCGTTTTCAGACGATTGAGGCGATGAAGGAGAATTCGCGGAAGGAGCCGAAGACGATTCCAGAATCGGCCTATGAAAAGTGTTTCGAAGATTGGAAGAAGCGTCGGAATGGGTGCATTGTTTGCGTTGGAGATTACTTCGAAGGGAATAAAACACTATCGATGAATAATTGAACCGTTTTCGTTTCATCGACAAATGCCGATGTGCTTTTCGAGTTACACGAAATGACTCGATATTACAATCGTTCTCTACAATTTGTCTATTCGATATTCCCTAGCGCAAAAAGCGCACCAAGAGTGTGCGAACTTCATAAACGGTGTTTTTACGTAATACGCGGTTTCGATGCTACCATCGGATGCAACGAGATCCTTGGTATACGGAGGTCGTAAGTCTCCGTTTCGAATTCCTTCGACACCGTCGCGCACGTATGACCCAACGACCGTTTAAGGAGATAGGGCTGATATATTGAATAACCGCTCGTTTAACGTGACGAATGATAACCATGTAATTACTATTAACAAATTAATGATAATGATAATAGATAATGTTTCCCGTTTGATTTGAAGTATGCGACTACTATGGTTTCTCCTGCTTCTGAGTGAAGACAAATTAATGAACGAGAAGATGATCTACTTTGACTTGCACTTTTGGGAAAAAGACAGAGACCTGAAGAAGGAGAGGATACTGCTTCTCCTTTTCAGTGTGCTGGGTAGGACCCTGTCTTGGACTCTGTCCTAGACTGTCTTAGACTGACTTCCACGTCGAATGTGCTCCAGCACATCGACTCGGAAGTGTGTTTTAGGCACGCTGATTGGACATTAGAAAAAATGACTAATTTCCAATCAGCGTGTTTTCAAGGTGTGCTCGCACCCTTCCTTAGCGCCCGAAGCGCGTTTCCTGAAGGGAGGGGGTGCGTCCTTAAACGTTGCAAATTATTTGGTAACGCCACGGAATTTCCACCGGGGTCCTAGAGCTTGACCTGGTCGTGCCTGCTGGGTCCCAGCTGCGAGGCCCTTGTGGAAACTCACGTTTATGACGCATGCAATTAACTGTTGAGGTCGTATATGCTTAATTTCCTACACCTCGACGGATTATAGAATAAAACGACTTCCTCAAAAACAGTTCTATTACTTCCGCGTCATAAGCGCCCTAACAATCTGCGCGTCGAAGGTTGTTCTTTGTGCTGATTGCTAGCCGTATTTTTATGGGGGTAGCCATTTATTTCTCGTGTGGGTTCCGCGGGTTTGCCGCGTAGCAAACGGAATAATCAATTTTTACGTACGTACGAAGACGTACCAATTACACAAGAGGGTGCCGCAATTAAATCTCGAACGCGAAAGCATCGAATTTCAGCCGGTATTCCGATTAATATTTCGCACCGAAGATCGCCCACCATCGCCTCCAATTCACGTCACCTCCACGCCCACGTCTGTTGCGCATCTCTCTCATTTCTCCCCGCGATACAAGTCCGGACCCGAAATTCCACTTCTCACGCGTTAATCACCTCTCGCGGGGCGAAACGGTAAGCGGAATGGGCACGTTCGCGAACGTGGGCGACGTCAGTCGCGGTGGTTCGAGCCGTCAAAAAGCGACGCGGCTGGGGTGCAACTGACTTTCCTCCCCGGCGAATAACTCGGTTAATTACTCAGGACGATTCCGCGCGGCGGTGCTCGATAAATCTGATTTGCTCCAGCGGCTCGGTCAATCGTTCTCGCGCACGAGTGCCTTTCAGCCGCGTACGGCGTTTCTGCCGGTAATGGCGACACCCATGCGTGGGAGGATTACCTTTGTCTCGAATTTTCGAATCGAGTCGACGGCCAACTGTCTATTGCCAATTGCGTTCCGATCGAGCCCCTTCGCTTCTCGAATTTTCGTCGGCTTTCATTTTCAGCTCGCGCTCTATCAATTCGTTTCGTTGCCGCGCCTGTTCCGTGGATCGTATGCTGCGCTCGAGAATTCGATTCGTTGATCGTTTGACGGACGAAGGAAGAATTGCTGGCTGTATTGTAGGGATATTTGTCAAACGGGTTTTTCGAAAATTATTAACAATTAAGGGGAAGGAATGGAAGTACTTTTTGAGACGGAGAGAATTACGTTGTGGTTACCTTGCAGTATACAGTGCATTATAAATTATTAATTGTAGGCTATATATTCTGTCGAAAGTTATCGCTAAGAGTTAGCTTAACTTAACGACAACTTGCTGACCGCGTTAATGAAGAAAAGCGGCTGGAAATATTTATGGCGTTTGCAGGCGGCTAATCAGTCGTTAATGTCAGCATTAATATTTTTCTGAATAATTGGTCACCGCGTTTAGAGCGTGCGACACAACTTTTCTAAGTTTCTCATACAACTCCGATCGTTGTCACATCGGAGGAGGCATTCTCCGCGGTGGATCAATATTTCCGGCTAGTAAGGACCGCCAAGGCCTTCGAAACAATGCAGGGCTCCTCCTCATCGTTAATGCAAATACGAAATATAAATGATTCTAATTTAAATATATACAGGGGTGGCACATTAATAACAGACGCATAGAAACCTAATTAACATCGCATAGAAATGATCGACAAATTGTCAACCAATTGCTGGCACGATGAACCGTAATATTTTAATTACTTCAAGGCAAAACATTCAGTACGCATGAATAAACAATGTACGTTACTTCTACATATCCGTCCGTGAGCCATTAATAAAACGCGACGCAGGATCCACCGAAATCACCGATTCAAGAGGGGTCCATCTCGTTTTAAAATGTCACCGCCAAATACCCTCGCCAAATACCTAACATTCTGCTTCGCCCCTCATTGTCGAGCCATGCCCTGCATCCAACGTTAATATTTTCTGATCCCTCGTCGAACCCGGCCATTTGCATTCGACCCGTTTCCAATTTTTTCCTTTCTCTCTCTCTCTCTCTCTCCCTTTTCTCCGAACGTCAAACCACCCTCGGGCCAGTGGTGATAACAGGGACACAGAGAAGACCGTTGACCCAGAATCTCTCGTCCCGGAATCGATGGCAGGGACTGTCTTTGAAGTCGCGACAAAAAAAAAAGAAATACAGAAGAAAATAATAGAAAGAAGAAGGAAAAAAGAAACACAGAGGGAGAGATGGCGAGGGAGCGGGATGAAAGGAAGAAAGAGTTCCTCGGTGTCGTCGAACGAGAACCAACAGAGGGTCTCGTTGAAGGGTGAAAGAAAAGCAGACGAGTTGCAACCAGTCGCCGGGGGGTGGAGGACGGAGGGTTGGTGGATGGTTGGGTAGAGGGGTGCGTTGTTATCCGTTAAAATCTAGGTTACGAGTGCCGGGGCAAGCCGCGGGGGAAAATCGAACCACCGGGCTTGGACAATCGAGAGGACGAGTAACTCAGCCCATTTTTTTGTCCCCCCTACCTTCTGTCCCGTTCCCCGCTCTTATTTCGCCGGGTGTCGCTGTCTGTCTGTCTGGCTGGCACTGTTGGCCGGCTGGCGTGTCGCTCGTTATTGGCCGGGCGAAGGTGACCGGAAAACCCGAGCCGACCCCGGGGTAACGAGGAGTCGCATTCGGAAGGGTTGAGCCGTGGGCGACGGAGGGCGATACGATGGATACGTGTGGCGAAACGTCCGCGGATTTTGCGATAATGGGATTTCCCGGCGAATTTCGTATCCCTGGACGTTTCAAGGGGCGGCCGAGCATTTATAAACACGTGTAATTTTATTCGGGCGTTCAGAAGGGCGGGATTACTGGAAATATCAAGGTACAATAGGAGTGTTTCTGGTGCGAGTTAATATTTTAGTGGAATATTTGCCGCGCTTTCGGAGGGCGATATATATTGCGGCAAAGTTATTTGTTCCTGCAACGTTTACCTCGAATTTCGTGGGTCGTTGGGAAAATGTTTCGAATTTGCGAAACCGAGGAAACGATTTTTTCCTGTTCCTTTTCGTTTTAATTGCAATTTTCCGCAGCATTTTTGACTGGATGAACAAAGCGCGCTGCACTGTATCGGCAATTGATTACGGTAGTTATTTCCCCCCTCTGTGCCATTCAATACTCGCGGAAACATCTTCATTGGAATTAAAATTAAAATCAAGATTATTACACGATACGAAAGCCATTCGTTTCCCAAGCGTCGTCAATCTTTTAATTTAAGAAGAGTGTTTAATCAATACACAACCCTTAGAAAATAGAAAACCGAATCGCGCAAAGAACATTTAAGAACCGTCAAGTTTATTCATTTTACCCAAGCAGTATTAAAGTTCCCTTTCATTTATCATTCCACATAACTAATGCGCGTTGCAGCCCGTTGCCGACATTCGAACGAACGTTTTCACGAATTTATTTATTTTTTAAATCCGTTGAACGATCTAACGTACCGGTTTCGGTTTATAGCCGCCCGTTAATGAACACATTCCATTGCACAGTGTATGTACAATAGCGTCACTATTTTTAGACGTTTCCATCAAAAGCGGTCAAACGAAGCCTTTGTAAACCGAGATCAGGCTGGATTTCATTGCACGGTTTAATTTTTCATTCCCTCGGCCTTTCATTCGTCCCCGTCCACTCCATCCATGCTCCGCATGCCGGTAAATCGTTTTCATTCGCCTGGTAACCGAAGGTATCGGGATTTTTGTTCGACGAATTTGATTAATTCATACCGGCCACCTGTTCACGGCGAACAGCGGCGGAATGTAACCACGGATTTTCAATTATCCCCGTTGAAGGGCGATTCGACGAATTCGTAAATCGGATTTGTCACGTTATCGGGGTAAATCGTTTTGTAAGAAGCGTCCGTTGATTTTAATTGTCACTTGCTTCGTTGAGCGGTACGACGGAAGTGAACGTTTCAGGGTTAAACGCGTGGAAGATTATTCTCTTACTTGAGGCAAGAAAGGGCCAAGAACGATTAAGCGTGGTACTGTCAGAGTTCAAGTAACGCGGACGTACAGTGAATGGTATGGTAGTTACCATTCAAATTGAACAGCCTGAATTTTCATTTAGTGTACGAAATACAATTTCATTAGTAGTGTACCCGGAGATTAAAATGGTTCGTCTCGAAATCACGACGAATCTGTCATGCCTCATACTTCTGTCCGCAGTTCTGGAATTCTCCAATCTTTGTGGGCAGAAATTGTGCAAACATTTGTCGAGGAATCGAATGGAAACTGTACCGAAATTATTCATCGGACACTGTTTTCTCGTTTAGTCGGTTAATTAACAACGCCCAATATGCGGGGCACTAATTTCAGGATCACAATGCGGCGGCGGAAACTGGCGGTTCGATTCGACTTTCGGTTCCACGCGGTTCCGGGCAGAAAGTTTCGTCGGCCAGCAGGAATCCGCTTAACAGTAATTCTGAGCGAACGTGGCCCGTCGTATAATTCGCGTGGACGCCGTGAATTCAAGTTTTCCCGACAGGATTACGGCGAAACTTCTCACGAACGTCTTTGATTTCCGCTAATTATGTAGTGGCCTGGGCGGAGGTATTCACGAGACTTTCGTTGATCTATGAGTTCGCTAAGCCGGCTTTTTCGAGCGCAAGACGTGGCCTGCATGAATGGCAGTAGCGCTCGACTTTTCCCTCCTTATATTTGGCCTACGGAAATTCCGCTCCTTTTTTCGGAACGTTCCTCAAAGCTTCTTGTTCTGCCAGCTCAAGAATACCAGCATTGAAATTCGTTGGCTGAAATTGAAATGTCGGTGAAAAATATGAACGTTGTTTATTTTATTTTACTGTTTTGGTGAACAGTATATTCTTTTTGCGCTCGTGGTGGTTCTCCTTTAATTTCGCCATTATCTTTCACGAATCTTACAATGCTCAACGTGTTTGTTAAAGGTATGGCAACTTTTATCATTGACTCGCACCACTTCGCTTTGTCGGAACAAATATATTCTGTTCGATAATTACTTGGGGGAGACAGTTCAATCTGCTGGTAATTTCCAATTGAACCGGCTGTTATGTAAAGATGTATTTCCGCAGTCGCCATGTTTTTATTAGAAAATATACCGAGGCGTGACTATCGTTGACTTGTACTACTGAAACGCTCCAAACAGTATCGCGTGCAGAACCGATCATTCACACGAGGACACTAGTCGATGAATAATTGAAATTACATTTTATCACCAGTCGCAATGATGTGTAACATTAAGTAAATTACAAATAATCGTTGTAGTAAAATTTCTGTTCAAGCGAAATATACATATATCCATTCAAACAGATTCAGAGATTTCGATATAATAATTATTATTAATATCAATATTATTATCATTATTAACATAAATATAATTATCATTATTAACATCAATATAATTAACATTATTAATGTCAATATAATTATCATTATTAATATCAATATAATTATCATTATTAATATCAATATAATGCGATGGCATATTGGAATAAAATTCGCGGCAATACAAACCCAAAAATCGTTCTCCTCTGTAGGAACAGAATTTGTTCGCCCCTGTTATCGACACGACACATATCCCTTAAAGCTATCGTCCGTTCTGCAATCGACCCAGAAGGGAACAAGCACGGATATTCCCTTTGGCCGTGTCCGTCGACCGGAAGAGAGCAGACGAGACACGACTTTTCATCCTCAAAATCGAAGATAAGACCTTCTCGCAAGGATGGAGGCATCGCGGGATCGATAAGAGGGGAATATAGAAATGGGAATGGGAAGTCGTAGACGGTCGAATAGTATCGGAGGCAGCGCGATACTCGTCGATAAGTTCCGGTAATCGAATTTCGTTCGAGAGCTTTGAGAAACGCGCCTCGCGTCTCGCATTTCCCTTTCATTCCATCCCTTTTTCCAGCTGTTTCCCCGTCGACTTACCAGTATGCTCCCGTCCAAAGGCTTTCTCCTTTGGAATTTATTTGTCGAACGAAACGTTTGTTTCTAACAACGACTGGACCGTCGTGTCGCGTTAGAAAGACAGGTGCACGCATACGTGTAAAGAAACAGAACAGAAAATAATATCCTCTTTATTCGAGCGGCGCCAGGGAGTGCTGCGTAAAATTCGAGGGAGAAATATTTTCGGGATAATTTTAATTAACGGACGCGAGATATCGCGTGTATATTGAAAGAAACAATAAAGCTCTTTGAGAAAATTTGTACTTTGTCACGTTGGTCGAATTTCGTCGAGTTTCGAAGAGATCGTTAGAATAATGAACGTTCTGGTCTAACTGCACGTTTAATGAGAGGAGTTGTATGTACAACCCTTTATTTAACCCGGAGGAGCTGTGCAAGCTGTCAGGAACAAAAAGGTGAAGTTAACGCGAGACTAATTAAGTAATGAAATACGGGGAAGATTTTTTTTACAGAAATTAATTGCTACACTGATGAACGTTGCGAAGTATCGCGTGTAAAATGAACGAGAGCAAACGGAAGGCAGCATATTCTGTAATAAGAAAAATAGACAGATGGATTGCACACCTGCAGAATTTTTTCGTATTTAAACGTCACTCAAATATAAATAAACTTCTACAGTTTTATTCAATTAGGTACTCTTCAAGTGTAGAATGAAGTTCAATAAATCCTAGTAGAAGATTTTGTAATTATACTTATCTTTCATTCATTGCATAAAATCACAATTCTTTGCAGAAAGTATTATTTCTTAGTCAACTAAAATATAATTAGACTTGGATTTATTCGTCTAAATATTAAACGAATAGTATATAAACCGTACGAAAAATTGTTTAAATACCTCTTCAACAATTTCGGCAATCGTTATCGCGATGCCTTGAACGAAAATTTCCACACTAAAAGACACGGTAACAAACAAATCATAGTTAGCCCAATGTACGAACCAAATAATCTCATTAATACGGTGTACTTGCGATTCCGCAAATGTCCAATTCACGGAGTGCTCGAAGCCCGCACTAATCGGCCACTTCAATTCCTAATTATGTCTCCACTGGCGTAATTTACGGTTTAATGGAGACGGAAGCGAGACGATGGCGTTGCCGACGCGAACACTTGTTCCTGATCAGCGCGTTTAGTCGCCGACGATGGCAACTTTACCTGACGGCTACTTAAGCCTCAACTGGAAACTAATAAAGTGCACGACGGTTCGCGGGTTGCAAGTTTGTCGAAGTTTCGTCACCGCGACGTTTAACTACTGTGTTTAAAGCGCAATGAGGCAATTGTCTGTGATATACGGTGTCCGATTATCCGTCCGCCTCAACGGATGCTGTATCTCGTTATTTCTTTTGAAGAAAAAACGGTTCGAGAAGCCAGTTTTCTTCGCGGACAATTTACCAGTTCGAGGAAATTGTTCCTCCTCTGTAGCATTCGATATTTATCACAGTGATAATTCCGTTTGAAGATATTTTTATCGATCAACTTGTGTGTATCTTGAGCATAAGAAAAAGTAGTTAGGAATTGTTGCGGCGAAGGAGGTACAGTATTTTTTACGCAATTTATTCTTTACAAAAATGATCGTAGCCGTGCGATATCAACAAAGAGGAAACGCCAGAGCGAGGAAGTCGAGGCAAAGTAAAATCAGCCAAAATCGGCGCTTCCACTGACCTGGTAGAATCATTATTGGCATCAAGCAAGTGTCGCCCTACTGTCTGCATTATTCGAAACGGAAGGAACGAAGCCGAGAAAACTATTTTCGTTTCAAACTGCCGATCGGACGGCGACGAATAAAAACGAAACGAGCCGATTCACGCGATTTCGCGCTACGTCCCCGCGACACCCCCCGGAGCTAACAGAATTTGAACACCCATCCGCCGCGATTCAACCGAACCCCCGCCCTCGGATCCAAAACCAACCAGGATTTAACTTCGTCCCTCGCTATCGGCCAGCATCAACTAACTCCGGCCTCAATGCTGAACGAGCCCCGTAATCCGTCAAAATTGCGCGTTCTAATCACCCCGTACAAGCCGCCCCTAACAACTTCAATCTCGCGCGAGCCAGATTCGATTCTCCAATTCGACCCTTTTTATCCCGCGTCGATGTGATACCGCGCCGATTCAGCAAATTGCGTTATTCAACGGTCGCCGGCTGCCGGCGTAACGTTGCCCGCTATATTAATTACTTTCCGTCGACGGCGCGGCGGTAACTCGCTTGTGCACGCGCTCATTAAAACGACCCCGATCGCCGCGCCCCCGACGCTTTATGGATTACGCGGGTGCTCGATCGACAATCGCACCGTTCAATTATTAATCGACCCGCGGCCGATCACGTTTCTGCCGGTCGAAAACGATCGCGTCGCGTCGACGACGATTATTCTCGCGCAAACCGTCAGGTGTTCGGGGTTCAATCGTTGGGCGCATTTTTAGCGCGGGGCAATTATTTGGAGGACACGAACTCTCGTCACCTTCCTGGAGAACCCGATTGTCCCGAGAAACGATCCGTCGTTTCGCCACGCGAGGCTACGCGTTTAATACCGTATTACGAAGGTTCTTATTTCGAACGGATTGGCGTCGAAATTGCGATTCCGCAGGGCGATTTCGAACTGTGAGTTGTCAAACATTGGATTTAATAATTGCATGCACGCGCGGAATGTGATCGAACGTTTGTCAATTAAGATTACCATGATAGATCGTAACATTTTCAACGTAAAAATTCAAAGTTTACATCTAAATTTCTCTGTAATTCATTTCTGTAAATCCGAGTGATATGTTTAATACAACTTTACATTATCATTGAGATTCGCGAGCCGCGAAACAACAAAGTGCTGGTGCTAATCTTATCATCATAATCGACTACAGCCCAAACCTGCGTTCTGCTTAAAGGACATTCGTAAATTAATCAACAAAATTTGCCGTCCAATAGCAACGTGGACGGTGCAGTAACAGTGCCGACTCTAGTGTCGCGTTCGCAATTAACGAATTTCGCACGTCCGGCGTATAACGACGAACGAGTCACGGGTGCTCGTGACAGAGCGCGAACGGAATACAAACGAAACGCTGATAAACGTCCAACGTTGAATGAATAATCGCGGGGTAAACGGCCGAGAAAATCCGATCCGGAAGCGAGGAACAGACAAGGGGGGAAGCGGAACGATTCTGAATGGATCGTCGTTCTCGCGAAAGCATTCAGGCATCTGCGGAAGCAAGTCGAATTAAAGTGCTAATGAGGCGTCTCGTTCGCCGACCGGCGTTCCCGTTTTACGTCGAGCCTCAGGATTATTTACGTTCGCCGGGAGATTCGATGAATTTGCGAGAACGACGGGAGCACGGGGCAAATGTTAATCGCGTCGTATCGACGACCCAGTTCCAGGTGACGACTGACTGGCACCGGTTACGTTTTCAATTTGCTCGGCGACTCGGCATTCTTGTATTATTTGCCGTTCTTCGTTTCCACGACGTTGCGCCCGACGCGACGCCGTATGAATGGGCGTCGGTGAAAATGAGCCTGCACCTGTTCAGCGTGTAGGCGAAGTAAGACGCTCGTGGATACGTACGGTAACGCGGGGCGGAAAATGTTGCACCGCGAAATATATTATACAAATGTTTGTGCAGTGTTTCACGGTCAGTAATTAGACGTGAAATAACACCGGCCTTGTCGGCTTCTAATGACAGGCGTCTTTGTAAAACGCTGTGACACGTTAACGGTTTAACAAACGGTGTTATATTAATTAGCGCGAAATGTATTAGACAAATATTTGCACTGTGTTTAACGGTCAGTAATTAGATGCGAAATGACAACAAGGGAGTTTGTAAAATTTTGTGTTATATTGATTAATTGAATTTACCTTTTCGGCGTTCGGATGTGAAAAGTCTCACAGGTGTACTGTTCTTGAAATATTCATTCCTTTTATTACCGGCTTTCAGCCAGGTTCACTTGCAAAGATTTCGGGAGACCCGACATTTTTCTTCATTTTACGCAACAGCTTTCCAGCGTAAACCAGCGTGGCATGTACCCACGAGAATGGTAGATACAAGTCACGGAGTATGAAACTGCGGTACAGTTTCCCAAATTACGGGTTCGTGCCATGCCTCTATATTATACATCTGTATGCCACGCGGACAAGTTTGCAGAATGCTTCTGCAAAATTCAGGAAACCGCAACACAACTTTATTATTCCTGTTCGCGATCCGCCAAGATCATTTCAAAGCTGAAATTAGGCCATCTTTGCGAGCCACGCGGAATTTCAAGCTCCATTCTAAAAGCATCCGTATTCTACGCTTTATAGCCTGCCTTCGTTGCTGTATACTTCTTTTCAATTATTATGTAAAGTCGTGTTAAAGAAATTCGTCGAATTTACAGAAATGATTACGCGAAAATTCGGAATTTTTTCGATGAAAACGTTACGATCCGTCATGATAATCTTGATTGATAAATGCTTCATTATATTTTACACGTGTGCACGCGATTATTAAATCCGATGTTAAGAACTCGCGGTTTAATAGCCAGTTCGCCAAAAATCCAACGGGTTTATATGAAATTTTCTTTCCCATTTCGTCAATCCCTACACACTTATACCTCGGAGCTTATCAACTGTCAGTCGAATCCCCCTTGCAATTTCTCCCAGCAGGAAACTGCCAACTCGACATCCAAAGACGTCTTTTTTGAAAGGACAAATCCTCTGAGCCCGAAACGAATACTTCTCGAACACAGAAGAACATTTCACCGCGATAACCATCGGCAGTTTAACTTATCAGGAGCACGAAACCAATAAAGAATGGTCTCGATAGCAGCTTAAAATAGAGCTTACAGGTTGCTCGACAAATAAACCGCCCCGCAAATTGCTGGTAATTGAGGAAGTGGTTTAACGGCAGCTCAAAGATAGAAAGAATAGAGCTAAACACTCCGCTTTGTGGTCCATCGATTTACACCGCAATAATTTTTTACGAAACAATCAGAAATTGAATCGTTGCATCGAATCGGTAGCTGTGCCTTGCATAATATAGCTCATATTTCGCACAATTCGCGTAAAATGTAATCAAGCTCGTGTTTACTTTCTTTCTTTTTCTTTTATTTTAAATCTGTAGGTATACAGCATTCGCTTATTTTTATGCGTACGACCCATTACATAAAAAAATATATCGCCTCCAGTTCACCATCAAGTTGCGGCTCGTGTCCCTCCTTGTACCTGTACGCCCAGCCTCTACGATATCCTTTGATATCAACGTGCCGTCGCGACGAGACGACCGACTAAACGAAAAATATGAAACGATGCTGGGACGAGGGTTGAAAACTGTACAGGGCGAACGTCGCGTACGAATTAATTACACTTCGCTTCTGAAACACGATCAACCGTGCAATGTACCCGCTCTTTGTCGCCGTGCTCGCGTCCCACAGTCGCGTGAAATCCCCAAAACGTGGCGAACTTTCCAAAAATGTTTCTGCAGCGATAATTACGATACTTTGCGATTTGTTATATCAAAATAAAGCGTGTACATGGAGGGAAGTGTGCTCTTTCTCTTTCCCTGACCGAATGACAATCACCGTTGGCACACGGGGAACGTTAATCGAAGTTCAATATCACCTTCCCGACACCCAATCTTGCGTCGTTGACAGGTAACTCGGTGACGGACAATCGAAAGCGGCATGGCAGGGCCCGCGATAAAAATCGACCCACGTTCTCTATGGTCGGATGAATTGAATCGGTGTAATCCTGTTCAACTGATCGAAAAGCTACGATTCGTTGGATTAACCGTTGATATCATCCGTCCATTGGAATTGTGTGTGTGTGTGTGGTAGTGGTTGGGGGGGGGTGATGTTGCAAGGATTGTTGGACAATCTCGATGGTTGGATTTTTGGCTGGCTGGTTGGATCGTTTGATAAGAAAGAGGGTGACACAAGGGATGGGAAATGAAATAAATTGGGAAGGTTATTTTGAGACGCGATTGTGATTGGGGCAATCGCGTGGGACGTTGTATTAGAATTATTTCTGTTTTTATTTTCGGGGACGGCTCGATCGATTGTTGCGAAACATTTCATTAGAGGATCTTTATTTATCCGCCTCCTGATTGCTACTCGAATGATGCCATTCGATCGGGCAGAATTTTCTTGAACCAGGTTGGTTACCAAAGATTCGTCATATTCGCGATTATTAACGACGACCGATGTTGTTGATACAATATTCTTGCTTGTCTATTACTTCCTAATTCCACGCGTTCCCCTTTCTCTTATAAAACGACGCTAATATTCATCGGCTGTTCTGCTCAGGTGTTCTTTCAAACGAGATCCAGCTTTCGTTCGTCAAATATTTTGGCAGACGACATACTGCGAGTAGTATTTTCGATCTGACGCGAAGTAACGCTAATATTTACGTCGTATTAAACATTCTTGTTGGCGTTACTGAACCATTCGTATTTTGTTCCGATCGTCCGATAGGAAGTGAAACGCGGTCGGAATAAGAACTGCAGAGAAAAAGACAAATAAAAATAACGATAACGTGGTATAATAAGAGAAGTAGTACTTTGTTGTTATCTTTCACTTCTGTCCTGCAATTGCATACGGCGATGCACTTTTTATTCGTAATTTCTATTCGCGTGCATATGCATGTTTGGCGTCGGTCCTTTGAGAATAATATAACAAAAACGCACAAAAGGGTAATTCTCTCTCGTGTTTCCACGGAACCCACAACGGAATTGTCGCGATAAAATTAACAGTGACAATGCACAGAATTTCCTGACGTTAAATCTTTAATGCAGAAACACCTGACACGATTTTCATCCGCGGGCAACGCAAAACTTACATCGCCCAAGGCAATCCCTTCTTCAAATAGATCAGTATGTTTCTTTCATTGACAAAAAGAAACAGAAGAAACACAGAAGTACAGAAATATTTAGACTAAAAATTATGGAATCCTCCAGCCTGAAATAAAACTCTGCCACGTTGATTGGCAAATATTTTTCACCGCATTATCCAATGTAATTCTGAATTATTAATTCCGCAAATTCTCAGCCCCAACAATATTTGCAATTCGCCGAAATTATTATTATATCCTGCCCGAGAACAAGCCGGACCAAGAAAATAAAACGGCCTCAAAAAGCAGGGCCCCCTAATTCGAATGTATGGTAATGCTTGGACGTTTTTAACATTCTTAGCGCCGTCCGGTTAAATTGGAAAAGTTGGTCAGCCAGCCTCTGGAACTCGTTAGGGGCCGTGCCGCATTAAGGTACGGCTCGAAAGCGTATTCTCATTTCCGGTATTCCTCCTGAAAACCAGTTCCTGATGGCCGGCGCACCGCAAAGCTTTAGACTTTCGCAATCTTCCGTTTTGCCCCGATCCCGGCAGAAATTTCTCAACTCCGAACGCTCGTCAAAATTAGTCCAATTACGGGGAAACTAAAGTAACGCGGCTGATTTATAATTGGCTCACGGGAAAATCGCGGTCCGTCCAATATTTACAAGGCAGCTGTTCCGACGCATAAACTGTACTACCATGTTTTATGCATTTAGTTCGGAGTTCCCGATACTTGAAGCGTCGATTTGTCGATCACGATATCCGACATCGGGCCGAGCGAAGTTACTAAACGTCAGAAGCATCATTATCGTTCGACGAAAATTCCCGATCATCATTAACGTGAAAATCGAACAGACGATCCGTTGCAAATTCTAACGGCCTGTCAATTCTTCGATACCTTCTCCTCGTACCAAAAGTACGCGAGCATCGAACGACGGAACCCACGAGAAAGAACAAACATATAAAACGGAAGTGAGAGGCAGAAATAAAAGGAAGATCGATCGGTCAGTGTGTCGAGTCGTTGTTCAATCGTGGTACGATCTATCTTAGGAACCAGCCGGTTCCGTGGATCTCCACTCTTGTTGTACACGCTTCCATTAAGGACAAATGGAACAACCGCTACGGCCGTGTCCAATCCGTTAAGTGCGCCGCTAATTAGCTCGTCTATATTGGCCCAACGACCTCAATGAATGGCCTACCCTCGCGGGTGCCCGTCAGAGTCGAGGTGCTCCTCGTTGAATCGGAAATAAAAAACAGAAAGGGCACTCGAAATACCGCGGAGAGCACGATCGCGGTATCCGTTTCGTTATTGGACGAATCGAGGACGACAGAAACGCCGCGTAGCCCGAAACAATCGGATCTTGCGCGGATGGCAAAGACGATTGCGGTGGATTTGTTAAATTGCAATCGCACGATTATCTTGTTGCCCGGTTTCCTTGGACGCGAAGCATTCTTCTCTGGCGAGATGGTTGAAACGGTTCGGAGATTGCGGGCAGGTTCGTTGGATGCAAGGAAGAACGAAGAGATTGTGTCCGTTTTCCTGTTTTCTTTGTTTTTTTTTTCTTCTTTTTTCGCGCCACACAGTAATAAGTTGGAGAATCGTGAAAGTGGGTTAAGATGGTGTTAAAACGCAGAGATACCAAGAAATGAAAGCATTACGTTACTGTGCAGGGAAGTACAAAGGTATCGATATTGAATTGGTGTTGTCAAGGCCCGGTACAACGCGTCGATTTACACATCCAAATAATTGAATAGCAACGATCGAGCCGCTATTAAATACTGTTGGGCCAATTTCTTCGAATGGTACGTATTTCGGGGAGTTCAATTGACCAGCTATTTATTGTATCTGTGACGTGTGAAAGTTATAACACATATCGTCTAGTGATTGCAAGACACAGTTAAATTAAACGAAATGCCAAAACTGAACGAAAAGCTGAAATATAGTTATTCAATTTTATTCATCGTCGATTTCTTTCTTGAAACGATTGCCCCATTGGAAGTCAACCTGGTCGACATGTTAAACCAAAAACGTGTCGAACGATCGATATAAACTCGTTCTCTGAACGTAAATAATATCTATTTTTATTTAACACGAGGTATCCAGCATTTCAAATAAGACATCAGTATTCCGTAACCGAATTGAAATGAACATACTCCAAGGGGGCACAAGTGAACTGCATCGATCGATGTCTATCGTATTCAATCGAATCGCATGAAACGGTTACGTTTGATTTGCCGATGCCGCATTACCCTAATCTAAGGTCGTGGCTGTTGCGCTCATTGTCAGTGATTATTCATTTTCAAGTCCACCGGGAATTCACCGTCCTGATTACTCTACTCGCCGCGGGACCCAAGACAATTGAAATTCCGTTTCCGTTTCGTATAATTTTCTCTGTTCTCCCGCTGATATTCTCGGTGTAGTGGTACGATGGTAGGTCGTCTATTTCGCTGTATTATCCTTACGGCGACGTTGTTCGTCGAACGAGTGACGCGCTGATGTATCGACGCGTATAAGTACGATCATCTCGCAAAAATATTCTGAATCGATGTCACAAGCCGGCGTAAGTTTTCTTTGTGTTATTTAAATGATTCCCATGGAAATCCAGCACGTTTGTTCGCAGCGGCGAGACGGCACGAAATATGCGACTCTATTTCGCAAGTGGCGTAGATCAAAGCTGGGTCAGACGCGTCCGTAAGTAGCACGGGTAAACCTACGACGGGCGCACATCTTTTTTCAAATAACACAGGCGACGAGTGTTTGAATTCATATGTATTTGTTGATAATACCGAAACATTCAGTAGAAACGACTTTGAAATAAAAATGCCTCCTGCAAATGCGTTGTACGCGTACCGCGTTGCCGTTCAAATTGCGGACAGAATATTTTCGCGTTATCATTCATCGCGCACCCGAACTCTGGGAGGTCCTTTCTAAAACGAGACCCCGTGTATATTACGATCGCTGTTATTAAATTATCAGAAACGAAGGGAAGTAAGGATAATTATTCCGAGATCCATTAATCTCTCCATCGCGTTCAGGTTATAATAATCCACCAACTGTACAAAGTTATAATAAGCAGATGAAATATCCTTTCGCGTAACTGTTCGATAAGCGAAACTGCTGATCCGTTCTACGGGAACCGCCTTCGCGATCAACGATCCTCTTCCGAGAAGCGTCCTGTTTGCATATCCGCAATCGCGTTACGCGACTCGGCCATTTCATGGAAGACAGCATGCCTGAAACGTTCCCGTACCTCGCACCAAGTTCCGTTCAATTAAGTTACAAGGGTAAACAGCGCGGAATACCGAGGACAATATTGCGCACGGCATAAAGCGGAATTGGGCTTGTTTACACGAGGCAACGGACTTGCATGCATAGCTCAAAGAACTGAATCACGTGGAGCGTGCACAATGCAGCAAGGAATTACTGTGGCGATGCGGTGGGCGAGTAAGACGCGGACCCCCGTTGGGGGGTCCTGGCAGACCCCAGAGGCTGGCAGAAACGAGCGGTTTCGCGGCGGAAGACGTTCTCCGCTGGTACTGAGAATATTTGAAACGACGCGAAACCAGGGACGGTTTACACGCTGCTCCACAAACCGAGTAATTTTCGAATGCGTTTATTCAACGGCGGTATCACTGAAATTCGTTTCACCATTGAACAACAGCGCAAATGTGCGTATTCATTTCGCGGGATGCACTTACATGCGCGGCTCTCGTCCCTCTACGATTTCGCACGCTTTCTATGCGCGTCAATTTCGATTGATTCAATCGAACGGAACTGCGGGCGGGTCGCATTGGGACGGAAACTAACCGAAGGAAAGCAGAACGTATCGTGGGTGTCTTTCTACGCATACATCGTCGCGTTACACCTGGGCGAATATTCGTTTTATATTTACGCGCGAACGACGCGAAACAATATTCCAGATTTCACGAAGACCACCGTTGAAAGTAATTTATTACGATAATTCACATCGCTTCACCCTCGAACGCGTATACCGCGCGTGTCTCGCGGAAACATCAATCTCAATTCTATCATAATTATTTCGCCTTACCTCGTCCTGCACGAAACACCAATTAGGACGCGGTTCCCACGCGTCGTCCCCGCGAACGCTTCGTTTGGAATTACGCGAAACTATCCGTCGCTAAAACGGAGTTCTTCCCCTCGCAATCGGTACAGACGGAAGAATCGTAATGCCAATTACGTAACGGTAGCGATCTCGAGTGGAGGCCAACAATTATTTCCCCCTTTTTCGCACCGGCGAACATTCGAACCGATTAGGGATTGCTCCTATTCTTCTGGCGCCGGCAAACAAGGCGTCCCTCGAACTACGGCGGTTGTTCGACGGTCGACCCTGCCCTGATCGTTATTCGTTCTGCTTTGGCGTGCTCGTGTGGCCCACGGAAACCGGAAGCCCGGCGAGGTATCCGAATGGAGACGCCGTAAGGAGTGCGACGCTGTCGAACGGAGGGCAATTTAACGCTGAAAGCTCCGTGTACCGTCGTGCTTCGGGTAAAATGCGAAGAATGTGTACGCTCCCCTATTATCGAGTTCCCATTATCAGATAAACGGTATTGGTCAATGGGAACGTAGGAGCGGTGATTTCAGGGGAGAATAGTTTGTTTTGTTTTAATAACAAAATATAGATGCGCAGGCGTCGAATGCATGGATGTGTATTCTTCTGGTTCAACGTTCGTTGCATCGTGATTCGTATCGCTGGAAGAAGTAAATAAATTGGAAGTACGGTGTAGCGAACGGAAGCTGTGGACGATGTTTAGAAGAAAAAGATGCGCGACACTGTTGGACATTGAAATTCACAAATACCAGGCAACCAATTATTTTTCTATACGTATATTACTAAAACCTAGAGAGATATTATTTCCGCGTTGTGCACCAAAGCTAGGTGCTCGATGTACTTTTTGATTGATAAATAAATAGACGGGGGAAGCTATATCGGGGACAAACAATAATGCATCCGAACTGTATTATTCCAATTTAACATCGCAACTATGTTATACAGCTCAACTTTCTAGGATGAGTGTAACGGGAAGCAGATCATGGGACACTGAGCAGAGGAAATAGCTAGAAGAATATGTACAATACATCGTAATAATTATCATTCGCCCGTTTTCTACACAATATCCCGGCGCTGTATGAAAAAGGGAAGGATAAAAAGTTTGAAATGAAAATTCTACCCGGTCGATGCGACCCGAATCTTTCGGTTTCGAAGTGTTTAATGGCTACGAACGTTTACGTGTAATCTGTCTCGCTGTTGTTTCGAACAGAAGTGTCCGCGATACATTTAACGCCGCTTTCGCATCGCTCGCGCTCGTTACGCAAACGTTTCACTTCGAAACGCACGCCGATCGCTCTTGGGATTTCGAAAATTTCGCTCTCGCTCATCGGCACGCTCTGCAACGTTCGGAGTGGGTTTCGGGTTTCGCGGCGTTCGAAAATTTCAACGAGATTTCCGCGAGGCAAGCGATACTTCTTCGCTTTGATCGATACGATCGATGTGTCACAGCTTAGTCCGATGAAATGTTTGATAGAAAGGAAAGGAAAGTTTGGATCGTTCGAACCGACAAGCGTTTCAATTGGTGACCGTTGCGCGATTAATGGATGTCGATTAACGAATCGACAGTTGCTTTCGTAGACGGCGAATGCTGTCATGAAACGTGTTAAATTATACTTTCTGTTATCACCGAATGGTCGCTGGTACGTTTATTCACGGTGTTCAGCCAATTAATTCGGCCGATTCACTTCTGAATCGTTTGTCGAAATTAACGAACGATGTGTTAGGAAGTATCGAATTGGCGAGAATAATCGAGCCAAAAACATTGTGCGAATTATATGCCAGGGGGGACTGGGAAGAGGTGAAATTGATTGTAATATCAAAATAAGATAAACGCGATTTCGACGAACGCGTGGAATGATAATTATTATAATTAATGCACCAATATTGCTTACCTTTTAATTGTAGCATGCAGTAATCTTAAGGTATAGGCACGCGAAGTTTCGTTTCTTGTAAGAAGAATAATTATTTTATTACTTCACGTGCACTGTAATACGACAAAGGCAGTAACGAAGGACGAAACAACTGCAGAATTCCAATGATTAATAACTATATTAATAACCGATAAACCAGAAAATCAAACAAACGAAATAAATCAATTACCCAAAGTATGAAATAATATTAAATTCATCAAACAATTCAAGCAATGCGCGGATGCCAAATCGTTACCCCTTTCCACCCTCCTAGAAAATTTTCCGAACAATATCATATATTCATCTCTCGATTACCATTCATACATGCAATAATATTAATTAACCACTGGCATTCCATTCTCTATAATCCAAAGTATTTCACAGAATACCAAACCACCCTGTTTTTACGTAATACGCGGCTTCGATGCTACCATCGGATGCAACGAGATCCTTAGAGATAGGGGTGGTATATTGAATAACTGCTCGTTTAACGTAACGAATGATAACGATTTTAATTTCTATTAACAAATGAATGATAACAAAAAGATATTAAACGGATCGTACAGTCGTGTTTAGTATACTGTACAGTGAACAATTTGTGGGAAGCTAATGTTTTCCGTTTGGTTTGAAGTAGGAGAGTATAATGGTTTCTCCTGCTTCTGAGTGAAGACATATTAACGAGTAAGAAGATGATACTTTGACTTGCACCTTTGAGAAGAAGACAGACACACCTGAAGAAGGAGAGGGTACTGCTTCTCCTTTTCAGTGTGCTGGGTAGGAACCTGTCTTGGACTCTGTCCCAGACTGTCTTAGACTGATTTCCTCGCCGAATGTACTCCAGCACATCGACTCGGAAGTGTGTTTTAGGCACGCTGATTGGACATTAGGAAAAATGACTAATTTCCAATCAGCGTGTTTTCAAGGTGTGGTCGCACCCTTCCTTAGCGCCCGAAGCGCGTTTCCTAAAGGGAGGGGGTGCGTCCTTAAACGTTGCAGATTATTTGGCAACGCCACGGAATTTCCACCGGGGTCCTAGAGCTTGACCTGGTCGTGCCTGCTGGGTCCGAGCAGCGAGGCCCTTGTGGAAACTCACGTTTATTACGCTCGTTATCGCGTCCTCGCACGAGCGCTGGGTCCGTCGTCCTCGCCGTCGGAACATCCCCAGAGGAAAGCGCGGAAGGTACGCCTCGTCGTGGCGCGGTTTCCAGCGTTGCTTAGAGCGACGCGTGCTTTAAATTTCATCGGTCTTCGTAACGCCGTGGACGTTTTCACGAGAGGAACACATTGTGAGAGAAACGGGCGTTGTTTTCGGGGCGGCGCTTTGAGGGAAGATTTGATGTACGAAGCAAAGTGGAGCGTTGGGATTAAAAAGTGGGGATTTATTGTTGAGCTTTTCCATTCGGTGGATATCTGGAACGACGACGGGAACGGTGACGAATCAGTTCAATTTCGATGACGAAATGATAACGGGGGACGTTGATCGAACAAAATTCAATTGAACAAAATACGGAGGTGCTCGAAGATTAAACAACTTGAGCGTTAGATAATTTAGATTTCGATAAATAATGCAATACTATAGGCTAAAATATATTATTATTATTATTATTAAATGGGCGGATGCCCTTTGTTATAAATGTACGCAAGTAATTTATCGCAGAATACAGAATAATGGTATAAACAGTATTTAAACGTCGCAGGTTACATAAATACAATACAAAATAATTAACCGACGCTGGATGCAGAATAATACACAAGGTAGTGATAATAGTATGCTTAATCTAATTGTCGCGAAGGACTCTCTTTACCTATGATTTTAACAGCAGTAAAGAGCCTTCAAAGAAGTTTATTCCATCGATGAATTTATTTGCAAGCTCCGATAGTCTAGTAATGGTGTCCGTGTGGTTAAATCGAGTGTTGTAAAGTTGAGATGCAAACGTAGAAGGGTGTCTAAACCATTCTATTCGATGCATTCAAATTAATTAAAATTAAAATAATATAAGAATAACTGTCGAAGCTTATTTTCTGTAAACATCACTTGTTTGACCGGAGGGCTGGTAAGGCAACTTCAGTTTCCCTTAAACTCTCGCTCTCGCTCATTTAGGATACACCCTGCCCTATCCGTTCACACGGTCCTCTCAGGTGAGCGTCCTTTACACCTCGGAATTGTTCGAAACAGCCGCGCAATTTTTCCAATCCCGCAACGGAACGCCCCGCAATCCGAGCATAAATTCTGCAGCACGGCAACGAGCGTTCTCCCCCCTATTTCATCCTACGGGAATAAAGGGACGAGGACATTTCGCAGACTTTATTTCTCCCGGTCTAAGCTTCCCTGCGTATTTCGCAGCGAAAACAGGTCCATTACTCGGTGCTCGAACGAACGGCAGGTAAAGTTTTCCGAAAGACCGGCGAACGGAATGGGTAACAATGAGCGCGGTGCACTTATTGTGCCGGCGCCGGCTGCGATTTTCATTTCCATGGGTAACGAGACTTGCAAATAGCTTCGTAAACTTGTCATAATTGGAGTTCGCGAGTTAAAAAGTGGCCGTTCAACGACACGGCGAACGGGCCAATTAAAACTCGCCGGCCGAACAATTGGACGACGAATCGGATTTTACGCCCGATTCGAACAATACCTTGCGCTATCTTCGAACTGATAATGGTTCGATCAGGAAGCCATTAAGGCTGGTCGGGAGGAAACGTTTGAAAATTCATCCATCCCCCCCTATCCATCTAATAACTCTCCGTTGCTTCATTTAAACTCGCTCCAATTATTTTCTAACCGTTGAATTTCGATTCCCGTCGAGGAGGCGTCGAATTAATCGCAACGCCGTTCTCTGGATGATAAATAACTTGCCGTTGATAACACGCCATTGTCCGACGTCACGTGAACGCGCGTCAAAGCGAATGGGAGGGCTTCAATAATATAAATTCACAACGCGCAATGAAAATTTCATTACCGTTCCAATCAAATGCAAATTCTCCGTGCAAGTGCTTGCACGCTTCATTCGAAGGAACCCCGATTCGTCAGGATTATCGTTCCGTAGTTACGACGACCCGCATTACCGATATTTACAAGCACATAACGTTTCGAGTTTGCCCCGGTCCGCCCTTCTATATACGTCGATAAATTAATTCATGGGGAAATTCTGCCGGCGAACTCCGGGGTAAATGTAAGGGGTTGGCGGCTCGGGACCCAATAAAACTCGGTCCCCGGCCGATATCAGTGGCGGCCAGAGAACGCCAGCGGCGTTTTTGCACCCCCTCGTGCGTACTCGGGTAAAGGGGTAGCCAAGAGCGAACGCTCTTGGCTCGGAAGCCCCGAAAGCGGTCCTGCGCGAGTTTCGCGAAGTTCGTCCGACTGCGAACGAGACGTTTCTACTTAAGTTTCGCATCCCCTCCCCAACCGTCGATGTTTCGAGTGTCATTGCTGTTTGCCCCGGCGAATAGATCGTTTAATTAAGCCCACCGCTGACGGGCACGCCTTTGAGCCGACGGAATCCGACCGACGACGTTTCGCCGGGGCGAAACAAGTACATAAATAAATTGATGGCGGATGGAGAAAGTTTGCGGGGTGGTTGAACGGGTGGAACGAAAGCGTCGCGTTTGTTCGGGGAGTAATTAATTAATGGACGAATTCGTATAGCAAGGGCGGAGGGGTGCCCCTCGTAGGACCCTTCCGCGAAACTGGATAAGTTTCGTGGAAAATATTTCTCGGGGGCAGATCGATGTTGTGTGGAAATTGAACGCGAACGTATCGACGTACTTTCGCCAGATTTCGATAGCGACGGGGCCAGATGGTGGCGAATTATTACCGCGCGTGAAAATCGAAATAAGGAAAAGCGGCGCAGAAATATATTGGAACGAGGATGGAGAGGTTGCACTGAAACGAAGAAACCGAGTACGTCGGAAAAGTTTGTCATCCTCAAGTGCGTCGTCGTTGCACCGGAATACATCTTTTCGTATCGTTAATATTTTCGAGAAACGTATTTCTACGGAAACGTGCGCTCATTCGTCGAACCGATAATTCGTCATCTTCGCGCAGTGTGACGTTCGCGTGTTCTACCTACCCTTTTTCTTCGCGTCGTTCGCCGTTTTATTGTATAATTGTTCGCAATTGTCGTCAGAGTTGTCGCGCCGCACGCATACTCCGCTAAGATTTAATTCGACGGATTTGTATGCAGGAAATTTGTCGGATTACGGTTGGCTCGGGTCCGCTGTTTTAATTGCGGCCCGGTTTGCCATCGGTGCCGGGGTAATTGCTTATTTAAGTGTAATTTTGTTTGCGTTCAATTTAGTTTAGCAGAGCGTTCGGATGTGACGGCGCGGCGTCGCGGCGCTAGCAACCCCGAGCGAAGCGATTGCATAATCGAGCGTGGACTATTGTCACGTGTAATAATCGCGGCCGTTCAGCGGCTGCGAAGAATTATCCTTTGAATTGACGCGAGCCTTCATCCCTATGCTTAATTAACGAGGACCGAGGCATAGAACCAAATGTAACAATGCGCCCCGAAAGAATCGGTATCGTTGCAAACAAAATCGAAAGCTCCAATTCAAAGATTCGTGCAATCCCAGTTGAATGATTTATTTACTTGATACTGCTTGCTGAGAAAATTTGTAAATGGTTAGAGTGATTCTCGCTTCTCGCTGAACGATATCTTGTTGATGCGTGTAACGTTTTGTCACGGTGGTTGCTGTCGAATCTTACCGAAGGGTTTTTAAATAAAATGTTACTTATCGCAAGCGGTTCGAATTTCGTCAAACGAATTGAAAATCAATTTGAACGACGTTCAAACTGAGAAAACAGTAGAAGACACAAATTTTACCCATTGGATCCCTTTGTTCTCCGCGATATTGAACACCGCGCGAGAAAACCTACCATCGACTCATTACGCCACATGAATATCTGCGATAAGAATATCATCGATCCTCCATCCGATTAAATGTTCAACAATCACGCGCACGAATTCTATCCATCGAAGGATTAACGTTATACTTCAAACGAAATCAAGAGTCACACCCCTTGAACTTTTAGTGCATCGTTCATTCAGATCAATTTTTCCTCTTCGCGTGACAGCAAACGAGGAATAACGAACGAACGAACGAACGAACGAACGAACGTTCGCCGCAAAACCTGGCCGTTCGGTTGAACCGGGGCCGGTGAAACCTTCCATGCCATCTTGCCAGCGAAACCGCGTTGCTAATTGCACGAATCGGATCCTGGAGCGTAGCTCGGTACCGTTCACCCTCGTGTCGTTCCAGCAACCGCTGTGTGCGTTTCCGACGTGATTATTATTGTTACGGTTATTACTATTGGGCTGGGCTGTATCGCGCTACTCGAGACACTGTTCACGCTGTAGTGTGTGATTGAAACGGGGCCGCGGTGTTGTTGGCATTCATGGAGGCGTTCGTGTATCGGGATGATTTATAAGAAATTGTTGCATCGAAGTGGATCTGACTACCGGCTTCTGTTCGTTCATTCCTTGAATTACGGATCAAATTGAAAAGGATCTCGGATGCGAAAGTGAGCACAATCTTTGCATCAGCTCCCCGATTGATTCGGAAAGGACGATTTATCGAAGGGGCGATTAATAATTGGCAAATTCGTTGTGCTTCTTTCGAATAAGAGCACCGGTTCCCGGGATCGTGGACGATTGTTTCTACGTTGATGCAGAAATTTAGCTGTGACGAATTTTTGTTCGCCTAGTACAGCGATTAACGATAAAATTACGAAATAGTAACGAATCGGCGATGCTGCTGCCACTGTCGAAGAAAAGCCGCACAAATAAACGCAGTTGACAGGAATTTTGAATTGTTCGTGTCGCATTGCATTCATCCGTCAATATTATAATTGGACCCGAATCGCTGATCGAGCCGTGGAAATGGGTCGATTGGTTGTCAATCCAGCTTGATGCAAACCAGAAATCAATCAGCCCTACGTTCTAACGAAATTCCTATCGCGTTGGGCTTCTTTTTAAATTTTCATTTAATTGCCGTGGGACGCGTGGCGTGGGTAGCGAAATAATTGATTAATTGCTAATCACGTGCGTGCACTCCCACGCTTGATTAAACTGCGTTTCGCGGGCGTCGGTATATTTAGGGGGAGGCTGCGGCAATTCTTTTGTGAAAATATAACTTGTCTGTAACATGGACGCGTTTCGAGGGCCGCGGTGGAAGGAAAATATGAAATATTCACGTAATTAGGTAGGTCGAGGGGGCAGGGATTTTCATTGAAAATTGGAGCGACGAGGAAGAAATCATATAAAGATTGAAGGGGGCGAGGCAATCGTATTTGGAACAAGATACGAAACGAAAGAAAATGGGTACCACGGGTGAAAGGCGAGGGAAGAGAAAATGACGTGCAACATTTGCAAAAGATGAGCTGGTAGAACGTGAAGAGAGAGAAAATGCCGCAAAAGATCCGTAAAAATTGAGAAAAAATATTTCATCCCGGGAACGAAGGGAAATGGGAGAATTTCGTTCGGGAATAAAGGCGGCAGATAAAATTGCGCAGAAAACGTGAATAACAGGTGGCGAGAAATTTTCCTGCGCCGAAGCGCGGGTATTGAAAATTTCGTTAAAAGAAAAAAGAGAATCAAAATGCGCGGAAAGGAAGCGCGGAATGCGATCTATCGCCAATGCATCTCATTAGTTTTCATAAGGGTGGCAAATGAATCGAACGGAACGCGATCGAACGAGAAGCGCGAGAGTGCATTAAAAGTCGTTTCTCGATTATTCCACGGGACTCGAGCGATCCACGGTATTCGCTTATACAGCTAATTAATTAGCCACGTCATCGTTTCGGGAATGACCGGTGCAAATTACCTTTCACGGGGATGCTAATTATGTGATACGCGATTGGCAAGTCGGGCAGCGTGTCATTTCCAATGATTCACAGAATTATACAAATCACTTTATGCACGCGTGATTTTAATAAGCTCGTGGATCGTTGTGATCACAGATCGTCTTTTCATCCTGCACATCTAATCGCGTGCTGGCGTTGCGTGTCAATTAAGATATCAGTTCGGTTGCTTCTTGTGGTCCTGATTTGAATACAAGCTTTCGATTGGAATCGAGCCCTTTGATGTTTGTCGCGATTTCCGGTTATTTGAATGTGCACTTGTACGTGTAATTCGAGCTATTGGCTCGGAAAAGCGACGGTCCCGTGCTTTTTGTGTTTATTTCGGCTATCGGCTCGCGCAGCGTCGCAAATAAAGGACCGGCGTAATTGACGGGGGATGTTGAAGGATGCATTGCATCGACTTTTATTGGATTAATTCTAATGGAATGTCGGGGAATGTTTGAAATTTTTCGGAAATGATTTTAGAGAACGCATGAAGGTATTTCGGTGTATCACAGTATTACAGAAACAAGATGACTTTATTTTGCATTTCTCCTTCGTTTCACCATTTGCCTTTTGTTTTCAAACGAGGAACATTATATTTTTAAAGACTTCGTCATTGAACGGGTCTTAGTTAAAGTGACGTGCTTGGCGAGTTTGCTTGTGATCCATTCGAATAAAAACTGTGATAAAATATCGCAGTTCTATTGGAGGGACTGAGAGTAACATTTCTATTTTCTGGAAATAAAAAAATTGCGATAAATTAACTCCTAGTTTACTGGTATCGTACACCTTCGAATACAATTTAACGTCGCTTCACAAAGAAAGTCCCTTCTATATGATTAAAAAATTACAAGTACCTCACCTTCGACCACGTTTTCTACTTAGTTATCTACTTTAAGTAACTAATTCCCAGTTACCAACAAACTAGCCCGACGTGCATTGATTAATTAAAACCAACGAACATGTCCATTTTGATTTACGACCCGTACAGGCCAACGTGACAATAATAATAATAATAACATTTTGCGCATGCACATTACACTGCACCACGAAAATCAACTGCTGTCAAGATAATGAAGCGACGCGCAAAGAACACACTACCCACCGGCGCGAGTACACCTGTGCAAACAATCGACAAAGAGGAGTCGTTACAGGGCCCGAGCAAGTTCCACTGTCCAAAGGAGTTAATTTCCGGTGAGAGCCGGATTGTTGTCCGGCGTCCAATCAAACAGCGCAGATTAATTAGAGACGGTCCGCGGCTAAAGCTTCAGTGCGTTATTTTGATTCTGCGACCACCGTTTCTCGACGGACGGAAACTGGAAGAAATCACGGACCTGTGCGTCGTTTATCCGCCCGCGAAATGTTTAATTTCCCATGGGCGAGGTGTAATACATTACGTCTTGTGCCCGATCGCGCACGGCCCGTTAAATCGATCCACAGTTATCGGGGCGAATAATGAGATTCGTTTCGGGACGAGTGACAGGGGCTTCGAGGCTCCATTCGGTTATAATTAGACGCTAGCCGGGCCAGATACCGCGAACGTTCCGCCGTTTTATTTATTGATTTGTTCCATGTCCCGGACGATTTGTTGCAGGTGGTTACGCGCGGCGTAACGGAGGTTGAACGACGCATTCGAAAATAATCATTTCGTTACCGGATTTTCGTACTTCTAATAATAATTATGATGTGGATAGGTAAACGTGGCAGATCTGGCGATTGAGATTTTTGTTGCGGGTATTAGGCAAATTTAATCATTAAGATTACGACGATTCAATCGAACGATTCAGAGATTAAGATTCCCGTTCGCGAAATTCAAAAAATCTAGTAATGGAGATATTGATATTGGAACGGAGACAGTCCACTGTGTAATAAGTATTCCGTTTTTGTAACTCGTCTCTCATATTGTTCGTCGCATAATACACGAATTGCACGGTCGTCTTGAACGCAGTAAGGAGAGAAGGGGGATGAAAGGAGTGTAATTCGACGTGAATAACGAGGTGGATCGGTGCTGGTGTACTTTCGAGAAGGTTTATCGGACTCGTGAATTCGAATCCCTCCCTCTCGCAAGATGGTCGGCTCTTTTCTTCAGGCCTTTGTGTCGCTGCGTTGTTTCTCCGCGTTACTCGTGACGGGTCGATTATATTTTCGTCTTGAAAGTAAATGCGCGGGCGTGAAAAGAGGAAATAATGAGCTGTCGCGGGAGTCCGCTTTATTTTAAGCTGTTCGAAATTGTTTTAAGGACCGAGCGAATGTCGGAAAAGTTACTGATCGTTTACGTACCGTCATATATTGCACGGAAATTCAACAATTTTTTATGCAAAGCCGCATCAATCAAACGCGTGCGAAAATTATTTTTAAACGAAAAATTGCGGAAGAATATCTTTACAACGATGCCGTGTTGTATCTGTGTACAATTGAGAGCATCTCTTGAATCACGATCGCCTTCGAAATTCTAAAGAGAGTACAGAAACGAAGAGCACCGGCGTAATCATTCCGCGTTCGGCACAGAATTTCCATCGTGTTCACGAGAATCGAATACCCGCTGTCCTCGCGATCGCTCGTTGTTAACACCGTAATCCCATTTATTCAAGAGGTTCGTTTACATTTGCCCGTCGAAGCCGAAGGAAAAAAAGGAGGCCGTACAGAATTAACAGCGACGCAGGAAACAAACGACGATTCGTGAACGTGGATGGAAAGAGACGGGCCTCAGCTGTGCACTGGCATCAATTTATAACTGTATAGATTGCTCGTATTGTCTGTGATTGCTGCGGGGCGAACAGTCCGTTCTCCTTGTTGGCGTAATATGAAATACCGGGATGAAATACGGCTCGCTGAAATTTACGAGCAACGTTCCCTCTTGAAATTCGGAACAATCCTAATCGAAGCGTTCGCAACTGCGTAAAAGCTTTCTGATTCCGGTCGTTTCCGGTCTCCGTTCCCTTTCGCCTTTGCACAATATCGCTGACGAATATCTCCGGATTCAATGAATATCGATTGATTTTTTTTCGAACTGGTACTCCGGCATCGCGTGCACACTCCTTTGAAACGTGGAAATCCCTGCCGAGCACAAAAACGAATGTCCTCGTTGTGTTATTCAATTTGATAATTTCGAGCGAACTTCTTGCGTTCGATTTGCCGGTGCTGCATTAGACTCGGGTGGTATTGTCACGCGTGGACAATTCTGTGGAAACGTCACGCACGTTTAATGTCCACGAGGGTGGTATTCAATTTTCCGCCGTAATTTTCATTGATCCAATTGGCCGTTCGAGGAAAAGGGTTTGGCCGTCGGAGCGTCCCCGATTGTCTCGTATAATAAGAATCCCCTTTTCCCCGTTTTCACAACAATGGAACAGGCAAGCCCTCGCGGTTCTAATTTAACATAATTTCGATCCGCAAAGGAACAATACTGTATTCAAGCGAAGAATCCAACAATGCAGGTTGCAGAATACGTTGGTAAATACTGAAAAATGATACAGCGAATGGAAGCTTTTTCTTTAGAAGGGACGAGACTCTCGCGCGTTCGATATGAATGATTTGTGATTGGAAGGTATGAGAAATGAAATGGTATTGACGAACAGACAAATGGCGATATTTTCCGTTGGATAATCAGCAGTTCGTAGTAATTGATCCATTCTTAATTAAACCAATGGTTGATCGGGCAAAAATCAGCGCAGAATTATTTTCAATTTGTAAACAATTGCGGCACTACTTGTTGAAAACCGTGAATGTACTTATTGCAATTCGTTGTAAAAACTTTCCGCGAAATACTGTCACCCTCAATTCTTTGGAAGTTTCTCTACAAAATTAAATTAACAATTACGAATTCTCAATTTTCAATCAGTTTAATTAGCTGGCTTTTTACGAAAAAGTTTATTCGCTATTCTTTATCTACTAAGCAATCTATTGCTTTCTATCCTTTTTAAGCCCTGAACAAATATTTATAAGTTCGCTATATTAACACCGATGGTTACACGAAATCAATTTCATTTTAACGTCGTCGTGCTTTTAATTTTACGTTTTTCAACGAATTGAAACTCTTCTATTTTCAACACTTTTCTATTGCAGGCAATGTAATTGGAAATATGCAAACGCGTGTTGGGTATGCTTAGGTTTGTTCAAGTTCGCGACAATTCCGTACAAAACTCGTGCAAAGTTTTCGCAACGATTAGAGGATGCACAACCGGTAACCAAGGCATCGGACCTGGATGCCTTTCGTTGCGTAACGGCCTAGCTGTCTCTGTGTGCTCAGCGTTTGCATCGTATGCAATCGCGGCCATTCGTGTGGAAATTTTGGAGAACACTCCTGTGGAGTTGTTCCGTCAACAAATATAATACGAAAAAAGCGACGCATCCGGTGAAACCATCTTTTGAAACAACTTTCAATAACTTTCGAATTTATACAGGAAGAAACGCGAGACGCCAGAAAATTCCATTGAAAAGGAGAAATATGAATTCTGCGGGGAAAAATAATAGCGCAAGCAGGTGTAATAAATAATACATTTTACGGAGAGCTTCTTATTTCGAAAATGTTCAACTTGCGTTGCAATCCATCACTGCTCGTCGATTATTTATCTCCAGTTATTTTTTGTAATTGCGTTTCTCTCGTTTCCATTTTCCATTCGCGTATTGTCGCGATGATACTTACGCAGCTTAAATTATCATTGAAAATGTAACGCGTCGAACACGAAACAAACGAAGGCTTCGAAGCGTTCCAAGTGCAACACTTCGAACGGGCCGCGCCGATCAAAATTCGGCTACCTTTATTTCGCGGAATTATTGTTGCGCTTTAGCAGAGGAATAACGTTTTGTCGAACGTCGCATAAGCCACTCTAACACTGATCGGAGCGGAGTTTCAATTCAAATGGTGTATTTCTCTAACGACGATTATTGTTTTGCCGTTGCACCATTGTTCGCCGGAAATAAAACCGAAAAGAAATCGAACTGTTTCGCTCTCGATGTTTTTCCCCCCGATACGACGGAAAAAACAACTCGAGTACCCGATGCGAAATGGAAAAAGGGGAAAGGGGCGCGTCGCGATCCGTCGACAGGACACTTAAGGAACTGATACAAGCAACGGCCAGGCTTGTTACACCGCGTCCCATAATTTATACCGTATCCCCGAGCAATCAACACACTTCACCGCGATTGTATGCGCCATTCATTATACACCGATATCCCTCAGAAGCGGCAGAACAACAAATCGATTCCAATCGCATCGGCACAGCGCTCAACTGCATCGCGATACCCTCGACGACTCTAATCGAACGCGCCACCCCCGGCCCTAATTCGCCGCCCTAAGATGATTCTGCTCGTCCGGCAACGAACTCAAACAATTTTTGCGAGGGATAACGAGGCGAAACGAGAGGAAGGATGCGCATGAAACAAGAGCGACGAGAAAAAGAAGCAACGAAACAATGGACGGGAACCCCTCGTCGTTTTCGCGTTGCACTTTAACGTTTCGAGTCGAAGAGCTGAAGTGACATAGGGAGGGAACGCAGCCGGAGGACGGTCAGACAAAACGTCACGAGGACGAGAAACGAAGGGAAAGACGTGCCATTGTGCCGTCGTTGCGTAGGACACTCTTTATACGACTTGAAAACTCTTTGTACGAGCGTCGCGACGTCCCCGGCACAATGACGGGGGAACACAACCGTGAAAACGGTGATACGCTTTGTCCGCTCTCCGTCCGTGAAACAATAATGCGAGGCAGCCGTGAAAACGGCTGCAACGAGCGCGGTACATCGATTACACCGCGCCGCGTGCGGAACGCACAAACTTATCGTTCTGATGTTTTCGTGGCCGGGAACGATTTATCTCGTTCGGCTCTGGTATATGTGGATAGAATGGCGGAGGGCATTTTTTCATTTTACCGCGCCGTAACGAGAAATCGTACATTTTGTGTGCAATCGTTTTGGGGGTGGAAGAATTCGATTTTTTTTCGGACGTGTACGAGTATAGAAGAAGGTTCGAGTGAATGTAAAACTCCGGGACGAGACTCAATTTGCGAGCGTGCGGCACGAAAATTTTCGTTTTACAATTGGCCAAATGATCTTTACTTTGTTGAAAATTAATCGGCGGAACGGGGAGTTTTTTTTAGAATTAGTTCCAATAATCCGACTTTCTGCGAACTGTCTACGGGAATGTAAATTTTGTTAAACGGAGAGGCTTTAGTTCCCGTTCCAAGTAATTTCGATCGTTTGAGAGATTGATTTCTGATTTTTATCTTCCAGTGTGTGATCTCGTGACACGCGTCACTCTTGGAACGTGACAGTGTCGACAGCGCGACAACGGGAACCATCGTGAAACGAAAAGAAAAGTGACGAAAACGAAAGATAAACGCGCACGAAGGCAGATGCCGGAGGTTTTTCGTTGAAATATCTAACGTGGCTTTTGCGAAAAAACGACTCCGTCCACAGTTTCAAGCACGCTTTTATGTTTCTTTAATGTGAACAAACGTTTCTGAACGGACTGAAACGTTTCCAGGTGTTTCTGCGTCCGTGCCCCGAGGTATGAACGTAATTTTCGTCGTGCCGCGCGACGGAGGCGCTTGAAATTAATTGATAATTAATTTGCGAAAGGTGGCAAGGAATTCTGGAAAGAATATTAACGCGCTGATGGTTACATACAATTAGAATTTAATATGTCGAATAATATCGTTCATATTATAATGTTATTTTTTCGTAGCGTTAATATGTCACTATTAATATTAATACGGCTTAGTTTATTAAACAATTCTGGTTGACAATTAAACAACAGTGAACGGTAGCTTTACAAATTCAGCGATACCTGAAGCAACGATTTTACTTTGCAATTCAAATGAAACTATAATTTATTTGAACCATTTTCAATTCCAAGGGAAATAACAGAAATATCTTAATCCTCAGCGATGCTTTCCCGAATTTCATACATTATTCAGCATTACACAAATACTGCAACTTCAATCGAAGAGTAATACCGTGTTTCACGAAACACACATACACACACGCATATATATATTTCCATACACGTATATCCATTTGCAGTCACTCCGGCTATCCACGTTCTAAATTTCCAGAAAGCTGCACCGCATCAAAATTTTACATACAAAATTGCGTGTTTCCAGTTGCACAAGCTTCTTCCGTCCAGCAACGATGATAAACAGATGCCACGACGAGCGCATGTATTTCGTTCAAATAAACTTTTAAGACCCGTCATCCTAGTTCGAATCCGTTTGCAATTCGTCCACCATTTCGTCCGTGCTAATCGCATTCCCACCAATGTTGCACATTAACGAAAGCAGCATCCTCCTTTTCGTTCCTCGCATGAATCGTTCAAAAACGAAATCGCTGGAAATTCTCACCGGCTCAACGGATTTCTTAACGAATCCGTCGAACCGTCGCGTTTCGACCCGAACGAAAAGGCGACTCTCGTCGACCGAAGTCCCGGTACGTCCGTCCCGTTTGCCCGTCCCGGAAACGTCGGGGACGTGACAATCTTCGCGGAAACTTCCGTCGCAGTTGCATCGAATTTCAGCGTCGGAGAATCCTTTAAAGTTGCAAGTTCGAACGGGTTAACGGTGCACGGAAGCGCCTGCAAGCTCGTTGTCCCGTCACTTTACGCTCGGCCGTGTTGCGAGTAACACTCGCGTGGAAATTACTGTCGCTTCCGGTCCGCGGGGACGAGTAACGAAGTGCATAATTTACGGCCCGAGACGCCCGCGGCCATGATTTTTGTCGTGAAAAGAAAGAACGGAAAGCCACCGTAATATCCGGTCGTTTGCGACCGAGATTGGGTTGTCTTGTTGGAAACCGGACTTCTCGGTGGAGCGTACGAAAAGTGTCTTTTATAAAGTCTCCCTTTTACGAGAGTCTCTCTTTACTGTTCGGACGTTTCGAAAATGAATTGCCCCCCAACGGTTCCATCGTCGGTGATCAATTTTAACTTTTACAAGACGCCGTTACTGTTCTCAGTATTTTGAATATAATTTATGCCACAGTGGATGGCGCGAAATTTTGTATATTTCTCGTGGAAGGTGGCTGGGTTACATGTTGACGTAACTCAATGGTAATGCTACTTTGGACTTGTATAATAATGTTAACGAAGATGGCAGAGTGATACAAGGATAGGGTTGATCTACAAGCTCGAAAGTTCTGTAACATTTGAATTGAAAATTCTTCAACGTGCATAATGTATTCTGCTCTTGGATTGAACTGTTCCATTCCTCCCCATTATACATATGGAAAAAGCCGCGCAAAGGAGCAGCACTTTGCATTATTTTTCTTGTGCATTCAATTTATCCGACTCGTAACTTTCAATGGGACGCCTCAATAATTTCGTTCGCTTCGCTTTGCCTCCCGTACACGTATACTATTCCGACATAATTATCGAACTGTAGACCATCGAAGTAAAATATGAATACACACCACGCTTCCGTCCTTTACGTTCTACTATTTTCATAATTGTTCGAAGCTACACAGAACATTTTCTGGCATTCCTCGGAACCATTTGTCCTCTTTATTAGCATTCCTGTCGTCATTCCCCTTCGTCAGACTTCTCTCTAAACACTCTTTGGAATCTTCTTCGCTAAAAATGCCAACAGTGTCCGTTCAAAAGGAAAAGCATCGTCCTTATTGCAAAACTTGCGAAACCCGACACATTCCACGTTTATTCGCATTTTTCGGGAAGGAACTGCTATTTATCACGGAGAGAGTGTCGACATTTAAAAGGACCTCTAATTATAAATGAGTTCTAAGTGACATGTTTCTCCTTATCTTCTCCAATCCCCTTTCACAGAAACGTACTAGCCCGGCAAGTCATAATATATTGTAAATAATAATGTTTTAACGAAAAGACAAAATCGTACGACAGTCGGCCTGTGTTGAATTTAAAGGTTGAAGCCTTCTTGCTCGCGCTCCGTGGATTGTATTTTCCTAAAAATTGTCGCGGATTTTTTCGTCACACCATTCCGTTGCTTCGTACGAAATGGCCGTCGAAGAAATTCATCGAGCGAACCGCGATCATCGCGACGGCGTTCAGTATCGCTTCTACTTCAAAGCGGAAAAACGAAGAATGAAAAAAAAACAGAAGAGAAACACGAAAGCAAGAGTCGACCAACGCGTGAGGAACGGACAACCCCCACGAAGTCCACCCCCTGACGCGACTCCAAGCGGCATTAATCTTCGGGCCGCTCCTTTAGCATGCAAATAGAGTCAGCGCTCGGCCACGAATATAATTTACGTCTGTCCGCGGCGAACAAACGGGCGAAATCAATGAAGCCCCGAGCTCCTTGCCTCTGACCCCGGCCTTTCTTCCACGGTTACCTTGTCGAATTAGCATTTTCAACGGCGAATCGTTCGGCGGCCGACCGGACGATAGCGGCGAGATTTAGTGCCCGCTTCCAATCTCGCTCTTTCCGCGTCTCTAATTCCTTTTCAGCGGATACCGTTTCAGCCGGACGCTTCTAGATAAATGTTATGTTAGAGAGAGCTTCTGGAACGATCGTTGTCTCCGACGGTTCTATAGGAATCGTTTGCTGGCTTCCATGTCGGCCCCGCGGAGAAACGAAGGTAAATGGGTGGCTTTCTTGTGCGGATAGGCGCGCGATGGGAATGAATTTTGCGGTGGAAGAGATTCAGCTGGCGGTTTCGAATGTTGTTTCAAGTTTGTCAGTTCGGGGGAATTGTTTTCGCGAACGTTGGTGCCGCGCGAGTTAACGATGTGCAGAAGTTATTTTCTGCGAACCTCGCGTAGATTGGTGCAGAGGGCAGGTAGGGTAACAAGACTCCGGTCTCCTTCAATTAAATCCTAACTTTATTAATATAAAACGTCGACACACGACAATTGTCAACAAACCACGACTCTCGCACGCGTCTCGCGATACTCTCAATTCAATGCTCTCTTCTAACTCTCCCTAGGCTCTCTGCCTCGCGTACTCATCATGCACTCTGTATATTCTTCCGCTCTTAGTTTCCTCTCTCGTTCTATTCCTCATTTGCTCTCACTCATCTAGGATGCGCACCGAGGACATTCCTCGTCGACGGTCAGTCGCGTCCACCCGTATCCTTGGGCCGCTGTACCCTACGTACGCACGATCTTCTCAAGTACTCGGCTCCAAATACGTACATTTCACCCCTCGTAGTCGTTCTGAACAGTCGCGCAATGCATTTCCAATCCCACGGATGTCTCTCGGGTTCTATTCTTTTTTAGAAGCGTTCTAACATTTTGATTGGTTCGAATTAGGTGGAAATTCGGCGCAGCAATTGCAGGATTCCTCCGGGTGGCGGAGAATTCGACGCATCTGTGATAAAGTGATGTTCGACGATAGGTGCACGTCTGAAATTGCGGGGATGCAATGTAATGAAATATATTACCAAAGGGCTTATTATTGGAATTACCATCGGCGCTCCGGCGACTACCGCGATTCGCTCTTTCCTCGATTAACCACTTCATTTCGATCAATTTAATTATCGCACTTAATTGAAGCATGATATTCGTCGCGCACCCAATTGCTTCGGAATTGATTGGTACAAATATATTCGCGGCGGATTAATAAATTGATATTACGTTACCTCTTACTGCACTTGTCATTAAAAGTCAAAGTGGCGACGAAAAATAGTACGCCTGAACGGAAAGAAAATTGGAAACCACGATAGAAATGATAAATATTATAAATATAATCATAACGGCCCTACCGCAAATTAGAACACAAACGTAGCCATTGCACACGGCAGTACACGGAAAATAATTTCAAAACGCGAACCGAAGCGTCTGGTAAAATTCCAAGTAAACTCACGGTCAATAAATACCGTAGCAAACACCCTTCGCGACATTACACCACCCTTCAAGAAGGAACGAGCCGAAACGACGCGGCTTCCCTTGCCGCCTTTCCATCATTCTAACGTTCTCGCCCCCTCGTAGCAAACGCTACCCCAATATTTACGAGCCATCGACTGATGCTACCTCGCCCGACCGAAAACCACCAGAACTTCAAACTACCGCCAATCACAGGTAATCAACAAAGCGACATTCGTCCACCCATGCATTCATCTTGCAAACCACTTTCAACCCCTATCGCGGTGTGCATGCCCGCTCTATTCATCCTCCCCTCGCAGCCGATGCAGATTTTCGTTTGCAGTTAACGTCCGTCGGGGTTCATCAGTCGATTTCCTATCGCTCAACGACGGTTCAGCCTTCTGACTCGGGTTTAGACGTTCTGTGGGAGATACCATGCGAGTCAGTTCACGGGCAGGATATCGCGATCGAATTTGAATTGAATTGCACTATGTTGTTCGAGGGATATAGGGACCCCGTTGCGTTTCGGTCCGCGCGTTCGCACGCGGCTCGACTCCCAATTCGACTGAACGGTGAATCAAACGGAGCGTCTCATTTTGCGCTCGTGATCCGCTGTCGACTGATCTGATCGATCAAGAAATTAAGGGGCCGCCCTTTGATCCGTACCGCTTGTTGCGCTTGGAACGAAGATTTCCCTCATGGACATGAGCCGTGTTTGTCGCCTCTTGAATCAAATTCTTCGGGGCTTACAAGTCTTTTCAGAAGGGTGCTTTATTATTTCAGCAGGATCGAGGAAGGGTCGTGGCTCGTTTCGACTGAGGCTTATTCTGAATTTTTCTTCGCCTTTCTCGCAGTCTCGTGTATCGACGCGTTCTTGCGAATAAGGTCTAGCCAAAGTACAATTCGTCGCTCGAAATATTTCTCGACCGCGGTGACGCTGTTCAATAGCGCATACGCACCAATATTACCCTCTCTCGCGGGCGATGCTTCTTCTTTCGTCGAAACGCCACCAAGGAATCTCTGTCACTTTGCGCCGTCTACCATAGAAACGGGACCGCGTCTCTCCAGACACCAAAGTGCCCGTAGAAACCAGTTCTGTAATTTGTCTAACGCCCAAAGAGCACCGGGTCGGATTCCTGACCGGTTCGAAATCAGGCGGATCGCATTTCATCCACTTGGACGATCGTCTATGACCCGGACCCGTTGAAATCCGATGATAGCGCAGAAACCAATGATACGTCCTGAACGAAAATTTGCGATCACTTTATTCGTTCAAATAAATAATCGAAGGATTACCATTGACAAGCACGGATGGTATGCTCGTCGGCCGTTCAATATTTAACAATAAAGCAACGGTTTGCAAAAATATTCAAGCATATATGTGTAGAAGTTATTTTTCGTAAACCCCACGTAGTTTGGGAATAGAGAACAGGTGGTGTAATAAGACTTCAGTTACTCTCATTAAAACACTAGCTTTATTATAAATACGTCGACACACGACGTTACTCAAACACACGATACTTTTCACTACGCTCTGGTTCAACTCTTACTTAGCTCTCCCTTAGCTCTGCCTTAGCACAGCCTCGTTCATTCTTTATATTCTTTCACTCTTAGTTTCTCTTTCATTTTATTCCTCATTTGCTCTCACTCATTTAGGACACCCTGCCACAGTCATTCCTCGGTGGTGGTCGGTCCCGGCCACTCGAACCCTTGGGCCGCTGTACCCCCCCCATACACACGACATTCTCAAGTACTCAGCTCCGAACGTACCTTTCATACATCGCAATCATTCTAAACATTCACGCAGTATTTCCAATCCTACATATGGAACAAGCGTGCCGTTAATACGTGTACGAGCGTGTTGCGTCAAACTTACGCCCTCTCGGCGCGCAGTGAAATTCTGTGCAAGACGAAGAATTCTCTAATTGGAAGGCGCTGGGACTTTCGTGTCCCATTTTTCCAACGACCTTTGTGGAGTGTCGACGACCTGTCCGACAGCAAATGGGACGTTCCGGGCTCTAGATGCAAGCACCGTGGCTAACCTTGCATACCTCGATTTTCTGGTGGGATTCGTGTGAAATTGGCTCTGGTAGATGGCGATGCAAGGGCCAGATTGCGCGTGATATTGTAGATAGGGGACACGTAACTCGCACATAGTCCCTTATCCTGGACCAAGAGCTCCGTGAGACTCTCGTCTTACGACGGGAGTTATTCGAACGGCGAGAATGGAAGTGATTTTGCATAAGCAGGGAATAAGGGAACAATATTTCTTCTCGCGCCGTTTGGAACGGGAAATTCCGTGCGCAAGGTGTTACATGTTTTATACGATGTTTCATGCTGGTCCATTTGAGCGTGGAAATGTACGGAGAATAATGAAAACTGTTTAGTAAATACGCGAGAAATTATAGATACGTATGTATGAAACAGGCGACAGTATCGTAATGATTGAAAAAATATTTCCTCAGAGTTCAGACGATTCTTCAGATTACAGAACTATAGATCATACTTTCTATCATACTTTCGTTAATAGAATCAAATTTATTCGCTCAATATTACTGACAATCGAACGGAACACGAATTACTGTCACTGTACTTGATTCAAGAGAAATCGCTTTACACGTTGATAGTGAATAATTTTTGTCGGTTAACGAAAACTTAATCAGAACAGTAGCTCGATCCAAGTCGGAAAGTAATTCAAAGGTAATCTACTTTGGTCCGAATTAACCACGATTCTCTATTACACGGCGAATATTCAAAAGGAAGCGGATGAAACACGGTGGAGGGATTAGAATTTTAATTCGAAACGTGATTTAATTCGGACCCAGTCCGGAAGAGAAATTGAATTCATCGAGCACTTCTATTACGCCGCCGTTCCTTTGCCGACGACAGGCAGCATGTCAAAGTGGCAATTAAGGGTCTAACATCAGAAGCGGAATTAACGCAGCCTTAAATGGAAAAAAAAAATTCTTCGACAAACCAGCGGAGCAAATGTACGCTTTTTAATACCATGGATGCAAAGTTCTCGAAGGAGTGCTGTTTTTTTATTCCTTTAACTCGTCCAATCAGAACTTCCCCCCGACAAATTCCCTCGTAAATATTCTTTCACCGCGATATTCAGAGTTTCTCCGCTCGTCGACCGCGTAAATACTTAAACCCGCGAGTGAGCAATATAAATCAAACAATTCGACGACCTGTAGTCACCCAACGTCAAACGGAAGCCAACGATGTCTAAAAAATTCCAAAACCCAAAAACGCCCGAAGTAACTGCTTGTTCGGACGCAAACAGTAAACTCATGAAGCTATCGAGTTCCTTAGGATACAATTATATACGCGTCGGGTATAATTACTACATTCTACAGCTGCAAGATATATATGTATAAATTCGTGCATCGCCTTTTTTAGGATTAGTAGGTTTTATTGAAACTCACCGCACTTTATGGCTTTACGATCCGCGAACCTTTAGCTGAACATGTGGACTTCGCGCAAGGCAGTCACTACCTGAGATTGACCGGTAATTAGGGGCGCTTAATTTCCACTTCTATCAGATTTTGAAATATCTCTACAGTCACCTCTTTACATCGACGAACCATCTGAACTAACCAATCCGCATGTTACCAACAGCAACACGCCCATCCCTAGGTTTTTGCGTGTCTTCGTTAGAACGAACCTAACGAAGTCTCGGCAGTACGATCACATCGTCAAGTACGATCGCATCATGAAGGTAACATTAACATCAAGTCACGACATCATCTTGAGAGTCACTACATCACCTTAAAAGACACAACATCACCTTCAAATTATCATCGACACCTTCAGAGTCTGTGCATCGCATTCAAGGTATTTACACCACCTTGCAAGGGAGTCTTTCCATCACCTTTGCCTAGTCGTCTTACCAGCATCACCAGACACTCCTCGCCTTTGAGTAGTCACATTCAATTACATCTTGTACATTAACATGTAAATGTACGACTATCTATCAAGTGAAATCAGTTCTCATCGCCTTACACCATGCAATATAACTAGCCCTCGCGGCATTAGTTTGCCGTAGAACGCAACGGCCATCGTGCTTTTGATCGACAGTCAATTCGCGAGCTGAGAACCGTACACTGCTTAACCATTCAAAAACGCCAATACAAAGATTCGCGTCCCAGACGGGAAGCGAATCGAACGGGATATCCGATCGATCGTTCCAACCAACTACCGTCAGGATCTCCATCACTGTTCTGCAGAAAGTTGCAGTAACAGTCCGGGACGAAAAAGAAACGGAACGAACGATGGTAGCAAGAAAGTGAAGGCGGGAAAAACGAAATTACGATCGGAAATAGGACTCTCAATTCTTCATAAGAAGAAGGAAACCGACGTCTAGGGACAGATGGGAGAAGGGGGAGGCGGTTCGACTAAAGGGCATATGGACGGACAGAGGAAGCCGATTAACCAAGGGAGGAAAGAAAGGAAACGATTAAATTGGATAAGCTACACCGGCAGGAACAACTGAGGATGGCCTGTCCGAGCGAACCCTCCCTTCTAAGTCTCGAAGATAAAGGCCCGTCGGCCGTGGCCGGTCGCGCTACTCCTCCTGCCATCGAGGAACGGATTGGCCCTATTGGAAAGGAATTACGTCTAGGGGATTCCGTGAGAGGCCATTCGATAAGGGGTGAATCGCGTTCGTTGCGTGACCGGCCAGCAGAAAGGTTGCCCGCCCGGATAGTCACGTTTCCACGCTATTGGAAACGTCTACTGGAACTCGTTCTGCGCCAGTTTCGGTTTCCCCGCGGTCTATTATGATTCGCGAGCGACGTGCACAGCCAGACTGCGAAAGCAATTTCCTTTTAAGGGGCGCCCTGGAACGGCGGTGAAAATTTCGTGGCGTCGTTACGGGCGTGGAGCGGGAAATGTCTTCGGCGAATTATTGGGATTTGTTATTTTAACGGCGCAAACAGCTTTGTAAGGCGAATATATTTGTGTAATTAATGGTTCCCACTTTGCCGTTGAGTTAATTGACAAGCGTTCGGTGACCGCCGACCAGCGTATAGGGCGAACAAGTTCTCAAGATTTCTTCCACGACAGCTGCGCGAGTTTGTCGATCGCGAATCTGAATCGCATTGTTATTTACACATTATTCATTATGAATAGAAACATTTTAGGTAGTTCTTGATTCTCTGATTATAATTGTTCTAACAATAATATTTGGTAACATGTTGTTCGGTCGAAAATGGATCTGATATTTTCTGTGGTGCGCAGTTATCCCTCAGGTAACAGCAAATAAAATTTGTCACAGCCGATATAACGACACTTACAATACTGATTTCATCATTGACATTCATAATATGTTAAAAAAACTTAAATGAAATTATATAGTTAATATGGAAATAATTCCACAATGAAATGTAGAATCTACGCATCAAATCGCGCGTTTGTGACGTTATTTAATTGAACGAACGTGTTAGCAAAAGGTTTAAAATAAAAAGTATGTACAAAATTATTTTAAAAAATTCAATTAAATAAAAAATTGTTGAAAATAGAAAAAAGTTTATGACTAGATTTACATTGCCCTACAGTTTCATGAAACCGTGAGAACTAATTAAAATTTTTAGAAAGTGTTCCTCCCCATTGTGCGGCGTTCTGACTTCGCATATATTGTTATAACTTTTGGAGTTGCAAATGGTTGCGAGAAATTTTTATCCGGACATCTTAAGTAGATTTTAACAAATACTTTCATGTAATTTTTATCGCATCCTCGACTATCCATCCCCCTTGTAAACCACATTAAAGTGGAAAAACGGTGGAAAAAATATAGCACTGCATAGTATAGCAAATTCACAAAGAAATGGAATCGTTTTAAAGTGGACATATTTCCCCCCCTTTGAAGGTGCCTCAGGCAATTACCGGTGCTCTGCGGCAATCCATTTGCACGCCAAAATTTAGTCTACACATAGAAGAAGCTATGCCTAAAATTTCATACAAGAAGCTTGAAAAATTGAATTTAGCTCGTGTTTTTACGGTTTCGGACCACTGTGCGTCGTTCACCTTCCCTGGCAATCGAGGAAGCAACCTCGTCAACGTTTCTGCCCGCCTTGCACCCTCGCCACGTCCCTGACAATAATTCATACCAACGTATTCTTCTATAACGCGCGAAAAGTATCACACAATTCCTCAGACCACCCCCGGTTCCCCCTTTTCGAACTACACCGTGCAAGATATCGCGTTCTCATCGCGCCAGGGAAGAAAAGAAGAATCTCGTCACGAGCAAAGTGCCAGAACGAATCCGCGACGCTCGTATATTCAACGCCCGGAGCCACGGCGCGATAGCAATCTCGCCCCCTCGAGCCCGAAGATAACGCGGAACGAATTACCGTCGGTTCGCCCAAGGAATATTGTCTTCGCCGGGGAACGCGATTCCGGCACGCGTTGCAATCGGGACACGGATCGATCCATCCCGGTTGGCGGCCGCGAGCAGGTGCAATTCAATTTCGCGTCGGGGACACCTGCACGACGCGCGGCCCCCGTCGGAACGTGGGGTTCCGCGTGCAAGGGCGAGAACGATTCGCCCGCGATGAAACGTCAATCGCGAAGACGTCCCGCGAGCTACCGGGCGGTGTCGACGGCAATTCTCGCGGTCGGATGCACCGCGCTCGGAGAGGATTTTCGACGCGGATGGAATCCGCCGGGGTGGAACGTCGACGATTAGTTTCGGCCGCGGGGGTCGCAGGAACTTTCTGGCGCGGACGCGGTTCGCGCGAACCGGCGACGGAATGTCTGCGGCGGGTTGCGAAATTGAAAACGGGCGATACCATGTTTCAACGAGGCGATCACGCGCGAGACTCGCGCGAGACGGCCGAACCCGCGGTTTCGTTGCAGTTAGCACGACACGGCGGAGATTTATTTGTCGGGCGAGAGCTGTCGGACGCGATTTATCGGAGATCATAGATACGGAAAATTTGGAACAATGTTGTAAAGGATTTATTTATGTCAAGATTTCGGGGACAAGGTTCGGCATTGAATTGAATTTATCGCTCATCGCACGAGATTGCGCGTCGCTTGCTCATTATATTCGAATTGCACAAAGATATAAATCGCTTGCCGCAGCTTGGAACAGCGTACACGTGTAAACACGTTTCTCTTTTCAACCAGAATATTGGTCCGAGGTTTTGAGCGGCCAACTTTCCGGACACGAATTCTCGCGAAGCTTCGTTATCTCTCGGTGAAGTCGACTCGCGTGCGAAAGTACGGTACAGTGCACAGCGGGCTACGTCGAGAGCGTCTGATCTGTAGCCGATCCAGAGAATTTCACGTCGGCCAATGGGTGTAACATTGGCCTTAATAAGCGTTCATTCTCATACATGCGCCAGATTGCTGTGCGTAATGCGAAATTCGATCCCGTTAATCCACTTTCCTGCCCGGTCGAATGAATTGCGCCCCGTTTCGTGTTTCTGGCACATCGAGCGTTCGCGTTAACCCTTTCGCCCAGTTTCGGATTGTCCCTTACCCGTGCACTGTCCGACGGCACGGAAATCGTGCATCGATCGCGCAACTAACGCCGCCGGGGATACTCGTCGCGGGAGATGCGCAAATTTCTCCGGTCAAAAATGTTCATTGCAAACGAATTCGATACACAGCGGCACAGGTGACGCAATTACGAACAATTCGCCGGCGAAGATTTGGAAAATGTTGCCTCACGAAGATCGCAAATCGGTTGTCCCGTGTAAAACATTTGCTACAGCTTCGACGGATACAATACCGAACCGGTTTGTTTTCCGACTGCACGCCATTCGTAACGCAGCCGCGTTGATTAGCACGCTATTTGCCCGGTTTAAATAGTATTTACTTGCCGCGGCATTCGAAAGTTAGTTGTGCGTGGACATTAATTGAGAATTCACGAATGCATCGCGAACGGCGGCACTAGGGGAAACTGGGTGGTAAAGGGAACGCGAGAAGCGCGTGCTTCTGCGGCACGATTGGCTGTCGGTTAGAAAGCGCGGAAGCTCGGAGCGTAATTCGAAGGAGGCATTAATATTAATGGCCGACGAGCTGCGGCAAACACCATGCCCCTGTTCTCGCATTAATAACATTGCGCCGCGAAAAAGCGACGGACCTCGTGATCGTTCTCGCGCGAATTCTGTTTCGTTTCGTAATAAATCGTTGCTGATAGGTGAAAAGAGGAACGAATTATTGTGACGCGGGCGATAAAAAAAACAGAAACGTATGGAACTAAGCAGGGGAATATAAATAATGGATATTTGTACGTATTCTATTGAATCACTATAGCTCGTGATAACTTACCCTCGAGGCTTTACAATAATAATCGATCGGTTCACGTTTCTGAAACACGACGCGTAATGTGTAATGAAACGTCTGATTAGTTCGTGACATTTTTGGGAATGTCATTGTTTCGTTCGAATCGAATGTTTGTGCAGAATTACAATCTTACAGCAGGTTTAGAAAAATGAGATAGCATTCTCGATTCTATAATTTTTCACATCATTCGAACTGCCCTCCCTTTTGACACAACGAACGCGCTGCTTCGTTTGATTTACATACAAATACGACAAACACCATAAATATTCATCGGCTCGAATTTTAATCGAAACACGTGATGCACCTGCCCGATGTATTTTCGCAAGCGATTTTGCTGAAACGACCGCTGCAAACAAAATAATTTCACTAATTCTCGTCAATCATCCCATCGATCCCCATGCATTATCAAAATTGCAATTGCGTCCTCGTATGAACATTTCGTTAGCAATCGCCAACAACTGTGTGCACGCGCAAACAATTTCAAGCGAACCGCAGTTTTTCCAACTGTTGAAAAATTTCGGCAAAATCGTTTATTTCCCGACGAAAGCATTAAATCATTTTTCTTTTTCTATCAACCGACAATCGTAATAATGATAAAGCATTCTTTTAATAGATAAAGGCTCATTTTAACCGTTTTCTTACGTTTCGCGCGTTCCTCCCGCAGAAGTGACACCGCAATTTTTATTCCACGAATTTCCGTGCCCCTCGAAAGGTTGATTGACTGTGGAAAAATCGTCCGCGTGGGCGACGGAACATTTTCGAGTTTATTCCACGTGCATTGTACAGGTGAACGGTACAGCACGCGTGCTCAACTTTGAAAAATATTCTTCAATTGAAATTGCACCCGCAAGAAGTACGCAGAACCGCCGGTAAATATTGGAAAACCTTAATAGCCTACCGGGTAGCAGAGAACTCGAGAGATTTGAGGCTCGAATGCCGTGACGGGGAAGCGAACGTATTCTCCAGCTTTCAGCATTCTACTTTCCCGTCGATTCGCGATACACCAACGAAAAATGGTGTACGAGATTGCTATATTTCGCGAGGATCAAACCGGCAAGCCCCCTTACAAATATCGAATAGAGGGCGTCGCGACCGTAAAATCGACGCGATACTTCGTAAATGGAAATTATGTTTCGGCACATTTCTATAGACCGTGAGCGTTCGAAAATAATAAACGCGGTGGTTCGGAAATTCGCGACGGAATAGGTTGTATATGAAAATAACACATTAACATCGTAAACAACCCTTTCCCGTTCCCTTTAACAAATAAAATAAAGCATTAATGTCGTAAACAGCCGGGCGTTCTCTTTTATTAATAAAAATAAGGTATTGACATCGTAAACAAGTGCGCGTTCCCTTACAAGAATTAAAATAAAATATTAATATCGAGAGCAACCGCGCGTCACCCGTGAAACGAAAATAAGCATGAAATATCGACAACGAAGACAAATCGCGCGCTTCCCGTGAAAATTCCCTGAGTACACCGTCCTAATGCGAATCCCAATGTAAATACTTCGTCCATGTTTCTCCCATTCGCGTAGTCGCGACGAGACGCGATTTCCATTTGCCTCCGATTCGGGAAACGCGAATACTTGAACGAAGGTAGAACAGAAGAACTTCAAAGGCCAAGCTTCGCCGTCGCTCAAGAAGAAATGCATCCAGAGTCGACTGGTGCCTCGAAAAAAGCTGGATACAGATCGCGTTGTCTTTGCGAAGGCGCGCCGCTGCGATTGATCGGGTAATATTTGCATGAGAAACGCGTGCACGGAACATTACGCCCTGAATAGGACGCTTTTGCATAGAATTGGTGGAAACAAGTGGCGAAGAAACAGTCCTCGATTCTCTATACAGATTAAATTAATATACGACTGCAGAATAAATCTATTCCAAGGCGTTTTTTTTTCCTTCGCTCAAATCGTTTGGAATCCTTCCGAAAGAATCTTCTCTTCCAAGCCCTTGGTTGTCTCCATACACCCTAGCACTGGTAAGGGATCGTCAAGAAATTTTGATCATCGACCTATCCGACCCGCGTGTCGGTCGTTGCATTAATTGAAACAATTACTCGTTCAACGTAAGCCATCGCTACCGTTAATCATTGTCGTTCGATATAGACACCACTTTTCGTAAACGTAGGATTATTCTCGGTGATCCATCGTTCGTGAAACAAAGGGCATTTCGGAGGAGGCTGCGAGATGCTCTCGAGGGCGGCGTAGCTCCAAAGAATTCGATTGATTAACACCACCGTGGGCCGGACGCGTAACGAAACGAAATTAGGCTTCGCGGCCCTTTTATTCGGGGATCGGCCGTCAAGTTTTCGCGTGTATCACGTGAACGTCCGTTACAACACGGCCGGAAGTTCGATCGGGCACGAAACTTTCCGATTTATCGGGACGTGAAATCTATTTCGCCCGGTTATCTGTTTCCCGAACTTTTAATTGCATCGTACGTTACATTCACGGGGACGGCTATGAGAACGCTGCGGGACGGGGGAAAGGATAATTCCACGTTGCTATTGTTGTTGCCGTAAACCGTGGAAGACGTTCACGCGGTTCACTTTTGTTCAAGGGGAGACCGGCATCGGAAGGGGCACGTTAGAATTCCGAACGAGTTTAAATCTCCTCTCGTTTGTAACGCGCGATACTCGAGTTCGTTAATTCGAGTGGATAATGTTTCTTACGAGGGACGCGATAACCCGTTTAACATGGGAATCGTGCTTTACGTTCTTCGCGACGTCGTTCGCGAACTTCTCGAACTCGTCTTTGTCGTTTCATGCGCACAATTTATTGCGACAATCTCGGAGCTCCGATTGAAATGATTCCGCGGCGCGTCGCGGAGTATTTGGCCCGAAAACCCGGACAAAAGTCAATTTTCAAAGTTTTGCGAAAGACAAAACTTTTTGTTGTCTGAGACAGTTGAATATGCGAGGAACAATGTATCAATTTTTGCTTCCTTACTTATGAACCCAGGGAGCAGCATTTTTCGACGAAAGTTCGCAGATTTAATAACACGCGTTCCTTCCTTAACTATTCTCTAAAACGTCGTTGCTTATTAGCGATTTGTGCATCCTTTAAGAAGTTTGTGTAAATTCTGCTGTTATGGAAGCTTTTTAGGTAGCTATATACTACACTTTCCAACAGATTTTACACTTTTAGCACATATATTTGTATAGTTATTAATATTTGGAAATAATCAATATTTCACTACTTTTCTGTGCGGTTACAAGATTTCATTAACAATTTTGTTACGGTATTTAGCATGTTCAAAAGCTCGTTCTGGCGTCATTGCATTCGATAAAGGTTTGTGATCACAGTGCAACAAATATTGGTTCCGGTTTCGTCCGGTTTCACGTTTTATAACTACTTTATGTTATATGCATATGGTAACTGTTTAGTTGCAAGAACTTTAAGTTATGATCGGGTTTTCCTGAACTTGTCATAAAACAACTACCAAAAAGGAAAAATTACTGTATTGGCATTTAAGACGTTAATGTTACGTTGCATTTAGCCTGAGTGTACGCATCAAATTGACCAAATCTACTATTAACCCTATTTCTCTAGGGGTTTGAACAGTCTTAGAGAAAAATATTTTAAACAAAAGGTAAATGGTATTCAGACATCTACAAACTTCAATATATGCAATTTCGAAAACAACTTTTTTTTATAAAAAATTAAGCTATATTTTTATAAAATAGTGATAAAATTTATTTTTAACTTCATAACATTCTAGCCGACATTAAGACGATTTCAACGACCTACTACATTATGATCTTGAGCTTATAAACAACGCTACAATATTTTTGTCCGGGTTTTCGGGCCAAATACCCCACTGGGCGGCGACTAAAACAAATTTTCACTCGACCGACGAAGAAACAGATCAGTCCGAGTTGTTCACGTTTCGCGGTTCACTCTGCGCATCGTTCGTAAACGCGACTTTCGCGCATAAAACGTAATGCTGCGCCGCGAACCGTCGGCGATAATGGTGGTGAGCGTGTCCCAAGAGTGGAGGTTCCCTCAGAGGGGTTAAATCGTACACACCGTGCATCCATGATTGTAACGAATACACGGCTGACGCCATTTTCCCACCCCCTGGCCATCCGTTGTTCCTTTCCCTCTCTACGAACCCCCGCCATATCCCAAACGACGAAATTCCGCCAGCCACGGAGGAGGGTGCAGAACGGATGGAGCGCTGTTCGCGGGAATTGGAGCACGACGTTCGAGAACGAGTGCACATTCTCGAAGGAGCATCGGCTGGATGCAGTGTGTTGCGGTCCTTACCTAGAGTGCAAGCTTGCCGTGCATCGTTGCCGAAAGAGAAGTCGTCCCGCGACCAGAATCGCGATGGGGCAACCGGTAGATCGATAGATTGCTCGTTGTCGCGACTATTCGTGGAATTTAAGGAAATGGAGAATCGCCGCGTACGTCGCGGAAAATTTCGTGCGATAAGCGCAAACGCGTCTCTCGTTTCGTTTAATCTGTGGGTCGAAGAGGACGGGTCAATGCTTTTGAGATACGGACAAATGGATACTTCAGCGTAACGCGAGATATTATTTGGTAAAGGATTCGATCTTGTTTGCATTCCTGGCGAACAGGGGGTTAGGGAATCTGGTTGGAAAATTGTAGACAATTGCAGAAAATATTGTAGATAAGGGGAGCTCAAGTTGGGGTGATTTTAATTAATTGTTATTTTCGTATTTTAATAATTATGGGAATTGTGTTATTCAGATTGTACTGTAAAAATACAGTCTCCTACGAATATTATTATACGATGCGAAATGCAGAACCAACACTTGACTTTCTTGTTTTTCTAAACTCAGTCTGTCTGCAACTTGATCCAACGTATCCCGAAAATATCCAGTCGACGTGTCAATTCCAAAGGAAGGTGCTCCTACTGCAAATAACTGCTCGTAGGAAAGTTGTAAAGTTTCGACTCTCGCACCCCTCTTCTATTCGCTATTTAAGATTTACCCTTTACCTATCTATGCTGCCTGCGCGAAAATGCTAGACGAAAAAGAACACACCGCGCACCTGCACGCTGTATCAGCAACGATACTCCATCCACCATTTCCACCCTCGAGTCCGCATGAAAAACAGAGTGCCGGATGGTTTAATCGAAATCGCATATCAATTTCCCTCGAAGCGATGGACCTCTGTGCTCGGCGTCATTCATTTCGCATCGTGAAAGGATATCGAACGCGGATGGGGTCGTCGGCCAGGGTCTCCGTGTTGATGCCCCGCGTATTCAGGGCTCGAAACAAAGATCGAAAAGCGATACGGTCAGCCAGTTACGCTTTGTCGTTTTCCAATCTCTGCGCCCCCTCGCGACGCAGAATGTTTATTGAAAAGGAGGAGGAAGAGACCAGCGGGGTTCGGATTGCTGTTTCGTCGGGGATGAACAGGCGCAGTGCCGATCGTACTAGAATCGAGACTCGTCTTGGCATCCTGAATGCTTAACCCTTCCGCGAAAATCGATACCGTTCGAACGATACAGAGACAAGAATAACGTTTCATCCATTAGCGCGTTATTCGAATTATTGTACACGCGAGAGCAATAATAAATTAATATTGCGCAATCACAATCCACGTTGCAAGATCGTTGTAGTAATTGGGCAAATTTGGATGATATTATAAAGTGTTCCTTCTCTTCGTTATTTATTTCCTGTTTTTTTTTTGTTTTTCTCACACCCATACGAATCAATTAACCAGGACGGAGGTTTAAGTTGAGCAGTTTGGGAAACACATTTCCGAGCAGGTTAACGGAAGATGGTGCAGACGATAATCAAAGTTTCATGCAAATTACCGGTTCGGGTGTATCGATATATCGACAAGCACCGGAGGTGCCTGAGGAACCAGGATGTTAGGGGATTCGATGGTAACAGGATGACTAGCGATTATGGATAATTAGTTGGATAAGGCGGTTCGTTATTCGAACGGGAACGAAGGTGATTGGGTAAAGTAGCGGGCGCTTTCTAACGATATAGCTGTTACATCGATCGATACACTATCGCGGAAAACTCTGTTTCCAGTTGTTCTGAAAAATTCCCTATTAAATAAAACGCGCACAGAGCGCCGCCCATAACTTGCACGCCTCGAATAACTTCTATATTTATGCGCCCCTCTGTAACATTCTCCTTTGTTTAACATCAAAGTGTATTTCTGTGTAGCCTCCCGTGTGGCGCACAGTTGGTCGAACAATGAATAAATTACAGCTACTTGACGGCTTTGAAGGAATATTCGGAGGTTGACGTGAAATAAGAGTTGCAATTGATTTATTACCCTTTGGGGCGATTGTGGAGTAATTGTGCGGTACATTCTGTTGAATTAGAAATACGCCACGAAAATACGATTTCTATTTTGGACATTTTCCAACGAACATTTCATCATATATTTTACTCGCCTTTATTTCTATATTTGAGAATGGAAAGGTGCGATACTATGATACGATCATTCGTTTGTCTATTCGCCTTAACTTCGATAGCTGTTCGCCCGTTATCCTCTTCGAGGGCTGATCCTTTTTTTCCATGAAAGGGATAACTAGCTCGTAAACAGCCAATGCTAGCTATTTCGTCGTCGTCTATGAATCAAGACCGACGAGACGTGCCTCGATACACGAAATACGGTGTGCATGTTGAATTGGTTAGATCCACACGTTCACGGAGATAATTTGCACAGTTTGCCGTTTCTTATGAATTAATGCAAAGTACTTCATAATACCGAAGCATCGTTCAAGCGTAATTGAAGTCTTAACACTTCCTTCTTTGTAACAGAATAAATATACCAATAAGCTTCCGACCGTCCCAAGTACATATTTCAACTAAAAACATATAGAATTGTTATAAATTTATGTAAAGTTACTGCAGCACGTTTCAATTCTCTCTTAAATTCTTATGAACAGAATTTATGCAGTCATTTTCATAATAGAGTTACAATATGTTCGAATCTGAAGTTCAAATAACTTCTTTATCATTAAACAAGAATAGCCAAACGAAAAAATAGTCCTGGACAATTATTGCCACCTATAAGCTCCTAGAAAATGTTATAAATAAATGTTATTCGAACAACGATGAATTATCCGATCAGCTGGTTCTACTAGCAACGTCGGGCGATCGTTAGTTAACATAACAAATGCGATCCTGCCGCTACCGTTTTATTCATATCGTTTCACGTGGACGTGGCCTTAAACATCGTCGTGTATTATTTACTGTGGCAGGTGTCGGTGGTAGTTCCACGGGCAAGTCACCTCGAACAAATGTTTCGTCAACTTGACCCAACTGTGCTGCGAGGCTCGTAATTGATAAACGAGCGGTTCGCGCGAATATTCACGATGACCCCCTACCCGCACGAAGAAACCACCTCGATCGACCATTGAACTCGAAACACGTTAAACGTCGCGACTCCTGGCAATTGATGTTCCTCGCAGGGCTTTCAATTTTCCGCGAGCAATGCTGGTACGACGTTGAATACGTAAACATATGTACAGGGATAAGATTGTCCAACAAGTGCAGCGACGTCGATGTTCTCTGTTTTCATTCCTTGTTTTGTTCTTTTCGAAGATATTGCAGCAAAGTAGCTTGCGATATTAACGATGCATATTTTTTGTTATTGCCTATTTCAGTAGTGTTCGTTGTTCTTTTATTATCTACAGCGACGCGCTATATACATTTTATAATTTGCTGCTCAGCGTTGAACAATAATATCTAAATATAAATATGTACATCAGCAATAATAATTGCGTGTAATAATAAATTAACTTTCTGGCGTGGCGTGGAGCTTCTGTTTACTCGAGTCGTCTGAAGTAACACTGCGCTCATTCTGCGCGTTGTACTTTCTTCGTTACGGGTCTAAATTCCGCGAAGATTTTTCAGCGAACACCCAGTTTCATTTTCGAGAACTGTTCGATTCGGCTCGGAAACGAGTTTCAATTAATAATTTTCTTAAGTGTCAGAGCAGTCGCCTCTGCTGCTTAATCCACTTTACATCGGGTTCCCGGGTACCGGTCTCAGAGATCCGAGAAACGGATCAGCGCGACGCGCCGTTCTCCGGATTAAGCCGAGGACACCGTTCCCTCCATCGGTCATTTACTCCTTTTTTGTTTTTCCCTTCCATTGGATCTGCATTCGCCGCCATCGGTCGCAACAGCCGTTCGATTAAACCTCCCTCATAATTAAAAGTAGTCTAGATCATAGCGGCCATGCTGCCACCCCGTTACCAAGGAGCAAAGGGCATTCAAATTCGCTCGAACCTTCATAGGAAGGGAGGGCCGGTGAAAATCGTAAAACATAGTACGAAAAAAGTTGCTTATTTGACAATTGTATAAAAACGAATAAACTTTTCCCATCGAAAAATTCTTAATCGTAATAAACGACCGTTGATCAACTACGGGCTTTAATATTGAAAAAAATATATAACACAAACGACATGCAGAATACCTTGAATGAAAGGCAACCCTTTTAATACACATCAATCACTACCGCAATCTATACGTAATCAAATATCTCGCTCGCGAAACACGGAAACAAATATACGCGCACAAAACCATTGCCCTACTTGTGCAATAAAATTCGTCGAACAAACTGGACAGTGTACGTACGTGCATTCAATTATCCTCTCAGGTCGAAGTACAAATGACGAAAAATAACTCAAGGTAGGCGTGGGAAGGTAATTTTCTAAAAACGACCCTCCTATCTCTCACCTGATAGCTTCATAGCACCACCTCCATTTTACGGGCCACCTTAAGGTAGCGTTTCAACCCTTCTTTTAGTTCTTTCCCTGTCGCAGTTCGATTCTCGTTGTTCAACTATCGTCTATGGTTCCACGCTGTTCGCCTTTCGAACCCTGGGCGCCCCGTTTGATTTTGTTTCGTTCGATAGAAAGGTCTGCCGAGTAAAGTTTAACCATGGAATATGTGACGTGGTATTTGTCGGGTGTCGTCGGTGACGAGCTGTAAATTTGCATGGTATAAATATCGTCTGTGTGCGTGTGTGGTACGCTAGGGGTTAGTGTTTTTCCCGAAATTGATTGAAAATGTTTGAAACAAGGTTAAAGTCAAGTGTGAAGAAACACAAATTATTTAAATTAATGAAAATTTCGATGCAAATTTCTGTATTTATTTCTATATAAATTTTTATATAAATTTCTGTATTTATTTCTATATAAACTTCTATATTTATTTCTATATAAAGTTCTATATAAATTTCTATATTCATTTCTATATAAATTTCTATATAAATTTCTATATTTATTTCTATATAAATCTAAAAATTTCTATATTTTTTTCTGTATGATTCCTGAACTTTCCATATTTATTTCACGAATGTTTGTGAGCGTTCGTTTCGAAACGGTTAGCCGGCGGAAATTGATAAATTCTCCCGTGTAATTAACGTTCTTAACCATCGCGTGTTTGCCCAGTTTAAATTGAATCGTAATGTTTAATCGACGATAACTTCGCCGCAAGTAGACACAATTTAATTTATTCCGGGCAATTAATTTGCTTGAAGGCAACTGAGACTTCCATTTCAATGAATAAAGAGGAATAAGGGACCCTTGATTCTTGTCGTTTAATATTCCACGTATACTTTCATCGCTGCAACTTCTTAAAAAAGGAAATTCAAATAGATTATTATTTTTAACTAACTTTCCATTTTTTATCGATTTATATTATCCCTAGCTCTCGTGTGGATTCATAATTCAATTTTTTAATTACTATTATTGCTGAAATGGACGAATATTATCTTTAATAATTGCTGTATTTTATATATTACAAAAAGTGAGTTATAATTTCGTTTGGATTGGTATTGCGAAATCGTCGAAGGCATTGAGCATTAACCTTTGTTGCACTGAAAATATTACGAAAATGTTCAATGCAGTATAAGCGAGAAAATTGACGAGAACCAGTACACGTGAAAAATTGTCACGGGAAAGCTTGTTTTCACAAATTCATCGATCGCTCCGTTCTTTTGTTCCATTTCGCGAAACATAAAACCCGTACATTATCGACAGCCACCGCCACAAAGAGTTCGATAACTGCTAAAACTGTATTTCCTTTCTTCTCTCTGTTTCTTTTTTAATCTATTAATGATAACACATGATTGGCCGTGGCGTTCAATGCAAAAGAGTTAATTCGCCCGGAAAATGGCCCATCGATTTTGTTGTCTCCAACACTTTCAAAATTATTGAACGTTCATATGCTTGACGCAATGTTATCAGGGAATTAAAAATTCGAAAATACGAAATAAAAAATCGTCTGGACTTTTCTTTAGCATAACCTCAGCAATTTGGTTATAAATTCTGCAATAATTCTACTTTATTATATCTTTCTTTACTATGTATCGATTGTACATAATAAAACAGCTGACAATAATAGTACACTCGATATTGGTACATATTTCATCCGGAAATCTTAGCGATATTTATCACGTACCACAAACAAACAAAATATTGCATATAAACAGCTTGTTAGTTTCGAGGTTTGTTATAATTGTTACAGGCAGCGAATCAGTTTGTTCCATGTATGAGTGTTCAACACGTTTACATCTATTCTCAAGTGTACGCATAATTACACGAGAGTACGAGATTGTACAAAAGCTTCACCGAAGAAGACGTAGAACGCACACGTTCCCAGAAAGTGAAACAAGCGAATAACAATGACGCGGTGTATTTGAATCGCTCAATTCCAACGCAGCTCATAAATATTCACGTCACGTAATCGTGCAATATTAATGCGCCTCGTGTACTTACATTACCAATTAATTCTATTAACACAAATAAATTAACAAAAATAAATAAATTACCCCCTATCCTCAATACAGCCTTCAGATTGATATTCTCGCGCACGTCCAACATTTTCCATTTCATTCGAACGAAGTCGCACATGCATACCCGTGGCATCACGGTACGCGTTCGCTAGCGAACAAATGTTCAAGCAGGTGTTCGGTAGCAGCAACGCTGCCATTTTCAAGGGAAATTCATCAAACATTCTTAATTACACGGTTCGCGGAAGTTTAAAGGAGCCGCCGGTGTTCCTGTCCCGGCCATAGTTTTCAGAGGATCCTAATTCTCAGGTAGACACAATGCTCGCGTCCCCGGCATTAATTTTATGAAGGAACTTTCGCAATTTGACGCAACAGCGCCGACGAAAACGCGATCGTATCGTGTCACGACGGACACTCACGAAAGTTCATGTTCGGCCGGGGATACAAATAATCAGAAATTTGTCCCCGAAGGAAAACTCTAAAGCTGTTATCTCTTGGCCGGTTCGATCGTTCGATATTTAAAGGGACGTCGTTCTATCAATAAGGAATCGCGATTCCGTCGCGGCGATGGCACGGGATTCGGACGGTCGCAGATTTTCGCAACGGAACACGTTCAGGACACGCCGTATATTTTACGGAAAGCCGGTATTCTTGCTTGACGTTGACTCCGATTTATAAATCATATTGTGAACACGTGATTAAATCATCGCGAAAAAGCTACTCTTATTAACGAATGATTAATAAAAAGGAGATAAAACATTTGACGAGCACCGTTTCTTTTATATTATTCCAAAGCATTGGCTCAACGCGCCAGCAATTAATCATACTGTGCGCGCAATATTTCCCAGATACTTCGTTCCATTCCCAGAATACGACATTGCACGATAATTATCCCAATAATTATTTAATTAATTAATAATTATTTCGTTGAGACCGACCCAAGTTTCCGTGACGCATTGTTAATCTAGCATGCTCTGCTGTACGCACGGTGTAGAATCTACATTGCGGATGATCGCACCGAACCCCAAAAATCTTGCACCCCGCAAATTTCACACCTTGTATCGCGCCGCGACCCGCAAATACCCTCGGAGAAACGGCTCGGGGGAGTTCGCCCGCGGAAATGAATGAGTTACAACCCTCGTGAAACCGGGTCACACGTACGAGTGTAACAGTGAACGGGCGGCGCGGGGAAAATGGAGGGAAAGAAAAAGGAATACACAGAACAACGTACATACTCGCAACGCGTAAAGAAATGCTGACTCTACGTCTGTCGATTATTTCTGCTTGGTTGTGCACGTCCCGGAGCGTGGGCACTGCTGCTCGGTTAAAGTGAGATATACTCGATGCAGGATTAAAGTGGACGCGTTCGTTCCTTTCGTTTCGATTTCTGTATCTGGCACCGGAGCATCGTTTTTCTGCCATTTGATTATGTGCCGCCGACGTACAGAGTACCATGGAGACACGGGTTTGGCATTACGATTATGCGTTTTCCACGGGCGGAGGTAATTGTACGCGTAGTTCAGAGTGAGTTGAAGAAATGGAAAATGAATAGGAAAGATCATTTTGTTTCATCGTCGTTTAAGTGAAAATTGTTAGGGAAGCTGCGTGCATGAATGTTTGTTTCGATTTGAGAGTGCAAATTAGGATCAATGGAGTTTTTTTTTAATTATGGCACAGCTGTGTAGTTTAATAAAATTTTGAATGCATTCTGAATTCCGGGAAAGTATTTTTCTTCCGTTGTCTTGAATGAAAGTAAATCAAGCAAGGGACTAATTAATTTTATGGCGATATAGAGTGAAACGAATTGAAGGGAAAAAGCAAAACGGTGAATTCTTGTCGCGATGCACAATTCTGATAAAGTGGTGAATGTATTTGTAAATAACTTGGTTAGTTGGAAAAATTATTTGCCGAATAATTGAAATGCTTATAGATATATTTCTTTTTTGATAATGTCGAGATATCTGTGTTTGGTCCTAAATTACCCTCCACTCCAAATCTTTAGAAAATATAATAATAAATACTTTTTTCTATTCTATTTTCTTTTTTATAATTTGAGGATACTGCATGTTCACGGGTAATACTGGTTTGCAGCGCGTAACGAACTTTACGAACGTTGCCTGACGATTGAAAGTTTGCAGACGATGTGGATTAATGGATTTCAGTAATACGAGCACAAAAATCAGGCGAGTAAAGTAAAAAATTATGGTAAAATATTGATCGAAAAGCTAGTTAATTATTTTGTCCCTGGGTTTAATCGAATGCGTCACAGGGTTCGTTAGCTTAGTAAATATTTAAACAAACATAATCCGCGGGGGATATTTAACGACGGCATTGACTTTCAAATAGATAATGTTTGTCGAATTCTTAATACCTCCATGATTAATGCAGGAAGATCCAACGTTGGCTATATATCATGAAATATTATTGCCCGAATGTAACGCACCTTGAAGAAATATAGGTAGAGGAAGGACAAGTCGTAAAAAAGCGTGAAAAATCCAAATAGTAGTTAATAAAGGAACGAAGGTCGTGTATTATTGAGTAAGCGCGAAAATATCGCTGACGAAGAAGGGCGACGTTCACTAGTCTCACAAATAAAATATATATTATGAAGTGTAATAGTAATATCGTGAAAATGAATATCCAACATAACATATCGGAATATATTAATTACCGTTTCAATGAATTCTGGCACAGATACGCAAGCACCCATTACCTGAACGCCGCGCGGAACTATGAAATCCAACGGAAGATAAATACAAATGAAAGCGGGACGAATAGAAAACACGGTGGGAAATTAAAAGAAGAATTATTTTACGTACGGAAGGAGCGGTATCAAAAACTTCGAAATAGTATTGTTCTATCAATAAAGCTTCAAGTGCCCCTTCTACTCTTCTCATTTCTTTCGAATCCGACATAAAAATAAATATTTCACGCTTCTACGCGCATTCTACAATTTTGTACCATTAATCGCTGCTACGACAGATCGCTGCCAAAGTGAAACGGGAATTGAAACTATCTGTTCGAATCAAATTCGCGATCAAATCGATGGCAATTGATCGGAATAATCGAAGCACCGATTGGCAAGGTTCTGTGAGAAATACTCAACGATTCGTAACTTCTCGCCGAAACGATAAACGTTTCTCTCGCGATTCGTTTCAACTTACAACGAAACCCTCGAAGCTTGTCGCGAAACGTTTGCGACGCCTCGCGGACCGTTGGTGGCTATTGATTAAATTGCAGCAATCGCGGGGTGTAAATATAAACGTGATTCTTAATGAAACCGTTCCACGGCTCCGTCGATCGTGTTATTTTTGTCAATAGGCTGCACGGGGATTCGTTGCATCTGTTCGCGATATATCACGCCCGGAACAAAATGCGTCCGCGAATCTTCTTGGCGTGTTTCTGGCAACTGGCCAAACGAAACGAGCGTTCTGTTCGATACGGTGGCCGATAAGCGTCCTCGTTAGCCCATTGAGACTGCGAAACGAGAGGCAACCCCGTGACCGAGAATCGCGAATACCGCGAATCGAACGCGTTCGCGATTCGTTCGGGCGGATAATTAATTGAGAAAGTTTACGTTTAATTGGAGTGGATCGAGGGAGTGCTAGGAATGGAAAGCGACATTTCGATTCTTTGGGTATTGCTTCCTCTTCGCGCGGTGTTCGCGACGGACGGTTCAGTTAGTACGGTTACACGAAACTGTCGAGTTGCTTGGATCTTCAGGTTACTTTAAAGTGCTGCGGTAAGAATGAAAGCATCACCGTTTTCTGAAAAACCCGTGAATGCTTTGACGCGATATTCGTTGCATCGCGTCCGTCCTTTCGCGCACGGCGCAACGAAACGCGGCCAAAACTGAAAGTTTACGGAGGCGCGTTACAATTGCGTTCGCGACGATATTTTATGCATGTACATATTAATTCGATCTAATATGCGCAACAAGTGGACGTTTTACATCAATGGAAACCTTCCGCGGGCTTCGTTATTTATATATTATGTTAAGTCAATTTCTGCGGTATTGCGTTTCATTGGTATCCGGCATCGACGCGCGTTTCGTGTTTTCGAAACGTTTGCCTCAATCGTTTTGCCCGGTCATTGCATTGCTGGAGTCGCACGATCAAATGACAAATGCCCTAGAAGAGTTGAGATAACTATTTCCTTTAAATTCGTGTCAATCGTTGCCTACCACGAGAGCATTACCTAGAACAAGATCGCTTATTCACTTTTACAAATATCAAGCACCCATTTAAACAATCGTTTATTGTAATATAATTCAGTTGCAGAAGAAACGATACTGACATTACGATGTGGTAACAACAGGACGCGAAAACGTTAAAACAAAATCACCCCGTAAGGTATTTTACGTATTTATTGTGCTTACATAGAATTACAATTAGTTTCGCTCTTTCACCTGTTTGCGTTGCGATATGTATAACGGGGAGAAAGGAAAAATGTGCATAATCGGAGGCATGTGTGCAATGTTTCGACGCAAACACGCCAATGTCCCCGTTGTAATTTCAAGGAAACGGGCAAACATTTGTTTTCAAGGTTCACGATTCAGTGGCGTTCGAAAACAACGTTATGCAGATCCGTTAATTTGAACGGTTCGCGCATTGTCGAATTAGAAAAATATAAACGGGGGACCAATTATTTGCGCTACGCGTGTTATCGATACTTTTAAAAATACGCCTGCGGATTTCGGGCAACCGATGAATCTGCACCGCAAACAACTCGCAAAGTATTTCTTACAAACAGCTTGTTGCGTACGCGATTCAATAAACGCAGATGAACGAATATGGCATCATTTGTGAGATTCCAACGAACCGCAGTAAAAACGGGGAAGAAAAATTATTACCGTACAGAAATTCGTGCGCAGAAATTTAATGAGACACTTAATATCGTTAATAAAACGAATCAAGAGTAAATTAAAGGCGGCATCCGCATAATACATCGATATTTAGTAATCGAAGCGTTCTTTTAAGGTGAGATTTCGCGGTGAATTAATGTCCGTTGAACGTTGACAGGGGGAGGATGATTGAGTAGCGTAGCCATTTTGGTTTGGTTTGAACTTAAACAATTTGACAGAAGACCCACAGGCGTGCGATTGAAATTGAAGCGCCGAGAAATGTAACGGAACGAAAGGAAGAAACGTTCTCGCCGTTCAACTCGATTCATTCCCGAAGATCGAACAGCCAGACGTACTGCGAAGAGCCAGCTCGCTAAATTCGTCGTGAAACATTTTCGCTCGCGACCTGACTGCTCCAAATGAATAACAACAACGATAAATATCCCGTCGTTGTATCCAGAACTGTCGCCACCTTCGAGAATAATGTTACCCGAACCAATCATCATCGCCCATTCAAGGAGGTTCGCAACTCGACGGCGGACGTCGAGAAAGCAGCCCGATCGGGCCAACTCAAACACCAGCTTCCCGATGCTTTGTTGACCGCCGACAATCACTATGCACACACTTGCGTCCCTCCTCCAAAGTGGCTCCGGCGAACTAATCACCGGGCCTTCTTCGGGTTTTGACCGCGGTAACGTTAACGAAACAGTATCGGCCACCGCTCGATTCATTTCCCCCCGACCAAGTCGAACGCGATAATCGAATGTGCCGCACGATCGCCACGTGGAACCTCGGAGAACGGAAATTTTTCTTTCGAAAGGGAAAGTCTTAATTTACGTTTCGAATGGAATCCATTCGTCGTCGTCGTCGTCGTCGTCAGGATTCCCCCAAACCTTCGTTGGATCCGATGCGAAAGTCTGTGTGGATCTCCGTTAGACTCTTGCCGGAATTATCCTTGACCATGGTTACGCAGAACAAAGCTACGAACCAGCACGTGGCCGCGGAGAGGAACATGACTCTCACAAAGCCGAGAGACATCACTATTTCCTCGAACATCAGCATGGCCATTAGAGAAGTCAGCCACCCCGCGGCAACGACGACGGACGCTACCGGTACCTGCACCTCTCGCGGAAGTGTGTCGCCCAGGATTGACCAGGAGATGGGTCCGATTCCAAGGTTGTACGAGGCGAAGATCAACGCGGTCCAGGTGGGCGCCATCCAGGAGTAGATGTCGTCGTTCTCTGGGTCTGCGTCGCGCAAGCTGTAGAACCAACCTGGAATCGAATCGTTGTCGATTAATACACTGCGGCCGGGGAACAATAAATTTTTATTGCTCGTGGCTCGACGATTAAACGACGGGACAAAGGGGGCACGGGTAATATTTCGTTGAAGAGTTTGTTACAGTCGAGGCACAGCTTTGCCGACCGATTGTTTCGTTTGCAGCCTGCGTTTCGTCGGCTGGAATAATTATTTTTTGACGCAAACTTGCAATAATTGCAACGATTCTTGAGTCTAGGCAGATCGAATTAGTTCGTTCGCTTCGAACGGAAAGATGCTGGCGTCTCGTTTCTTGTCGAAATTGTTCGTAGCTCCGTTTCTGTTTATTATTATTGTTGTTATTATTGTTCGCTCGCGGCTCGTGAATTACGATTCACCGACGAATCGAAACGCTCGATATAATAGGACGCTTTATCAAGTCTCCGCGGTACGTGGATCTATTTGTGTGTTGAGGAAAACTTCCATTGCAATAAATTTCGTCATAGAATGAGCACAGAAATAGAATGCGAGATACATTCTGCGATAGATAAGAAAGTGGAGCGAGACGCGTACGATGTTCGATCTTGAAATTGAAATATGTTTCCTACTTTCAATTTCCAATGAGCGAATGATTCAACAATCGATACACGGTCTATTTCGATGCATCGGCGGCGCGTTTGTGCGCCACGTTCCGGAAGTATTGCAGAAGAGATCGTACCTTTAAGCTGGAACGCAGCCAGCGTCGCAGGCATTGAGCGAGTCAATTTTTCTTTAGAAACTCTATCGAACAGAAATAAGCAAAGCTAGTACCCGTTCGAACTCGATGTGTCGTGCACCCAAAAACTTCGCGAGATCTAATTGAAATCAGACACTTCTTTCGTTTATCTATCGAGGGGTCGAAATTCGCTGGCGGAAGTTACCGTTTAGATCGGAGGTCCGCGAAACCGCTGCCCTCAATTGAACGTTAAATAATTTCCGCGGGAACGTTTAAATGTCGTAACGAAATATCTCCATTCGGCACGCTGTGCCGAGCAACGTGTCGCAAATATCATCATTCATCAATATCTAAACGATTCAGTGAAAAGAAGGAACAGAGCAGCTGTTTCTCTGAGGGGTATGATAAATAACAAAAAAAGAAAAGAAAAGTTGTTCATTCAATTCATACGGGACTATTATCAGAGTACTCGTTTCACGCATCGATATTGCTTCAGTGATTTCACATAGAACGGCCTCGGAAATTGTACAATTTTCCAACACGAATATTCCTTATAAAACACCGAAACCGTGTCACAATTTCAACTGTTCGCAACAAGCGTATCAACGTAGCGCCATATCGCGTGTCGCCCGTTTTTCGTCGGTGCATATACCGCCGCGTCGTTTACCTAACAGTATCAGGAACAATCCCATGAGCAGGGTGGAGATCGTGAGGAGAAATCGGCGTCCAAATACGCCGATCAGATACACGGCCAAGATGGATGCCAATAATTGAACGACGCCGACGAGCAGCGTCAGTTCGCTTCCGGTCATCTCGCCGGAACCGCTGTTCTCGAAGAACGTCAGAGCGTGGAAGGTCATCATGTTGATACCGGACAACTGCTGGCCCAACATCACCCCGAGGCAGCTTGCAATGGAACGCAGCACTCGGCGATTTCTTAACAATTTTATATCGCACTGAAATTGAGAAAGAAAATATAGCGAGACAGTTGACGATCGACGACGGACCAAATATGCCAATGATAATAATCGTTAAGGAATGTTCGACGTCGAAATGAAAATCGTGGGCTCGTTTGTCTTGACGGGATATTCCGCTTGATTATATTATTATTCGTTCCAAAATTGACGACGTGCTTCATTGTTGCAATTGTGTAATTGTTTATCTATGACGAGGTAACGTTGGACAAATGTACGATATTTGAAATGAAAGTTTCGTTCGCATCGAACTTCGATCGCGATTTCCGTCCAAACTTCGCCGTTTCCTTTTCGTTCGGCGATATTGCAATTCCCAGGGACGTTCACTTGGCAGATTTGAAAACAATCGAATTGCAAACAATAAACTTTAGGTATACGCCGGTTGATTGTGATCCAAGGTGATTTTCCATATTCCTTCCTCTCCCCGTCGTTGATTCTCCATTATTTCGTTGCGCGAGTTCTGTTTCGCAACGTGGGACACGTAATCTTGCAGATTTTCTTAAATACTCGACGAAAGTGACAGTTGACATTCTGTGCGATTTGTTTCACTCGGCTACGATCAGTACGAAAGGAAATCGGCGCGGAATGTTAGAGTTCGGTGAAATTGCAATGCTGATCGCGGAACGCAATAATTATCGCAGAGGTGAATTCTTTCGTATAACGTTCATGGAACATATTTTATATATTTCAAAGGTACACGAGCAACATTGTTCGTTCAGATTCCTTCAAACCGTTGGTGTATTTTCTATCGGTACTCATTTTGTTCTTTTCCAAGCCTGCGCGCAATATACAGAAACAAGAAAAACTATTATTCCGCTGATCGAAAGCTTTTGTTTATCCCCGTCGTTGCAGCTACTCAATAAAATAAATTAATTTCGCGTCCCAAGAGACATTGAGCGAAACGGACTGAAGTAAGATAAAACGGGGAACTACCTTCCATACTTTTGCACGAAATTTTAGACGAACAATAGAATCGATTGGTCGCTTTCCTTCGATTCGTGAAGTTACGAATGTCTGTATTTGTCATGAACAGATTCCTATGTTTAGAGCATGAATTTAATGTTACGATAAATTGATTACTCCTACCTTTTTCGACTGAGTCGCGGAAGTCAGCTGCTTCAGTTCGTCGAATTCCTGTTGAACGTAGTTCTCATTTCCCCGATGCCATTTCAATGATATTAGTGCATTGATCTCGTCGTTTCTCGACAAATAATAGAGCGGGCTCTCGAGCAAAAGATGGGTTGCTATAATTGGTATACAGCCAACCGCACATATTGTGCTGTACCTTTTGAAAAAATATACGATTCACGCCACAGTTTTCTACCGTTTCCGGGATGAAAAGAAAATGAATTCTTGGATTATTCGAGCAATAATTCGATTCTAGATAAATTAGTTATTGATTATAAAGAATTAATAAAGAAACAACGAAAAATATGTATTCTCCAGTATATGCTAATAATGCTAATTTCGTAAATACTTTGAAACAAAGATTTCTCGTAGTTGCAAGATATTATTTTCAATACCAGAATAGAGATTTTTGTTCGCCGAGAAGATGGGCCACGAAGAAAGCGTACAAAATGCCGCAGTTGATGAGAACTTGAAAAAGCGCCAGCAGACGTCCACGATTTTCTTTGCACGCGATTTCGGCCACGTAAATCGGCGTCAGAACGCAAAATGCGCCGCAGCAAATGCCACACAATAATCTTCCAAGCAGATATAGAAGAACCTGGAGGCTCAGAAAACACGGTGAACATTGTAGTATTAAGTGCAATTACAAATTATTCTTGTTTGTTAACACCCGCCGAGATGTGCAGAACAATATGTTCTAGATTCGTCCTGTTATATAAGATTTAACATTTTTCTTTCTGTTAACCAGATTCCTTTCGTTCACGCAAATTTAATTCGCGTGCGCTCTGAAAAAAGTAAATGAAAAACGCATCAACTTGTACGTGCCCCTATACGAAAGGGCAACATGAAAAATTCATTATCCAGTACGATAGATACGAATGGCAATTAAATTATGAAGCGAAGTCTATTCTTCTTTGAATGTCAAATCAGAAAATTGATCAGAAATAAGGAATTATTCTAAATTCGACACCGATTAAATTTGTTCAAGCCCGATAGTTCCTTTTCCTGTGTAACATCATTCCCGTGAAATATCATTTGTAAAATTCAAAACTTTTCCATTCACAGGCGCTTCACTGACGCTGAAGCGGTAAAAGTTCCTCTGGAAATACGCGTCAAATCGTCGAACAGATGTCATAGACGTAGAAATGTCATTCCTTGAAGTTACTTGAAGAAATAAGCGTCCCGTCCACGTTATCGATAATAAAAACGTATGTTTCTTAATTCGTTCATGTACCTGCACTACGAATGACGGGTCGAGGTAATTCATCGTTTTCAACGCCGCATTAAAAATTTGCTGCGTCAATAACGTTTCGATTGGCCTGTACTGTCAGAGCCCTGACGTAATAACGTAATATTAACAATTGTTTACCGTTTTATTCGCATATCTAAGTATGTGAAACCACGAGATGTACAGTAGTAACGATATCGTGAGCTTCATATTTCGTATGGGGACTCGTCCCACGAGGAACATCATCAGAAGCGCCCCGAAACAGTTTCCGGCGTTTAGAATAGCACCAATGAGCCCGATTTCGGTTGAACTGGCGTCAAGATGGTTCCTTAGAAGTACACTGGCGCTAGAATTCCAACCCAGCGAGATGCCGAGCACAAAGCCGCCCAAGGACGCTGGAATTTCACCAAGAAACACTATTGTCAACCCCGTTTACCCGTTTATCCGTTTCTCATTCGTTTGGATACGGCGTCCCCTTCTTCCTCCTTCCGTTCTCGTTGTCCGACGTGTTACTTGCCCGTTGGGTTCATTAATCGACCATCCGATCGCGACGAAAACCCGCGTCGTTCGTGGACGACCTGTATCTCCTTTCGTTTGTTTCGTCCGAGGAGAAATCGGCCGATTGCGCGACGAAGAGAACTCGCTAATTACGCGCGGGTTCGTTGTTGCGGACGAAGAAAACGAACGATGCGCTAGCAATGAGATAGAGCCGAGCGAATGTGTGCGTTTAGCGACGAGACGTTGAATCGTTGAAAATTCGGAAGCTTCGCGACGTTTATTTGGGAACGTTGATTTGCTTGCGGAGAATTATGGAAAACTTTGCCTGCCTCCGTTTTGGTCGAGGTGGCTTGATTTGCACGCGTACACGTTGTAATATTTCGAAAAATTGTTCAAGCAGTTGTACAAGGAGTTTTGGATTAACGAATCGAAGGAGTTTGAAAATCGAAGGATTCTACGGGGAGAATTATTACCCGGTTAATATGTTTATGGAAAAAATTAGTCAATGACAGTTAGGAAGACATGACCATCTGTTTTTTCAGTTTCTGTTTTTAATTCGACGAACTTACGGTCTCGGCAATTAGTAACTCACAGACCTGTGTATCTGCTGGTCTCCAAGTAGAAGTAGTACAAGCATAGAAGTAAAACAGTGAAAAGTAGGCAGGCAAGGTATACCAAGATATACATGAACAAGATCACGTACATCATATTGTTTCGAATTATTTAAAGGAGATACCTGAACAATAGAGTGCAGAATAAAATTGTCCAATTTCCTGTTATCCAAGAAATATACAATATTACACAATTGCCTCTCCGATTTAATTACGTAAGTTACGCGAAGAAAAAAAGGTGAACAAATAATTGTTACTTTCGGACCAACTAAAACGCTCCTCTATGAAATATCAATTGCCAGCTAATCTAAACGAACGATCTTGATGAACGCGTGCAATATCAGCGTTGCGAGATTCAGGAAAATAATCCGCAACGATTTTATCAGGCCTAATTGTTTCCTCTCGAGCAACCGTCCCTTGATACAATAAATGATCACTTACTCAACAATTTCTATTTGGCGAATATGAAAGACAGGTTAGCTTACCTACTATAGCACGTTGATACTGTCTAAATTTGACGAGGACATCGTTCCCGCTGGTCGATGCGGTGGTCATCGTTGGGCAGGTGTGAAATTTCTCCTTCGAAATAATTTTGCCGTGCGCACGACGGTGAACGCGTTACCGCGACGCAACGCCACAAAACGAAGTCGCGAATCGAGCCGTGTTCAGATTCCGACGTGGCGGTATCGATTTAGGATCCCGTAAGGTCGATCGTAGTCGTCGTTGCTTTTGCAAAACAAAACGCAATCGCGTTGTGCCATTTGATTTAGAATTTAGAACTTTATCGCGTTTCGCGTGCTCGCGTTCGATACGTTCCACGTGAAAACAGTGGAAAAGCTTCGGCCTCTGTTCGGCGTCAATATTCATGCAACTTAATTAGTGGAATCGAAGAGAAAATTATTCGCGTCGATACTACGTATTACAGATGACATCTTCAATTACGATTTTGCAAACAAATATTCCGTTTACCCGGATATTTTTGTACATAAAAATGATTTATTTCGGCGAAATTGTTTTTGCAATTGTTTAGAAAGCTGTCCATTGGATTTGGACGATTTTTTAACACGTTGCAGAGGTCGGCTTGCCGAAGAACTATTTCCCATACGTAAATTGTTTTTCATACAAAATTTCATTATTTCCTTGCGACACTGAAATGTTCGTTGGTTCATTTCAAATTTTCATCTCTCGATTATGATTGTTCTCTTTTTCTATATTATCTAACCTATTGCTGATTAATGGTTCTATGCATCACAGATACAAGAATGATATAGCTTAAGAACATGCCTCTCATATCTATGATACATACAAGAATGAATCAGCAGCAGGTAAGATAATAAACAGAAAAAGAAGAATTATTACCGAGAGATTAAAATGTGAAATAAATCTAATGAATGATATCAGTGTTACACGAATATAGTGAAATTTTTATGTAAAAGAATTTGCTTATAGGAAAAAGTTATTCAGAATAACGATTTCTACAACATATTGAAAAATCGTCGATATCCAATAGTAAATTGCTTTTCAGAAAAATTTCGCTATTTACTCTTTTCGTTTATTGTCTCACCTGCAGCTGATTAATTGTTTTACGCATAGTAGATATAAGGGCAATATATTTTGAAACGATGTCTCTTTTTGACTGCTTTTAATATTTAACTTTTCCAATATTTTTAGTTTCCTTTCGGTACGCTGTTATAATTACATTTGCTATACGGAGTATTTCAGGTGAAAACAATGTGATTTCAGATGTAATTGCTGTGCCCGGTATTTGAAGAATCTGCTATAAAACACATATCCATAGAAATATACGATATTATAATTAACTGCGTTTACGCGGCCCAGTAAAATTAATTGAAATTTAGTTCGAAATTGATCGCGTTCGCGCGCGAGAATTTCATTAAAATTTATGTCAACGTCGAAGCCACCTATACAATTGATAAATATTACACGACACGTTGCGTGGGCCATGTGCTTTTATAATATACCCGAAATATCTTTCGCTCGCGGTTCGATTTTCTTTCGTATCTCATGAATATTAGCTGAAAATGTTGCGACTTAATTATTTAAACAATATTCCGCTGGACGTTGTAGTCGATGAAAAATCTCGTGATGATTGTAATTCATAAACCGTATCTCTGGTTTATTTCTATGTATCGTTTCGCGATAGATTTTATTCTCTGATATTGAAACGTTCCGTTCGTGTTTAATTAAAGAAAGAAACCGAGATTTGGCGAAATTACAAGGGAAACGATTCTTTGCGTGAATCAAACTGGAAATGTAAAATTTGCATCTGTCATATCGAACGTATACATCTCGGCGAAACCAATTCCAATTCGTGACTGTTGCTTGAAATTTTTGACGAAGTTCTCCTGACATGTGCGCATTCAAATATTTCGCAAATAACTAATTTTGTAATCCGTTGCCCTCATCTCGAAATAATTCCATTCACGACTATCATAAAAAAATATTAATTCATCCCCCTACACGTATTACAACAGTCGGATAAAAAAAAAATCTTTTTGTTCAATTTTCTTTAATCCTTTCAACGTTCTTTCATCGAGCGCTACTAAGAAATATTGTCACATACTTGCATATGTACAGAATTATGTAATTTCGTATATTATAAATTTCGTTACCCTCCAGAACGAACACCTAAATAATCGATCCAACGTTCGACGATTTTCCATACCGGTGCCTGTTTGCTGTGCCAACGAAGTTACAGTTAAAACCTGGGACGCAACTTTCGTGCGTATGTGAGAAAGCGTCGGCACGACATGAAGCGTAATCTTGCCGAGCAATTGGATTACCGTTCTCTCTGTCCAGCATCTCCGTGTATGGCCTATAGTTTACAAAGCAATTAAGTGTGCCGCACGACAGTAAATGCAAACCCTTGATTATACTCCGTTTATCAACGCTGCGCTCTTAACCAGAACCCATCAAGTCGTGGGTGTGCTCGTCTTAATTGGCTCGCTGGATGCGGAAGGATTACGCAGACCATCAGGATCGCCAATTATGATATCAGGCCATTCGCATCCTACGAGGGTATCAATTCCGATTGGGGTGTATCTGATAACGATCGTTCTCCGCGATTTTACCGACGCAATCTGCCACTTTTTCGACGATTCACATAAAATCTATGGGCGACACGTGTTACCATTACACTACCCGCTCTATTTTTTCTTTAGTTTTGTTAATTTGTATATTCATTCCTTGCCTATTCAGTTAATCTACGAATTTCTTCACTACGAATTCTCGGCTCATTTTCAGCGGATACTGCTTCAACTATTTCATTATACTTCACAAATGATATTCAGGCTGAGAGAATCGGCTCCTGCAGTTCTCCGTTTACCATAGGACTTCGTTAAAACCGCACGCAGGGGCACAGTGTATACAATTTAGTAAACAACTTCGTACTACGATCGGGAACCTGTGAAATAATTAGTCAACTCCGTAGCATTTGGAAATAATACAATTGCAACGAATCCGAGATTCGTGGAACAATTAGCGCCGTTAACATTTCGAACCGCTCGGTTAAATATAATTAATCGTTCGACCCGGTCACGGTCAATTCAAATTCGAACCACGCCCCCAATATTATTCTCATGCGATCCGTTTCAAGGAATGTCAGAAACGAATCTCCAGACCATTGATTACCGTCCAATTACGCGACCCTCTTTTCCTCGTCGAAGGGTCCCTCGTATTTTTTCGTTCCGTACCAGAATCGAGTACGTACAAGATACAAGGCAGGAATGTAGCTCTTTCGGCTCGGTGGCGTAGAAGCTGCTCCGTTTCATCTCGCTGCTGCTTCGATCCATCATAATAGAGACGTGTCGACGAGACCAATTTTCGCATCAGTGCCACTTCAAGACTCCCGACGCAAGGAGGCAATTTTACACCGGACGTCAGGCGATCTCTACGTGCGCGGTGTCGCCTGAAAAATCGCACGCCACCCGACGACAGAGAACCCTTTAGCCGTGCATTACGTTTTCAATATACTCCGCCCAGCGGTGCAGCCGCACCGTTGGCGAGCGGGCGCATTCTGACCCGATCGCAGAAATTTATGGGACGCAACACGTACATAATTCGCTCGGCGTTTCTTCGTTATATGCATTCGTTCGACGGGAATCGTTGTATTGCGTTTGCTCAAATGAAGTCAACGTTTAAACGGAAAAAGTGAACGTCGCGTTGCACGTCGTGCATCATTTCGTCGTTCACCGGCCTCGGAATTACCTTTCAACAAGTTTCGAAACTGTTTTTAGACTTTGTTCTAAAACGCGAACGGATCGTCAGACACTTCTTATCCCTTCCCCCCGATCTTTAGCCCCCTTTAAAAGCTTTTTAAACGACTTACCTATTTTACAAACTTCCCACGGTTTTTACATCGTTTAATCCACCGCCACCCTTCGTTCCCCCGCGAGTAACTCGTGGCATTGTAAATATCGTGTCACCTCACCCTCGTTCGTTACGTACTCGAGGGGTAAGCGGTCCGTCGGTAATCGGTGCGAGACACCTTGCCTCCGACGCCATAATCTAACGAACCGTCGTTCGCGCAAAAATGTTTAACGTCTTCCTTCCGGCATAATTCGTTTCAGGCTCCGAGGTCTACTCTTTGTTGTTGTTTTCCTACAGTAACCAGGCATTAGCGCGCGGAAAGTTATTCAATTTGCGTAAAGGTTGAAGTGTACGGCGACCATTAACGATCACTCGTTAGTTGGAACGATTATGGGACACCAATAAAGCGTCCCCGAACACGCGCGTTAACCATAAATTCGTCTTGGCCGGTCGGGCAGGAATTTTCGGCCGTTCCTGGCGTATATTAATTTATCGACCTCCTATTCCCTGCGAACTCGCACGGCAATCGATCCTCCATTCAACCAGACAAATTCTTTCTCGCCCGTACTTTACAACAGAAGTTTCATCGGCCCGATTCCCGCGTAGTTGTGAAATCGAATTTCCTCCTTGAACGAATCCGAGAGGAGGACAAATGTCGCCGCATTAAATGAACAGTTTTCTTATTTATTTTTAAAAGATCATTTTGTTTCGTTCGATGCTATAGCTATTTCACTGGACGTGCGTTAATAATTTCTAAAAGCCTCGACCGATTCGAACGAAGCGTTGCATAGTTCACATTCCTTGCGTGGCACACACCGCCCTCCCCCAATTTCCACCCCATACCACTGTGCGAACTATATGATATGGATCTAAATTTTATCTATAATTATCTATGATCTATAATTATATATATATATGAATAATATGATATGAATGTTTTATGCATCGATTGATACTACTGTCGATGTATTATTCTTGTACTTCTAAATTCCTATAAATACTGGCATTGTAGACGAAAAGACTGGCACTTAATTAGTGCTTTTTTTATCTCATAAAATATGACGATAAACGTCGCACACGTCGAACAATAAAAGGCACAGGTAAATACAAGTACCTATACAGGGTGGACCACGAATCTAGATCAGCCGAGATTATTCTGTATTCTTGGCGGGCTGACCGAATACTGTTGTACTCCGCATAAAATATTTTCAATTACAGCCGTAAAATGATTGCGACAATCTTTTTCCATAAATCGAATCAGAACGGTCCCGAGAACATCGAAAAATAACATCGTCTTCGAGTTCTCGTTAAACCGTGGATTATAGGGCGAACGAATTTTACGAACCGATCCAATAACAATAGAATAATCTAACCTGGTCGCGTTACGCGTACGCACAATGGAACGCATAAATGCGATGCGGTAAACATCAAGTACCAAACGCGTCAAGTTACGGTGTGTTATTTACATGAAACAAAGCCTTCGCGCTCGCAGAGCGGAGATCTTGCTGGCCGGTCGATTTCGAGCCGTCTCGTCGACGATCTCTCGCCTAACCGTGCCGGGATACCGTCGTCGAAACAATAGCCGTGCGGCAATCGTGTTCATCGTCGACGTTATTTGTCGGCATAACGAATATCATCGATGTCGATAGCGGATAGCCGTCGACGGGCTCGTCACGAGAATCGCCGACGTAACGATGCGTTTGCGTTGGACACCTGTCATCGGCATGCGCCCGCTCGCAAAACTATTCCCTTGGACCAACCGCGATACGGCCATCCACGTTACTCCAGTTTATTACCTGTTCGCCCCTGTTACGTTCAGCCCTGCGCCACGAGGCGATTATGAACCACCGCCGATTGCTCGGTTGATCCCTGATCTATCGTTGATTCGGCTACTTCCGCTGTGTGCGAGGTGCCACGCGGTTCCGTACGGCGAAATTGTTGACCCGTTACCCGGGGAACAGCGTTTCCCAATGTTTATTTCTGGTTGGTACGTCTGTCGTTTCGTGTTATTCGCAACAGTAGTTTCGAAACGGTGTGGGATATATATTTAGAGCAGGGACGTATCTCGGAATGTAATTAGAATGTTGATAATATTTGATTGTATCAACGGATTCGACGATATTTCGCGTATTTAATTGTATTAACGGATTTGACGATGTATCGCCCATTTAATTGTAACTGTTTAAGAATCGCGGCGGTTGTTCAGAAAACAGTTCAAGAACAGTCCGCAGGTTGGGAATCACTGGCGGGGGTGAAACGTTCTGTTATGGGGATGATTGCGACGCGATGTCGTTCGGCCACCGTTACCGTGCGAAAGTCGACGTTGAATATATTGGTAAAACGGAACGGATTCATTGGCATGTCAGAAATGAGAGGCAAGATCTTGGATTCGCGTTGCGGAATGTTTAAGGAAGGTTGCGTTGCTCGTTCGAAAGTGAACGCGAGCGACGCGCGCAAGCTATGCTCGGAGCTATGTTTAGTTTAAAGGATTGGGGTGGAATTATTTTTACCGGTAATTTTTCTTGGCCGTCCGCGTCGACGTAAGGACATGTTTACAGCGGTGCGGCTAATCCCATGCGCATCGGCGGCAGCATAAAACTATATTCTTGGACGCGTCGCGACCATCCCGGTCGTTGGTATCGGGACAAATGAAATTCTGCGATTCTTCGGTTTCCCCTCACGTATCCGCGTTCCCTCTTTAATTTTATTCCATCGCGCGGGGTGAACTTTGGTCCGTCTCCAACTCGACAACTGTAACACTGTTTCTTTCCAGCCACGCGATTTGCGGCGCACGCTTTCAATAAATAAATAACGGCGAACTTAATTAGCCGTTCGCCAGAAAGGGAATTCGATTCACGGAGGATTCAGACGAGATCGAAGCCGGACGCGAAATGAAATGTACCTCGACCACAGAAGACGCCCGCTGTTAATAAGACTAGTCGATGGGTGGTTCAAATTCGTTCGGAAAAATCGAGCGAATGTGGCCGTTTAGCATCGAGACCGCGGTTTCATCTCGACAGGTACCTTGAATTCGAATTTATTCGCGCGTCAGCTTCGCGACCTCCATCAATCCGACAACTGTACGCGAGCGTGCGTCCTTTTTCCTTCTGCTGCTTCTTCTTCCTCGCCTGGATATTTACACACCGTGCGGGAATTTAGGAGGGTGGACCGTACTAAAGCTCGCGATCCGACGCAGAATCGCGCCAACAGCTGCGCTCCCGAAGAAATTTACGCGGCCGTGGAAAATATCTGGAGATCCGTGGGAAGTTACGTACCGGGTTACCCGAAATAAACGGCGAAAAGGGGTTTTCCTGTTGCGCGAACGTCGACAGCCATTCGAACAGAGGCATCCCGTCGAACATGCGTCGCGATTCGCGTCTCTTCCTTTGAATCGGTCATCGAACACGACGGGTACGGAATATCACCTCGCGTTGGTGGATTATTCTCAACGTGGAAATAGGACGATCGCGATTGCGGACACGCTGATGAGTTTCGCGGCGTGTCTACGGAGAAGGGGACAGGATCAGTGGAACTTTGTTGTTCACGACGAATTCGGTTTATTCTTCGAGTAGATCGCGACAAATATATGTAGGATTATTTTTCAGAGGAAATTGTGACTGCCTTTACTTTCTCGTAAAATTACTTTATTATTCAATAACTCTTAAGTACTCTCTCTCACAACACAATATATCCTATCTCAGCAATGCTCTCGCTACAACTCTCGCTCGATCCCGCTTCAACTCTGTCTCAATTCCACCTCAATTCTGCCCACTCATACCATTTCTACGAATTCTTGCATCCCACATATATTCTTCTGTTCAAAATGGAACATCGGCGATGGTTCTCTTCGGGGGTGGAATTTCTGCGCGTGGAACTTTTAGAACTGTTCGACGAATTTCTTAACGGTTTCCATCGGACGAATGTTATTCATTCTACGCATAATAATTTGTATTACGCGGTTATTCCGCAAGATGGTTCTACTTCGAAGAGAACAGTAGAGGGATCGAAGAATCGGCTGCCCAATTAAACTCGTTTCCCTCGGGGCAATACAAAATCCAGCATCGTTGTTAACAATCCTCTTTTCTAAACCGCTTCGAACGTTCCGCGACAAAATTCGCAAATCGTTTCGCCTGCACCGTCGTCCATCGGTTCGTTCGCGAGACGTGACAAATTCTCCCGAAAAGAGGTACAGGTGCGCACGTCGGCGCCGGTAGCATTCCACGAACGCCACGGATCTGAGCAGAGTTCCTCGTTTTCGCTCCGCCAGCATATCCGCGTTATTGATTTTTTTTCCCATCCACTTTTCTCGGCTGAGAGCCGCTCCGGTACACTTCACCGGCCGTCTATAAATTGTCGTTCCCCGTTCGCGGGTGTATGAATATTCACGAGCGGTCTGCGGCCAGGCTTTTTGCCCGCGAAACTTTTTTCCCCGGCCGTGACACGGCGCGGCCGAAGCCTATTGACATTAATAAATATGTCGTCGCGGCTGCGATTATGCCGCCGGCCTCAAGTGCATTTCTGTCATCGTGTACGATTTTTTAACGACACGAGCGGCGTGCCGTTCAGCCGCGCAACGATCCGAACGATGACGGAACGCGTAACGTTCCTTCTGCCCGTTTCCGCATAATTGTGGGTGCCGCGGAAAATGTATTGCATGCACGCGCCGTTCTCTTGCGGTTCTATTTACAATGGAGAAATAAAACGAAAGGGGGGAGGGGAGAAACGATTACGGGAAGGTACGAAGCGCGGCGTTCGGATGCAACGGAGGCGTCCGGTTTTCGAAGGTTTGTTCGCGAGTCTATTGCCTTCGCGGATCGAAAATGTGTTCGTCGACGGTACCGGGGAATTTTGATCGTCGATGTTTCATATTGACAATTACGGATTGATCGGGATGCTTGAATGGGTTAGTAGTCTCGTTATTAAATAATTAATCAACGTACGCAATTTCATTGTCCTACAAAACGATCACCCTATTATCTATTGTGATGTAATACAATGACTGACCGTGAAGCTGTTTATACATTGCGGACTGTTGCGGACTGTTTCGCGGAAAGTGGGATGCGAAAAGGTAGAGCGCTGTCGTTAAACAATTGTAAGGATGTATTTTCATATTTCATCTGAATACCTGCACTTACATTTTACGTGGATCACATTCAAGTAGCACCGACGATAAATTGCGTCGAATACGCGGGCGACAAAGTAAAAAGAACCGTTTATATCGACATTGAATAAAATCTACCCCAACTTTTCTGCTCTACACTCTGCGCAGATTTCAAGCATCTGACAAATACGTAAATCCGAGCGAAAAATTCTTCTCGCAACGAAGACACTCAGGCATAAATTCAAAACGAAATGTGGTTCGGCTAGCCGCCTCGTTGACCAGCGTTCCTGTTAAAAAAAAACTATGTCGCTCCGTTCCTCGAAAACTGGAATGACCGCTATCGAGCGTTGATAACGATGTTACGTGCAACCCCTGGACGTTGGCAATCGGCCGCCGCTTCTTGCCAAAACGAAGCGCCGATACATTCGAGTTTCGCGACGCGATATATCGATCCGCGTTCTCCGTGCCACCAACGAGCCCTCGTTAACGTTTTCCGTTTTCGCCCGAGCTACCGGTTTGGAGGCCGTTCGTTCGGTGGTTTGCAGGTGAAACGGTTGCGTCCCGCTGCAACTAATAGCGGCTGCGATTTCAATTATTTCCTCAATTCGCCTCAATTTCGACGAACCGTGTGGCAAATTCGTGGCGAATGCGTGTTGCAGATCTCGCGGGGTAGTCTGACGACAGTGTGGTAGTTAGTTTGAGTGAAGCGGGAATCGCGAAGACGGTTCTCTTATGGTATTCAATTACAGTGGAATGGAAATGGTACTGCTGTTAGCCTGGGTTATTCAATATCGGAAGGGGGCCGCGATTAGTTTTATGATAACTGCTTTAGAATGATCGATTGTTCGAACATTATTTATCGATTTGTCTCTCGGGTGGAACGATAAATTATTTTTTCAGCGGCCGGTTAACGAACGGTCACTGTTTGATTAATGAGACTTTTCAGCTTTTGCAAGTCACATGGTTCATTCGCGATCCCCGTGACAGGCAACGTGTTAATTGAGAACTTGTGTTACTGGCTTCGAGGATGACAGATACACCATTAGTAACAGCCGAGCGACGGGGATTGACATCATTATAGTCCGCTTAATTGCAACAGAGGACTTTTCCATGATTCATTAATTGACGTACCGAGAGAAAAGTTGTTTAGCAAAATATTGTCCGTCCTCGAGGAACATTAAAAGGAAAAGATTCTTTGATGCCCGCACTTTTCTACATCGTTCTGGTAATTTCATTGATTCTACAATTTCGTCGACATTTCAAGGAATACGAACAGAAAATAGAGTTGGCGAAATTGTACTTTTTATCGGTACATTTCATTAAATAGACGGTTACCTTAGAGTATATGAGAGATTAATGAAAGAAAAGCAGCCTGGTTGGTCGAATCGGAATAGTTATTAAGCTTAAATTTAAATTCAACTATTCATACAGTAGCTTATACCAGTTTGATGAAAATCGTGATCCTGGAGTCCACTAAGCATTGGCCAACAGAGATTGAGTCTTTGCTTACAGGTTTCTCCCGTATGCATAACAGTAGCGGTGCAGGTTAAGGAGATTAAAGAGCTTTCTCTATCCTACCTCTGTTATCGTGGTCGAGGAACGCTGTGGAACTGTGAAGTTAATATTATCCGCGAAAAGTGCGTATTAACAAACGCGGTTGCCTCTCTGCGATTGTCGTCGATGTTTATTTCAGAATTGACACTTTTCCTTTCACAATTAGTCATTAGTGGGATACAAATTGATAAAACTTGATTACCACGTTCAGGGAAACATTGCCATGGAATTCTCAAATTTGTTTTGTCCGTTTCACAGTGCAACGATATTGTTGATTGAATTATTTCACGTTTGTTTTTTATTAACAATGCCGTGTGAAAGTCGTATTAGGCGAAATTGAAATTGACAGCGGTGCTTTCTTTGGGGCATTTCAGTGACTGTGTCCAGGAAGCAAAGCATCGTCGTACCCACCTTTTTATTGTCCCCGATTCGTTACCACGTCGAATCTGATAGCAATTCCGAATTCTCTTAAGGGTCGTATCGAGTCAGCAAGCTGGTCTTCCACCTATGGGATGTGTATTCAGGGAATTCGATACAATGGAGCCTCTGCAGTCCGAGAATTATGTCAGGAAGAAACCGTACAGTGGGCAATTTTCGTTTTCATCCCCTATTCCGATTGTCTGTTACCAAGCGGACGTTGTTACTGTCGAGTGTTGGACGAGGAAGATAAACATTGCTCTCGAACATTGTAATTGCAACCATAGAAATAACAAAGGTTACGGCTACTTTATAATTTACAATGATATTAATTCCAATATCAATAAAACGGGACACTATTGGCGGAACGAATTACCACTTTCTTAAGTTGACTTGGAGACTGAACATTAATATAATAGCTGGTTTAAATGACAGTTGGACCTATTCAATTATTAAACAATTTCAATGACACGACCCAAGAAAGAACAAAAGACGCGTGCACCTACATACGGCCAGCAGCGTCAAAATTGAGTAAAATAACAAAGAAATCTACAATACAGCGGAATACAAAATTAAATTGAACAGTACCCAATGCAAAGGTATCCTCCGCGCACAAAACTGTTCCGTTTCCGTTCGAATCTCTCCACCGATACCAATTCTAATCGCAAGCGCCCACTTCGACCGGGCGTGACATAATAAATAAACTGTCACACACTCGGCCGAGGGTTCACTACATTCTTTTCTCCGACACCCCGATCGTTGTCCGAACGTTCGTAAAATCCGCGCGATCCGCGGCCTGCCTTTCGCATTCGCATCGCAGGGGCCGATTTTATTGATCCCGGGGCAGGACGGCACGTGACGATACCCCATTATCAATTCGTCGCGGTCGATCCGATCGGTCGTTTATCGACAGGGCAAAAGTCGCCGGGCAGTCCCGTTAATTTCGCCCCGGTCCTGCTGGAATCGCCTGTATTGGCCGGTTGTCGAATTGCATCGCGATCGCTGGCGCGGCGCGATTCAGCCCGCGGCGGAATGTGATTATGCGAAACTTAATTACAATCTGCAGATACGCGATCTATTTGCCGCCGTTGACACGTACCCGCGGCTCTAGCTGCCCGCCCGCCCGATAATTCGTCGCGATCGGCCCGTCGACCTTTGATAAGCCCGGTTTTCGATAGGATTGCCGATCGAGTCATTCATAATTCGCGGGGAAGCAGGACTGCGCACCTGGCTGTCATGTATTTCATGCGTGCACCGCACAGCACGGCGTAACAGAGTTCCTTCTATTTAGCTTTGTTCTCGATTATCTGTTCTTCTTCCTCGTAGTTCGATTTTTTCTTTTTTCTTTTTCTTTATTTCGGTGGTCGACGGACGATGAATTTCGAAATGGATATGTACGCGAGAAGAGAGAAATTGCTTGGACACGATATGAGTATAAATGGTAAGGTAAGAACGCGTCGTAGTGGAATTGAGAAAGGGAGAAAAATGGACGAGTGCCGGTTGCAATTTCTGTGACGCGATATATTAGAGGAATTTAGCGTTGGCTTTCGATAAAATTGCGGTCCGCGTTTTCCTATTTTATTTATTTTTTCGTCGTTTTATTTCGGATATCGGTGTACTCTATTTCTCGAACAAGTTATCCTGTACACCCTCACCCTTAAACCCGCTTTATAAAACAACATTGACCCGTGGCTTTTTTTTTTAGAGCGTATTTTATTCTGCCGGAGCTGGAAACAAATGTATTGTCCAACGAGACATGTTTACCTGGAAATGTGCGATATAAATGTGCCGAAGTTTGAAACACACCGCGGTTAAATAAACGACTTATGGAATTTTTAGTAGCCAGATAAAAAGGCTAGTATAATTTGTGCGTACATTTTATTGAAACACAACATTTCTATGGAGCTTCGCGAACGAAAAATGTGCATGCACATTAGATTTTCAGCGTTTAACAAAAATGTTTGCACGGTTTAACCGTGCACCATGACAGATTTTGAACTCTCTAAATTAAGGGGGTAGATCATAATCGCTGTAATCGAAACAGCTAGACAGAACGACGAATGCTTAAAAATATCATACACTTCTGCGAACATTGTCATATTAAAATTCATTATTTCGGAGCTTGAATAATTCGCATTCCACGATATGAATTAACATCGAACGAATTTGAATAAGAAAATCGCAGCAAAAACGGAACAACCCGAGGAATGTAAGACTCTTAGGAATATTCTAAAAATTATTCAACCATCGCACACTAGACTTACCATGTATTCAACTTTCGTATCGACAATCTACGGTGCAACAATTCCACAGCGAGTAACGGCCACGATTATTAATATCATTCATTTTCTCCCCTTTTCTTAATTATTCCGCGAATCGGTACGAGATATTGGAGCAGTCTAAAAGTCCGTTGCGTTAAAACGAAATCGCAGTACACCCCCATACAAATAGCCATCCAAAACTCGTTCAGCGTCGATCGGTCTGAAAACCGGGCGGCGTCGCGACGTCGTGCGGCGATATTCAAAGCCGCGCGAGGAGAGGCCGACGAAGGAGGGAAACAGACGAGTACGAACTTTGCATTGATTCCTGCGAAGCGAACAAACGAGATCGGTGTAAACGAAGCCGTGTACAGGCCGCGCTCGTGTAATTCCCTGGCATCGTATCATAATAGGGACTCGAATCGCTTGAAAAAGTTGCTGCGTGCGTGTACGATCGAGCTCTACGTGGTAATCGAGTGTGTACGCGTGTGCATGTAACCGTTCGTGGCCTTATACGATCATAATGCACCGCCGTGGGGGTTCTAGCAGCGTCGCGAGTAGATCTATTATGGGAATCTCGATAATCGAACGTGTTCCCGGGATAAGTAGCTTCGAATGCTTCCAACCGGCCATTGGTACGTGTCTTGGAGCAATGGCGAGTAGGCTGAATGTGTTCTGGATACGATTTTATGGCTGGTGAAAATGCTGGCCGAATTTTCTGGTCGGGGATCACGTTTTTGCAAATCTCGAATCGACGAATATTAATTGCGAAAATGATTCTCATCTTAGCCGGATATTTTTCTGTGCCGTTCTTTGTTACTTTTAACGATAGAACGCGATGCGCGTTGGTGTTGTCGTAGACAGTGGAAATGCTTGGAAATTACGAATTTCGTTAATTGGTATTGTCGTTTGGATTTTCTCTTTCTTTTATTGTAGGAATGATTTGTTGCGGGTGTTGGGACCTTCGGTGCGATTTTAATTGGCACACGCGCGTATAATTAATTCGTTCGGACAATTTTCTGTTTAGTTTTGTTCGGAGGTCTCGAGCGTTCTGCGATATTTAAATCGCGAAATACATATTATATTAATTATTTTCACCTTGCATTTTCTTTTGTGATAATTTGTTCCCGCTGCTCTGCAATCGCGGCGTTTTCGCGACGCTTGACGCCGTGTGAAATCGAGAAATTTAATTGAGGAAGTGGAAACTTTGCATGTCGTGTCTCTATGTTTTGAATCGTTTGTTGTTTAGTCGTAGAAAAATGTATGCAACTTTGGAAGGTTTGTATTTAGAAACCGTTTAAATTACAGACTGCCGTTTCATTCTCGTCTTCATTGAACATTCGCGTTTCCAAATTTCTGGCAATATTTTATGGATAAAGTTTCCGCATTTTCTTTTGCTTATATTTTTTTCCATTATTTCGAGGATACTCTTGTCTTTACTTTATGTACGGTTTTTTGCCTGTGGCTATTCCGCCAACGCTCTCCTTCTCTTTATTATTTCTCTTTTTGGCATTTTACATTGTTGCTGTTGCCGAAACCCTGTAATTTCCTTTCTTCCTATTTTCATTCTTTGAAAGCATTGTCCTCTGCTTGGTTCGCTGAGAGCAACGTTTCCTCATTCGTTCTCGTTAAAGCGTATCTCACATTCTATATTTTTCTTTATCTTATCGCGACCAGAGCCGTTACCTTTAATACATATTCTTTACTTTGTGCGCAACCTTATTTTTGCAACTTAATCATTAGATCAAAATCGTTCCCCGTACACCACATCCTACGATTTCATTCTTTCTTTACAATTTCTATGATACTGTTTTACACGTTCGTTATCTCGCAACTTGTACCCCCTTTATTCTGCCCTCCGCATCGCATTTTCCGTTCTTTCGAATAACCATCATCGATTTCGTACACTCACCTGCGTCCTCAAATATATCTGTTCGGCTATCAACGAAAATTTAATATCCGCGTCGCGGATCACGATTTCCGTAGACGCGTCAGTGAACTCTGTCGGGCCCAGGGTCCGCAGCAAAATAACGCACCCATCCGGTTCCACGGGCTTAATTGAATCCAGCAAAGAAAGAACCGTCCTCGCCGCTTCTCTCGAAGGCGCATTGCGAATGCAGATATCGACAATAGTCCATGCAACCGCGCAACGTGGTAAAACAAAAAAAGGAACCCCCGATTCAAGCAGCCGAAACGGTTAAAGGGTTAATATCACAAATACAACTCCCCTAGCACTCACCGTCGCCATCCCCGTCCGCCTTCGACCTCTGCCCGCCGCCCCAGTCGCGCCAACCCCCACCGCTCCGAACCAACCCCTGGCATTCGACGTCTCTTTCTCCCCACCTCGGTTCTCGTCGTCCCTTGGTCACGCTCATTCAAGCCCGACGCGTCCCGAGTCGACTTGGCTCGATTCAGTTGCGGTCGACCCGCCACGCTGCGAGCTTTGTCGATCGACGCGTGTGCCCGCGGATCCGCACGATCGCGACCCGTCGCTCGTCCGGTCGAAGTTTCTCCTGTCGTGCTCCAACGTCCGTCGAACGATTCGTCGTGTCCAGCACCGTGATCCGCTGATATCGGTCTCGGGGCGAAGATTCGACGAGCAAGAGGAGCGCATGGATCGCCCCGTTGCTGCTCTCGCCATTGTTCGTCGAGCAGCGAATTTGAAATCGAGGGGAACGCGATTCAACGAGGATTGATGTGCGACCGGTACACACGACATGCTGACCGAGACGCGCGGTCTATTGTTGAGGTGAAACAGGTGTTTTTTCGCTTCGCTCTCTGGGAGGAGGCAGGTGCGGCTCGGGGGATAATCGTAATTGGTCGTTTGTGAATGATTCTCTTCGAGGGGTTCTTTTTTTCGAGGGGGCAGGCCAGTGGTGTGAAATGAGACGGCCAGTCTCCATGATGCCCGTGGTGTTCGAGCGGCGTCGCGACGCAACGCGACTCGTGAACGGTGGTATTTTGTGAACCGGGAACCGGCGACGCATGTGAAGTGCAGTTGGAAATTGTGAATTCTTCTGGTTCCACCGGGCCCACCGATGAGTTCAGTAAGTAAGTGATTTCGCCGTTTCGGAATCCTTTCGATCGATAATTGGGACGCCGTTCAGTTCCGCCGGGGTTTCATTTATTTGATCGTTGCTCGACGTGCACCTATGACAGATTCAATTTCGACGCACCTGTCAATGTGGTTCAGATATTAATAATTAAGCGGATCGTGAAACCGATCGCTTTGCGTGTTTCTTTAAAATAAAAATATTTCCGTCGATTCGAATCGGATTTATCGTATATAGTATGCTGACGTTGCTATGCGCGAATTTGCGAAATAGAACTTGTTAATCTCGAATCGGGAAGTGTTTCAACCAGTATTCACAAGAGTGTTCAGCTTTGCCGATGGTTGGACGACGATATGATTTTTATTAATGAACATGTGCGATTACTTGACGCGCGGATCAATGAAAATGCTTTTATAGTACGCGCTGGTTATTCTGGCTAGGTTGTTTGAACCTGCGCGATGGGATCGCCGTGGATATCTGCGATTTAATTCCCGATCCGCGAATGAAACGATCGGTGCACCCGAATAATACGCCCCGTAAATGTGTGCGGCAAGCGTTAATCGCGAGGGTCCTCGGTTCTGTAATGTTTTCTTTGGGACATGTTGTCAAAATTGTGCGCAGAACGGTGTGGTTATATGTGTGCCCGGGATTCGAATTTCGCGTTGAAAGTTTTGATGAGGTCGTGCGAACGCTGGGCACGTGTGTTATTTATTTTGGACGTGTTACTGGTCCCTGAGAAACTTCTGCCCCGCCCCCATCGTTATTGCATCTAAGCCTTGGAGAAGAAGTTTCATTCGCGGTTAATATTGTTCGACAAGAATTCGTTTCGATTTCGATCGTTGCATCGGAGTTGTGTTAGCAATTAATTGCGTTGTGTTACCAATTAGCATAGTCGTTGTCGCAAAGATGTTATATTAGATGCCGCGACATTCGTTATCTAATAGTTAATGCAGTTGGTCAATTTGGACTCTCGAGGAAAGCATTGAACCTCACCGCTATTCGCTGTTACGCACAAGTACAATATGCTAATTCTCGTCTGCTATCTTACGGTGTTATTCGTACTTAAACTGAATCTTATGGTGGTGATTAAATTGTCTCGTTAATGTTTCGTGTACGTTGCACAGTTCACTCATTAAATCTGAATCATTGTACTTACAATCTTCTCGCGTCTTACTTTCGATGCAAGTGCAAACGGAATTATCCACCCCTATATTTATTCCGGGGCTCCCGTTCAAATTGGAGCATGCAATTGGAAATTTAACTGATTACCGTCGAACGAAAATATTTGGCAGCGAAACTTATTTGATTATACGCGTTGTTACCGTTCTCGATATTAATAGCAAACAGGAATCAATAATAAATAATTTTAAACACGATGGGTAAGACATTGGCAACGACGGGTACTATCGAAATCGCAAAATACCAAAATTGCATTCATTGTGTTCGTCCCCATAATTTGCGAACGTCGCATAGAATTATTGCGAAATAATTCTACTTCTTCGTACGGCACGGGGTACGTTTGCGTTTCCCCGATTCAATGGTCGAATAAGCGATAAATCGTGCGCTAGTCGATCGGTCGACGTCCGTTGATTAAATCGGGCTGCTTTACGATAGCTTTCTCCACTTGGAAGAATTTCGGCGAGAAACGCAATCGAGTTCTGGTCGGCGAATTTGGTCTCTGGCACGTAATTCGACCGGTTTTAAGGGATGAGTTTGCAGCAGAGACAAGTTTCTGCGGGAACTCGATGAATCTGGACCATTGAATCGGCCTTCTGGCGGTCGAACGGGCCTTTTGGTTAACAGTTTGGCCAGCGTCGGGGGCGCTTTTGTTCTTAAGGCGAATCTCGAGGGTGATTCGACGAACGGCGAGTGTAAAATCGGTTCCCCGTTTCCGAATGTTTAATTTGCCCCCGCGTTCAGGTGGATCGGTACGATGCTTTAAACGTTACGAACGCCATTAACGAATGTATATTTATTAACAGAGAGGATGGAGTTAAGTAATTGAATGATATGCGAACTGGTCATTATTGAAGTGTTTCATTAAATTGGTCTGCGTTAATGTTAGTTTGAAAATCTACCTTTCACGGGGATATAATAATGGATCAGATTATATTCGTTCCCATTTCCGAACATTTCTGTCCGTTTAAGTTTGCTTCTGACTGTTTCGGAGAAGTGTATGCGAGGTAAATCAAATACGCGAAGAATACGCGACAGAGAGGCTGGCCGAGCGTCGAAATGATTTTCTTAAGGGCAGCGGTTGAATTCCCGGAATTCTGGTGTCGTTAATTAAATGGACGATTTTCATTTCGGATAGCGAAAAGCCCACGGAGTTTCATGAATTTTTCGCGGGGTTTGTATTATTCTAAGAAAATCGAATCGGGTGTATCAATGCGACCAGAACTATCCTGGTACGCTTTAAGCAAAAGTGCTATACGAGAAGGAAACTCGATCACCGGATCAATTTCAACGATGCCGCTCGTAATTGAACGAGGCCCGATTTATTAGTATCCCGAACGAATTTTCCCCGATTCCTTGTGGGAAAAGAAGTTGCAGCATCCGCAGCTTTCGAAATGCAATTAATTCTCGATTATATTCTGAGATTTAGCAAGGTTTTAACCCTCTACTCGCGATTCAGCATGAATATTTCGTATTAATGTTATACAGATTTTATTCCCTTGTTTGCCAACCACGCAATAAAACCTTTGGCATTTCACTTAAAACGATTGGACAGCAATGTGCAAAATCGACGTTACGTTTAATTAACTTTAAGCTAATATTCGAAATCGAGGAAATTCCGTCGATCAAAATAAATACAATAATTTAAATAATTCCGTTATCTCTATTGAATTGTCTTGATTCCATTGAATGGAAATGTTAGTAATTAGAGCGCGTATTTTTCCATTAAAGCGTATTTAACGAGGGATCGTAGAATATTTGAGGGATATTAATATTAAACGGAAAAAGAAAACAGGGCAAATAATATCGTATCTGTTGCGTAGCAGTTCGAGTACGAGTGTATCCAGACTCGTTACGACCACGCTTAGTGTTATTATTTATGTGATTTGGGTGCGAATAATTTCACGTATGACAAGTAGTTGTAAGTTACTATATACACGTTGAAATATGTAAGTTTATTGTAATTGTTACACTGTTTGATTCTTAGTTATAGTCGCGTTCTTAACTTGTTCTCGTTTCTTAGTGTTATTTGTTCGTTCTCCTCGCGTTGTTAGTGAATCTCTGTGAGCGTTATTAATGTGTTCTGGTTGAGTTAATTGAGAGACTCTTTGTAGAAAAACTGTCCATGTAGGAACAACTCCTTTTAGGAACTTATTGTCGAGCACTCACTTATGTCTTTGGTGGTGCTAAAAATGTAACCTCGGTTTCTTGGTATTCGCAAACTATTGGTGGATGAATTAGTGGACGTGGGAGGAAAGGGTATTGATGGTTGATTATGATTGGATATGGAGATGCCTTGAAAGGTGGTGGGGAAGTTAAGGGAAAGGAGTGGGACTGGGGGTGAATTCTCTTGTTACTGTACCAAGGTCCGGGTTTTTCCTATTTTGCGCTGACTGTTTTTATGCACCGTTAGAAAATAGCCTGGTCGCGCCACACGTGCGTACCGGCTGCCGCACGGTCTACCTGTATGGGTCGCGATACCTGGCTATGGAAAAATTGGTGCTGAGTATGACCATTTTGAATGGTCGCGAGTCAACATGCCGCCCCCTCTTGAACGGTCACGTTCAACAATTGATCTAGATATATACATGCAGAGGCGATCTTCGGGCTAAATATGTATTTTTAGCCGAGAGACACCTGTTCAGCGATATGAAAATAGTATTTTGTGTTAGACACATACGTTGTCTATACTAGATTATGTCTTAGAATTATGTACATTGAGCGCTTATCTTAAGGTCTATACATTGCAGGTGATAGTTATGTGATGTAAGTCAAGTAGTCGCACTCGGGGGTGCTTGTTAGTGAGTCACGAATTAGGAAATGACCGTGAGTGAGAGCGGTCAGATCATTGGGATGGGTTGATAGTGGGATGAGGGGTCTGGAATTCAGGATGGCTTCTAACTCCGTGAGACATGTCACGAGTTGTTCAAAGCTAAGAATACTGTTACCGCCAATTTGGACAGGTTGATGTTTTATGGATTTTACTGCGATTTTGGTTTTCTGATGAGTTTTTAGCGCGGTAAGGAAGGCGATGGTAGTCATATCGCTTGCAAGTTCGAGGTGTACTGCGCGCGTGTTGAAGCATACAAACATTGCTGCGTATGGTGTGAGTGTTTTTTATCGGTGTTTTACATTGTGCTTTGCCTACCACTATCCAACCTAACCTGGTTCTTTGTAATTTCATGTCTGTGTTATGAATTGGGATTCGTCCGACGCACATCAGCTCCCAGAAGATAGATGCTCCAATGAGACCATCTATTTCCTTGGGGTCACTGAAGTGCGGATCGGCTAGATGAATTCCCCTTGGTATGTTTAATAGGTTCCGATTTATGGCCTCCGATGGCAACGGTTCTGATATCGTTTCGGTAATCATAAAACTGAGCTCTGACGTATAATTTGTGTTTCGCGAATGAATTTGTGCCGTGGCTTGCTTACTTATGCTCGCCGTCATGGAGTTTATTCCCTTCAGTGGGATTGAGGTGCGTTGCGTCGCCAATCCTATTCTTGCGCAAGCCTTCTCTGTTAGAAAATGTGCTTGCGAGCCTGAATCTAGCAATACGCGACATGGATGGGCTTGTCCGGTGCTATCTAAGATGTTTACGACCGCGGTACATAAGAGCGCTTGTGATGGTTTGCTCTGGCTGCTGAGACACGTAGTGTGTGCTTGATTAATACGTGTTGCGTTTGGGGTATCAGTATGTAGGAGCGTGTGGTGTTTTTTGTGGCACTGTTTACAAGTGGAGGAGAGGCACTGATCCACTGAATGGTTTGGTCTAAGACAGTTGGAGCAGAGTCGCTTCTCCTCGACTAGATTTGTGCGTTCCATGATTGTCAGATTCGTGAACATCTCGCAGTTTTGTGCAAAGTGCGTAGCCTGGCAGAATATGCACGAAGGCATCATTCGCGTAACTAGCGCGTGGTGTGTGTGTGTGCGCACTGGGCGCGAATTCGTATTACCGGTGAATTGTATGTTCCGATTTGTTACCTGCGGGCTCGACGCGGTGGGCCTAACGTTTGATGTCGCAGGTTCGAGTACCTGGCAACGGTCATGCAGAAAGGTAAATAGCTCCTCGAGGTTGGGAAACGGTGTGTACTGCACATGCTCCTTCCATTTTTGCGCGGTTTCCTTATCGAGCTTGGAAGTCAGTAGGTAAATGAGTACTGTATCGGCGCTTGGTTGATTTAATGCGTGTAGAGCGCGATAATGGGCTTCTACAGTGCTCAAGTACGTCCTGAGGTCCTGATGCGACGCTCGTTGAACTGGTGGTTGTTCAAACATAGCTTGCAAGCGATTTGCTACCACGCTCGCCGGTTGATTGAAACGCCGTTCGAGAATGTTCCACGCGACGCTATAATTTTGTGCTGTTATGCTGATCCATTCGATGGCCCTTGCGGCTTCGTGTTTTAAACAGGATTTGAGATGGATCAGTTTCTTGCAGTCGTTGATTCGCGTATTGTCGTGGACGGCTAAGCGAAATTGGTCTGCGAAGCCGGGCCAATCTTCGTACGAGCCTTCATACATGGGCAGGTTGACTTGAGGCAGTCTCACGTCATTGTCGAACCCGTCCCCCGATGATAAATTACTACCCGAGTCTTGCGCGTGGTTAATATTTCGCGATGGGTTCGTGGCCTCTATGATTTTATTCAAACGACCCTTGGATGTTGTATAAACGCCCTTGAGTGTTAATCGTTCGCGTAATGATTCCCCAGTCTCGTCCGCACTGTCCAGCTCGCTTTGCGTTTTACCGAACGCCGCGTACTCTATTTGCAATTCGTCAAATTGTGCTATGAGAATTTCCCGTTCATTATTTCCGGCATCAAAGTCGTCTAATGACCGCTGGAATGCGTCGAGCTCTATTCTGAACGCCTGTCGTTTCAATTTTAAGGTTTTGACGCGATCTTCGTGACTTGGTGCCATTATGGGAGATTAAGTCGCGTGGGTAAGAGAATTTGGATTTTGTGAAATGTAGGAATGTGACTCAGAAACAAGAGCGAGTACGACTCACCGCGTTGAAGAGTAGATTTGCTGGTGTGATGAGATGACCGCTGCTTCTGGCCACACTGCACTGATGTTGCGTTGATCTTGGATGTAACGCTCGTGACGCTACCGAATCCAAGTCCAGAGAATGCTCCACTTCTTGCGTAGCTGACTTCTCTGTTTAGAGTTGCTGTGAATCACGACCTTTCTGCAGTGATTCTGATGATCGTGATGTCGGTGTACTTGTCCTGGATGTAGCGCTCCTGACGCTACCGAATCCAAGACGAGCGAATGCTTCACTTGCGAAGCTGGCTTCTCTGCTGAGTATTGCTGTGAATCACGCCTGTTCAGCAATGATTCTGATGATGGTGATGTCGATGTACTTGTCCTGGATGTAGCGCTCCTGACGCTACTGAATCCAAGACGAGCGAATACTTCACTTGCGAAGCTGGCTTCTCTGCTTAGTATTGTTATCCTGGATGTAGCGCTCCTGACGCTACCGAATCCAAGATGAGCGAATACTTCACTTGCGAAGCTGGCTTCTTGTTGTATTGTGTTGTAAACGGACCTCGTTTTCCAACGCTCATCCGGCTCGAAGGACCAAAATGTTGCGTAGCAGTTCGAGTACGAGTGTATCCAGACTCGTTACGACCACGCTTAGTGTTATTATTTATGTGATTTGGGTGCGAATAATTTCACGTATGACAAGTAGTTGTAAGTTACTATATACACGTTGAAATATGTAAGTTTATTGTAATTGTTACACTGTTTGATTCTTAGTTATAGTCGCGTTCTTAACTTGTTCTCGTTTCTTAGTGTTATTTGTTCGTTCTCCTCGCGTTGTTAGTGAATCTCTGTGAGCGTTATTAATGTGTTCTGGTTGAGTTAATTGAGAGACTCTTTGTAGAAAAACTGTCCATGTAGGAACAACTCCTTTTAGGAACTTATTGTCGAGCACTCACTTATGTCTTTGGTGGTGCTAAAAATGTAACCTCGGTTTCTTGGTATTCGCAAACTATTGGTGGATGAATTAGTGGACGTGGGAGGAAAGGGTATTGATGGTTGATTATGATTGGATATGGAGATGCCTTGAAAGGTGGTGGGGAAGTTAAGGGAAAGGAGTGGGACTGGGGGTGAATTCTCTTGTTACTGTACCAAGGTCCGGGTTTTTCCTATTTTGCGCTGACTGTTTTTATGCACCGTTAGAAAATAGCCTGGTCGCGCCACACGTGCGTACCGGCTGCCGCACGGTCTACCTGTATGGGTCGCGATACCTGGCTATGGAAAAATTGGTGCTGAGTATGACCATTTTGAATGGTCGCGAGTCAACAGTATCACTGAATCTACCGCATGAGCCATTATTTTTCCAATGTTTTTCTAAAAGAAAAACCGGATGATATTTTATGCTGGTAAAACTTAACCAGTTGAAATTTATCCCAAATAAGCCGCATGAAATTTATTCAACTGGAATCGCGTGAAACTTTATTGAAAATAATCCACCGATATTTGCTTTTCACCGCTATTTCCATCGTTTCTCATTTATAGACGCCAATCGGAACGTATTTTTTCCTTCATTTGCGGATACCAGTTGGAATTACGTTTCCGAAATTAGGCTGCCGCGATATTCAGAGCAGTAAAATTTACAAGCAACACTGAAACACCACGGACGATATACATATATATATTTACGATTGAACGTTCGTGGACTGATTTCAGGGAAAGAAATTTTCTGTTTGTCTCGACCCGTATCGAGACGATTATGAATACAGCACAGCAAGCGAATTAGACGAATCTATTGTTCGACAAAGTATCTGTTATCAGTTCATTGTTTTAATAATATCACAAGGGATTAAATTGGACAATGATTTTGTTATTTGGATGTTTGGAATGTATTATGTCATCAATATAAAATAATAAGTTATTGAGGACAGTTTTTTCTTCTTCTTCCGACAGGGCTCTGCAGTATTCCAAATTTCGGAATGCTGGAACAACAACGAAAACATTCTCGAACGTTTAAAACGAAACGTGTTGAATACAAAATATTATCCATACCAAATTGATGAATACTTCAATTCAATTAATTGAGATTAAATAAAATTAATTACAATCAATTTAACAAAGGCGTTGGTATAATTCTGTTACCTTAGCAATCCTGACAATCATTCAATCAACAAGATTTATTATGAATCCCATATTAAATATATATATATATATATATATACGATATAAAATACATATATGAGTATTAATGTATAAGGTTTGATTACTATGAGAACGCATAGATTTCAGCGCAACTAAAGGACAACAAAATAGCAATAATAATAATAATAATAATAATAACAGCGGGCCTTTCCTAATTGTCCCTCATCCAAAGGGTAATTTCAACCACGAGATTAGGCATCGTCTAACAATATTATGTATATCGTCAATCGATCTCAATTAAGTTGTGGAAAATGGCGACATGGTTTTCGGTCTCGTGACGACAAAACGATTTTGTTTACCTCAGGAAAATTCTGTTTAGCAAATAAGATCGTATCTGCTATCACGATACTGTTTCGCGTGACACCTGGAATAAGTGTTCCGGCCATTTGTCCCAACTCACCTGTTCTATATTTATTTTGCGGTACATAATGCGGTAGTCAGCGTGTCCCGTCGCTATCGATAGCGCCACGATATGATTTTTCCTTCCCTCGAAACACCAGAACCTTTTGGATTGGTCGAGGAAACCCCTAATTCCATTTGTATTTCCGAAGAGAAGAATCGTTTGCATTATTTTGTTAAATCGAACGTACGAGGTACACGAGTGGCAATCGGGTAAAGATGAAACTGCTCTGTGCAAATGAAACAAACAAACAAATAAACCGTCCCAATCGAGTTATCGATTTACCAGGAACGCATTACTGAAATGGTATTTAAAGGGAGATCAGGGAGGCGACTTACACTAACTGTAAGCTCGATTAAGCTCAACGACGATTCCTTTTTCTCTTCGTCGACGCGTTTTGCGTTTATCCCCGGTCGAGAAAATAAATAAAGCCGGCATTAGGAAACGCGATACATGGGAAGTACGGGGATGAAAATTATTTCTGCGAGGGTGTTCCATCGATCGTAGGGGAATAGATATTCCTTTTTCCTCGTTAAAACATTCCACTATTTAATACACGTCGAATATAAGTTGTTAAACAGAAGTTGTAATACAAAAGTGTACTATACGTTGAGTATTGTAGAAGTATTGTTAAAATTATTGTTCTCCTCGCGATGGTTTCAAGGGATGATTACGAATTTGGATGGAAACGTGAGGATAGCTAATAGTTGAAATATTTTTACGAACTTGCACCGTGCGACCTTCGTTTGAAATAAATGCCAACCAGGTTTCCACTTCGCGTATAATATTTTCGTGTTACCGAACTTTCATATATTAAATTTCATCGAAAGTTTCATTTCCTTTGGATAATATTTGTATTAGTAACTTTAATGGAATCGAGATTTAACAGTTGATCGCACATCTGTGCATATGAAAATGTAGGAATTAATAATACGATATTCGAATCTACAAACTTCAACGTCCTGATAAATCTTTTTTTTTCTAGTTCCGAAATTAAGTTTCCTTTGAACAGCTACTGTTCTCGATTTGTTCCTCTCTTTTTTTCAAATATCGTACTTTATATATTTGACGGAAAATTTAGCGCCAATTAATGTCGACTTAAATTATTATTATTATTAACATTTTTCGTTTGATTCCCCGCATACACCCCTTCCCCCTTCCATATAATTATTTCCAGTTGCAGCAAGTTCTCAATCTTTCATTTCATACAAAATTGCGCAGTATTAATGAAAAGACGAATTTCTCTAACAAGTGACCGAAAACAAAGCAGAAGAACGAACAATGTAATTTATTATTTGTTCCATAAAGAATTTCGCCGTAATAATCTCCGAAGAGTGAACCCGTTTAAAAACACCGTTCCCCGCGCAATCTAATTACCTTTTGTGCATTGCACAAAAGTTCTGAAATTGTTCGTAGGCGATAACGTTAAGTAGCTTCTCTTACACACAACGATCGCAATGGTAATCCGAGTAATTTAACGGCTCGTGTCGTTCTTCTCCTATTTATTTTTTCTTTCTTCGCCAGCCTCGAAGAATATTCCTGGATAGTGGTAAACGCGACTTGCATTCTAAGATGCGGCAAAGATTGATGCACCGTACAAGGTTAAGGCGGTTTTCGCTTATGCAACCGTCGTTGCACGTGTCAAGTCCGAAATGCAACGACGAATTCGCCGGCGCGAGAAACATAAAATGAAGGAAAGCCGATCATTTCCGTTCTGTCACGTACACCGATCGATCATGGCTGCCAGAAGTTCGACAGTACTCACAATTTATACCATATCTCGTGTTATACACGCCACTCTCAGTGGATTTCGGAGTACCGCCGCTGGAAACGTATTATTATCCACGCATTTTCGTGTTGATTATTCTTGGAACGAATCGCCGGCGACTGTGCCTCGTTACGAATACCGCGAATTGTAATTAACTTCGACAGATGTACTGTGCACAATTATTGGAAGATGCGAGCCATGGAGATTGATAAATTTTATGAAATAGAAACACTGCGATCTTAGATATTAGATATATTGAAGTATTTCTTAAAAGACGACATTATATAATTGCTGAACTGTTTACTGCAACCAGCTATTCATATAAATAGTACAGCCAATCGATATAAATATAATCAATGTTCCATCTTTGATTAAAAATTACAGACAGTGCCAAATAATCTTTGCGTTACATTATACCACTGGAAGGAAATGTTCCACTTAAGAAATAAAACTTAACAGCAAGCCGATCGTCTACGCCAGCCATGTCCAACACGCGGACCAACTAAAGATCTTACGTGGACATTCTGAAGTGTCCAGCTACGTATATATATCGTGCATTTTCTTAATAATAAAATCAAAAATACATATTGCCCGTTAGCAGATTTAGCGAGTATAAAGAGTGCATTAATTAGTAAATAATATACAAAGACAATCGTCACATCAAAATTTAATTTAAACTCGCCTCGTAACTGCACCGATTATATTAAACGAATTGTACAAAGGAAATCAAATATAATAGTGATTAAGTTCCCCGTTTGTATCTGTGGCCCGCAAGAGATCAGTGAGATTTCTTTTTTGGCCCCGTAGGCGATTTCCGTTGGACATCGTTGTGTCTGCACGTTGATAACCATGCCGCATCACCTTTAATACTACCCACAATAGAGCCGAACGCATTTTTCCAATATCCATTGAATCGCGAGCGGCACACCTCCCAATCAGAACATTTCCGATCGTTCGAACTGTTATCCCGGTTCGACGTACACACGTGTCGTAACACTTTCTACCAAATGATTAACGCGTTCGTAACGCGTCCGTAAACAACGATCGACATCTTTTCTCCGTCGAGAAAATATTGCGATGCGTCGCGCATTACAATTAATCGAAGCGTCGATTCAAAAATTCGAAAAATGCACACGATGCTTAAGTGACGAAGATTTTTGCAGTGGAAAAGGTCAAGCCAGTTGTATGGCATAGCATCGTTATAACAGTAACAACAGTTATTAACAATTGATAAGAAATAGTAAGATATAGTAGCAAATTATGAGAAACAATTGTTACGTAACGAACTATAAGTAAAACATAGTTAACACGTACTGTTGTATTCCGGGATTTGTAAACTGGGTTTTGGTTTTTGAAAATTAAATAACTCGTAGTGTAGCAAGGTGGCGGCAGATAAAAATGATATAGCAATTCGGTACAACCACCTTGTCGATACAAAACAGCAAAAGCTACCCGACGTTTGGAACCGCTGTTTCGCGAATTGAATTTAAAGAAAACATTGAGAATTTTGCATTGTAAATTAATATTTTGCATACAGTATATGAAATTCTGCATATTCGCGATGCAACAGACAATATTGCGAGATACGAACAGAAATAAACGAGTTATCTAATTTTAACAGCTTACTATTGCCGGTCCCCCGTCGATTTTTTACACTAATAATTGTTACCTTCGTATTTCTCGCCTGCCCATTAATGATTATTCTCGATAAAATTGGTCAAAATTCAAACGCGACTCGTTTGATTTTCGTCCATTGGAGCCGGCGCTGTGCGACCGCGACGTGTCAATTAAAAGTTTCTTAATCCACGGATCAGCCCCGGGCATCGCGACGCCTTGTATACAGAAAGTGCAGGGTTCGCGGTGGTTCAGATTGGATCGCGAAACGAGATCGCGGAGAAGAATTTTTGCGCGAAAACGAAGCAACGAACTCTCCGCGGTTATCGGGCAATTATGTGGGGGGGCGTACCGGAACCGATATTATGTGAGTCATGCCACCGTGCGCCATTACGGAATAATCGGCGTCGAAACGACGCGAGGCGACGGCTTATCGTCGGTTCGCCAGGCCGCCAACCGTGGGGAAAACATGCTTCGAACGATTCGGTACGGTTTCGCGAATTTGTCGCACTGATACCGACGGATCTCGAAGAATTTCGATGATCGACGAACGTCCGTTTGCGCGCGAAATTAAAGTCGCAGGCGCGTGTCGAATGTCGAGGTGGTCATTGCTAGGCGGCATATTAAAGCTTGCCTTTGCGCCGTCTTCTTTAAAGAGCGCAACGCAAGCGTAATTGAAAATAGACCACCACACGATTCATACTGCACAGTGCGCACGCGAAATACCCATGCGATGTGTAATAAACATTCGCCGAGGTTGCGTACCCGTAATTAAACGAATTATATTTGATTCCTGAATCGGATACAGAATTGATTTGTCTTTTAATTCCGATTCTGTCGCTGTTTCGTGAATGAAGCATAACGATTCGATGGAAATCGTTACGATTTCATAAGAAGACGGCAGAAATTAATGTGAATCGAGGGAAGGAATTCGTGGCGGTTTAAAAAAAAAAAAAGGAATTGCCACGTTCGTATTCGAACGTGGATAAAGGAATTAATGCAAAATACCTGGCAAACAGAAAAATCACTGGCACTCGGAAGTCCGTATAAATGATTTCATTGGAACAGTATCCGTCGCCGTTGGAAAACTTACGGTCCAGGTAATCAACAGAGATCTCTCCTTGCATGATCGAATCGCAGCAGGTGTCACCGATGTTTTGTTTCACGCCAACTCGAACATTTCGTCCAACTTTCGTGCACACGATTATTATTAGCCCTTGGACACCGACGGATCATAAGATTCCGAGGGCAGAGAATTATCGTGAAATTGTTCAAATTACGATTCGTTGAATAATCAATTTTATTGACCGCCCTTTCGTGCAAGCTGTTACACGTTGAAGCGCGGCTCGGGGAGGTGTCCTCGCGTCTATAGGGTGTAGAATAAATACCGGCTGGTATATAGCCAGTGAGAAATCGTCGGTGCTATCGCAACGTGCGAAAGTGCACACGAGGTTGATGGTTTTTTATTGCCGAGATGGTGAGTGCGAGGGTGGCGTTCGAGTTTCCCGACTTGGGTCTTTGATGGAAGGGGGGATGGTGTCTGGGGAAATGGAATGGTGGGAATGGTACGGCGAAGTTTTGTCCGCTGGGTGGGTGCAGATTGTGATGAAGTAGTCTGCGCGAAGTCTTGAAACTTTGGCTCTGCTCTTCCTGGTAGGTCTTTCTGCTGCTTTGTTCCTCCCGGATTGTAATATATGTAGTGCTTCGTTTAGAACAGACGGAAACAAAGGAATTTCTAGAATCGTCAAACGGCCGAGGCTTACCTCTTGCCGTTTGGTTAGAAATATAAATACGGTGCTTTGCACAAATGGAAAGGAATCCTCATTTTTATGAAAATTAAGGGGAGCGGGATTTATGATTTTTATGGAGTGCATCAATGGACAAGTCGCATTGAAATTGTTTGAATTGATAGTGCGGTAATATCCAGTTAATCGTGAATGAATTTCTTTAATAGTGCGAGATTGATCGTTCTACGTCAATCAGATATAAACCCGGTCGTACTGAAACAAGTCATTTTCGCCATTTAATTGGAAATTAAAAGGATAAATTTCACTGTCAGGTGTACAATTTGTACGCCCAATGTGTTACGACGGTAAATCCACCATCCGCCAATGGGCAAATACATGCGAAGGTTAGCGTGTTTGCGCGTAATTCGCTACGGAAGTCCAGAAAGTGTTTGTTCGCCTCGAACAGCAAATTTCGGATTAACGCAATTTATTACAGCTGATAGATAGTTGGTCGAAGTTTCAATTTATCGCCAATCTCCGTTCCCATCGAAACAGTGTACTTTTGATTAATTCTCGATATTCCTGTTGCACCTTCGATGTACTTTCACAAAGAAGTTTAGGAGATATTGCTTAAACCGAGAAGCTTGTTATTTATTTTTCATTCCATTACCGTTCACTATTTTATTTCTAGAAACGATGCTTTCGAGTGTTCTCCGTTACCAGATGACAGTCTATTCAACGACGCTGAACTATTGTCAATTTCCATTTGTTATTATTATTAATTCATCCCGTTGCTACAAGGCACCAGAAAAGTGTCTCGTTCGAAAATCCACGTGAAAGCTGTTACATTCTATTGCTCCGGGCGTTGTCTCTAGGAAGGAACGATTTATTACTAAAGTACGTTGTATCTTATTCAAATCGTTCTTGGCTAATGGATAGGCATTAAATTTCCTCCACTTCGGTGTTTGCATAAGTTTTGGAACGCCACCCTATCGTAGAGCTGTCCCGAATCGCGATCCACTTTTGGAAAATTACGACCGATTATTACGACCATGAATGTGCTCGCAAATCACTTTGAACTGACGTCGAAACGTTTCCCGATGTTTCCAGCCCGTTCACATGTGTTTCATCCGCCACTGTAGGCCGCTCTTTAAAAAATCCCCGATACAGATCTAATCCTGCCACGAATGTCGTGCTCCGTGTCGTGCGGCAACTAATCCCAAGGAAATTTCGAAGCCCTCGATACGACGAATACTTAAATCAACGATTCCGTTGATCCCTGGCGTTCCGTTCGCCTTTCGTATTTATTGCATCGTTATGAAAAGCTTCGAAGGATTTCGTAACACGGTTCGCGGGTGTTATTAATGTCGGTCACGATTCATCCACGGACCACACAGTGGGCATATGAGATCCGTCGCCCCCCCCCCCCCGTATTCGAATCGTTTCACCGTCGTGAAATATCGATGTCCGATTAACACAATTCACAACGAGTTCTCGCGCGAGCAAACAACCGCCGTGCATAAACGCCAGACAGATAATGTAGCGCTCCATGGCTGCCGCGGAACGCGTTCGTATGAAGAAGCACAGCTGTAAAATTCTGATCCCCAAGGGGACGGGGAATCGAGCTTTAAGAGACAGAAGGGTTTACGCGATCGTTTAAATTTAATGTTACACCGGGTTATAAACCGTTGAACGTCGTTTTATCATCCCGTATCCATTTCGGCAACCTCCGCTCCGAAATTAGCCCTTCGACACGCGTTTCAACACGCCGTTAGACGAGTTCGTGAAATTCTTCGAGCGTCGAGGAAGCTCATTATCGTGTCAAGGCTGTGCGAGGCGTTTCGTTACGCGTGTCAGCTGCGAATTAGACGAATTGGATACGTGTCGCCGGTGCACAACCTTCGACAACGCTCGAAATAACAATAACGCGATGACGACACAGCGTCTCCCTTGCGGGAATCGTGTGTCGTTGTGGCGCCTGCCAAAACAAAAACAGTTGAGCGCTATCAATAAACGTCGCCGCGCGAATTTAATTCGGGCGCTGGGTTCGCTGGTCCGCGAGACCGCCTGGACCGATGAACTTATGCAGGATTTCCGGACAGATATCGCCGTTCGCGAGATAGTCGCGTGAACGACGGACAAGTCGAATGGAAGAATTGAACGAGTGAAATCGGGCCGCGCGAAATAAACAGAGGATCGCGCGTGTTGCGGCCGTTTTGCACCGTCGACGCGACGCGATTTGCGGAATCATTCGAATTTGGTTTAGAAAAATGTCCGCGCGCAACATCATCGTTCGCCCGGAAGTTAAATAAAAATATGCACACGGAATAAGGGTACACAGCTGGGACTGATCTTCGTTGCAGATTCGATACATTCATTTGATGGAACTAAGTGATGATTAAGTAGATCCAGACAGAGCGAGGTGTGGTTGCAAATATGCGTCCAGAAACGCTGATGCACGATGTATTTATGCGTGTTGGAAAATTGGTTGGACATAGGACGAATTATAGCAGCCTGTTATTTTTTGATAGAAACGTTGCTGATCTACGAGTAAAATATTGACGTGTTTCCGATATTTTAAACGAGGATTGAAATTCTTCCGATGAGTTGCTTCGTGACATATTAACGGCACTGTTGGATTTAATTATGAATTGTCGAAGTATGGTACGTTCGTTGGTTTCTGTAATGTGCTTGCGAATTGTTTGGATCTTTTTCTTGATGAATTTCTTTTTGGTTTCAAACTTCCTTCCCGCGACTTTACTTACGCTCGCCTGTAGAGAATTATATATATTTGCACACTGTTCCTCGCCCTGTCGATTTTGAAGAAATAAATTCGTTGGAAACATTCTGCACCATAAATTCTTCACTTCATTGGTTAAAGAATTATCTATTTGTAAATGGTAGGTCGTAAAGAAGCACGAGAACTTCCATCCTCCGTTTCTATTTCTTTCCCTATTTCTAGATCCTCGAATATCCTATTTAACAAATTGATGCACGCCGTTTAATAGAACTTAATTAATAGAATCCTTTTCTAATAATTACGAATTATCAAATTTCACGTACGATATCAAATTATAAGCCCACGTTCTATTCTGCTGTTGAAACACGGCGATAGAAGTCGAGAAATAAAGCGGCAGATAATAATAGCCAAATCATTGCTAACAATAGTCTGAGAGGTTGCCCACACACCGTCTCACTTATCATAATATATGAACGTTGCCAGATACCACTTTCTATGTCAGAAATGTCAATTAGCAAATGTCATTGCTTCCCGTCAGGATGTGCAGATTTTATCACGCGTATCGAGGTTAGAATATTGGCAACGGGGAAAATTCGCACAAGCAGTTTCACTTTTACCACGTCGTTTTCCTCAATCCCCTAAGGCGAATTTACCGAGCACGCCCGAATGTTCCAACTTTCCCGATAATCCTCGAATAAATTGCCAGAAATCGAAGCCGACAGCCCCGTCGAAATTACCGTCGCGTCGTCTAAAAATATATAATTAACTCCGAACCTCAAATTCCAAATATAAAACACAAAACGTCCTATTACCTGTACCGTGCGCAAACAAAAACCCACGAAATTCCTTGTACCGAACAATTCTGAACTCCACGCTTCCCCCCCAGTGACTCTTTCCTTTCATACTGTATTATCGTACAAAACCACCCCGCAACTTCCGCCCCCCCGTTCCTCTCCCCTCGTCGAATATCTCGAATTCCCAAGGAAGCCTACTAGAATTCCATTCCACCCTCGACGCAAGCCTCGCTGAACAGTAATCCCGGTCGTCGTTTATCGCGAAACAAGGAAGAGCCGACGCTGCCAACTGTCCGACTTCGCAGTTAAATATGACTGCCCCCTTTTCTCCCCTCGGACGACCCGTTCAATTAACGGGCGCGTTTCTGCGCCACTTTTACCGAAACGCACGAAAGCGGCCGCGAAAGCGTTTAACGTTAACGGTAATGATCGAAAATAGACCGTGTTCGATTATTATCCGTCCACGCAGCCGCGTGTAGAGATAAAACGACCCAGAAATTAGTGATTCGCGGCAGACGGACCGCTGCCAACTGGCTTGCGCGACGCGATATCAATTGCTACAAGATGTCATGTTCGCGGCGGGTAGTTCCAACGGTTTCGTGAAAAATTACGCCGAGGGATTCTCTTGGTCGAGCTCGGTCTCGCGTGTGCCGAGAAACGATGCCAGTCTATTGCTCCTGTTTGGATCATTGGACGTCTCAAGTTTCACGAGGTAAACTGCTTTCGATAGTGATTCTCCTTAGCCGGTTAGAATAGTCTTTCGCAAATTTCGTCTCGCGCTTCATTTTTCCCGTCGTGTTGGCGGAAAATTGTCCGCGCCGCTCGACTCGTTTTCTGCGAGAAAGTTTTGCGCTTCTTTTTCTTTTTTATTTATCGAAGAATCTTCGGCGATACTTAGGATTAATGCATTGTATTGTAGCGTCGAAATGTCGGTTCTTGCTTTTCATTCTCGCAGGATTTTTGTAGGTGTTTTTGATTCCGGCTTGTTCCTTTCTTCTTATCTCTCTTTCAGTTAGAATTTTCTTAACATTTGACTCGACGCTCGTAGAACCATGCGTTTCGTTTTGTATTTTTTTAAATTCTTGCCTCAATCCTCTACGTAGCTGTTCGCCGCAAGTTTTTGATTTCCATTTTACAATTTTCTCGCGTTGTTTCATCGAAAGTTTTTCCACCTGGTTCTCTTCTTTTTCCTTCTATTTCAATAGAATTTCTCGCGCGAACGATTTCATTGAACCGCCCAACGCCACTTTCACAGTTCATCAAATTCCGGCACGTCCATACGTTAGCAGCTTGCTGTCGGGATTTTGTTTTTCGGTTTTCTATTCCACGCGCTGTTTGGTCTGCTACCGTATCCATGTTTCCGCGTGTTCTATCCCAGTTTTCGACTTTCATTTCCCGGTAGATATGTTTCCATTTCAGTGTTGCGCGTTTTTGAGAGAACCTTAAACATTCACCTCGCCCGGTGATTCACGATAGTTGTTCCTCGTTCCCCCCCGTTTCATTGATACCCACCTTCTTGGTTTTCTGGTTTTCGCGCTGGTTTTTCATTTCTGTCTATCCATGCTGCTAGGAATTCAATTTATGCTGAGCTGTCTGCATGCGTTCTTTCGTTACAGTTCGAAAGCTCGTCTATTTTAAAGGCTTTGCGGTTAGTTCGCAGTCACGGAACAATCTGCAGTTGGGTTCATTTCTTTTACGGACTTCAACAATTTCGTGAAAGTCGACGGATTCGTTTGTTCGTCGCGTTCGGTTCGATGAAATTATATGTTCGCGAACCATACAAAACATGCGAAACAGAATATTGTTGATTCCCGTTGCCACTGTTCTCGTTGCACGCGCCGCGAATGTATTTCTGTCGCTCGTTCAACGAAGTTTTCCAATTTGTTTCTGCGCCCCCGTGAAATTTTCACGCTGCAAACGTTCGACGAAGGAAATTAACTTCGCCATTAGATTGATGGTTTTCAGAGTTTCGCGGTTAAATTCTTCGCGGCCGGAGTTCGGATCCTGTAACGTTTCAACCGCCTTTGATTTTTGTGCAATCCCGAGTTTGAATATCTGCTCATGAGATCAGTTACAGTAATTTAACGTTACTTTAGTGTAAAAGATGTAACAGTGTAATTAGCAATCGCCGAAAACTCAATTGATTGGCAGCAAAGTGGTAAATTAGCATAATCAAAATACATACCTGTGATTTCGAACAAAATTGATATTAGCTTCCGAATAGTAATGAAGATATTGAAAGGAGAAAAATACAACGTTTCAAGCAACATTTGCTAAATTCTTTGATCAATCGTTTCTCGCATAATATGAAAATCTTTCAATCACTTTTATGAAACGTCAAGGTTGTCTTCTATTAATTAATTACAATTCCTTGCAGTGAATAATACTGGATCTCGCAGCAAAAACGATCTGTTACGTTGCTACTGTCAACGTATTCATCTCGTGATAACCGATTAACAAGAGGAAGAAAAACGATAATTACTATTTACATAAGAAATCAACATCAGCTGTCAATAAATCATGCAACTACTCAGAATAAATGTGTAATGAGTAAAGAGCCCTAACAATATTCAGATCGCGATAATCATCGTTTCTTGATATGATTCATGCCTGCTTCGTAGCGGACAATTGCAAGAAATCTTGTAATTGATAGCGCGAACTGGAAAAGGGGAACGTCCCAGGAGGTTTACCCTCCAACTTCGATAATTCAATGATGAATCGTGCCTTCCGCAAGATTTATTAGTTACCCGATGGAATAATTCTTGGGTGAAATCAATTTAACAGTAACATCTGAATCGCGTTATTCGCAAAACGACCCCTTTCCCCAACGTGGCGAATTTCGATTGGTTTACCGTTCCAAGTTACTCCCATTAGCATATCACAGACGCGTTCCATTGTTTCGCATTTTACGTCGCTCGCCAGTACGCTGTCGACAAATTCAATCCTAGAGGGAAGTCTTTCACGCTGGATCGCGATAAATAAACAATTATTCGCTAAATCGATCGTTCGATAATTAACGTAACCAATCCAGCAACGTTTCGCGCTTCAAATTAACGAAACTTTTTCGTTTTCTCCGAAAGGAAAACGTGTCAGTTGTGGACCGTTTCTTTCATTCTGATAAAATTACGATTTTCTCGGAAACAGAGCTTCGTGTAAAAAATAAATCAATTCCATTCTAATATCAACGATTTATTTCTCATTTTATTTCGCAAGAATCAGTTTTTTCGGCTTGCGAAGAAAGTGCGAATACGTCGGAGCCATATTACTTTCCAGCATTAAATTTGCAATACTCGTACAATTCTCGAAAAGAGAAACAGCACTCCCACATCACTGCAAATTCACTGTTTTCACTTTCTCTCGTGATACAACAATAAAAAATAGATCGCAACACACTGCCAATATTTATTAATCGTCCCCAGACCACGATGATCACTATCATTATCATAGACCATGATTATTTTATTATTATGAAATGAGCCACACTAAATTCCACAAACCTAAGGTACCCCCATCAAAGAAAGGAACGACGATCGCCGCTACTGTGACTGTCAAACAGAAAGCGGCATTATAATAACCTCTCCGGCACTTTGTTTCCCATCAATGCCGACGCCGTCGATGCCCCGAACCGAATAAAAGAAATCCTCGGCGCATCGTGCCTATATTTCACACCCGCGCTGCCCGCAATTTTCGAAGCGCCAAACGTATAATAACGCCGTCACAGGGTCTTCGAACGGGCGTTAACCTTGTTCAACCCCGTTGCAGATAATATAGTCGCCCATATTGTCCCCTTCTTTCCTTCTCTCTCTCCCTTTCTTCCCTTCCTCCGCCGAAACTCATTTCAACCCTCCCATCCAGCCTCGAGGGTGTGCAGTCCTTCCAGCGTCGTCGGAAAAATTTATTCCCCGGCCGTAACGGCGATTTTCCACGAGGGCTCCGCGTCCGGCGTGAAATTCAATCCCGTCCGATTCCGGCAGGCTCGCGCGACCGCTTTATTTCCAGCGCCTTCGTGGCGTGGATTAGGGGTGGATCAAGGGTGTCCGGGCCAGGCGGGGTTACCGGGCCGCGGACGCGCGGGTCCGTTCCACTTAAACCCTCGAACGGAGGTCGGTCCGTCTCGCGAGACCGCGGACGAAACACGGCGAGCAACGAGGAACACCGTTTCCCGTAACGCTTCTCTCGTTTATTCTTATCAAAGGCGCGGATCCACTCGGCCGCTGGTTCCTTACTCTTCTTCGCCGTTGCGCAATCGAGCGGTACAATTGGGTTCGGAGGCGCGAGGTTTCGGCGATGTTCCTCGCGGAATTAACGTTTCCGCGCGCACGATAGTTGGGCAGGTGGGAATTCGTGGAAAGCACGAGCGGCGGTCTCGTCGGATGCAACGGTGTGACACGGGTACTTTCGAATTTTTTGCTTTCCTTGATCGGCCGTGGTCTGACGCTGCGACGCACAGTGGTCCGAAACCGTAGAAACACGAGCTAAATTCAATTGTTCAAACTTCTTGGAAATGTATGAAATTTTAGGCATAGTTTATTATATGTATGGACCAAATTTTGGCGTGCAAATGGATTGCCGCAGGGCACCGGTAATTGCTTGAGACACCTTCAAGGGGGGGGGGGGAATGGTTACTTTAAAACGATCCCATTTCTTTCTGAATTTGCTATACTTTGCGGTGCTACATTTTTTTACAGAGTGGAGGTAACTCCAATCTGTTTATATATTTTTAAACAGCGTTCTTTCTGTTACAAGGACATGTAACATGAAAGGTATCTACGTATGTAAACCCTGTGAAAAATACCTTTTCGCAAATCCCTATTTTCCCCCCGTTCTTCCACTTTAATGTTGTTTATAAGGGGGATGGATCGTCCAGGATGCGATCAAATTTACATGAAAGTATTTGTTGAAACTTACTTAAGAGATCTCCATAAAAATATGCGAACAGGGAAATCAATCAACGTTGCATTTCGTTTCCTTCGTGCAATTCGTTTAATATAATCGATACAGTTGCGAAGCGAGTTTAAATGAAATTTTAATGTCAATATTGTTTTTTCATGTTATTTGCTCGTTTTTTAATATCAACTGGTAATTTAGTACGCGCGCAACGCAGCCGATCATTCGTGTTTTCGCGAGCGAGAGGCTACAGCGAATATAGGTTGCATTAGAGAACACTCTTTGTACTCGCTAAATCTGCTAACAGGCAATGTTGTATGTCTTTTATTTTATTGTTAAGAAAATGCGCGATATGTATCTTCAATTGTGCCGCATGCTGGATGTAGGCTACGTCGCCTGAAATGTTGAATCCGAATTTCGCCTCGCGGACTAGTTGACTAGTCGCGCGGATTTATCGGGGTGAAACGAGGAAAATCGCGTCGAGATTTTGGAAATGTAAGTTCCACATATTGTTGGAATCGGTGCCAGGAATACTAAATAAACAAATACTGCTTTGGCAGTCGCATCGGCTCGCAAACCAGTCTCGTTCATTTTATTCGACAGCAGCTCGGAAATGCGACAGCGAACTTTAGGGCAACCCTTTTCTTCTAACCGCGCTTTGTAATCCTGTCAGTTTAAAGCTGCCGCGAATATCGCCGCGTTTCAAGGAAATATGCCGATGTTTTTATCGGAGAAAATTCCAAAACGTTCGCGGCATCAATCCGTTCGCCAATTGTCTTTTTCCGTTGTGCATCCTCCGCGTTCCGCTGTTGCGACGCGCTATCCTATCGGAAATCGTCTCGCGTGTTGAAACAGAGGGGAAGAAAAAGGCGATTTATGCGCGCATCCGTGAAATTCGTCGCAATTACGATAGCTCGATGTGAAATAGACTTCAATCGATCCGAGGTACTTGACATTCTTCGCTCGTGACGGTTGAAACGCGATTGCCTTAGCTTCTCTTTCAACGTTTGGAAATTATGGACTTTAGATGCGTCCGACAGACGAGTGGTTGATACCGTTGTCGAGGAAATGAAACGCAACCGAGTTACGTAGCCGCGACAGGGACGAACACGTGAAAACGATTCGCGATCGGCGAACCTACAGCAAATTACAAATTTCCTTACTACTAAGAAAATAATATTTGCGACGCACGTAATTGTAAAACAATTGTTGAACGCTCACAATAGTGCAACGACGCACGTCGTTCCGCGACAAGACGTTAATGAACTTTTATCGACGACTGTTAAACTTCGTATTGAATAACAATGCCGATACAAATTTCGTTGGATACATTCAATAATCCAACGACAGTTCAGCTAAGTCAAAGTAATTCCGCGAAATCGTTCGTGTAATGATTAAACGCCCGCTTAACCGTTATGTTAGCAACCGGGTACCCGGGTACCCATTTCATGTTTCCTACAAGAATTTTTGATATTCTGGTAACAATATCGCAAAACATTTCTGGATCCCCATTGTTTGGACGTTTCTACGTCGACATACCAATTTTAAATAAAATTGGTTCGCAATTTTTTAAGTTATAAAGCTTTAAACATATTTATACGCCTGTATGGTAACCGGGGTACCCGGGTACCCATATAAGAGACGAGATTGTTAGGTGTTCTATGCACATTCTCTAGTTATCGAACTAGAAACGATTCGAAGAATCAAAAGTCTATAATTGGACACTTGAGAAACTGCGAGACTTAATAGAAGAGCATGTACTTAAAATATTTAAAAAAAACTGATACTTCATTTCAGTATAAGAATATACATATAATAGATTTGCATGAAATGTTTAAAGCTGCAGCTGTTGAGTTATAGAACTGAAAGCTAACAGTCTCGAAAGAATATAATTTCATATTTCAGCCACTCATTGGCTACATCGGTTAAGTCCACAAAACAAGAAGGAGTCAATTTATTATAAATATAAGAAGTTAGGCGTCAATAAAACGCTTTAACGTTAAAATTGTGAAAAATTTAATAGGTTGAATCAACCAATTTGGCTAATGTGCCGATGGAAACAGTATGGGGTACCCGGGTACCCGGTTACGAGACAGACGTTGAAATTTCGTTTGCTAACATAAGGGTTATATTCCTCTCGGCTCGCATTTCATTGCAAGCAACAACGTGTTCCCAGGCGGATCGATGCGCGACCCTTTCCCTCGATCTGTCCAGGGTGTTCAGAAGACGAATTTATTTTGAAATCGTGACCGCCGCGAAATTTTCCCGCTCGGCCGCTGCCAAAATCGCATTGAAATCGGGCTACAACGCACCGAGACAGCCGTGTCATTAAAATGATGCATGGCCGGCGTCCAAAAGTCCGCCGGGCAGAAAATCAAAATATACTTCCTCGAGTCGTTGCGTGTTTCTTTTTTTTCGCTTGTTAAATCGCTCGACGATAGGAAACAGCAGTTGAACGTCGTTCGCGTGCACGGTTCTCAATAACGCGGCGGGATTCCGGCCGGTTCGGAAACGTTGAAAGCTTCGCCGCGATAAATGAAATGGACTGTGCAAAACGATGAAAATAATACGAAAACGAGAAACCGCGAAGGAACGATACCAATGAACGTCTGCTTACGGCCGTGCTTCCGTTTTATTCGTTTTATTCGTTTTGTTCGTCCCGTTCTGGCGGAGCCGCGAGACAGTCGCCGATGATCGCAGCCCTGAATATTGCATGAAAGTGCGTCGACCGAAGTGTACGAGAGGAGTCGTCCCCGCGGGATCGCGGCGTTTCGTGCTGGTTTCGGCGTTCGAGACGGAGAATTTCGAGGGAAATGGAATCGGGACGAGTGTTTGCCTAAGGGATGGATGTCGAAGGAGGAGGCATCAAGCAACGCTGGGATTGCGGGAGAATTTTTCGATGTGGTCGAAAAAGGAACGAGAAGACCTAGCGATATATTTGATATCACTCGTTCGATCGGACGAATCTTTCATTTAAATGAAGATTGAAACCCTCGGCGTCCCGGTGAATGCAATTCTTCCTTCGAACAAATTCGATCGCCATTTGTCCGCGATTCGCGGAACACGAATTCCGTTCGTTCGCTGGATAGTTTTATTCGTCGAGGCGGTTGAAGTTAATTAAAAACAAGGAATTCGATTTTTTCTTTATATTTCCAATTAGCCTGAATCGGTATCCGAGCGTGTTTCGTTGCACAGTTACTTGGATGCACAATAGCACGAGCGCATCGGAGAACCATTGTTGCACACTTTGATGTGCATAATCGAATTCGTAGCGTGTGCTTCTGTTCCAAAAGAGGAACAGAACGTATCGTTTACAGGGAAGAAAGCGTCCAGATAATGGTACGTTTGTTTAGCCGTGATAAAATCGTATTGGCGCAATGAAACCGCGAATAATGGAGCCTCTGTTGTGCTTGCAAAACGTTGCACGTTAAACGAAAATCAATTTTGTGGAAACTGAAAAATCTCGAGGGCAATGGAACCGGTCAACGTATTCTGTTTGACGGTTTCGGTAAAAAAACGTTGCGCATGTATCGCGTGCGAAAGACTAAAACTGTTATCAAGGGGAAACTGTTGGATATTTGCTATTGATAGTGAATATTAAATATGCTAGAGCAAAATTGTCTCAACGTTCTTAGAAATGGGTTACTAATAAATATAGTAAGAGAACCAGATGGGGTTCTACTTGGGGAGTCAAAAAGGGCCCGGGTTGTAAAATGAGACGATGCGCATTCGTAGGTATAAGTACCCAGTTCTTCTGGGTGTTTCAATTCAGTACAAGAGAACATTTCAGAGTGAAAGGACATTCCTTCTGAGCTATTTTAAATACATTGATTGAGAAAAATATAATAGTTATTTTATTTAACACACCATTTCCAATAGAAACGAAAAATCGTAAAATGTTATACGATCCTTGCAAACGAATGATTAATTTTTTATTCGCTGTCGCGGTTGCAAATTAATTATTTCCCATAAAACGCGCCGTGGTGCAATACTTCATTCGCAGTTGAACGATGAGTATTAAATGAAATAGCGCACAATTTGGAATGACACTAATTGAAAAACAGCTTTATATTGAAAGGACCATCGCGACAACCATCAACGTCTAATTAACGCTCAGGCTTTTGGCGTTTTAAACGTTAACTCCTCTGTATCAATATTTGTTTCTCGATATTCGGGGGAAGAGTGCAAGAAAATGTCAATTGAATTGGAAGGTAAATCGAACCGTGAAACGGATAGCTTGATCGTCGAGAGTCTCGTTTATATTCTGGGAACAGTTGCTCGAATGTCAGAAGTGGAGGCACCGCAATGATAAAAGGAAATACCGATCGGAGTGCGCGTAATAGATTCCAGTAATTAATCTGAACACCGTGTGCCGGGCACGGGGAATGCCAGACTGGCAATTAACAATGGCATAGTGTCGGTTCGTTCGCGATTGAAGGGCGATTCTACGCGCGGCACGGAACGTGTATCGGTGCGCATAATGGATTTCATTCGACGTCAGTTTTTCATTTCCTTTCGTTTTTCCCGATCGAAAAGGTAGGATTCACAACGGGGGGAACAATCGCAATCAATCGACGGCATAATTTTGCAATTTTTACGAATGCTTTCTCTCTCCCAAAATTAGTGCGTCGGTTTGTCCACGTTCGGGGAAAATAATTTTATCATTCCTTGCGGAGCCCCAGGGTTGATTTGTTTGCGACTGGACAATAATTCGCGGGGCGGTGATTGCTTCAATGACGATTTAAATATTAGAGACCGGCTTGATACGAAAGAGAGCGGATCGTTTCGTGGACGGCGTTTACATAAATTGCTAGGTGACTATTTTGTTGACTATTAAATGTTCGAAGCAGTGTATCTGAAATGGCTCCTGGTTGCTTGTTCAACATGTTCCATATCAGAACAGTGCCTCGATATTGAAAAAGGTGGAAGCATAAAATTTTGTACATTCCGTCAGGACAGAAGGCAAGCTCTTGTTTCGGTACTTTGTATATAGGACATTGTAATTGATTCATCTTATTTGTGTAATGCACGTGTATGGTTATGGTGGAAATAGATTAGTGTTTCTATACATAGGTGTACAATTCAGTGCATGAAATTAATTGTTCGATTGTACACTGTCCGGTAATTGCATCGCGTGCTACAAATATTGTAAATTAACGAATTATCCGCCATCGGCGAGACAGAAGAATCACGTTAAATATATTCGTTCTTTTTCCAGATGCCTTGTGGATAAACAAATTTCGGATGAAACCGTACGTGGATAATTAGCATTCTACGTAACCAGTGAGTTTCAACAATTTTTAACATTAATTTCTCACTGCTTCGCCCGTATCCTTGAATATCTTGCTTCGCGTAAGAGATATTTCTATAAGATACGAAAAACGCGAGAATAACAAAAGGAGGGAAACGCACACAAAAGATAGTACAACCTCGATAGATAATATTCAGACACAGAAAAGTGCTTGTTGAACTATTGTTCGGGTCATTATTTTCACACACCGACAACACCGAGTTTCTCGTAACGCATCGTACCGTACAGAAATAATAGAATAAGATGCAGACGCGGAACTCACGTACACGCGTACACGCGTGAACGAATAATGAATAAATGTAAACTAAATTTTCAATGGTAACGAAATTAATGGATCGAGGATCGTTTTGGAATTGAATGAAATTACGCCCACAACGGAGAGCTGCGTTCTCATAATTCAACGAGAGTTCCATATCAACGAGGAAAATGATTTATCTCTTGCAAAATTATCAAATTAAACAACGCCTGAAAAGTAGCCGCGACGAAGTAAACGCGCGGAGCGGACAATGGAAACATTTAGAACTGATAACAAACAATGCACATGCAGCCCTGTGTGTAGCACGCGCGATTACGAGATTTAAAATCGACGTCCTTGCAAGCGTTCAAGTCGTTTCGCTGGGAACATTGACGAATACCGCTGTGAAATGACTGAAATCGTGGTTGCTGCTACGAAGTTACACGGGATTAATGTTTTGTAGTTCGCCACTGCTTGGAGATTGTTATTAAATAATATCGTGCAGCGGCGTTCATGCAATGTTGCGTGATTTAATGGTAGTGTTGGTATACTTTGGGGATTGTTCCCAGCATGATGATATTGAATTCTAGTGAATCAACGTTGCACGGGACAAATTTATGGTATTATGAACGGGTCGACGACAGGCGATCATATGAAAGTTGCGGTTATAGTTTTTATTTTTCAATTTGACGAATTCGGAGTACATTTTTCACAATATTCGGAACAATAATCCTGGTTGATAATAATTCTGATACGAATTATCGTACGTATTTGATTAATTACGGGAACAAACATTAAATCAATATCTTTGTTCCGCCTTTCATTTATTGCAATATGTTGGCAGGGTCGAGAAATGTTTAAAAGCCTTCAATTGGTGCGCAACAAAATTTGCAATCTATTATATAATCTGTTAGTTGGCTCAACGTGTTTTTCACATTCATAATTATTCGTCCGAAAGACCGCGACCTATTAAACGAAACCTCCAATACATATTTTTACTTCGTCTTGCGACTTCAACTATTCGAATCACAAATACCACCCAACAAGATTCCCCATTGTTCCACAATCCTTCGACGTTAACATATTCCGATCGTAGAGTAATCATGGATCGTACGAAATTACCAGCCTTCAGGCATTAGAACAATGCAGACGGATGGAAGCATGATACGCGGAAAAGAGAACCGGGTACAGGCTCAAGTGAATAATGGCCAATCGAATAGTCATGGGTCATAATGAAACCAGTTGATCTTGACGGTATTAGCGATTCCTGACGTCGCGCCACCGTGCTCTCGAAAAGTTCCCCGTTGATCAGCCGATTTCACGATCGTCGATTCAACATTTGCACAGGGTCCTTCACGTGGATCGTTGTTTGTTATCGAGAGAAGAATAGCGATTCTTCCTGCGCGACCTATAATCGCACGAACGGAAGCCGCGAAATACTTGACTGTACAACGACAATCTGCAAAAATAAATTCACGGTTTCGAAGACGAGTCGCGTGCAAATAATGCGATTGTCTGGCACGCATCGATCGCAGGCAGACAGAAGTTCGACTGCTTATTTCTTCTGATTTCTTGCGACCGGAAATGAGGATCGAAATAGAGATCTCGGATCTAGGAAGCGCTCTGTTACTTTCCGTCGCGCGATTCCGCGGATTGTTCGATCTTTATACCTTGGATTTTTCGTCATTTTTCTAACGACAATTTAATAATGATTTTACTAATTGTATTCGCGGCGGTCGTGGGATAGAACTTTGAGTTCTCGAGGCAGATAATTTGCATACCACCGATGCTCGTTCGTTCCGTGTATTTTACGATTATTGCATATTTCATCGACGAATGTTTTTGGTGGCGCGTCGAAATTTTTTCTATTTGCAAATACGAATGGCTCGCCTCTATAGGGGCAGATTGGCCGTTTCATTTTACGCTTCATTGAGAATTATACGTTGCGTGCAATTTCGAATGTTTCCCGTTTTAACGCGCAACGATGAATACCGTCATAATGATCCCGTAACCGCTCCATTCTGGAAAATTCGTTGCGCACTCGCGAAATTTGTTTTTTCGCCCGATTTTGAAATAATATTTAACCAGGTACGCCCTACGGCGCTCTGCCATTCTGTTTCCACGTAACCAAATTATTTCGTTCGTCCTCGGCGTTCGCAGTGTCGAGTATCGATGGATTCGCCGCTCCTTTGAGCGGCCCGAGATAGCGGGAGACAGATTTTGAGCTTTCGAATTAAGTTTCCGTCGTGTTCTGCGAACGTTGGCAGAAATAAACGGAACTGCGAGCCCTCAGCGATCCGATTAACGTCCCTGTGCCCTTCGCCTTTGTCGACTAACTGGATTCACCGCGGCTATGTCGCAAATGGATCTGACTTGCTTAATTCCCCATAGTAATTGCCCGAGCGTTTTTCAAAATCGAACCAACGCTCGTTGAAACGACCGATCGTCGGGCGGTGGGTCCGGGTCAGGTTTCTCAGAAAATTCTGGACAACGCTCAAATGTAGCTGTGGCAGAGAAGAAGTGACTTTAATGGACAGTGAATATACTAATAGCAATAACAACGGCGAAATTAATTGCTCGTTACAGATATACAGTTGTCTCAGGGGAGAAACAATATGCGCCCACGGAATAATTTTACCCCCAGATCACAAATCAAATGAACCTACGGAAACATCTGTTGCATAACATATAGGTACGCAGGGCATAGTAATAATACATCAGTTTCATTATTTGCAACCGCTTCTAAATATCTCCATAATTACCACGAGCAACAAATGCAAAAGTATCACTGAACCGAAAACGGGCAACGAAAAAAACGAGGTCAGAAAGATATCGATACAACCGTATCCTCCAAATCACCCAACCTCCCCTCAAAAAAATCGATGAGACGCATTGAAGCTCGCTCGATTCGAGAACGTTCTCGAAGAATCGTTCGAAAGGCTCGGGAAATTGAAATTCTCCCGAGTTTCGCGGGGCCGCGACGTAAACGCGCGGACAACAGCGACACGTATTACCGGGGTGCACCCGGGTGAAAACGGTCCCGCGGTTTCAGGGGAATCACAACAGGTGTCGAAGAGGTGAAACGGTCGGAGTGATGCCTTCGAAATCAAGTCGGAAGCTCGGATTTTCCGCGCGGTTCCCATGCAAATGCGTCCTTCCGATGGACGGATCGCGTGTAAACATCGGGCCGAGCGGATTACTCGCGTGTTCCGCAGCCTGTCATCGCTGTTAATCGATTTTTCCGCGTGCATCGAGCGGCGTCCTTCGATGAGTCCCGTCGTCCGTCACGCTGAATCTCTCCGACGTCGTTCGTCGGGAGGATTTTCTCCTTCTTCTTCTTTTTTTTTTTTTTGCATTCGGTCCGTTTCATCATCACGGTCCGACATCATGGTGACAGTAAACGGACGCGAGAGCAACCACGGGAACAACGTTGGTGTCGTGTTGCGAACGAGTCGAGAACACTCTGGCACTTCAACGATCTCGATTGGTGCAGCGTGAATGGCGAATTTATTGATACACTTGGAAACAGATTCATTCGATATCTTCGCGGTTTTTAGATTCCTCTCTATTCGCAAATAGATACTGCTGTTTATAAATAGATAAATAGATGAATGTATGAGGGTGGGGGGCTCAGAAGCCAATCAGTGAAAGTCCAACTTTCCCCGAGTATGAATTTTGTAGTTCAGACACCTGTTTATTGTTAAACGTTTCGTTTGTTGAATCGATTAAGCCAATATTTTCATTCGCAAGCGACAGACGACGGCGCCAACATTGTCACTTGTGTCCAAGTAATTTGTAAAAGCCATATTCACCTCGGTTCGAATGCTAATGGACTTGCACCGATTCACTTCTGAACCCTCGAATTCGAACCGCAGGGATGAAAATAGCGCGTTCCATTTGACCGTTGCGTCTTCATAAATAATAAGAATAACGAAATAATAATCGGTGTAACTTGTGTCCAAGTTGCTGGCGAGCAACTTTTCTCGCGGACAGTTTCGCGTTTAACGGACGATTTGCGAGGAATTTCGGTCAGTCGGGTTACTCTAACCGCCCCGTGTAACGGGAATTCTTACTTTAAGCTTTCACGAGGACGGAACGATTCCAATCGGTAAATACGTGTACATGTACGTTCGATTGCGAACAGGAAGAATTCTCCGTCTCATTATTGCTATATCGTTGGTGAAATATCTGTCCTCGACGGCGGAGAAATTTAATACCGTTCTCCGGGGGAATTTCATCGGGATTGAAAGGGGGGGAAGAAACGAAGTCACGAGGACGTGCAATCTAGAGGTTCAAGAAAGATATTTCTCTATGTCGCTTCTCTTCCGTCTCTATCTCGAACTTTATTTCATCGCTTCGTTCCATCGTTCTACGCAACAGTGGCAATTCCATCGTGAGCGACAAAGGAATCATATTGTGGAGGTTATTTTTAGTAAACCTCGCGTGTCTGGAATAGGGGGCAGGTAAGGTAATGGGACTTCGGTTACCTCTAAACCGTTAACTATCTTTATTAATAGAGAATACAACTCTCCAACAATACAACGACTCTCACACGGCACTTATCACGAAGGTTACACTCAATCAGCTCTCTCGTGCTGTGCAATCGATTCTCTCCGTGAGAATCTTCTCTACAGATTCTCTTCAACTATATATATATATATATATATATATATATATATATATATATATATATATATATATATTGTTTCACTCTTAGTTTCTCTCCCGTTCCATTTCCCAATTTGTTCTCACTGATTTAGGACAGACACTGCGACAGTCGGTCGCGTCCACCCGAATCGTTGGATCGCTGCACCCTCCGTTCACGGGGTCTTCTTCTTCTCAAGAGCTCAGCTCCGAATACGTATCCTTCGCACCTCGGAATCGGTCTAAACGGTGGCGCAGTATTTCCAATCTCGCGATATGCATAAACCTTATGTTTACTTTGTTTACTTCGTTTCACGCGTCTCTTGGTAGAACAATTGACGCCTGTGACTCGTCATAATATTGAAATGATAATGTAAAACGTTCGAGAAGCACGGAGTCTTGAATGAATATTTATATATTTTTTATTTCTGACGCGTAATAAAGTTGTTACATATTTCCTCTCTATTCTACCACGGCTTTCCGGCCGAAGATTGTCATTTAGACTGTAATGTTGGAGAAAGTTCTGTCGTCGTTGTTTTGCAAGCCGTTCGTCGATATTGAACAACGTTTCACGTGTTCACAATACCCTGCTGGGCGCGCTGTGATTTTTCCCTTAAATAGATGTTCTTATAATACTTGTCAAAGGCCAAGGTAACAACTTTTTATAGTGCGCTTATAGTACGGTTATATTTAACCGACTATTTACGGAATGTTATCGCCGTTGATAGCAGTAAATTGTTCACGAATTGATAATTCCGCGTATGGACGGGAAACCATCACGCGTTAACGTTTGATCGAGTACTGGCCACCTATGCATATTCTATTCCGTCTATAATTGCGATTGCGAAACGATAACGAGTCCCCTTCGCTTCTATCATCGACGTAAAATTCCGTCGCATTTTCCGCTGTTCGTTTATTCCTTCCGATAAAATTAGGATACAGAACATTGTTCGATTAAGAATGTTTGGAAGCAACGAATGTAGCAACGCGGAAAATAACGAGAACGGAACAGTTCGAGCACAATGCATTTTATATTTAACGGTTTCGCGTTCATTCAACTGGAGTAACGAGAAACATTTACTAAAACGATTCCGTCCCAAACGAAATCTGTGTCGTTTACATCGATTACTTCGCCCGCGGCGCGATTATATAAAATTATATCGTAAGAAAGAAATGTGTTCGCTGGTCCGCAATGGAAGAACACGTTTCAGTGCAACAATATCGTTTCAGGCGTTATTTTGGGTTCGTCCGTTTCTTTCGAAACGGACATTTCGTTTCTTTCGAATTCGAACATTGCTTCGCCGAAAGGTGAACGACCATTGGAAATTGCAGCGCCGATCGGAATCGTGCATTTAAAGCCTCGTTAATTTTCCATTCGTTCCTTGAGAACGCCGATTCCTCGAGGGAACACCGTCCCGAAATTACACTTTTAAATATCGTGTGCTCGCAGGCGCGGGATCGGTTCGCGAGTGATCGATATTCGCAGCACATAATTCGCGGCGAGCACCGATCGTTCTCGTCTGCGACTCGATTTTCCGCGTTAACCGTTTCCCGACGAATCGCTCGATGATTCGATTCCCACCGTCGCGCTATTGTTTCGCGAAACTCGCTCTACCGATCCGCGGATCCCTTCCGAACGATTACGCTTCGAACTTTACCCTCACTCTTCACGGCGTTGAATAGATTTTAAGGGACGAGAGAAATGAATGGCACTCGAGGTCCGTTTAATGTTACGAGTAATTAGGAGCTCGTTCAATCCGAAGCAAATTCGAGGGATAATTACGGGGGAAGTAAATAGTGAATTTATTTTCAAGGTATTGCGATATATTCGACTATGCCGAATTGCGAAGTAAATAAAAGCGGCGTATGTTCATGAATATTATTCGTGGGAAGAAAAATGCGTGGTTAGCTATAGCAATAAATTATTGAACGCACGGACGACTTTATTCACTTTTGTCTTCGTTTAGAATTATTATGTTTTGCAATGGTTCGCATTATCTTTGCAGCGGCATGTAATTGCGCGATAAAATTGTTCGACAATTCATGCTGCCGCCTCGTCGAAATCAATGTATGTTCTTCGAACGATTAAACAGGCGAAACACGTGTTAAATAATATTCGATAGACTGTATTTAATTGAACCACGTTCGCGTAATGTCGAGTATTTAAGGGCGGTGAAGCAAGTTGTTCTATCTTTTATTAAATCGTTTCATTACAGCTTCCCGTATCATTGAATTATGCATGCACCGATATTATCGACAACGATATTACAAGTAATTGACGATTAATATTCAAAATCTTCCATCCGATCCCATCTTACAATTCCCTTACATTCGAATAAATTTCGCCTAACAAGCGATTCGAGAGGCGGACTTCCGTGTACTTTTCGAGTAATTACGGCTATCTTTGGTACCCGAGGGAACAACCATGATAACGTAATAAAAAGCACGGGGGAGGGTGGGGGGGGGCAACGTTTTCTCCGTTCAGAACCCTCGAAAGGAGCAATAACAATAAAATATTATGCCTTCGAGGTAGACAATCTCGTACAATGCTGCGTACACGTCGGTTCAGTTTCACAGGGGAACGGTAATAAATCGTGATTCTTATCGCGATTTATGCTTCGAACTTTGGAACAGCGTCTAACTATTTAAAAATGGAAGAAAGAGGGAAAAGAGCGACGGCGTGAGACGTCGGGCAAAGGCGGTACGGGCCAGGAAAATTTCACGGCGGAAAAAAGTTCGTGTAACTGGCGAATTTTCGTTCGGGTAAAATTTCCGCGTAGGAAGGAACGACTCTTTCGCTGAAGTTCATGCCCGATAAATTTGAATAATTCGGCGATTTGCATGGACGTATCGTCCTTGACGAACGAGGGAACGTTTTACGATTAATTTTATGATAATTGGCCCGGAATTCGGCGGGACCGTTGGAAAACTTCTGCTCGCGGCGCGTCTCCCGCGGAACTCACGAAGTTGATTGGCAATTTTTCCGCGTATGTCGTTTCGTTCCGCGTGAAAATTTTTCATAACCGACCCACGAAGTTGGGGGGGAACAAGTAAATTTTGCCGGAAAATGATTATAATATGAAACTCGACGTGAAAGGGCCGCGAAGTTTATAATTCGAAATACACTTTAGGAATTATTAATTTTGTTTTCCATTTTTACATCGTGCACGGAATCGCCAAAGACGATGGACAATTGATATATCAAATAATGAGTAAACTGCGGTCGTATCGAATGAGAAATAAAACGGAGCATTCGAACGATCGCGCGAAGTGACATAAAGCTTGTCAAAGTTGTTACAATTTTTACGGTTTGCGCAAATCGTGCATAAGGAATGAAGGAATGATAAAAGACTGTTGATCTCCCGAGGTAAACACATTGTTAGCCGTCCTTGGACGATAGGAAACTGTCCCACGAGTAATCCAATCTTGCTGTTACCTACTTCATCAATGCACTTGAAGATTTCATTGCTCGTCGCTGGATCGTTGTTGCAGGGCGTTCAAGAGGCACATAACCGTACACAACGTTCTATCGCGACCAATCGGTGAACGGAGAGCCCCGTTCAATTTGTCGAAATTGTCGGAATCGAATGGAACCCCATAGTCGGTAAATGTAGAATGGCTGTTTCAAGAGTCCGCAGATGTTCCTAGTACCGGCGTAAAGCTGATTATAAACATTATCCAAGAATCCTCCGGGTAGACCGGTTTCTTTCAAAACGGATCCAAAGTTTTTCGAATCTTTCAAATTCGGCGATGAAACTTCTGCGCATCAAGAGAAATTTTATACAGAATAATGAGAGCGATTTTCATTTTTTTTCTCTTTTAGATAATTGTTGAAATTCCAGAGATCATTCTTTTCGACGAAATTGTAGAAAGTTCGATTTGATTCTCGAATAATGTATTTCATTCATATTTCTATTCCCAATTCTTATTTACATCAAAATCCCTGTTTGATTGTTCGAACAACGCTCGGGACAATGTGGCATTAATTCGCATAATTATAATTGTGTGCACGTAGGTATGCTGTTTGTTCGCTTCTCGGATTAAGTTTGATCTTAACATCAATACCGAATCCGCCGAAGTTTTGGAGGGTTTAAGAAATTTCAGCTACAACCACCGACCGACGTACCAACCGAACGTTGATGAATTCTGACTTTGCTACGCTGGACTATTGATATTTGCTCACGGCTTGTTTGTGTGGATAATTTATGGTTGCAGAGGCTCAGCCTTGCAACTGGGATCGATGCAATCGATAGTTTACGTGGCTGTCGGTGATGATATTTAGACGTCCGTCACTTAATCGAGAATCGCAACGCGCGATATTTATCAAATACCCTTGCCAATTTATTACATACCTCCGATTCATTTGTATCACAGCAAATCAAAGAAATTGCGATGACACACTATTCTCAACGTGATCCCTCTTCCCCTATTGATCGAAATTTCGAGGGATGATACGAGGGGAAAGTGTAAGGCTGAAAATCTCCTTGTTGAAATGGTATTTTTGGTTTTGCCTTAGAATTTATTAGCTGAACTAACACGAACCACATGCATTATATCATTTCGTTCTAGAGAGGCGTTCCTTTTCCCGCATTTCCCGTTTCTCTCGGTACACTTCGTTCGGGGATGCTCCATTTTCGCGACGGGACGTTCACGTGCTTGCAGAGAAATTCGTAGTGAATGCAACGTTCTCGTAAAGGGACGCACTTCAATGTTTGATGCTATCGCGCTCGAGTTTATTTCTTTCGTGTTTTAGCCAGGTGTGCTCTAGGTTTATTGTGCTGGCATACGGTCGTGTAAAATTGCTCTCGAACGCAAGGATTGCGTCCATTTCTTTTTTTCTTTCCGTTTCTTGTTTTGTTTGCATAGTTACCCTTTATTAAAGAGGATTATATTGATCTCTGATGCGACATGAAATTTAATTTACCGACCGTCCCAGTTTGTGATCGATTGTATTGCAGATTCTGTGTGCTCTTGGGAAACAACTTTCTTCTTTCATACGTAACAATGTAATGAATATAGTTGTATTATCGGTGTACGAAAAATGTCGGGAGGATTGAGCTTCTTTAATTAGCAATTGAACTGTAATGTTAACGTACTTGGGAAAATATTAATATAATTATGTCACTGCAAATTCTCTATTAATTAAGATCGCCTACCAACAATTTATCGAACGTTCCTATCAAAAACCGAATCTCGTCAGCGTTCACGATCTTCTCGTAACACTTGCGTTTTAAACCATTCCCCTCATTTCACGTTCATTTTATAAACCATATTTATTAACGAATGATTCTCCCGAATTGATCGACACATTGCTTCTCATTGACGAACAATTATCGTTCGAACATTCACGCCTGCCGGCGAATAAACGAACATTTTCCATTGTAACGCACCTGACGAATTCTCTACTTCTCACCCGATTAAATTCCATCATCTACCGCTGCCGAGGCAAAGAGAAGCCTGTTAAGCGCTTTGCGCGTGAAAAGTTGCCGACATGATCCCGCGATAGGGACAATATTAGCACGGGCGCAACGACGAGAATTGTAATATCGACGAAAGTGATAAGTTTGGAGGCCACGGTGCGTTCAACATTCTTTCGATCAATAGGAGGATGCATCGGTGGGGAACTGTTTGAAAGTTCCGGGACGTTGTTATACCTTGAATAACATTTCCGCATAGTTGGATCGATCTTTGAAACTTTTATTGCGCCTTACCTTTGTTTAATCGTTACTTTCGTCGAGCACATCTTGCTGTGGATTTCTGTTTCGACGATCTACCCAGATTTTCGATACTGTTACACCTACACTTTGTTACGACAGGTGACGAAGTACCGTTTATGCATAAATGAAAATAATGAAATTTTATATCGAAAGAAAATATATATTTTGTAGTCAGCAGGGCCGAGGTTGTGATTTAATAATAAATTACAGCGGAACGTCGTGAAATTTATGTTTTCATTGTTTGACCGTACTCAAAATTTTCTCCACGCCCATCGCATTAACGAGTTCTTTCCTTCTTCAATAGAAATCGTCACCTTTCGAATATTTCCGAGCAAGCTCCGATTTATTTAACACACTGCCGATCGCGTCATTGAATTTCACTGGACAACTATGCACAAAAAATTGAAAATAAATAACACGAGACAGGGCAGCGAAATGATATAAAATACTGCTGATTACATTATCGGTCTCACTGACGAATGATGCACTCAGGAGTTGAAAATAAATAATGCGGGGAAATGCAATAATTGAATTGAAATGTACTGACACGCTCATTGCCAATTTCGTCGGGGGAATGGTAAATTGGGAATAAGTGAAACGAAAAACCAAACGATTGCATAGAAAATGATAGGTTCGTTAACGATTTCGCTGGAAAAATGATACATCGCCAGAGATGGGGAACCGCGAGCGCGCACAGAGAACGAGCTTTTCCGGTCTGACGATCCTTCCGGTGGCTTCTTGCGTAACTGGCGACGAAGTTAGTCGTCGTTGCAGCGTCTCAAGGTTTCCGCGGTTGAATCCATTTCCTGGCCGCCGCAACGGTGAGAATATTACGCTTCCAGAGTCGTTAAATCGTCCGCGGGCGTGTTTTAAAAGCGGCGAACGAGAAAAAGGAAGCCGCGGTTCGTCGTTTTGCGAACGTCTTCAACCTCGTGGGCATTTCACGTGACGCGCACGATTTCACTCTGTCGAGTGTATCGAATGTGCAATTACCGCGCGATAGCGGCTAGTAAGCAGCGAGAAAAATTATCATTTTCGTCAATAGTTGCGAGCCGCGTGGTTCGCGCGACGCAAAATTGAACCAATTAAATCACAGTGCATCAACCGGGGAGAAAAAATGCATTTTCTATTTAAATCTGGTCAGAATCGTTTCGAAAGAGCGTCGTTTCATGGCAGTCGCGATTAAGCGGGCGAAATTTCAGCGGAATGAAAAATTCAAGACGTTACTCAGCCACGGTTGAACGTGAATATACATTCAGTGCCGGGACACACGGAATGGAAAATGCAGAAAAACGATTGCTCCCCGTTCGACGGGTTAATATTAATGGTTCCCGGTAAACAAATTGAAAATGTATTGTTAATACATTCGTGCGAACGATGATCGAAGGAACGTTCCAAATTTATATCAGTGCTATATATTTATTAATACATTAATTTTCTTTGTTGCATTAATATACGATTTGTTGATGAAAGAACGTTGAATAGAAATGCAAATTAATAACGATATGAATGACATTAATAATAATTAATACCGCGTTGTGGACTTGGAATTATATTACTTCCCGTTAATAACATTACTCGTCAACACGTTCCCCATTGGTAAACTAAGGAAAGATATGTAAAATTGTGTATGCACGCATCGAATTGCATTACATTGCGGAAAATAACAACTGCCATCTGCCAAGTCTGTCCTCAAAGAAAGAAGGAGATATTACGAATTCTTCAATAGCCCTAAAATATACACCTGCATATTAAAACAGCTGTTCGGCCAGACATTTTTGGCACTGTACCGTCCGACATAAATAGACCGGGAATTAGAAAATTCCCAGGCGACCGCCACCCTGCACCTCTCCTTTCCCCAGCACCCCGGTCGTTTTCACTTGCACCGGCACGTGGAAAGGTCGTTTCGCCGTCGAAAAGAGTGACGATCTCGCGTGCTCGAGCGATAAGTGTGCCCACCGGCGCCTCGAAGATTTTTCCATCGAACCGTGGACGGCTCGGCGGGACGGGTCAGTCGATTTTCCACCTGACGAGAGACGTCCCCTCCCTCCACGTGTCGGGGAATCGTTCGTTCGACAGCGGTGCACTGTCGATTCAACGAAACGAGCCGCACAGCCTTATGCACCGCGCGCATTAGATCGATCGCGGCCCAACAGAGAAAACTGCATTGCAGCTGCCGCGGACGAGTCCGAAATTTCCAATTTCACGCCGCTGCGCCTGCCGGCCGTCCGCGACGCGATCGTGACGATTTCTCGCGCGTGCAACACGCCGCGCGGTTACGCGGCCGAAAGCAAAATCCGCGCGACGTGTGTCGTTCGTTGTCGATCGACGGTTAATCGACCGCGACGTGGCGGACGATGAATTGGGAGCCGCGAAAGAAATTTTTCGCGCACCGGGAAAGGGGTACGTGCTTCAAGACGCGAGCGTAATTTTATTATTATAGACGAACGATGTATTAGTTGAGTGTCCTCATTGCGACAGCCCGATGCTGCGATTCGAAATCGAGGGGCGTAATTTAGCGTTCAGTTTAGGTTTCAAATTGTCGAAACAATTGGAATAGCTTCGAGTCTGTATTTATTTTTATTTCGGATTTCTATCTCGGAGCGTTGCTATCGTGGTCGAAATTAATTTACAGTGGGTGGACTGTATTTAACGCTTGTATAGAGACACGGTGTAGCTCTCGTATTAGCAACGTTTTTAAGGATCGAGAGCAATAATCGCGTTTAGAAGTAGGACTTACGTAACACCGAGCAACCGAAGTACGCAAATAAATCGTCGTGCCGGTAAAAGTGCCGAGAGCACGGTTCACACGATACACACGTGTACGGAGCAATGAAGCGAGACGAAGAAAATGCGAAACACCGCATTGACAACAAATATTGATTTACATCGTACACGGTCGCGCAAAGGTGTAAGACTGCGAGCGCGCCCGTTTCGTTGAAAACGACGAATCGTTACTCGACGATGAACCAGCAGGACTACTGGAGAGACGCATCAATCTTTTTTTCTATTGCAATGTTTTGCTGTCTTAATAATTGTAAATGCAATAAGAACAATAACGAAGGAAGTCATAGGGCGCGAAAGAAGCCTTAGAAGTGAAGCAAAATTAACGACAGGACAACTTGTAATATCAATCGGAGGCATCGCATCGCAGAACTTCGTGCAATACGTGCGTCCGCCATAATTACCAACATGCATAAATCACGTCGCACGTACAAAAAGCGACCACACCGAACGCAACAACAATTACGAAGAAAAATTAATGGAATATGTATGCTAATATGAACTTGCTGTAAATCGTTCATGCCAGCACTAAACAGAACGAAATCTTCTGCATCGGAAGCTTCGCGTAATAACAATGAGTAACAAAATAGTAATAATAATGTGCTGGTAAATATCCCGAGAAACGTTTCATTCGATAAACAGTGAAACAATAACCCGGTCTGTAGTTCTTTACAATATCGTACATCTACGTATGCATTACGCTTAATCAATTTACAACAATATTGTTCCATCGAGAGGTTGCCGCAAACGAGAGGGCGAAAGATGCGAGGGTACAATAATTTTTCATCAACGCCCCTTGTCAGACAAACTGCAGCAGTTGTCGGGGCAAACTCGACGGAAGAACGGCGTTTGTATTAAACTTCCCGGTGGGGCAAGTGTCAGGCGAATAAATAAAATATTAGTTTCTCGCGTGAATCCCCTGTTTCTATTATCTTTTATTTTCCCCTTCTCCGTTCTCTGCTTGTCCCCGCCGTTGGACGAAATGAATGTAGGGATAGTCGCGGCGTTGCGGATAATTGCACCCCTTCCGCGACTTCACTCGGACGAAAGTCGGGGAACTTTTGCAATCTTGTCGCGGCCGTAAACCGATTGACCGGCGTAACGAAGTTCGTCATCGGCCCCCGTCGATTAACGAGCACCGTGCAGAAATACTGACAAAGAGCTGTCGATTTTGCGCCCTGATTGGCAATGAAATTTGTAGTCCCCGCAACAGACGGCAGTCAACTTTAACAAGCAGTTCTTCCCTCCGTATCGCGAAATTGGGCAAATAAGAGCGGAGCGGCTTGGGACATCCTTCGTTCGATAACGGGGTATGTTCTGCGCGATACTTGTCTAACGGACGGAACAAAACAGAGCAAGCACCGCGTTAATCGCGAGAGCTGTGGAAGCGATTCTTCGCGCATCAGACGCGCACGCCGGGGTGAAAAGGATATTTCCGACATCAGTTAACTTCAATTGACGATGCTGGCTACGAAGCGTCGAACGGCGCAATTGGAAAATGTGACATCGACGCCGCTGCAGACGGCGATCGGTAATTGAAATCCCGAGCACCATCGAAGTCCGTCTATGTATCGTCGAGCGGAGTAACGGAAACGTCGATGGAATAAACGAAACGAACAATAGGAGAATCCGTGACAAATGTATGCGCACGTACAAAGATACTCCTCGGTAGAGACAATGCCTGCTCGCGTCAAAGGAAAAGTAATGATATCATTTTTTTCAATGATAATACGACGTTTCCCGAGTCACGTGCTTTTTCCATTTTTCTCCTTTCTTCGCATTTTCAACGGGACGTAATACGTCCTCGACGTGCAGGCGGTCGCAATTCGATTTCGTTTAACGTAGAAAATTATTGTACGCGCTGTCATTTTCTACGCGGAAACGAATAGGGAAATGAATAAAATTTGTTTAGGCATCTCTTCTGTGAACTGTCACGTAATTCTTGTTTTTATTCGATCGTGCACCTTCTTCTTTTCAAATAATTATCACGTATTTATTGGTCATTGAGTTTGTCAAATAATTATTAAATAACTGTCAATTATTAAGTCCTTAGAATAATCGTTTGCGTGGTTCTTTCAAATTTCTAGATAAAAATGTTGTTCAAACGGAGTTTCCAACTTCGTCCGTTTCCCGGCAGCAATCAAATCAAATTCAAAAAAGCTATATTATTTACCGCTTAAGCGAATAATGTAATACTTGCATAACCGTGTCCAATAATGTAAAATAAAAAATGTATAGAACTTTCTGACAAATCTGACATTCTGTATTTTATTATCCGGCTTCGCTGGTAACTCGCGGACGTACGTGCCCCTCGAAACACGAACGAAGATGCACAACGCGTTTCAATTTAGTCGGTGGACGCGAATATGTTCATTGTCGTTATTATTGATTGCCTGACGAAACGAAACTTCCACGATTGTGCGGAGCAGAAATTCGTCTAACGACGCGTTTGCTAGCTGCAGTTGAACAGTTCCGCAGTTACAACTTTGTAAGTTTTTCAATCAGCGAATCGGTCCGGCCGAAGACAGTTGTTCCCTGGACGAGACACACGAGAAAAATTGATAGATTTCGATTCGATCGCCGTGAGTTCGCCAGAGGTGCTGGTACCCGAGCAAGCGAGAGCAACATGGCCGCACCAAATATATGCACCAGTTTCTTCTCAAATTCCCAAGTTCTCCGATTCTCAGCTCCTTAAATCTTCAATCTCCGTGCTTCTTAAAACTCCATATACCCCAAATGTCCGTGTTCTCAGCTCCTCGAGTGTCCCCGTTCTCGACTTCCGAAATTCAGAAAATTCTCAACTCCTCGAATCATCACGCTCCCGGCTTCCCAGCGTTTCGTACTCTTAAATTCCCATAGTCCCAACTAACGAAATTTCCAAGTTCTGAAATTCTTCAGTCGATCGCGTTCCATATTTGACAATATCGCCACGAATTACGAAAAAATCTCGGCTCCCCGCGTTCAATATTCACACCGGTCGGTTTACAATTGCCTGTACACGCCTCGTGCACATTGTCCCCACTGGCGAACAGCTTGCCTAGGGACACATTCGCGGACCCGGTCTAGAAATTGGCATGAGGTTCGCAAGTTTCCTCAAGCTTGTGTCCACGGACACGGCCGATCGAAGGTCAGTGTTGCAATACCACGTTGCCGCAAGCTGTATTATTTACGGAAACTCTGGGACATTCTAAAAGCGAGTGCCGTGCTGGCTTTCAATTACGAAATTGCCGATTGCATTGGCCGAGAAAATAGATAACACCTGCGTTCTTCCACGAATTTGTCATTTCTACTTTACCTGCGCGACGACGCCTCGGGAGTATCGCTCGCACTTCGAGAAACATCAAATCGGCCAAGTACACTTGCTAATTGTACGTTGATTGTTTCTTTCGACGTAAGTCAGCGCTGCCGCTTGAATCTTTATTCTTTTGCACACCTCACACGCTTTTTCGACAACTTCACAAGTATCTGCGCTGGTTAATATTTTAAGATTCGCGTTCACTATTTTCGTTTTCGCGTGCCTTCAACCGTACAGTGATTTCGCACTACGTTTGCGCCGTTTCGTTGACACAATATTTCGCCGCCCAAGCAGCGTCACGTTTATGAAACCTGCATCCGAGGTTCGGTTTGAATATATTTCTGTAAATACTTGAAACTGTGCCATACGATTCGAACAATGTTCGTTATTTAAATTGGACATTGTTATATTTTTCGCGTCAGAGTGCGATCTCGATGCAAATCCTACAGCGATTTATTGAAATTGACTCGATCCTCGGTACACGTCGGGCGTACGTTCACACACTTTTTTCTCCTCGAAGATGTATCGATTATCCCACATTGCACAGTTTTCTTTATAATCCTCGTCGCGATACCACGCGGCATACAGCGGACGCGATTGAGCGGCCTGCCTGCCGAGATTTCGTTAACCAGTGGTCGAACGATTAATCGAAGTCCAATTAAACGTTTATTCCCGGCTCATTTAACTCGAGACCTCGTTGGCGAGATTTTCTATCGCACGATCGTTAATTTCACTCTCAGGAGAATTTAATTGCCGGCCACGGTACTCTTTATCGTTCCCCGTGAAGCCCTCGCGACACGTTTTCGCGTAAATTCAAAGATTCGTATCGACGGAATCGTTTCTGGTGACGCGTGGATAGAAAACGGCCATTCCGGTTTATAATTGCCAATTTTAAACGCCGATCGACGATATAAAAACCAATTAATTGCAGGCTTCTGGGTTCGATTTTAAATCGGCGAAAAGCAACATTGGCGCTGGACTGAAGGATAGAGAATTGAAGAAAGTTAAAATTTATGAAGAGATATAACGAAAATTAGATTTTCCATTTTCTCTAATTACACGCATTCCAAGTCGACGTGTTTCCAGATCATTTTTCAGCGGACGGATTCAATATTAATAACAGTCAACGACAGCAGTAAGGTAACTAATATTAACAATGAATGTCTAATATTATCACGATTACGTTTGCTTCTTATTTTATTACTTTTTTTTTATTCTACGCGTATTTCATTCTGTTCATTGTGGTCCCGGCTTTTAAATATCATTCTGTAATTTCGCCGTTCAACGAAATCTCGGTTCTGTCAGTTTTCATACAGAAATATTAAAAGCACCCGCAATTTTTTCGCATGCTTTAATATCACTCGCCCGTCCTCGATAGCAACGCGCTAAATCGCTGATCCACGGATAGATAAATAACAGCACGACGTGCGACATTAATTAAGCGACACTTAAAGAACGTATTGTGTCATTGCCAAGAGGCCAGATGCGAGGTTCATTGTCGCGGTTCAAGGTGCTGATCGTTGCATCACTTATTAAGTGGAAATCATCCGTGTCTATTTTTGGCTGATCGATACCTGAATCGGTGCCCTCTGTTCTTCAACCCTCCCCCAGGAGCTGGCGGATGCGAGACGGAAAAGGACTCATCTTTGAATTAGATATCCTTCATTCTCGTGTTTTTTTAAATTAGCAATTTTTTTTACCCCTAATTGTAAAGCTGTGTAACTCATTGATCTCTGAATTTTCTTTACACGCAATGTGTAAAAATCAAGATACCCGGCGTTTTTCAAATTTTCTTCCCCATCTTATCGTTCGTCTTTCAATACTTGATTCCAAATACCTGTCAAATAATCCATTACCATCCGAATTTCTTCGTGTTCGAGCTTTGGAATTAACGGTATACTGCCAGGTTCATTTATATTTTACTCGCGAACTCTGTACGATGGGGACTGGCTTAACAGAGCAACGCAGCATTTTGTACCATTTCCATTTGCTCGAATCGACGTTCTCAAAAGTAACGTCACGATTATTGACGTACCGCCGCGATCCGGCGCAAACAATTTCTTCATCTTCGCACCGGACCCGAGCGTTTCCTTCGAATTCGGTGACCGTTCGAATGTTCGCCCCGTTCAAGTTCCAGAAGTCACGGGAATAAATTCCCCCCGTACTCTCGAGCGACCCGTCGCCGTTCGTCGTGTTTCCTTTCGGAAATATCGGGAACGAAACTTCGCGCGAGTTCCATCGATGAAGAATAATATCGCGACCCTGGTGTCCGCGGCAAACTTCATATCTGCCGGAGGTCCCTCGCTTGGAGCTGGCCGCGAGTAAGTTGGACGTCCGGGCCGACAGGCGGAAAAAGTTCGAAATATTGTCCGGGCGAAGTTGATCGTACCGGGTTTACTTCGATCTGGTCTCGATTAGGGGCGAGAAACGTTCTGCGACGTCGAACGCTCTCGATTTATTGGACACCCCTTTTGGAACAGACGGAGCTGTCTCGAGGGTTTCTGAAGCGGGTGGGCTTGCGTTGGAAGCACGAATCACATGTGATTCATATTATGAAATTGTGAATATCGATTTAGAAAATCTAAAAAATTATGATCGAATGGAACATTGATACACAATAATTGAAATTCGCGGGGTGGAATTGTTGTTATTTCTAGTTAACCGACTCGTGGCCGCCAAGCGAATGTTGCATTGACAAATTGCGTGTCCACCGACGAAAGATTCGTTTCTCCATTGAACGACGATAACTTTGTTGCTACCGATGTGTATTATAAAATAATTGCGCCGATTTATTTAATTGTATCGCACGAAAAATAATTGTTTCGACGTATTCGAACGTGTGTACGGATCTGCAGTGTTCGATTTTTCGTAATTGTCCGGTGATTCGAAACTTTAGAGCAGCCGCGTCTGTTTAATATTGCAAGTATGGAACAGTTCGACATTGCGATGTTCGCGGACCGACGCTGCGCGACACGTCGATAAGATTTCGGTTTCTATGCGGCGTCCGAGAATGTTATACAGCTTCTGTTGTTAATGTGCCGCTGGTGTTCCCTGGTATCGAGTTCGCTTTATTACGTAATTATTAAACAGCTACAGGCACAAACTAACATTGGAGTTGCGCCGTGACGAAGTTTGACGCTACGAACAAGTGACGGTTCGCCAATGTGGACGGGGCTGAAAACTTTCGAACGATACCAGTGATTGATGAACGAACTGGGCTGTCTGTTCCGTCGTTCCATTTTCATCAATGATCCGCGAATAAAGTCAGGCTGAAACGTCTTAAGAAAGATCATTTAAAACGGGGGGAACGGATTATTCGGAGATCGAACGTTTCGTTGCAAGGATCGATGACATTTTCTTCTCCCTCACGTGATATCGCGAGACGCGCCTAGAGAAATATGTATATATTGGAAGGAACGATTTTGTTGCGTTGTTAAAGGGGAGTATGACGTAGGTACGGGAACATCGGATAATTATGATAATGTGTGCTGTATTTAATTTCAGCCAGATAATGCAAGTTACGTAAATATGTTTATTAATTATATTACGATTTTCGTTCGTTAATATGTGGAAGTGTGTGCAAACAGCAGAGATATCGGGATTAAAATATAACTCGAACGGTGTGCAGGTTTGACATATTCAAGTGCGAGTGACTAGGGTATTATTAAATAAACAATCGTACCTCTTGCACAACAATACACAAACAAATATCAATATTTCTAATATATTCCTAAATATAACAGAACGCGCGCCAAGAAGTAATCCGATCGTATATATTGCACCCAGAAGGTGTCCAACGAAAATAAAAAAAAAGTAAAAGACATTCATTTAGCAAGAAATGCACAAAGCTCTTGAATGATCTGTTCGGGTGTTTTCCAAAATCCAGTCGCATGGCAATGTACGCCCTGCTGTACAACCCTTAAACGTAGCGCTATCAATCCCTGACGATTCACCCTTTCTTCGCGAGCTCGTAAAACATTCTCGAACACAATGCACATTATCGTCCATACCGAGCAAACAGATCCAAACGGTCTTTTACGTTAGCGACGCCCGCGGTATTCCGCTCCAGTAAATAGAAAAGAGGAAGACTATCCGGCTTGTTTCCCCCTCGTTGCGAATTTCACGGGTAGGAAACGGCCCGGCCTTAAACTACGAAAAGCGACAAAGTGAAATAATTCCGTCCTATCGCCGGCTATTAACCGCGGCAGCCGCGTTTTTCGGACAAAGCCAAAACGGTGGCGCAGTTCGCTCATTAGAGTCGTTATTGTTCCCCTGTTCCTGCTCATTACGGAGTCGTTTCACTTGGAATTTCACGGCCCCGGCCGTTGCATGCCGGTCGACGCCGCGACGTGACAAAAGCGACGAAATTTTGACGTGGACATGTGAACGGTGGCGTTGACAAAAAGGTCGTTCCCAGGGGTATTAACAGGGAACGAAGGGGGGGGGGGATTACCGGGGTTTCTGTAATGAAGTGGTTCGACGTGGAAACGGATAGCGAGGGATACAATATGCAGAGTGGTACACGAGTCGTTTGAGAATGAAAATCCAGTGAGATATCTTCGGCTTTACCTTCTTATTTGTTTTATTCTTAACGTGTTCGACCGCCCGAAATTGAACGTTCCGTTATTTTGCGTTGAATGTTCGAAGTTAATGTTGCGCGATCGTGATTTAGAATTAAGTTAAATTCGAATCAAATATTTCTTCAAACTAGATTGAGGGTTGTTTTGTTGCTAGATAAATATATCTAGCACACATTCTCGTATAAAATTTTGTGTACGTCCAACGTGGCTGAGCACCTTTCTGACGAATTGTCTGTCGTCTATTGAACTACTTATGGGAGAAGGTTTACTGGAAAGATAAGTGAATAGTAATTTAGAAGTCATTTATGGTTCACCCTATATATACATATATATACATCTGGAGAGTTTGGCGAAATATATATATATATATATATATATATATATATATATATATTATCTGCTGCAGTTTGAAACATTTTTTGTAGTCATTTCGACGTAGCAGGTGTTACTGATGTAATCCAGAGGATTTAATTGTGTCCCGGTAATTAAATAGCATTTCTTCTTTTCCATTGAAGAAATATTAATGTCTGGAGTAATTTGGTTCCAATGCATTTCTGATGGACATTGCTTTTATTCCTTCATTGTGGTATCTTCATACGCACGGTACGCAAAAAAGAGGATGAAGCACACTGAACACAGAAACGTAGTATTTTAATTAGCATTTATGAGATTCTAAAAATAATCTGACAAATGGCGGTGTAGACGAAACTGTTAGACTGATCTATGGTTCACTTTGCTCTCGCAACTTAACCGCGAACGTCCAATTTGTTTTTTTTTGTCTCTTACGAAACTCTGAACGGATGCGAACAGATGGCAGTCAGATGTTGCAGAGTCAGAATTATATTAGGGATGACTTATTACCTCCCCACCCTATATCACTTAACTTCCGTTGAGCGCCGAATATAAATATATATGAGAAAGATCGTTATCCTGCTTGAACAATATTATATTACGTTTGCTCTACACTTTCAATCGCCACGATTACACGATTGAAACTTGTTGAACCGATGCGATCGGAATCAAGTTATTGCTGAGTATACGGTCCTCCACAAGATCGAAGGATCGCTAAATTTTGACAGAAACATTGTCGATCTTTGCCCCGCCGTATCTTCGGGAGGAAAAAATCGTACGTCGTCGCAGCTGGACTCGTTTCAAAGTGCTACGTCTCTACTTGCTCGTCCCTGAATTGAATTCTTCGACGAGCCCCTTTACATTAGAGAACGGAGCGGGGAACTCAAGGTGCTTTCCTCCACCCGTTTTTATTATTCATCTAATGGAAAGCGTGTCACTGGCGTTGGAACAACCTTCAATTTTCCCCAACGTTCTCTAATGCAAGAGCGTCTTTAAAAAAATTCCGCCGAGGCGCGTCGAAGCGGAGACTTCACCCTTCAAAACCGGCCCAGGCGAACGTTTTTCTGCACGATTTCTCCCTCTCAAAGTCACGGCAGTTGACGGATCGACAAATCGCCAACGTTACACGGAACTCAATTAAACTAAAATTCCCAACGAGTGCTCGACGAAACTTGAACCCTGGCCCGACCGAACACATCGATCAATACCTAAATGGCCGCTTCGTCGTAAAAAAAAAAACAAAAAAAACGGAACGTCACCGCTTTATTCGACTCAGTGGCTCAAGAAAATAGAGATCGACCGATTGATCGACCTCGTTGAACTCTTCCCAGGCTCGAGGGTCCAGATTCAGAGAACAGTGGTCTTCCAGAAGAGGCATCGCGACGGCAACGGGGGAACCTTTTATCGCGTGACTAGCACGCTTGGCCGATCAATCGAATACTTTTCCCCTCCAGTCCGCCGTGGATGCCCAAGGCGAAGGGCCAGAGATCGAACAGGAAATTGTACACCCTCGGAGTACGGCGAAGACAAGGAAAAATGCCTTGACCTTCAATGAAAATGGCGATTTAACACGCAAAGAAAATATTTCCTGTGGGCGGAGAGGGAGGGCTTCCTTTCGAGAGTCTCCGCAGGACGACCTGGACAGATACAGAAGGGACTTGAGATAGACTGAAACGGATTCACTGGACGAATTATTTATCTCGAATGGTACATCCTTGCGCATGATGCGTTGGCATCCCTTATTTATTTCGATCCAACGAGAGACACGAAAACATTGTCGGGTGCGATGGAAGAATGGTGAAACGGTGAAGACGTTGGAATTGTATCGCTCGAAGGGGTGGAATACAGGGCAGCGGAGAGTAACGATTAATACCACGTATATTAACGACGATCGGTCGCGGTAAATAAGATGAACGTGGAACGATGAAAATATTATTCTTTCGTTTATGCAAGGATCGAGGGGAGAATGTTATTATAATTAGACCGATAGAGCAAGGAAATATTTCTATCGGAGTTTACGATTATTAATTTTTCTAAGTATTCCTGGCGGTAGGAGTAATTTTATTTTTGCTTTTGTTTACCTGCGTATAAATTATACATGCACTTTCCGAACACCGCAGCGCCTACACGCATTTATTGATCGTACGTAAAAAGTGCTCGCCGAGAACACTTTGATAATAAAGTTGTACAATAATTGTCACAGTTCATTATTCATTATTATTGTACATTATTGTTATATTGTTGTTATTATATTGTTGTTTCGTTCTCAACCACGTGTAACACCGAAGCGGAAGCGTATACAACATTTTTTAATTAATCGTCTATCGAATATGTCAACGATGTTGATCGGTCTGTGTATCATCTTTTATATTTTATAATCGGTGAATTATTAACATCACGAATCTTTTGCTAACATAATCTCCCGGCTACTACTTTCGAAATTATTGTATTAGTTATTCGAACTTTATTCATTATCGAACTGTCGAACGAGTCGGACGTGTTTGTAAACAGCGCCTAGCTCCGCTCTGTTCCTGATTGTGTGATTCAGTGTCGTAAGTGTTCATAAGTTATAAAATTAGAATCGATCTCGTTAAGTGCAGTGATGATGCCCCCTGGTGATCAAAGGGTCTCATCTGATGGAAATACGAGTGCAAAAACATGAGTGCCTCTGACTACGGAAGTGCTTATTTAAAGATATCACCGAGCCCTTTCAAACCTGTGACAGAAAAGGTATCAATAACGTATGCGGCCGTCACACAGTGCGTTCCCTTCCCGACCAAGGAACAAGCTATAGTTATGGATGCTATTGATGGCGTTTCTATCAAAGAATATACGCTGGCAATAGCTAAAGTCATTTCCATTGCTAATATCAGATTTGCCTCTAGGATCTCGAACGGCAGGACATGTATGTATCTTGCCAATCAACAACTGTTAGACAAAATTACAGACACCAGCGTAAACATCAACATTGGCACACATCTGCTCCGCATTCGACCGCTTATTTCCAAGGCTAAGCGAATCATTTTATCCAACGTTTGTCCAATAATTCCCCATGATCTGATCGAAAAGAGATTTACAGATATGGGCATAAGGTGCACCTCTCATTTATCATTTATAAGAGCAGGTATGAACGAACCAGGTTTCTCCCATATTTTAAGCTTTCGGCTACAAGTTTACATCGAACCTAGCGATATAATCAATCAGCCTGATAGCTTGGAAATCGAGTACGACAACGTCACCTATTGGATTTACATCTCAACTGATAATCCAAAATGCTTTATCTGCAAAAAGGTAATCATCTAGCCAAACAGTGTCCAAACGTTTGCACAACCTCGCAATCTGTGCTACTAGATGAATCACCTAATAATGAGACACTAGGTGACACACTTGAAGAAACAGTAGCTGTAGGCAACACCCTTGGAGCTGCTGTATTTGATGTCGACGATCACAGAAGAAATGACAAAAGACCTCTGTCAACTAACGAGTCTTCCTCTTCCAATACTATGATCACCTCAAGCAGCATTAAATATTCGTCAGACGACTCTGACGCCAAGGTGAATCAAGAAACACACCGTAAAGGTGACGTAAAAGTGGGAAAAAGAAGGCCAAAAAGACACGAACGGACTCAGTTAGTAGCGACAACGAAACTGACATCGAGGTACTGACAGCTCCAATGAAAGAAATCCTCACTCAAAACCCAAACATCTACACTCTAAGTTACATCAGTCTGAATAGTTTCCTACGAGAAACCGTTGGTAATACTAATCACCTGGATATCGCCAAAAGGTATACTGATGACATTAAAGCACTAAGCAACATGCTTCGTGATATTTATCCACGTCTCACACACCGCAGTATTAAGAACAGGCTGACTAGAATTGTCAAGAAATTAGAAAATTGTGACACCGCCCAAAATACCACTCTTAATTTAACCTAATAACTTGAGTATCTATCAATTATGGGTCAACGCAACCACGGAGTTACCGTCTTACCGCCGCTACACCTTATGTACTGGAATGCTAGGATCATCACGCAACGGAAAGAAGAGCTACAATACATGCTTCAAGGAATTGATATTTTCATCTGTGTTGAAACCTGGCTTAATCCGGAGACGAGAATAGCTTTCAAAGGTTTTAACGTTGTGTGTAAGAACAGAATTGGTAGAAGGGGTGGTGATATTGCTATTCTTATTGGAAAAGGTATTAACTATTGTATCTTGCCGGATATTAGATCCTTCAACAACCGCATAGAGACCTGTACTGTTAAATTGCTGAGCAAGTCATAATCTGGTGGCCAATGGAAAACATCCAATTTTTACTTCTAACTATAAAATACTATTTAACATTCCACACTGCGAGGTTGATTTAGGCATAAGGTTGCGTGATTCCTCTGATCCCAATTCTTTGACGGCTAGCTTTATCAAGTCTAACTCCCAGAATACTATTGCAATCTACACAGATGGTAGTAAAGGAATAAATTCTCAATCGGTGGGTGCTTCATTCCATTTCCCACAATTGAATATAACTCAGAAAATTAACTTGGACCCAATAACCTCAATCTTTACAGCAGAATGTTGTGCTATTAACCAGGCATTAGATATAGCCAATACATATGCTGGTAGGAACTTTCTTATCTTTACCGACTCTTTAAGTGTAATTAAATCATTACAGAAACCAATCTTCCGCTATAATATCAATAGTCAACTTGTTGAAATTAAATCTAAATATGTCTCCTTTGTATCGAATAATAATAGCCTAAACTTTGTTAAGTTCCTTTGGATTCCAGCCCATATCGGCATTTCCGGTAATGAGAAGGCAGATCTTCTCGCAAAGGAAGCGACCAACGAAGTACCTACACCTGATATCAGGGTTCCCCTTAATGATTTATTCAGGGATCTCAAAAGTCAAGCAAGAGTGGCCACCAATAACTTAATCAAAAAACAAGGTCTAATTAAAGGAATAAACTATTTCCGGGCTTTCCACAAGGACGAGGGTAAGCCGTGGTACACTGGACACGGGCTTTCCAGGAACTTTGTGACTTTTGTTAACAGATGCCGTTCCAATCACTATAACTTAAATGCTTCACTGGCCAGAGTTAATTTCATTTCCAACAGTGCTTGTCAGTGCGGAGCCGAATCTCAAGACCTCAACCATGTCATCTGGCAATGTCCGGACTACGAAGTTGAACGTATTGCGGCTATTAGTATTGCTCCACTAACGCAAGCTTTACTTCCCTCTTTGCATTGACTCTTTCTTAACGGACCCAGATATCAGGGTGCTGAAAATTATTCGTGGCTTTCTAGAGCAATGCGCAGTAACAATTTAATTTAGTTTAATTTAGTTTACTTCAGTTTAATTTAATTTAGTTGAATATCATTTGTTTCGGATACTTTTTGTAAAATTGTTTATTAGACCTTAAACAGTTTGCACCATTGGAAATATGTAATACATTGTATTTGCTATATAAGCCATATTTTGTTTAAAGCACTTTAATTAAATAAATAAATATTGGATTAGTCCCGTAGTATTTGCAAGATTATGAAAATCGTATTAGCTCTATTCGCAGTACATTAGGAATACATATATCAACGTGGTAAACAATACGATACTGTAACATGATGTACCTGGATATAACGTTCTGGTTGAAAACCGGACAGAACACAATTCGAATAATACAATGACCACACAACCGAATGCCTCGCGAATGAAATGTTCGAGCAATAGAAATGCTGCTGTTCATTGCATTATTATTTATTTACGAATTTAATTAACAATAAATCGAATGAAATTGAGTAATTCAATTCGTTCCATTTATTGTTAATTAAGTGCGTTAAAATATGCAGTGTAAATGCCTTTAATTAAATTTGAATATCTGCAGTACGTAAAGATTGCGAAATGTTTGACTACCTCAACAAACAGTTAACCTTATAATAATAAAACGATAAGAACGCCGAGAACAAAATTTACATTCAGTTTATCAGAGCTTTATTACGAATATATCCGTCTTCAATACATACGTACACTATCGCATACAAAATATTTCCAAACCGATATATCGTTTTCTCCTAATTCCACTGAATTAATCATTATTTCTTAACAAAAATGTATATATATAAATAAATAAACAAAGTCCAATATTTAATAACAACGACAATTCGAAATTCGAAAATAATGCAAATCGAATATTTCACGTTTCTCGCAAATCATAAACGCACACCGCCCTCTGAAATACCCGGCAGCACCAATGGTATTTTAACCATTGAAACATCTTGTTTCACCCTCTCCGTGAAAATTATTCCACATTCTGCACAACTTCCACGCCTTCGAACATCCGCCGACTTTCTCGCAAATTTCATTTTCGTACAGTCGCGTAATTACCTATCGATCTTTCCCCTTCGACCGTTGACACACTTCCTAACAAAACTAACGCACGAAGTTCACCGTGATGCGCGAATCGGGGGTGGGACGAATTTCCGTGTGATCGATACCGGGAGGCCATCGGCCGTTTCGAAACCGCGCTCGTACGGCGCGTGCACGTTTCGAATGATCGCCAGGCAGATACGGGGACTTGAGTCAATCGAAATGCGGATATTTGATTCCCACGGCGGGGCTGCGATTCAAATATTTTTGGGCGAACCGCGATGTTTCGCGCGAACCGTGTCGAGGCGAACGGGGCTTCGTCAGCGTAGAAAATTCGCGGCGAATATAAGATAGAGAAATGGGTTGCACACGCCGGCGACGTATACGAATCACGCTCTCTGGATGTTCCATTCTTTCGAGAGCCGATTTATCTTCGAGCTTGTGTCGAGCGCTTTATTCCTCCATACGCTGCGTCTCTCCCCGGGGAATTCTGATTATTGCGAGTTAGCATATCTTCGAGCGCTGGAATATATGGCGCGGAGGAATTTTCTTTTATTAAGTACATCGTACACATATTTGTTGTATTGAACGCGATATGAATTCGGATGGCATCGAAGATGTTATATCGGCCTTGAATTCAATCGTTGATATAATTTAATAAGGTCTAGGATAATTCGGGTAGAATGTAATAGTTAATTCGATATATTATTATCGTTTAATAGGAATGTTGAAATGTTCTGCTTACAATTAGATTTGTCAAACGAAAAAATATCTGTAACCCTACGTAGATATTTCGAATCACTGTTTCATTATTTCGTTATTACATTACATTGTTTCGTTATTACATTCATTCGTTGCGAACCTTAAGGAGCCGCCGTTGCAAACGCGCCAAATCACCCGAACCGCAACCGAAACAAAAAAGCAGATGCATCCTCGCGGGGACAAATTTTCTTTGCTTTATCTAAATTGACGAAACGCGTTAAAACTAGAAACGAAACGAGGGTCGAAGGAGGGGGAGCGTGTCCTCGTTACGGGCCCAACGGGATACTTTTCTCGTACATCTGTAAGCTATGGTAACAAGCCGCGGCGAAAATCCTGTTCGAAACATCACCCTCCGTCTTCGTTATCGCGAATCCGTCGCAACGAGAGAACGGCGGCGCGAATCACTTCTGAGAGGCTTTCCTTGTTCTTCCCTGCTCGATAACGGCCAAGGACATTGGGTTCTGCGCCAGGAAGAAAGGCTTCGGTACATCGTGCGAGAGGATCGCGGTGGAAATGTGCCGAGAACGGTATATCCCATCAAAAGTGTACACCAGAGGGGATGCAAGGAGTTCAATAAATATTGGAACGATGTTGCGGCACAAGCATATTGGCAAATTTGTTCGTCCGTTTCAAACACGAGTCTAAATTCGCTCCGATTACAGGATTGTTCAGGGTCGCGATTTTTTTTATTTCATCGTTAATCGAGGTGGTGTAACTTGTCCGATCGAACGAGGATTTGGTTATAATTCTCCTCGCGCGAAACAAAAGCACTTTCTACAAGATCGACAAATAACGGAACACATATCGTTCTCGTTAATAACACTCGCTTGTTCGGTGAACTTAAGGACGAAATTAATTGAAACGTATTCATTACGGAATACGGCGTTACGTGACTTTTGCATAACGTTTGTAGAATTATCACGGTGAATCTGTGCAGGACCGTTTTGCGACATTTAACAGACACCTATGCATTCGCGCGATGGTTACTTTGAACCCGTTTACGGCGAAGTTATGGTACACTGAATCTCGTTTGCGCAGCGCTGAGGGTTCACTTAAGTTTTATCGATACCGGGTGGATGGGAATTAACATCGCTTAAAAGTTTTCAGAGAACCTCGCGCGCCGTTCAGACGTACCGTTTAAAGTTCGTTTAATTGTTAATGATATCGTTCGGCGTAGTTCTCGCTTGCTTCGCAATTGGCAGTTAATCATCGTCATGCTTGCTATTCTCACGCTGAAATTATTCTGTTCGCGAACAGCGCACCACGTGGCACAACCGACGAAAAGTCGTTGTCAGTCAATTTCGATTTCCATCGTGTCATTGTTCGCGAAGCATAGTGCAGAATTTGTGTCTGTGTAATCCAGATTGCATGAAAATACGATGTACGGGTAAATTCTGAGAATCGTCAGGAATATAAAGCCCTGTTTCTTTTCAATTATCACTATCGTTTCTAACGCATCGTGAAATATGGACAGAATAATATAATTTATCTATCATTAAATTTACGAAACATTGACCCCTCTCCGTTTATACATCTCCCACATTCTACCGCAAAGAAGTAACAGATTTGGTTCGCACAATTCTACAAATGCGCGAAATAAAAACAAAGGCGACGGAAATCTGTCGCGACTACAATTTTAACAAACTGCAGCGCATAAGAACAGCGATTTAAAGAGTCGAACGCGCGCCTCGTTATCAGAATATCGTCGTGGCAATAAAATCACGCCGCGCTCACGATATATCGTTACTCGACACACAGAAGCTTCCGTTTTATTGCAAATAACCGCCGCGCGAGCCAGTATTCTTGTACCGTATGCAGTACAGCGTTTTATTCACTTTACTCCCGCTGTAAGGCACCATGCAATGCCGCAGGGTCTCGATTACTTATTTATAAGCACGTGCCGTTAATCGAGACGTGGAAGAGCCACAGTCGATATTGGCTGCAACCAGGAATCAGCTCTGGCCTTCGAGTTGGCTAATTAACATTCACTTTGCCGGGAATTAGCGCGTGCCACCGATGAGCCCCGTAATTGATGACTTAACCGAGGCCAGCGCTGGAAAGTTAAGTCTCGTAACTGGATCCGTCCAAGCCGTCCTCGGGTTTCTTCGTTCAATTCTGCATAGAAGTAGAACTCGTGGCGACGAGAAAGTCGCCACGATTTTCAGAGATCCTTTCATTTGGTTGTCAATTTTCCTGCGCGTATGGTTGAACGGTTTTTTAATTTGCCCAGCGTTCCGCGACTGGCAACTGTGTGCAATCTCGTTCGATTCGAACGACGAACGCGTTGCGGCGTTGGTTCGTAGCGTGATTCATTTGGAATTCGTTTGGAACGATATTACGACGATATTGTAATTCATTTTATTTCATTCGCCGGACGGTGATTTGGCGAGGACTATACAATCCGGCGCAATTGTTTTCGTTTGGTTCAGAATTGTCGGATGGACAGAATTTTGTGTAAATTGTAGTTTAAATTTGATTACTTATTTGGGTTAATACGATCTTTAAGTTTTGGAAAATCGTTGGCATATGGTGATGTCTAACAATAAGTTTCCTACCAAAGTGTTTGGCTAACCTGAATCTTAAATCTCCGTAGCTGTTTGTCCAAGCTGAGATCTAAACTTCACGAGCTGTTTACTTTCAGATTTAAATTCTTTCCACGCGTCGTATTAAAGGATAGGTGCCTCGAATTATTCAGAGTAAAATCCGAATCGAACTCCTACATGCTTGCGATGGTTCTTCCTATTTTATATTTAAAAATATAGAATCTCCTCTTATCAGGCTGTGCGCCGCAGTCAGGTGGCCCAAAAATATCAAAGTCTCTGCGTTGATCGGAAACAACGAAAACACCTCTGAATTGCAAATATATATTGCCGAGATATTTGATAAACGTATTCAACTTCGTCGTTCAATATAAATTTCCACGTCGATACATCAATTTTTCTAAAACATATCATCGCGTTCTTCGTTTAAATGAGAACCGAACTCAGCCGAATAATTAAAATCGATTTCAGCGTGCCACTTCTCCCCCATGTAGCCCTCTCGAATTCAGCAATTTTGTTCTCCTTAGAAATTTCACTTATTCCATTAAATGTGCAACAATCTATAACTGTTAATGCTTGTATTCAAATCCTAGAAGATACAAAACTATTGCGATCTCTAGCATTCCCATTTCGTTCGATGCGAATCGCCGGACGGAACGTTTGTTATCGCTCACGAGCGATACGCCCGAGAACTCAAGTCAGCTCACGGTTACCGTAGGTCGTGTAGTTATAAATGAAGGTGAGGCCTCCACCTGGTATCGCCGGTTACGCTTAACCCGTTTACGTTCTCGGATAAACTATAACCGGGCCAGTCGTGATGCGCGTCCCGTTCGTTCAAGTCGAATTCGTCCGACACGTTATTCGGATCCCGAGAGGAAAGAGGAAAAACTAATATCTCGGTGGTGCTCGTGTTCCGCCGGAAGTCTTGGTAAACCGGGGTACGACCGGGCGTGCCTTCCGAATTTCAAGAATTTATTGGATCTCGACGAACGAGATATTTGCAACGGCATGAAATATTGCTCCCTGTTTGGCGTTACGACGTTCCGATTATACAGAGCAAGCGAAATAGTCTTTCGTACGGTGGACAAAGAAGTCTCGATACTCGATTGCGCGTGAACTTCCGGCCGCGGGTGTATTGTGGAGAAGTTTTGACATTAGTTTCTTGCAACGGGCGCGAAGGAAACTGTTATTCGTTCCTTCAATTATTCTTTTGAATGTATTTTCAGTTATTGAATGTATTTTCAATTATTGAATGTATTTTCAATTATTGAATGTGTTTTCAATTATTGAGTGTATTTTCAATTATTGAGTGTATTTTCAATTGTTGAATGTACTTTCAATTATTGACTGTACTTTCAATTATTGAGCGTATTTTCAATCATTCAATGTATTTTCAATTATTGAGTGTATTTTCAATTATTGAGTGTATTTTCAATTGTTGAATGTACTTTCAATTATTGACTGTATTTTCAATTATTGAGCGTATTTTCAATCATTCAATGTATTTTCAATTATTGAGTGTATTTTAAATTATTGAATGTATTTGCAATTTTCAATTGTTCTATTACTCGGAGTTAAAAATGTTCTCTCATCTTTCGCAAGGCAAGTGTGAATTAAATTGTGAATTAAATCTCTGTATCATTCAATATCATAATCGTATAATATTTATCGTATCAATGCAACGGTACTATATTGTAATATCTTTGTTACGACACATTCGCCGATTTGCTCGACACCTCCAAGTTTGCCAATTGCATCCCGATGAAAATTAGTCAGGGGCAATGCCTTGAATAATGTTCTGTCAGCTGGCGAACAAAATACTGTACGCCCATAAATTCTCTTGGTTCGAGCTAAAAGCTCCATTAATTGAACGTGCAACCAGTGTATATTTCACTCGCCCAAGACGTCGCATGATTTATCGCGCTCTTATCAGCGGATGGTACGGGACGATGTTTCATCCAGCTGATATCGTAGATCGTTGACCGTGAAAAGGGATATATAATTCGAAATCAGGTCGGACGGAAGCAGCTGAGCCACCGTGATTGGATACTTTTTCTCCTTCTTTCTCATAGTATCCCCGAAGATATATTGGACAGAAGGAGTGATTCGGTTTGTAACACTCGATGATATTGCCCTCCCTCGAGCAAGATGAAACAGGAAACTGACGCGAGCATACTCACTGATTGCACGGAATAAATAGTTTCAATATCGCCATGGATATATTCAGTCGCTCGTAATTTTCTTTAATTAATGCTTGAACGATTGCGAGCTTCGAACGATCAGTTCGAGGAACGGTTAGCTCGAGTATGCTCGTATTAACGAAAGGCGATTCGTTGCCGAGTTTGTTCAAGCACTTGTTAACGGGTTCATTTAAACGGGAACTTTGGGTATATTAATTTTGCAATAATTATATCGTACAATAATCGACTGAACCGCAATCAGACAATTGAAATTAAGGGGTTAATATCCTATTGGGCTACTAATTGTATTTAAAGCGTTAAGTAGATTATGCCGGACGCGGCCAGACGCTACGATATTGATTAGCATAGGAAAGTCTTCAGTTATTATAAGAGCTTATATTCCTCTTGTGCTTTAAAGCCGATTAATATCATTATTTAACGACATTTAATTAACAGATTATCAATGTGTCATCAAAATCTGTCCAGAAAAAATTTTTCTCTACTGTACTTCTACTACTGTTACTTCGACAAATCTATTCAAAATTTCTGGACAATCTTTTCATTCGGAAACCCGAGACGATTGTACGATAAAAGCGACGGGCTCGAACGTCCAGTAACAATCAACCCGCCTTTTACGTTAAACTTTTCGCATTTTCTTCGCGATTTCGATCCGTATCAAAAGACGATCGATAACAGCCAAAGCCGCCGCAATGAATCGCCCCATGTTTCATTCCTGGGAGATAAAGTAAGGCAGCGTCATTGCGCTGCTACCCTCTGCACTTCCACCGAACTTCGATAAGAACCACCCAGGCCGATTTCTCGCGATTAATCGAGATACAGGTCGTTAAGCGTACGCGGAGAATCGACGCCGATAAGGTCGATAAAAAGAGAGGAGGTCGAACTTTCCTCATAACTCACCTTTCACTCGACTCTTATTTCGTCGCCGTTTATTTTCCTTTTAATCGATACTTAATTAAACACGATATTACGCTGCGGGTGACATGACAAACTCTTATTAATAATTCATATTGTGGAGAATTTTTACGACTTTTACCACACTTCTTGAGACACGATGCGTTCTTTTGGACTAACGTAATTTTTCAGGACTAATATTCATACAGAGTCGATGGTGAAATTAAGGAATCATGTAAATTTGATCCGCATTCTAGCTGGGCTCATTTTGAAGGGTGAAGCCTCCACTTTGACGTGCCTGAATTGAATTCTTGGAAGACCCCTTTATATTGGAGAACAGAGTGTGGAAAAGTGAGGGTTGCCTTCGATGAGAATAAATCTATGTCACGATACTTTATCTGCGTGCTGCATTCGAAATAATGGGCACGCCGTTTTGATAATATAGAAAAGCAAGAAGGAGGAGAACCAACTTTTATCTGTGCTCCCCCGTTTGTAACCTGAGCGCAGTGGTGCAGTAATTGTCTACGCACTGCTGCAATTGACAGTATCGTACGTACAGCTTGTTCAAATCTACTGCGTGTAATATGCTGGTACGCGATACAAGGATATTTTGAACGCCACTTGACCCGCGAAACCAGCCCGCAATACCGTACACCCTGTCTGTGTGTCTGTGTGTGGCATTCGTCGTGGGAAAGTAACGTCAATGGTAGAAAATATTCGGAAAATTTTTTCCTTTGCTTTAAACTAACCATTCCGCCACTTGCACATTTGGCAATTTCACGTAGGTCGTATGCGTATTGTACATATTGAATGAAAGAAAATGGGTAAACGTTGCGTTATTGCCATTAAAATTACGGCACCGAGTAATTTAATTTGTACGTTATTTAAATTACGAAGAACTTTTCTTTAATTAACGGTACAATTTTGTACACCGACAACTTGCTACCAAAATGTGTAGAAAATAATTATCCAAATAATTCCGCTGTTTGATTTCGTAGCAATCGAAATCATAATATAAACCACCGCTTACGTTAAAAATTCTTACCTACAATACACGAGGAAGGCAGAAGAAACGCCTGGAAAAAATGTCGAAAGAAGAAAAACCAAACACCAGCGAGAATATCCCGAGGAAAGAATAAGCACTAAAAGAAAGTCGAAAAGAGGAAGAGAATAACCCTGTAAAGAGAAAGGGAAGAAAAATGGATCGCGAAAAGAAGTTCCAAAGGAAAATAAGGTAGAATGAGCGCGCGAGAGAACATTTTCATGCAGTGAAAGAGCATAAAGAAGAAACTAAAGACGGAAAAATCAAATGAAAAAAAGAGGGGAAATAAACGCTCAAGAGAAGCTTCACACATAGTAGCGAAGAAGCGTGCAAACACAACGTGAAACGCAAAAAATCAAGAGAAAAAGAGAAGGAGAATAATCGCGCGAGACAGCCGCCTCGGGGAAAAACGGAGAAACGGCGCGACAAATGAAGAAACGCAAGGAACGAAAGATTGAATGGAAAAACGGGGAATATGCACGCGAGAGTGTGTCCCGCGTGAAAGGAAGTCAACGTCCGGAAGTGCGGCGGAACCGGCAAGAAGCGTCGCCGGAATTTCATTGGGGGGGAACGGGCAACCGGAATTCCCTGTCACAATTCCGCAGCGCACGACGGAGTGGATTTATGGGGGGCCATGGCGGATGGGGAATTAGCGACGATACAAAAGGGACCGGCTCGCGGCCGATCGGAAATTCGAGAAATTCTCATTAAACGCCGCTCGGACGAAGCGGCACGAGGCCGAGCTTCGTCATTGATCTATCGAATTCCCCGAGCTTTTTGTCCTCGCTCTGTGACCGCCATCGGCCGAGTGAATTCTACTTAGACTGGAGACGCTCGAGGACGATCCGCGCGACGTTTGCGATTAAGCGATACGATTTTTGCCCCGACTGAATTGTTTCGACGAATTGGAGTACATTTGAATCCACAAGCTTACGACTTTATGTTTGAAAGGGGAGATGGAATTGGATTTCTTCGTTTCTTCTTGTCCGGTGGAATTTTCACTCGACGAGGGGAAGAATACTGGAATGACTTATTAGTTGCTGAATTAATTATGCAAGAATTTTATACGGGCGAGTTTACGTTGGTGAAGGAAGAGGTGGAAATTAATTTCTCTGTTTCTTCTTGTTCATTTTTTTCGAGCTCCATGAGAGAAATTATATTTGAAGGTAGCATACTGGAATGATTGATTACTTTCTCAATTAATTTTGCAAGAATTTTATACGGACTATTTACTGGGATACTGGATACTGGATACTGGATACTGGGAAATGTTGTCGACGAAGGAGGTGAAATTTGATTTAATTGCTTCTTGTCTAACTACACAAACGGAGTATATTTTAAATATAAAGCACTGAAATTATTTAACAATTGTTGCTTCGTTTCTTTTATAAAATTTGTGGTTAATTATTATAAACGTAATTTTCTGGAAACAATGGATTTTTTTAAGAACAATTTTATATTTTTGGTGGCGAATTTTATTTGCAAGGCGATCGATATCTATATAATCGTATCTTTCTTCGGTAATATTTGTGGGAGCCTGAAAAGAAAATTGTACGACGAGATTTTGGAACTTCGAGTGCTATTTGGGGCTTTTGACATACTAGTTCTGTAATTAAATACATTTTTGACCTCGTTTCGTGTGGCCATTGTTACGAGGACGTTATTGTTGGCGGGACGTGGCCGGTTTTGTTTCCCTCGTTGCTGGCTGCAAAGTAAAATTGCCGTCGGTGCTTGGCGTTACAATGTACAATGAATACGAATATATGTGTCTATATTTTCACCTATATAAAGCACCTCACTTTCATCTTTATCATTTTTATCTGACAGAATAGAAACATTTTAATGTGCCCAATTACATTGCGTCAATAATCGCCATCTTTATATTACAATTGGACAATCTATTAGCGAATTAATTGAAATTTCCCCTAAATATATAGCGGTGCGTTATTTATATCTAAATCGAGTTACAGGGTGAAACATAAACTTCGATAAAGGTGTACATGGAGCTAGTTTCCTATCATTCCAAACTGTTTAAAATTTAAATAACAGTTTTCCCTAATCGAGTGAACGAAATTCAGCGAGATAAAAGTTTGTCGTTATAGTTATATACGCCGATAAGATTGTTCGGGAAGGATGCACTTTAAGAAAGTTTCGATGAGTCAAGACGATTTTCTTGTTTTTCCTGTTTCGCCTGGAAGGCGATATCTTCCCGTTCGACCTCGATTTTGAATTTCTCTCGAACGGGTGGAATAAATTATTTTCTGTTCTCCTATTAATAATACGGGATTGGATAATACCCGCAGCGAGGCAAATATATGTTTCAATTTATACTCTGGACAAAGCTGAATCACCTTTTCAAACGCACCGTCAGAATATCGAATATGCACGAAGATCTTTTGTATTAACGCTAGCGATCGATGTCGCGATAAATTTTTTGCACACGCGACACATTCACCGGGCGTTACATAAAAATCGAACGCATCTTTTCTCGACACCCCGTAGAATTCGCTTAGAATCGCATCGGTCCCCGATTGGACGGTGCTGCTTATAGATAATCCTGCATACGGATTGTCCAATTGTGCCTGCTGGAACGAGGCACGAAAACGTTCGTAGCGAATCGGATTTACGCTTCCAGAGAATCGAGTTCCGCGCCCCGCGAAATAGAACAAACGGATCACGTGTTGCGGACGTTGCAGCGTGCAATTGCGGCCATGAATCGTTGAGAAACGTTTCAACCGGAAGGATAAATTGGAATCGACCGGCGGCTTTTTTCGCGGGGGTGACATTATCAAATTTTTCCTGCCGGATACAACGATCCACGTTCCGTCAGCCCTGATGGCATGCCCGCGTCAGCGGTTTATCGGCCTGAAACCGTGGATAGGGGGACAGATCACGAGCCAATCAGAGAAATACCACGGTGAATCCGCGAACGTTTCAACGTGGTACAATATTTCCCAGTTCCAGTGTATCGGATCGAATTGATGGCACTGAGCCACGGAGTGGTCCGAGGCATCAACGGGGGGAGGTTTTTTTGGGGTTTTTTCTTTTTCAGAACCGCTTCGATGGTTTGTGGTAACCGAACGGGGAAATTCGTAAAGTTTCGTCGGAGTGGAGTTCGAGATGATTTTTCGTTGTATTCAGTTCGTGAAAGGAAGTCCATGTTTTCGTGACTCGCTGAAAGTGTCTCGTTTGGGCGAAAGCGATCGTTGCATGGCTTGTTTCAAGTATACAGCGACGAATCGAGGGATGTGCGAAAAATGTTTTGGTTTGCGAGCGTCAACTCGCGATCGAGATCGAGTTCAAGTTTGTTATTACCGATTCGTCGATTGGAATTTCCGTCTTTGAATAATAGTCGAACTTCAACAACAAATAAATTAGTCGTCGGTTTATTCGTTGGGCAGTAATATTTTCGAAATCAGAGTTAACATTGGTGCATGAAATTTTGTCGAACAGAATAATTGACAGAAATTGTGTTAAACACACGCGTAAACGGTACATTGCGTCCGATAATTTACAACGTGGAATGAATACGACTTCATCTAAAAAAAAATTGAGCGCTTCCAAGGAACAACAATTACTTGTAAAAAAAAAGGTTCAATAAATGGTCACAGTAGAAGAGCCACTAACATAACAGTATCTTCACGTTCTCGGTAAAGACTATCTCGCTCTGGAGAACAGAAATTGTATCAATCGTTAAATGGTTCCCGTCGATCGATTAACTAGAAATGACCTCAAAAGCACGCGCAAAGAAATAACGCCAGTCAGCCTTAACCTAGACCCGAAGCAGTCTGAACGGAGGCGTAATCTTAGCTGCTTTTATCGCCACGAACAAGGGGTTATCCTCGTCCTCGAGCAACGTGTACTGTCGACGAAAGACGGCACCCTTGAGCTTTTCTTTCAACGACGCCGTGCGAAGGTCGTGTTCCCCAATGTCGCCCCAGGTGGTGTGTAACACGGGGACAGGTTTACAGTGGCTGTCAGCGTTATTCCTTGGCCGCGAAGTCGCGTCCCGAGCGGTGCACGACGGTTCTGCGGTTTGAAAACCAACGGCGGAAAGACTTCTTGGGGAATATTGCAGCTGATGACAGGTCTGGCTAGGGAAGATAAATGACCTAACGCGCGACTGTTTCCCTGCCTCCGTTTCTGCGGATTATTGCAGGGGCGGGTCTCTAATTCGGTTCGCAGACAACGTACGCAGATAGGCAGACTGTGCGCTGATTTTTATTCGGGGAAGTTGATGCACTGGAAATTCTTCTTCATCTCTATCGATGCTTTGGACATTTTTCATTTGGCATCTTAATGTACTGGATATTTTTGCATTCTTTCGTTGGAATATATTTGAATATAGTTCCTATGCTTCTCAAATGTTTATGAGCCTCGGCTTATTATATTTTCCGCTTCGCGTTCGAGGTTGTTTATCGCGTTTCAGACATCCTTGAATTACAATGATATAAATTAAGAAAGTACTATATACTTGCCGGTGTATGGAAGATAGTGTAGCAATTGTGTTACACTAGCTTCTTTTCGATATTTCGGGAAATTATGACTGATTGACAAATGGATTGAACACCGTCAGGAGTCAGACTTTGAAGATATCGTTTATAATCGAAGTTAACAATGACTCGACCAAGATCCATTAGTACATACTGTAAAACAATGATTAATAGTAGGTTGCAGGGTGAAACCATCCATCAGGATCATTTTTCATTCCCTTACGGTAATAATTAATCAATCGTAACGCCTGAAACGACACCTCTACATACAGTACAAAACCCAGCACGAAGTTAGATCTATCGGGAAAGTTACAGGAATAAATTCCAAATTAATGAGAATGAAAATGACAGAAATACTTCGAGGAATAATCACGTTTCAAAACTTTTCACCTGCAGTCATAAATTCAGATACAAACCTATACCAATAACAGTACAAAGTTAAATCCAAATAAAAATTGCTTATTTCAAATTGAACTTTCTAAAAATTGTCGATCGAATAATGTATATAGAAAACGTGAAGTGACAGCAAGATAAATAAATTGTTCACCATATTCGACGAAATTCTCCATTTCAATGTCAACAGCATTCAACTCCGTTCTATTTTATCTACGTACTATAATCGAAATAAATTCGTATCACCGGACGACAATGATGTTCATTAAACAAAAAATAGTTTAGCCCCATTAAAACTACCGAGGCAATAACTGCCAATCGCCCGAAACCGATCGCCATTACTCAAACCATCCTTCCTTCGTCCTGCAACCGCCAAACATAGTCAAACATCCGTCAAACATCGTCAAACATCCGTCAAACATCCATCAAACGTCCGTCAAACATCCGTCAAACCAGAATATCGACGCGAAAGTACCGCGGGGCTCCCGTGGAACGTGACCCGGTGAAAGGTCGCGAGACAAAACGTCGAAGGCTAAAGTGGAGGACGGGCCGAAGCGATCAAAAGGTGTTAGTCGGGAATCTCCGGCTCTCGTTCTCGAATTTTCGCGGTACGAATGAAAGTGGCTTTCTCCGTCTGGCAATGAACGGTGCCCTGGGGTGCGGGCGAGTAGGGGAAGGGAGGGTTTGTATTTCATCGGCGGAGTCGCGGATTCAGCGACGCTAGCACGCTCGCCGGTTGGAATAATTGACCCAAATGCACCGCAAAAATAGCGGATCATAAATTACGCGGACCGAACGGGGGTGCACTTGACATGGCCCTGTCGAGACACGGTCAACGAAGCCGGAGACGACAGACGACGGCGGCAGAAAAAGAGGGTTCCATTTCAAGGTCGCCCATTCTTCCGGCGCGTCCTCGTTTCTGAGTGGTGACAATCGGGAAACTCCGCGACGCTTTACTGAGGGGCGTCGCGGCGAGCGGGGGTTTGAGAGGGTGGAACGGTGGAATGGTCGTAGGTCTTTGTTTGATACGGTTACCTACTTTTATCTCTCCTGTTTGCTTTTTTTGAGCCGCGAATCTTTCAGTTCTCGCTCCAGAGAGGTGAATGGTCCTTCGGACATTTCTTCTGGATATTTCCTTTCGCGACAATTACGCGCTGAGGAATTTTATATCGAGAACGTTTCTGCGCGTATGTCTGGCGTGGTCGTTTAACTTTCGGACGAGCTGTGACTTTCGGCTGGCGAGCTCGATGAAATCGAACGATTGATACTTTGAAGGGGCGAGGGTGGTTTTTGATTACGTGAACTTTTCAGGGGCTTCGAGATTTTTTGCGCTAGTGAAGTGCGTTTTTTCGGTAATTTGTGATAGCCGAGTATATTTGATTAATTCCGATTCCATAACAATGTAATATTTTAGTATCTCTAACGATCGGATATTATGTTACAGCTGAGTCGGAAATTTTAGTTCCACTGTTGAACTCATAGTTTCGATGTTATTGTTGCACTGAATATCATGATGGTGGGTTATATTGTTCGTTACTGTAGTAATATTAATTCGACTATCTGTGTACAATGCAAAAACTACCACGCAACAGGCAACATTTCATAATAGAATCTCAAACCATTGACTTCGTTAATATATTTTAGCCTTAAAATATATGTTATAAAACGATGAACCATCGGGTACTAAATTTCGCGAAAAATATCTTTGCGCGCTCAAACTTAACAATATAAATCTCCGAATATTAAATAAATTCCTCTAATCACGCATTACAGTTTGAAATCAACTTCTACAAAAATAGCTATTTAATCTGCGATATTTTACAGAGACGTTTCAGATTCGTGTGAACAATTTCGTCGAACGTGCACGTCTTTTTCGGAAGAAAACCACTCGTGACAGATGAATCCACTGGCACGTCAGAGAGCCGTGCAGACTGAATTAAGTTGAATAGTCCGAATGAATTTAATGGATTGAGTAGATTAAGCAAGTAGTACAAACAAATCGAATAAAGTGGGTCGTCTAGTGTGTTTGATATCCCTCCCGCTTCGAACGCCTGACACGAGACGACGAGACTTTCAATATAACGTTAAAATACCGTAAAATCATTCCATTCAATCCGCCGTTTGCTCTCTCGCTTCCTGTTAATAAATCGCGCAGAGAGACCAGGGGAGAAATAACTGACAAATAAATTAAGAATAAGAAAATCGCACGGTGCGGCCGAATTGAAGAATTATGCACAAAAATCGAAATGCTTTCACAAATGTCTAAACATTGATATGTATTTGCCGAATAAAAGATTATAGTAATAAAAATTTTAGAAATTTTTTAGAAATTAAGCACCGTTTCCTGATTCAGTGTTTCCTCTTCCAGTATTCTCTGATTCACTTATTCTGATTTGCAAATCGTCTGAAATGCTGAATTATAGCATATTATGTAATACAATGTATAATATAATATTATTATATTACAGTATCATCCTGAGATACTCAACCACATCAACCCCTTATCTTTTCCAGATCGCCCAGCAAGAGTATCCTCCAGGGCGCGCGAAGTGAATCAGCCAATCTACAGCCAGACTCGACGGGACTCTCAGCCTAAAAATCGGCCTCACTGAAAACGAAAAAGGAAAAAGGAAACACCGTTCCGGTGTTTACGCCGGCAGGCGTCACCAGGGTGCAGGCAACTCGGCCAGAGGCAAAGACCTTTCCGCGGCGGGAAGATGAAGGCCAGCCTGGTACGTCGGCTCGTTGGCACGTCCGTGACCTAAGGGGGTCGCCGGTGTCTCTCCTTCCGGTCGAAGAAGAGGATCGAGGCCAAGGGAAAACGCCCGGCGGTACCGCGCGCTGGCCGAGCATGACGACGATCGTGACGAGCCCCGAGACGACGGAGGTGGTGTCCTCGGTGGACGTGACGACCCTGTTGAACGTCATCTCGACCGAGGACAGCCAGTTCGCCAACAGCAGCTACTCGAACGAGCAGAAGTGGTCCGTGCCGGCGACGATCACGAAGGGTTGCCTCTTGGGCTCCATCATCGTCACGGCTGTGTTCGGTAATCTCCTGGTGATGGTGTCCGTCATGAGACACCGGAAGCTGCGCATCATCACGAATTACTTCGTGGTGTCGCTGGCACTGGCGGACATGCTCGTCGCGATGTTCGCGATGACGTTCAACGCGAGCGTGCAAATCACCGAGAGATGGCTGTTCGGTTACTTCATGTGCGACGTGTGGAACTCGCTGGACGTCTACTTCAGCACCAGTTCGATTCTACATTTGTGCTGCATCTCGGTGGACCGTTACTGGGCGATCGTGAAGCCGCTGAAGTATCCGATAATCATGACGAAACGGCTGGCGGCGTACATGCTGCTCGCCTGCTGGGTGATGCCAGCGTTCATCTCGTTCGTGCCGATCTTCATGGGCTGGTACACCACCCCGGAGAACAGCATGCACAGGCGAAGGCATCCAGAGTTGTGCGAGTTCAAGGTGAACAAGGTGTACGCGATATTCTCGTCGAGTATCTCCTTCTGGATACCGTGCACGATCATGACGTTAACGTACTTCGCCGTGTTCAAAGAGGCAAACAGACAGGAGAAACAGATGCACAGCAGGATGGGGAACGTGATGCTGCTCAGCCACAGGCCGAGCAAGGATCTGAATAATTTGAACGGGGAATTGAACAGCGCCGGCTCGTCGAAAACGTTGACGTTGAACGAGATCAGCACCGATCATTTGCACACACCGACGAAGGACAAGAATATCATGAAGATGAAGAGGGAGCACAAGGCTGCGAGGACGCTGGGCATCATCATGGGCACCTTCATAGTGTGCTGGATGCCGTTCTTCTTGTGGTGCGTCTGACAATTTGGGTCTCGAGATTTTTCGAGGGGCATCGTTCACGGAATTGGCCCCTGTTGCTTACTCATTCGCGTTTCGCCTCTTTCTTTTCGTTCGGTTCGGAGGGACAGCGGATCGAGTGTTGTTGCGAATTCTTGTCGTTGCTCATCGTTGCTCGTCGTTGCTCGTCGTTGCTCGTCGTTGCTCGTCGTTTCTGGGCAGATTGCACGGTATTTTTAGATTGTTTGTCCAACGAATTGTAACGCGAAAACTGAGAAATACTCGTGACGCACACGAGTATTATGCTCGTTTAATGGATTCAATTGCCCTCGTTAGAATGAGAGAATACAATTAAGCGGATACATTGGTGGGGGATAACTCGATTACGTCGAACGGTATCAATCTAGTTTAATAGAAGTCCGGAATCACAATGCTCCATAAATATTGCTTGACAATAACATCTTCGCTTGGCCCGACGGATGATTCGCTTGTGCACGTTGGAAACTTACAAAACGCGGTAAGCAACGGTGAACAGCGACATCAGAATGACAGTTCCAAGAATAATTGTCGCAGTTGTCGAACGACCAAAGTATTGCTTCAACCCTCGACATATTCGTGGTACCGTTTAACCTAATTCGCGATGCAACGCAAACTTCTCAAGAATAATCTAAAAACTAGAGACGAATGAATTTGAAGAAAGAAAGCAATAACTGTACGATGAGAACGGTCGCTCGATATATCAAATAAGAAGCGGGCTGAAGAAAAATTGTTATTTGCAGGTACGTAATCACACCGCTGTGCGGCGAGGCCTGCCCATGCCCCGACATCGTCGTCGCGATCCTCTTCTGGATCGGGTACACGAATTCAGCGCTGAACCCGCTGATCTACGCGTACTTCAATCGCGACTTCCGAGAAGCCTTCAAGAATACGCTGCAGTGCGCGTTCTGCTCTCTATGTAGACGAGAGCCGTCCGATCTCGAGGCGCTCGATTTCCGTCGACCGTCCCTAAGGTACGATCTGGTCTGACACGTCGAGGTACGCACCACATTCTATCGCTTTTTCGTTTCCCAACCCCCTCTGTTCTCTGTGCACCATTATCTTCGTCGACACCAGCCCGAATGAGCTTCCGTCTCGCACGAGGCGCGGGAGGACGCGTGCGTTTGTGCGCGCAGCAGTTCGGCAGACTTATCCAAGCGTTTTCAAGTATTAAGATGCAATTGTTCCACCATTATTCGTTGTTAATGTTGTTCCATTTTTTTGTTTTCCCTTCTCGACTTTCCTTTCTTTCGTTAATGTTTGTCGGTCGCGAATGTTGCGGTCGATTGAAGCATTCACACGATTTGTTCGTGTCAACGACTTATTTCGATGCACTTCCATTGACGATGCTTGTTTGAGGACGGTTTCTTCTTACTGGAAATGGCATAAGTTGAAGTAGACTAGTAATCGAAAGATTAGCATTAAACGACAGACGTTATTGTTAGAAGCCGTGTACCTAATGCCGAACGTTTAAACGAATTCTTTGAACGTCCCTGGTCCCATTTCTTTTCATAAATATTTCACTATCCACTTTGCAAATGCACCGTTTGGCCTTGCTCCTATTTTCCTTGCAATTAGTAAGAGTGTAAATGTGGAAATTTCAGGCCGAAGGGGGGGTGGGGGCACTAAGTGAAATTCCAGCGATGCGGCAACATATTTTTCTAGTCTGCTATTATTAATAATGTAGGTGGAACAAGTACCGGTGTGCTATTTGCGTCCGAAATACGTGAATCTAAGTTTTCAAAATTTCCCGCCGCAAAGAAAGGAAATCCTTATAAAATTTTACCGAACGAATTGCTACGCCCACGTGATATATAATCCTCGTTATTTGTTTCACATTTTAAACTTTCTGCAAACGCTTGCGCGATGTCCGGAACAAACGGACGCCAATCGAAAATATTCCAGATATTACAATCATATCAATCATTATAATATAAAAATATTTGCTTATATCTTTCTACGTTCGTTAAAATGCTAGGTATTTTTTAACGGAAAGTAGAACATCGTCGGTTTAAACCACCCATGATTCGAATCGCCGATCGAAACTGTGGTTTTCATTATTCAAATTTGAAGAAGACAGTTAAAAGTTATTGAAAATTCACGAACAATTTGTACCTCTGCATTCGTAATGGAATTCTAAATACGCGGGTGCAGCGCGATTCAAGCTGCGCGGATGGTAATTTTGGGAAACGAGCGACGCGTCCGCGCTTAATTAATAATTAACTCGTCCGATATGCGAGTCGCTTTTCTTCCGTTCGGTACCGTGATCGCATGCGACTTTATCCTTCGCCGAGAGTCACACGGATACGTGTAACTCCTAGCAATTTCTGGCGCAAATGAATCAGGAAAGTGGTGGAAGTTCTGCCAATTTGTATAATTATTAAAACGTTTCGCGAGCAACGGGCTGTTTCAAGTATTTCGCGTCCAGTTCGTTGAAGGAAACGAATTAACGATCGGTTACATTTTAACATGGAACTAGTTTCGTTAAATCGCGCTTCATGATTATTTCGTGATCCCGCGTTGTTCTAATATCGAAACTATTAAACGGCCCGAATATATGACGAACAATTCAATTGTCTCTTGCGAACGATTTTCGAGCGAAATTCCATTGCACGAGTATGTTTCATCGTTTGCAATACTCGCTGAACAATATATCTCTTTCATCGGCGATTGTTTAAGGCAAGAAAACCCAAGAGAAGTCTCGCCATTTGTTTTCGTCAATACTTTATCCAGATTGCACCATAAAAATCGTTGTCGGGTATCTCGGCGCAACTCGAATCCGTGACACAAAGAAACGCTATAAAACGGTGATTAGAAATGGCCAGGCGGGTAGGGTTGGGACATTACTTTTAATTTCACGAAGGGTAAAGTAGGGCGAGCGGAGAAACCGGATGCCCGACTTCTTCGCACGAACACGAGCGTAACTCAAGGAGCACGTGCCCTATCTTGCATTCCCTTAACTCACCCATAAAGCGACTTTCCTTGGGGTAGAGAAAAATGCGACAGGAATTACTCGGCGCTGTTCAAGCAGCGAAAGTTCAGCGGGAGAACTCTTGTTGGACAATTTTCGAAGCTCGACCAACTCTCGTACCGATCGATATTGATTAAAATTCGATCTCGCGATTGTTAAATTGTTAATGTCAAGAATTTTTCCGCCACGTGGCACTAATTTGATGCAACGCGTAATACTGCATGAATTCAACTGATTTCACGCCCGTCAGTTCTACTGTGCCACCACGATGTAAATATCGTATAATTTGTCAATCAATGGGTCGCATCTTTCCCGTTCGGCGAAATAAATAAATAACTGGTGTCCTTCAGCTGAACACACGATGCGAAGCCATGTATTGTTGAGAATTCGTCGTCGAGCGTTTCAGTTGCTGCAAGCTGGCGTTCCCTTTCCCCCTTTCGCCGAAGTTTCGCGAAAAAATGATCCCCTATTTGATGGTGGCCCTCTCGCAAACTGACTCACCGGCTTCGCGAACTTCGATTACATTTTCGCGAAACTTTCCGACGAAGTTGAGCTTCTGTCTCGGGTGGAAATCCCAAGCACCCGGAGCCACGCTCGCGGAACGGCTTTTGGCCTCTCGTTTAACGAAGACACCACTCGACCTGTGTAAACGGCGATCGACGCAGGCGTTTCGCGTTAAAAACGATCGCGTACGTAGCAATTCAAAAATAGAGATCGAAGGTGCACGATGATTATTCATTCGTTCCAGCAGCCGAGAAATTAATTTGCGATTCGCTTGACATTGAAGTCCACCTTTTTCGGATACATCGAATGGGACGTTGGTTGCACTGAAAATACCTGCGCTCCGGTTGGCTTTGAATTTCGCACCCCCTCCCTGCCCCCTCATTTTACACGTTTCGTCCTTTCGAACATGGGTTTAAAGTGTGGTCGTAAAGACAACTATAGGGCGAAATAAATTACCTCGGACCGGCTCGAATAAACGGGCTAATGCAAACGTATAGTTTGAGCAATTCGCATCGGCGGAAGCGAATCGCGTTTTATGTCGCGTTTAGGCGTCGTAAAATAAATTAAATACGCCGGCCCCCCTCCTTCTCGCCCCTCAAAGCTTCAATTTAAAATTTCCTTCGAGCGTTCCACTCTGCCGCGTTGCTGGACATTTTACATTGCACGTGTATATAAAAAGAAGGGAGACGTCGATTGGATCTTTCATTCATATATCAATGGGGAACAAAGATTGAAACGCCAGACGCATTACAAGAGCGTTTCTTCGATAAAAAAAGAAGAAGCGTAGGAGAAGGATAATGCGAAAACGCGTCGAGAACGAAGCTAGTAGAAAAATGAACGCGGCATCGCGCTGGCGTGACAAAATTTGCCCCGCAAACAATCACGTTCTCTTTTGAATATTTACATTCGCAAATCGTTTCCGAAAATCCCCCTTACCCCCCCCCCCTCCTTCGCTGTCACCGAATGTCTCGTCGCTGCTTCACGACGGTCCCCGGCGGTCATCGTTGTCGAGGGCGAACCGTGCATACGCGAGCGAACGGCGAACGCAATCTCCGTTTCTCGCGAATCATCGTCGAAACGTGCTCGACGCATTTTTCACCGCCTTCCGTTTCTGCTTTCAGGTACGACGACCGCACCAAGACCATATACTCGGAGACGTACACGAAGCACATCGATCGGCGAAGATCGAGCGAGTACGGTAGCAGCCTCTGAGAGGAGGGAAACTTTGTACCTTGAAACCGCGTCCGCGACAAAGTGAACGAAAGGGGGAAAAAAGACACGCGTCGCACGCACGCCCGTTTACTCATGTGAACGGGAACCGTTGCCGAAAACACGCGACAATAGAAACGACGCGCACGATCGTTAAGTACATGCAATACGTGGGCATCCGCCACGAAAGGGTTCTCCGTCATCTTGCCGGAATGCGCGAAGGACGAGTGTCTTCGTCGAGTGCTCGCGTTTATCATCGTAATCAGCTTCGCGTGCCTCCGGTCACGACGGGGATCCGTCTCCCCCAGAACAAGAGGGAGGTGAAAGCTCTGCCTTATGTCCGATTCTCGCGTGCCAGATTTTTTTTCACGCCGATCGAGTCGTCGGAGAGGACGCTCGGAACGGTACGAGTTGGCGACACAATGTATTCGAAATGTTTGCGGGAGGAATCTCGTAAAGGGCCCGACGTCTGGTACACTCGACCGCAATAAATTTATAACGTAATCCTGTGTCAATCGTTGCGCCGCAATTGCCACTTTAAAGGCTCACTGCTGCATTACGAATGTCGTTATTGTCCTGCAGCCGAGCGAAGGATACGCCGAACGATAAACGATGCGTCAATGTCCGTCGAACGAACGCGACAGAGTAACGAACATCGCGTTCGTCACCGACGGCGAAGCAAACGGGAAATAGAATCGTATGAATTCGGGGGGTGAGCGTTGTCGGGGAACGGAACGAACGGAACAGACCGGAAGCACGCGTGGCCCGGGGAACACAGGGGCACACGGGGTATCATGTAGAAGTTCGCGTATCAGATCACAGAGGTGTCGCACGGGGACAGGTAGGCGCGCATAAATCTCGTTAGGTCGCGTCGCATTGCCAAAGATAGTATTTTTAAGCGAAGTTTCCGGGGAAATGAAGACGCAAGCTTCCCAGACAGACCGGGGAACAATTAGCAGAACTGGCCGAGGGGGATAAGTTTCGTTCTCTTTCCTCGTTTTCATCTTCCCCGTCTTTTTGTTACGAAAAGGGAGGAGCAGGCACGACGGAGGGTCGACAGGCGTCTAGTCAAGTCGTTCAGTTTGTCGAGGCGTCTCTGTCCAATTGAAATTCCTCGCCAATCGGTATCTCGTTCTCGTTCTTGTAAATAAATACGCGCACCATCGGACGGCCGAGTGCGCCGTCCGATGCTCGAGAAAATTTATACGCCGTCGGTTGGAGCCCGTTCTCGCTCCGGAACGGAAACATGAAATTTCAATGGGTTAACCCTGACTCGGGGATCCTGTGTTATTGCCGCGAACGTTCATTGAAATATTGACGTTGATTCGCCGCGCCGAGAGCCGACGCGGTGTATTTAGTTAATCGGAGATGTCGATTGCTCGTTTTTATGGACAGTTACGCAGTGAAGGCAAAGTGAATGGAATCGTTGATAACTGTCAGAGTTTATTCTGCTTGGTGTCTGGTGCTCGATAGTGTGATTCAAGGTTGAATTTCTTTTTCGACGAAAGCCCGCCTTCCATGTCGGTTTTCGTTTGTGTCGCGATGAACGGATCGCGTGAAATGGCATAATTTATATCGCTGTTAGCCGTTTGATTAGCGTTTGCGGATTATTCATGAAGATGTTGCAACGTGTCACGGTGCGCGACAGATATTCAAAGGTCGACTTCGTAATTGTCGCGCGTCCGATTTTCACGATCGAAATTACGCGAAACGATGACACACAAATTGGAAGAAGTTGTGAAACGTTGTTACAGATAGCGTAATGGTATTTTGATTGGCGTTTATTCGCTTTCGGAAAAATCTTTATTTAATTAATAGTATAAAAGTTGGCAATTTAGAAAATTGAATGTTCTGTTACGGTGGTTAAAAATTGATTTATAATTTTTGTATTTTATTATACAACGTTCATCGTTCGATATTGTTATATTATTTTTAAAGGAAGTAATTATATACGCGTTGCAAGATTCGTTACAGCGTCTACGTCCGTGGTTTTTTTTGTTCCCTTTTTGTTTTGAATAGGAAATGTTATTAACGATTTTAGCGTTAAGTGTAATTTATTGGTGTTTATTTATTAATCTGCCGCGGAAAGAATATTATTAATTTATGAATCTGTATATATTGCGACGATATTTTAATATTTAACAACGTTAATAATGTTTGAGAATTTTTATTGCGTCGGATTCACCTTGAATCATGAATATTTATTTGGAATGTAGGTAATTGACAAATTTGAACATGGAACACGATGTTCAAGTGGGAGAAATGTTTGGTTTCGAGAAACGAATGTGAAGTAAATTGCGCCGAGCTGGACGATATAATCGATAAAAAAGATTTAGTTCGAAATTAATAGAACCACGCATTGATATCGCCGAAAGAACCCTTTCAAATCAAATTTTCAACGCTACAGATGTCAATCGAGAAAGTCTCGTCTAAGACTAACTGAAACGAATAGAAGGAACCTGAAATGTATGCTTTACTTTTTCTTTTTTTTTTCTTTTTTTCTTTTAATTAGAGTCTGCTTAGATAAGGCTTTATTACGATTTAAGTTGTCAACGTACGCTTAATTTAGTTGCTAATTAACATTAACTGATCGCAAATACTTCGATAATTATGCATATTATTTTGCTTTAAAGAAAAGTCTGAGAATTTTATCTAGGGTATAATATACGACGTTTTACCTTTTGTCTTCTTTTTTATATTTTCGTAAGAATCATCGTTTCTCTGTGATAGAATTCGTGTGTTAACGCTCATTGTAAATAGTTTGTAAATATACAATACGACTAGCTTGAAGAAAAATCGTCGTCTGCGTATCGATTCGGATGTTTAATGTGCGATGCCTAATTTGCGTTATATTTCACCATCGACATTCGTTCCCGTTCAGATCGTTAACATTATTTTGTTTGTAAATACATATTTCGAAGTCGACAGATTGCAAATTTGGTTTTTATGTATGAGTGCATCGAGAAAATTATAGTCTGCATTATTTTGTATAATTTTTCGACATAGAAAACAAAATCATACAAACTCTGCCAGCGACCCATGGACACCTTTAATATTGACCAATGAAAGTTAGGCGAAATTTCATTTCACGTATTCTATTCGATCGATTTCGAGGTCACACTGCATTTTTTCAGCAAGTGTCGAATGTCCGTTTTCGAAATGTCAGCAAAATTGTTGTTACCCTAACGCAAAATAATCTTCACATTTACGCAACATTTACGTGGAAACGTTTTTATTGACGAAAGTGTTTTCTCGGAAGTACATCACTATATTGTTTTGCATCCACCTTTTGTACTAGTCTAATAGAAATAAAAAATGATTACATTTTAATTGTTATATCCATCTTTCGTCTGTTGATCATTATTTCTGTCCGTTTAGAAATGAAACGTTAATTCTATGCAACCGAGGAATAAGTAGAAGGGGGAACGTATAAAATAGGCCGCAGAAGTAATTTTTTAAAGTACAGCGACACGTGGTACACGTTTGCGGGTAAAACAATCAGATTCACTGTCTGCCCTTGTAAATGAAACGTCGTTGCGTCTTTTACGAGCTCTTTACGACGCCACGTTTTACGCCAGTTACTGCTTAAAATGGAACGTTCAATTGCTCATAAAGTGCACGCCGCAAATTTCATGCGTTTATTAATTTACAAAAATGCATAAAAACACCTGTAAACCTTTGAAGCATTAAATTATCGCTGGTCGCTATTTTATTGCGAATAGACGAATTGTCTACATTCGAACGCCTTTAAAAATTTCGCGGTATTGGGATGAAAATAATTCATTCATCGTACACATGCAAAGTATTTAAACTTTTAGTGAAGTGTTAACACGAAATTTTGATTCAATTTGAAAGGAAACGCAGAAAATTTGGTTCTCTGCTTCTGTTCTTAATACTACCATGATATCGTCGTGTAATGCTCTTGATTTCAAATTGTTCTTCACGCAAAATACAGAATATAACAGAATAAATAAAATAGTCTGAAGTAGAACGAAAATATATATAAAGTAATACTCGTATGAGCAGGAATTTGCGTCGCCACTGATTGTTAACTTACATACACATACGCGAATATTAATCGAACCGAAATTACTAGGCAGTGTAATCAAAACTTTAGTGTTTGTAGAAACAATATTAACTTTAGAAAATGTGTACATACACGTGTGTACATTACTCAGAGTAGAGTAATTCGAGCAAAGTTTCTTCGACATTGTTCAACAATTTTGCTTCTTACATTTTGGCAACGAGACAAAATGTTTGCTTTCTTTATTCGTACGAATGGGTAAAGGTAACAATATCTTATTAGTCTATCTCTATCTAATAAAGCAATGAAATCGTTCAATTTAATGTCATTCAGTTCGTCAATTATTATTTCGCTGATGTCTCTGGACAAATTGAGGACACTTAGAAAATCATTCACAATATTCTTTTAAATGCCAGTGTTTCTCGCGTGTTGTGCTTAATTTCCGTAAATTTAATAACAAACAGATAAAAATAAAATTATTTTGGTTTGTGTAATAACATTCGACAGCATTTTTTTCATAAATCATAGATTTTCATTAAGCACTGTACATTATACTTTGGTGTACGCCACAGTTAACAAATATTAAGTATCGTGCTGATAGTATTGCCTCATTATGCAAAAACAATAAATTTTTAGTACAATAGTCCGCAGAAATTTAAGTAGGTTTATGACACGTTGTCCTAACCCATCATATACTCTAAAGACCAAGACTGAGCAACAAATCAATTTTATCCTCCTAAGAAATACATTAACTTAATTTTTAATTTTCATGCCACCGTTACCCTCTTTGATTTGTCTTTTTGTATCTGCAGTGTCACAATTCTACAAAATCATAAAACATCGTAGTTCTTGTAATGCTACATCCTTCTACAATTGTTTTATTAAAACAATACAAAGTAATGAGTTACCGATGCAATATGGTCCCTAGAAATGACAGAAAGACCAAAAGTCAGCAATAAATTTCATAAGTCAGTAACAATAAACACCACATAATCGTCGGATTTCTTCACCCCCTCCATGGCGCAACCATATCATTAATCACGACGAGGAATCGAAAATTCCCGGCGAATCGAACGAAACTCGCTCGACGTAAAATGTTCCTAAAGAACGATAGGGAAACGAATTGGAGGGCGAAGTTCTACTCTGCGATCACGCGGCTACAGGCAATTAATACCGACCGATCAACGCGACAGGCTCTCAAACACGGATAAATTATCGAAGATAATTGTCGCCCGGATGGATCAGAGCATCCGGGCGAACCTGAGCGACACGGTGGACGTGTAAATTGGCTGACGGTGGTTAAGCAGCGGCGAAAAGAAAGAAATGGAACCGAGGCAACGGAAACAAAGACGTGCTTCAATTCTTCGGAAACCCGACCCGTCTGCTGGATTGCGCGAAATCGTGGTATAATCCCGATAGGGTTAATTGAAGGCAGGAAGGTGGATTAATTTCGCAGTACGCACAGTTGTGTTCGTCGAACAGAAGCCCCGCTACTTTTGCTGGGTTTCTGACAGGGGTGTGCCGTTTGTACGTGTGCGTTGGTTTGGAAGTGTGCGAGCGTTGATGGAGTCACGATTGCAGTGGAAATAAGGTAATCTGGTGACTGACTCCCCTTTCGAACCTAGAAAGACTACACCGTTGGTTCTCGCCTTAAATCTCTATTTCGAGAACGGAGTAAAACGAGCGCGCGTGAATTTCGATAGGAGATACAAGAAGAGGGGGAAAAAAAAACAAAGAAACAAACAAAACGTAAGACTGAACGGAGGAATTTTCTCTGCGGTCTCCTGAATTACTTTTAATTTATTTCTAAACGTAGGGATTCGTTGCGCGAGACAATTGTTCGTAATCCTCGCCTCCCAGCGAATGTACATAGAGACACTATGTACTTATGAGATGAATGCGGAAGAATTTTGATACATTAAGATAGAGAGGAAAGCATTTAGATAGGTAGCTTGAAGTATCAGCTTCGAAGGGGAGAACGATGGGGGGATTTGATCGGAAGGTAAAGCCTTACGCGCGATAAAGGACGTATCGGGGCAGAAGATTTTTGTAAAATTTTTCCCCCCGGCGAACGCGGCTGAATTGATTTTTGTATTCGTCGATTCCGGTTCGGGCGCGAATCGCGAAGCAGACTGACGAGTTGCACGGCCAAATTATCGATTTCCACTGCAGATTCGACAACGTCGAAACTGTTTCTTCTCCCTTAACGCTGAGTCCGAGCAATTCAGAACGACGAGCAAGCAATAATAAGCGATAAATTGCGTGTGATAAATAATAAGTGAAACTGTCCCGAATCGTTCGTGGACAGTTCGTTTGTATAGCGTTAAGAGCCCGGCGGTATGGTAAGATAGAGCATTTCTCGCGAGCACAATAGACATTTCACACGAAAGAAAGGACGAGCACGGAGTGTTGCTAAACGCAAACAGAGCGTCGGGCCGCCGTTCTTTTTTCTCTCTTCCCTTTTTTGTTACTATTTTTTTTTTTTTTTTTGGAGACAGTCGAGCAGATGTCGAAAGGTAAAACATACTTCCTAGGATAGGTATTTTAAATGTGTCGCAATAAATACATTATACAAGGGAGAAATTTACGAGATGTCGGCTGATGGTTGGTAACGGGTGGCATGACACGTCGGGAAGAACGAAATTTGTTCGCGTCGAAATCGAGATCCGACGGACGAAATCAGAACGTATTTTACAGTACGATTTATGTAACATACTGCTCGATGTTGAAGAAGACGTGAAAACATTTCCCCGTTATAATTATTCGTTACGAGCGATTAGAATGATAAGGGAGAAATTAGTTTTACTGTATATGTAAGGTGACGTCGACATTTTCGAATGCCTCCAATTATTTCGCTCTCCTCGGACTTGCAACAATAAGAAGAATAACTTGAAAAAAACTGCCTGTAGAATCATAGTAAATAGATGGTTATTGATTAATGGATTGATAATGAAGAATTGTCGAAGAACTGCCATTAATACTCTACAAAGCGAAGGGAAAGAAATCTACGGAAACAGAGAAATGGAGGACAATGGAAATATGAATAAATTCGTTTATCTTCGACGTTATTGAAAGCTCGTGTCCAGTAATGCGAAAAACGATTCCCCTCGATGTGTGATACATTGAACGCGACGCGAGTTCGTTTCTTAGAAGCTGCAGGCAAAGATCAACAGTTAAACAGTGGTCGTATTAGAAAAACGGTTACTGTACCAACATGGTACGAAGCATTATTGTTTCAATGTCAACTTACCAACGGAGCGACTGTGCTTCACAGTTTCATATAAAATTGACGGGCAACTTTATTTCAATTCGAAATATTATCCTCGCGTTGTGCTTGAAACAGAATCGAATTACTCAATTGCTTTCCGACAATTCTAAAATTTTCCAAAGAAAAGAAAAACCGCAAGGAAGTCTAGCTGTGACTCGCGATGTTTGCAGTTTCTCTGCCAAGCGCAGCAAGCGAACGGGAAGAAAAACTAGGGAAATGAAATCTAGATGTAATCGTACGTAATACATACTATAGACAATCAAAGAGACGCGTCACAGAGATTGTTCGTGTGACGACCGATCAACGTCGCGGTTATTTCACCTGCGTCGTCGGTCGATTTTTTGCGCCTGCTCCGTTTACGTGGCGAGAACGATAATTGATAATAATGATCGTGACGATCGATGCATATAATCGCAATAAAAACGAGAACTAATTTGACGGTGAGACGAGGTACAGATGATAAAAGAAAAGAAAAAAAAAAATGTGAACGTCTTGTAAATAGTAAGTGTATAAATTGTCACTGTATAGCGATCACGATATTGTAGCTGGATATACGATTGTATTTTAAATGTCCACTATTTCTTTTTGTTATGACTTATTTAATGAAGATCAGTCGAAATAAAAACTGCTTTCTTTTTGCTCTTCTTGAAAATCCCCACTTTATATATCATCGAGGAAGACGGACATGTGAGCCAGCTGTCACGATTCGTTCTTTATGCGAGATCAGGTACGTACACGCGACTCCATCGAATTGCAACAAATTTGTTAAACGATTATCGCGTTTGGTACTGCTCGTAGTTGCGGGTCCGTTAGAAATTCGTTAACCGTCGTCGAGTGTAACGAAATTCGGGACTAACGAACATTTGTGTTCGTATTAATTATTCGCTGTCATTAGTATGATACAAACCTTCAAATAATTTTCCATCGGAGCCCGAGTATACAAGCAAATCAATTAATATCGAAATGTCAATAACCTCCCGCTAATTGCGAATCAATATTGCACGGAGTAAAAATCCTCGCGGTTTACACCAGCGACCCTTAATCACTACGAAATTAAGAACACCTGCCAGTCTCATTTAAGTAAAACAATAATAAAACCGACCTGTCGCACTTCAACTTCGGGAAATCCGAACTGTCATATTTCAATTCGTTATTGCAACAAACGCGTATGCGAATCGAACATTTCTGACTGAATCGACGATAGTGTGAGAAATATCGACAATTTCAATCACGCGCTAATTAATAATCGTCGCAGCACACTTATTCTCCACGCGCGCTACGGATCCGACCAGTTTGCAACCATAAATCCAGAAATTCCGCTCCCCTCCCGTCGATCTGTTCTAAAACGAATCACCTGTCCCTCCGTACGGATTCTCAAGCAGCCGTCTTAATTGCCATCCTATCTGTTCCTCGGGCCCGACTCGTCCGCCCCGACCGGCTAATTCGTCATACGAAACGTTTAATGAAATTCCTAAATACACGGGGCGAAACGGCGTGGTCCTGACGTAGCCGTTGCGCATTGCAGCAACCCCACTACGAAAGCGGTTCTCGGACTGCATGTAGCTAGTGCAGCAGCTGGCACGCGGTGCAGTTACAATTGCACGGAACCGGGGCCTCTTTGATTGCAGCCAGCACCGACGACACTTAATTGCGCGGAACGTTCCTTAACCATTTCATATTCCCGTTTCTTTTTCCTCTGGTTTCGTTTTGCTTCCCTCCCCCCCTTGTTTCACGTTCATGTCCAACGTGTCTCCGCCCTCTGACCCGCGAGGGCCCGTTTTTAAAATGACGGAACATCGTTCCAGTGCCGTTACTACCGCGGAGAAGTATTTTCCTCGTATCGCATTATCTACGTGTCGCGAGCTACCTGCTTCCGGAAATATTTTTTCACCGCCGAACGAAAATCATTCGTGGAGACTGTTCCGCGCGGAAATTTATATATGAATTACAACGAGTGCTCTAACACGCAGGGTGTTTGTGCAAACACGCGCGGCTCACCGTATTACCACTTCGCGTACGCATTAACAGTTTCTTAAAGCAAGGTCTCGCGCGTTCGCTTAAAAACGCTCTTCGATTCGATAATTCTATATTCGCGATTACTCTCGGACATTTCCTCCCCCCTTTTTAGCATCCGATAAATCGATACGTTTTATCCGTAACCCGTGGAAGAAATGCCGCAGTCGGGGCACTTTTCGTCGAGCGAAATTCAACCACGCCGAAGTAGCGTGTGCTTGAACCGCGAAGGGGATCGGGTTCGTCGCGGGAGCGACAAATAACGAAGCGGTCGAGATACCTTCTCGCGTCAGTAGACCATCCCGATCCTTAATCGCATTCAACGTTCCCGTGTACCGCGGCGTAATAGGATTGCCCTCGCGAAAACTGCATTTATGGGGGCCACTTAATTAGACCGGCATTGTCGGCGAGACGTCACCAGAGACACTAAAAGACTGTGTTGCGTCTCTGTTGCACGCGTAACGTCCTCCTCCCTCACTCGTGATTTAACAACGTTATCTCATTACCTCCTATTCGCCTTCGATGTCAAAGTTCCGGTATACCCCGCAGTCAGAGATGTAACGTAGTTGCGATTAATAATACAGGGTTTCCCCGTTAACTTGGCCCCGTTGTTGCATTACAATTAAACCTATTTCGTCGTCGTCGCGAGTAATCACGGAGAATCGTTGTTAACGCGTCGCGAACGCTTCGTCGGCTCGTCCTAACGCTGTCTGGCAATTGTGGGCGGTTTTTGGCGACGAAGGTTTTATTATTTGTTGACTTCGAAATAGGGAACAAACAAGGGTAGATAATTTTGCGACATTTTTGGTGGACCTGTGGTATTTTCTATTTTTTTTTTTAATGCTACCGTAAGTTGCTGCATCGTAGGTCCTGTGTATCGTATAAGATGGAAATCGATTGGGTGTAAATTATTTTTGGCACATGGATGTTCGATACTTTCGATGACTAAAATATTATTTTTATTGGACGACAAGTATTGCGCTACAATGTATACAATTTGACAATATTATTTATTGCTGTGCAGTATAATATATTCTAGTTAAGTGCACTGAGCTCCTCTGTTCCCCCTTTACAAACGAACGAAAAAAAGAAAGAAGTGTGTTCGTTTAGCGTGCGTTAACTCTTACGCTGTCGTGCACCTAACTAGATATAAAGGTAAATATTAGTCGAATGCCGTTCCTCCCGTTTGGAAAATGAGAATCCGATTAAACGGCTGGACGTAACATCGAGGCGATAAAACGCCAGATACGATCGGGCATCGAAAACTCTGAACGCTTAAGTAAGGAGCCCGTTTACGTCGGTGGGGAGGCAATGGATCTGAAATATGCGACCTTGGAGAAAGAGGGAGAGGGTTGATTCCTCGCTCTGATTAAGCGCATGCAAAACCGCCCCTTCTGCCGAAGGTCTCGGCGTTGTACGTGGTATGATGCATTTCAAGCTCGAACGCCGCGGATAAACGCTGGATGACAGTTATTTTCAGCGGGCCGGCGACGTAATCTTGGATTTTATCGAAACAATCTTGTTAAACGATGCACGCGGGGATCGTTTTTTCTTTTTTGTTTTAAAGATTTTTTCAACCCCCGATGAGATTGGCTCTCTGAGGGAAAAATCGAAGTGGTTTCGGGCACGTAAAATTATATACAGGTATGCCGAGCATCATTTACAAGAAGTAAATTGTGATACCGCGAAATGTCATTCGAGCATTATTCGTACAGATTCTTATTTAATAGCAAATTAGATGCGATTATAATGTAGCGCACTTTTTTTACCATCAATATTGGTAAAATTTCGTCAGCATTTCGCTTTCCGCGTCCTCTATTATTCGTGGTAACGAAACAATCAGCGAAATGAGAAGAGATCCGCGGAAATTCAATCGCATTCGTACCCGCTAACAATAAGGAAGAACCAAACATTTGTTCACCAGTGTTAATCAAAATTTCCCAACTTGCCCGTGTTCCGCGTCCATGACGATCGATTAAATTTGCAACAAAAAATTAACAACCCCACAAATCGACTATCTAAACGCGAGATACATGCTGCAACCTTACCTAACCGAGCCCCACACCTGACCCTCACTCCTGTAAATATTCCTGGAAGAAACGAGACCTCCGTGCCGAGCAGGATCTCGTTCGAAATCTTCCCGTCTCGCTGCTGTTTATCTTCCAGGGGCATAACTCGCAACGCGCGGACAGCGTACCAGGGGTTCGCACGCGAGGAACACCAAGGGGGAGAACCCTAAAGGATCACGAGGATCCTTTCCCGGCTGGAACGAGGTCGTCCACGAAGAGTGTCGCGAGGGCACGAGCGTATAAATTTTGCGAACGAATCCTGCCCCGCCGCCGATACTCGGGCGATAACCGTATAGATTTTCTCCCGGGCGGACCGTTAAGGGCGCGAGGACAGGCGGGGATGGAAGAACAGCAAGGGACGCATCGAAATGCCGGCTGAATTTTATGTTCGCGTCTCGCGGGGGAAAGGTCTGCTCCTTGATCTGGCGACGTGTCCCGTTTGTTATCTGCCACGTTCGTCCCGAGCTGTACAGATATTTATTGAAAATTTGATGTCGACGCGCTCGCCGCGAACGGCTAATTTGTTAAGGCAGGAAAGTGGGAACAGAGTGAGCTGCAGTTTCTTCATTATGAAACGATGAATACGATGAAAGTGAATTTCTGATGTTCTTCGGTCTTCTCGCTTTGTCGTATTTTGTTTTGTTTCATTCATTGTTCTTTTTTGTGTGTCATTTTTATTTTGCACTGTACAGGATACCACTGCTCTGTGTGCATTTCAACGCCTGCATACTAAAGGGTTCTTAAACCCGTTGATTAACGAACAAACAGATAATAATAATAATAAAAATATCAGTTTTCATGAAATGAAATGAACCCCTTCGTATCTATGTATTCCAGCGACTAGATATTTAGCCGATTAATTGTAACTCGATAGATTGCGTGATGCGGGCGCGAAAGAAAAGATACCCAACGAAACGTTGCATCGAAAAGAAAACGGGAATGTTTCTTCATGTACAACACAATGCATCGAGTTACATCATGCAGAAAGTAAATAAAATTGATTTCAGCAAATTATTAACAATTGCACTTATTTATATCTGCCCTTTAGTCATAAGAATAGAATTAGTTGAAAAAATATTGGCGACGAGATAGGTGACGAGATACCTCGTCAATAGCGTTGATCGGCTAAACGTCTAGTCGCGAGATATCTCGTCCAAGTGCACGAAGGGGTTAACTATGATCAACGAAAAAAGATCGAAATTTCTTCTCCTCGGCGACATGTTTCGGACGACCTTTGGTGCGCTCTCAGATTTGTGAACGGATAGAATTAAAGATTGTATTACACGTGGAACAATATTGCAATAACTCTATTATAAAACGCTTATAAGCAACGCTCCAGAGAGAAGGTTCGTCCCCAAATTGATTTACGAACAAGAAACTCCGTCCACGATGACTCCTCGGCCCAATCAGGTGAACGTTTCAATGAATGCATCTACCTTGCAATTATATAAAAGGAAATTAACAATTTCATTAAATCGAACGTTTCGCACCACCTGGAATCCGAAACGCCGAACGAGAATGCGATGAGGACTTGGGAGGGGCTCGCAAAGTAAACCAAACTAGCTGTCGCGACACTCATTTCATTTTCGTTCACCTTCCCTTGACGGCCGTTGCAACGACGCGTCGGTTGATTGGGATTCCCGCGACTCGTCCTGGTATTTCTCGCTCGTTGGAGGCATAACGCGCCCTTCCTTCCGGTTTCCCTCGACCCCGTTCATCCGTCCGCGTTGCACACGAAGACGCGACAGGTCGCTAACGCGCTCGCACAGCAAGCGTGACGCGACGATGAGTCGAGTTTATTTATGCAGCCGGAAGGCTCGCTTGGTAATTGAATTTTCGCGGACAGACCCTCGCTCGTCTGGCGGTAACAGCCACGGTATCGGCGGCGAATGAAAGGGTCATGATCGTGGAAAGAAATCTGATTTTCGAACGACGACGACGACGGCGGCGACGACGAAGGAGTACCGCGACAGGGGATGAATGTGTAATCAACAATGAATCGAGTGGCGCGATGGCGGCGCAAGCAGAATGGTGGAAAAATTACGCAAGAAACGGAGGGGTGGTTCGCCGGTGCTAATTGACGATTGTTGGCCGAAGTTTCGATTGAAATTTGTGCAAGGATATGGTTATCTACGGGGAGCGACGGTGGACTCGATAAGGGGTGTTGTTATCTCGACAACTGAGAGTCTGCGCGGGTATACGTTGTTCGAGGGTTGAATCTTCCCTTCGCAGTTGAACTTGGAATTATTTTCGGGCATTTCTTTTCTGTTTTCAGTCGTTACGCGTTAATAATTTGACATCGCTCGGGACGTAATACAAAAGGGAATCGAATGGTTAGAATATTACAGAGTTGATGATCGGAATAATATTTATTTCAAACTTGTTTTACTTAGTTGATCGATTTGATTTCCTTTTAATTTTTGTACGGGTGGTGACATCGTTACGTGATTCGTTATAATGATTCTGTAAAGGGATTAATGAATACGATTTGTTGAAGGGGGCAATCTGTGGCTGTTAAACAAATCTTTGGTGTTGAAGTAGTGTGGACAGTAAATGGGTCTGAGCAGTGCAAACGATGTCCAGAGGGAAAGTTTACAATCGAATAGAAATACCAACTTGGTTACCAAAAAAAAAAATTCGCAGTTATTTAATAAAACGGACCACTACACTTTACGTGTCCCTAGGAATCGACAGAACTGGCAAACATAACGTAAATAAATAAATCGATGAACGTAAATAAACGGGGAAATGAAATACGAATAAAGGAAACGTGTAAACAAACTAAACACGAAATGCGTAGGAAATGCGGAAACTTGTGTGGGTCGTGAAAGTTAAGAAAAGGCAAATGGAATGATGAACGAAAAACGTATAGGAATAAATAATTATTTATAATGAACATTCAATAAAATGTTTGCGCAGCAATCGTACATGATTAGACTTTCGATATGATATATTCCATTTTTTTTTAATAGCCCCTATTGCATATACACAGTGTCGAATTAATAAAATGGAACGGAAACTGAATAAATTGTTCTTTAATTAATTTCGATGATTCTCAATAATTATCAGCGTTTCGATCAAAGTATTTTACGTTGGTCGACTAACACAGTAATGCAGAAATGAATTTCAATAAACCTCGCGTGATTGAAATACAGGACAGGTACACGCGTACCATTTACACGAATTCGGGTATCCCGCAGTAATTAATATCTCTGAACTTTCTACCCCCATTTCTCCATTTTATGAACTGGTTGCATCTATAAAATCTTATCACATATTGCACGCTCGATGAAAGTTGGCCAAAGTGTCGTCGGAACTCTCTGCCTTCTCCCATTCGACTTCGAGGCAGTATCTGGGTTTCCTGTGCGCAAACAAACCCCTTCGATTTTACATTAGTTCCTGAGTGGCTGATATCCCGAGAAGAAATTTGACGGAGTCCATTCCGGAGTAATTGCTACGTTGAATTTCTGCGGGGCCAAGCGCCTCTTAAAAACTTCTGCTCGCGAACTGACCCTTTTGAAACTATGCTCCGCGAATATTATTCCTGTGATTTCTGTAGATTACGTTCGATCGAATGTATCGATGCGCGTAGTAGCAGTCCGGTGGAAATTATTACCGAGGCAATATATTTTGAACAGAATTGTACGTGTAAATATGTAGCAGCGGCAATAATAATTTATTCAAAGGGTGGAATTAAAATTATAAAAGGCATGTAACACATATTTTCAAATATAAGTTTGATTGCTGCCGTTGAATTATTATATTTCAAAGAAGAATATTTGCATTCTTCGCAATTGAACCAGAAGATCAATGATGCAGGATAAGAAGAACATCTTTTAATTTGTTAACGAAAAACAGCTGCGTGTTGTTCGCAAAGGTTTCCTTAAGAAATATACACAATGTATCATTACCGACTGAATTGTTATAAACGACGAATATATTTGTATTGTTAATTGGAAAGTTGTATTAACGTTTACGAAATCGATGACGAATTTTTCCACTGCACAAACGAAGTTTCTTTTAAAGAAGAAAAATCTCAATAACACTTATGGCTAAAAACTAACGAGAGCATCGTCTAAGCGTCTATTTATAACAAGCTTTTCTACGCTCCTCAACTACAGTCTAATTTGTTTCTTCTTTACTCTATACTCTATACTAATCATGTTACGGTTTGAAAGTGGATAATTTTTTTGCAGACTCGGCAGCTTTTTATTTCCATGTTTTTGCTCCAGAAATTACTAGCGCATGCAAGTTTTGCTCGTCAATTACGTTTTTTTCGTTCGAGTGAAGTTCTTTCCCTCTCTAGGATTCCGTTTCTCTCTCTCTCTCTCCCCATGTGATGGATATAATCCTTATTCGATGCAGCGTAGAGATATGAGGCCGTTTTATTAATTCCGAAAAATTAGTGAAGTGTGTAACGTGTAGAAAACAAAAAGAAATGAGTCTCGCGGGTAAAATGGAATCTTTAAATTCTTTCGAAAAGAATGTGATTTGGAAAAATAATATTTGAAGAAACGTAATAGTAGTTGAAATTTATTTCCACGAAATAAATAACTCATGAGTGTAAGAGTCGCATATTTATTATTATAAGTAAAATGAAATATATTTGCACATAGGAAAATCCAATTTATGCGCTCCACAAGTAATTATATTATTTACCTCTTTGAATGGACATATATTTCTTATACGGATGAATATTAATTTTTGGTTGTATTCCAAAATAAATACTAATCAATCAGTGTGCGTGATCATAATGCCTTAAAAACAATTCAATTATATTCTTGCTCTTTCGAGATGGAATTCTATTCTGTACACTCCGAATGTTCGGTAATGTTAAAGTCATGTATATGTTCAATTTACTGTGCACGTTAGATAATAAAGTTATACAATAATTCTTTATTAACAAAATCCCCCGAAGAGTTCCATCACTTAGTTCACGTAAAGCAAATATCATGCTTTATGAAGAAGCACTATGTGTTATATAAATGTAAAAGGAAAGTTTTGCACGATTTATATGGTTGTGAATTCATTGTTGATAATTCTCGTTTGTATAGAGATTAATATACTTTCTTATATAGAGATGAATTTTATATATAATTAGTTAAAGATCAAGTAACCCAGTTTCAAATATATGAAAATAATTGTTCACTGTGCGTGTATAAGTTTCGTTGGGATTAAATAATCTTTTATAGTAGATAACTATATTGCTGCGGATCCTAAAATGATTTGTAGAAATATTCGAAGTATAAATTGCTTACTATATTCGTTTTACTATAAGTAGAATATGAAGAAGAAAAAGAAGAAGGAAACAAGTTTCGTCAAAATCAGGGGAAAGGCAGAAGCTTTAAACTTAATTTGGCGATTTCACAAGTGTTATCGTTAGAAGGTATTGTTTGTTCAGCAACATTATTTATTAAATAAATATTATCAATCGAAAGTAACAAATATCTTAAACTGATATGGCAACAAAAACAGATTCCAATTTCGTTTTAATTATCTCGACTTCTGTAGGGGTTAGATTAATGATCGGATGCCTAAAATGAAGGCAAAGACTGCCGTTACACAACCATAAAGGACAGACAAATGTTGCATACACTATCCTTTTTTTTTATAAACAGTAGAACAATTCGTTTGAGAATTGCACCAAAGCTACATACGAAGCCCTTTCCAAAAGTGAATCAGAGTGTTCCTTGAACCGAGAGCTCCAATTTGAGAGGTAGTTGATTAAAATCGGCGCAGCAAATGCTGAGATAATGGAATTCGTTTATAAAAATTATAAACAAATGTTATTACTGCCACTTCCTGGAGAGACACGGAAATAACCAAAGGAAATACATTAAAGCTAGAAGTATAAGCTAGCATCTCCAACAGGTGTGAACATTATTCCATGTAATGTTTATATGTTATAAACAATTAAACAATTAAAATTGTTATTACGGCTAACGCAATGAGGTTACAACAACGGGGTATTTTTCGTCCTGTAGCTTATTCGTTTCCCTTTCATTTCACACCTCATTTATTATAAAACAACCACCAGGAGCCGACTTAACAATTTTTTTACATTTTGTCGGTAATGCTATGTCAAAACGGTACATGTGGCGCCATCTCGCGATTGCGGCCTTTATCGCAGTTTCACGCACCGCTAAAACCGAATTCCTGGATTCGTTTCGCTTTCATCTGACACCCTATTTATTAAAAAAGAACCACCAAGAGCTACGATAATTGCAGTAACCCGGAGTTCATGATCGCCAATAATTCAATTGTTAAGAACTTTGATACCACCAATCTCCTACTGTTGCAACTCTTGTATCAGATAGCTGCGTTTCGGAGCTTTAGTTTAAAACAAGGCCGGTTAAGAAATAGGCAGTAGAAGCCGAGAAAAACGCAATTGTTTAAATTAACGATGTAATCCACGAATTCGATTTTGAAGCCGCGGCAAATTTCGAAAAAGACCGCACACGCGAGATGGCGCCACTTACACGTGGCATAATGTTGGCACCTGTTGGAGATGATAGCTGACGCTCGTAGCTTTAATTTGTGTCCACTCGCCAGGAAGTGGCAGTAATCGCATTTGTTTATAATTTCTTTAAACAAATTCAATTATCCCGGCTTCTACTGGGCCGCTTGTAATGAACGATGTCTCAAATTGAAGCTCTCGGTCCAAGGAACAATCTGATTTACTATTGAAAGAGGCTTCGCGTATAGTTTCGGTGCAATCCGGGAACGAATTGTTAAATTGTTTATAAAAACTAAACTCTGCATGTTGCATTTGTAAATCATTTATTGACGTATAGCAGCATCCTTTACCTTTATTTTAAGCACCCGATCATTACTCTAGCGCCTCCAGAAGCCGAGATAATTGCAGTGACCCGGAGTGCATTTTTCCGTTTCTTCAATTGTTAATAACTATCGAACCACAAATGCCATATTGTTCAAGCTGTTCGAGAAGATAGCTATGGTTCGCAGATTTAATTTAAGGCAAGTCCGGTTTAAAAAATACGTAGTAGAAGCCGAGGAAAACGCAATTGTTTAAATTAACGATGTAATCCAGGAATTCTGTTTTAACGAGACGTGAAACTGCGAAAAAGGCCGCACACGCGAGATGGCGCCACATGTGCCGTTTTGACATAGCATTACCGTAAAATGTAAAAAAATTGTTAAGTCGGCTCCTGGTGGTTGTTTTATAATAAATGAGGTGTAAAATGAAAGGGAAACGAATAAGGTACAGGACAAAAAATACCCCGTTGTTGTAACCTCATTGCGTTAGCCGTAATAACAATTTTATTTGTTTAATTGTTTATAACATATAAACGTCACATGGAATAATGTTCACGCTTTTTGTAGATGGTAGCTTATACCTCTGGCTTTAATTTATGTTCTCTGATCATTGGCGTATCTCACCGTCAAGTTCAAGTAATCACATTTGTTTCTAATTTCCTGAAACAAATTCAATTATCACGGCATCGGTTTTCCTGATTTTAATCAACGACAATTTCGATTTCATTCCAAATTGAAGCACAGTAATGTCATCACAGTTCTCTTTTAGTTCGTCGTTCATTTGTGAAGAACTTTTCTGATTTCGCGGTATCGATCGTAACAGAACAATGAATCAATCGTCTGTCAAGGAAGACAGGATTTATATTCCCGCTACGGGCATGTTTCTTTTCCTTTTTACTCTGCAGCTCGCACAATGCATTATCTGTTAATTAAAAACCAGAAAAATCTCCAGGCGCCTCCCATAAGGACGGAATGGTAATATTCATCCAATAGTTTCTGTTAGGCTCGTTCGCGCAGAAAACGGAGCTGTTCTATCAATAATTCGCTGCAGCGTTGAAACAATGATAAATCCACGCGAAATCGGTAGGGAACAGAGCGTAAAAAATTTAAGATAAAATTTGAGATACCTGTAGGTGCTTCAGAATTCTCGACTGAAATTATTTCATGTAACACTGATATAAATAGTACTGCAATGTTTAATATTCGAAGCTTTTATCAAAAAAAGGTCTAGTTCCCATTTACAATTAGCGACCTGTATAAATCTAATCCAATTGAAATTAATTTAATGTACTGTACCCCGTAGCAGAGAAAGTATTATAATATAATTACATTAATTGGGAAAATTAAATTATCCGATTTATCTCGATTATAATGATACAATCTATTGTATCGCTGCATTAATGCGATTTAGCTGTAATAATTTACAGTCTATATACGATTCATTTCAATTGCTAATAAACCAATCGTCAGTATTACTCGAGATACATCATCGTAATTGCATGAACGACAAAATTCGCCATATTCCCCATGTAAATTTAACGTCCAGGTGCAAATATCTCTGCCCTCGTCTACTAAGCCTATCCATCAAGACGATAATCGCTGGAACTTGCGACATCATCTGATTTGACGCGATTTAACAATCGATTAATGTCAGCTAATGTTGGAACGTGGACAGGCTTATAGACGGACAGATTTGCCGGACTTGCTTGTAGGAAATGCATGACACGAGGAAATGCCACTTTTCTGGCAACGTTCTCGTTCACCCGTCTGTCAACAAATTTCATTTATTCACTTCGATATTGCCTCTGACGAGAGAAATTCTTTCCAATTAACTATTACACGTAACACGCCTCGTATTTTTGGAAAGATAATCGAACACCACAGTACCACGTCCATTTTAATAATACAACAATCGTAAATAGTAATGATATTTGCGGTACCATACTATTTTATTATTGTTCTGATCTACTTGGAACAATTTTAGGCGAATTTCACGAAATTAATTCTGTTCAATTTTAATGGCAATTTCTGCTTTCAGAAAAATACTTAATTACGATACCAGTGATTTCAAATTTCTACTCTAATTTCTAATCGTTCAATTGCCGTTCGAACGAACGGCAGCCGAAGCACGGTGAATCAACGGCGATCAAAATTTTCCGGTTCAACGGCGGAGAGATTTTGGAATAATTGTTGACTTTTACGCGTCCGAATAAAATCGGCGACGACGGCGGAATTTTTGTCCGAACAAAAGGGGTGATTGAGACGTGAAAACGGCCATAACCGGGGAGCCAGGTCAGCCGGAATGAACGTTCAAGCGAACGCGAATTCATTTCCCTGGTTATGTCCGCGTTTTACGGCGCCACCCCGTACACAACGGAGAAGTTTTCAAGGAACGGTGCGTTTTATATTACGCGGTACTTTATGTTTAGCCGGCGAAAACGACGGGAATGAACTCTGAAGAGGCGCTGCTCAATTTGCATTTCAACGTTCCGGAAGAGGTTTCGCGCGACGGAACAACAGTTCGGCGTCGCTAATGCTTCTCGTCGATGGAACAGCGGGCAAAACTTTGAATTGAACCACGATTCTTGCAGACGAATTTATTTTCACGCGAATCCCGAACACGCGGCACAGCGTTATCAAACAGTTACAATTTGCAGCACGTTAATGTTGCATTCAAAGGATGGCTTCTCAATTTCAATTTATTCATTATCGTGACAAGACTTTTGTTCGTGTATGTTATGCATGTGCACGAGAAAACAAGTTTAAACGCAAACACAGGTAACCCTCTTATAATACGGCACATAGGTCCCTAGAAATTGTCGTGTTATGTGAAACCGGGTTATATGAGACCCAAAGCCAGTACAAAAAGGGGGTACAGTATTGTACGAGTGTTTTCGAAAATTTCTGATCGTGTTAGAGCGAAGCCGTGTTGCCGGATACCCTGTTATAGGGGGGGGGGGGGTTACCTGTAATTAAATACCGCGCACCTTGAACGGCAACAACTGAAACGAATACCGAGACGTAAAGCCGAACTGTCGTCGTTCGTGTTAAAGAAAATATTTCGAACGAAGCTCTCACGTTCGCAAAAATTCGCTTCTATTCCTTCCCTGTCTCTGGAAACGTTCGATCAGGTTCGATCAGGTTCGATCAACCTTTGAGGTGCTTGACGAACCAGCCGAACTAAAGTGAAAGAAAAGATCAATGGTGGCTCGGTTGCCAGCCTGTTCCTCGGTTCTACTTAGCATTCAATCGACAGATAAACTTCGCGGAAATTGGAGAGCACTTGAACTCGACGGCGGTCAATAGCAGCAGCTACCGAACTCGTAATTAGTTTCGCGTTATCAGGGAGAGAGAGAGAGAGAGAGGGAGAGAGAGAGTGAGTAAAAAAGAAAAAGGAGAAAGAAAAGAAGAACGAGCGACGTCGCGAGATTACAGACAAGTCTTGACCCGGTTCCGTCAATTAGTAACGGCAGGTAAAACCGAGGCTGCACGGTCGTTCCACTATCCTCCACTTTGTTCTGCGCAAATGTTTGGCGATACAGAGTGGTTGCTGCGAATTATTGTTTCGTTTTTAATCGTTTCTGGCTTCGTGCACAGGAGGGGTTCGCGATATCTATTTCTGTTTCAGTTCTTCATACTTTTGCTTCGGCGTGACAGAAAATTTGTTATTTGGAGATCGGGTGGGGTACATAAATTTCGTTTCGTAGATTGTGTTGACCGCCCCATAAATATTGATTACTAATTAAACGCTAATTCATTCAGATAATCGGAAATTAGTATGAAATATTAATAACTCTGTTAAATTTTTTAACAACAATAGCACACTTACGATTCGTCGCGCTCATTGTAACCAAGGTACTTGGCCAATGCACGTTCAAAAAAATAATTATCGACGTTACCTTTGAGAGTCGAATCAAATCATTCTTCAAAAAATGAAGAACAGCCATGCGCTGTACTTAATATATTTCTTTCTCTTCGATTGACCACGTTACATACCTTCGCGAGAATTTCGGTTTGGCCGATGAATCCAATTAACCGTCGGTCGATTGAAATCCACATTGTTCAATTACACGGAATCGATTTCACTGAAAACGCAGCGGGCACCATTACCGATAATAACTCCATCTTTAATTAAGACGAATACGTTCGCATTTTCCGAATCGGCCGAATTTTCGGCCGATTTCAACACGAACCAGGATATTTATCGACCGACGAATCGCCACTATCGGCACACAATTTATCCTTCGAATAACATACACGTCGTTCGTTTCCAATCAATTGCAAATCATCGCGGGACCTCTCCTTTTGTTTCGTTTATTCAATCAATCGGCAACATTGAATTGTACGTTACTATTAATACTTCGCGATTTCGTGTTACACATTTCTATCTCGATGTTCCATTTCACATTCCCCCCCTTTCCCAGTCTCCAATTCGTTTACGCTATTCGCGAGATTTTTCCGAAATTTACGACGCCCCGGGAGTCGTGACAATGTTCAAGCGTCCTCGTTCGCAGACGGAAGTGCTGCGCGTCTTCGAGATTTCAAAGCCGCCGCCGGAAGCGTCGCGGCGGCCATAAGGTCGGCCGAGTGGCGCACAGTCGATTGTCCCAATTCCAGCTGGGAATCGATACCGACGCCGGGAAGTTCGTTCGCGAAACGCGGTCGAAGGTGCGACGATCGGCTCGTTCGTCGTCGCCGGTGGCCGAAAATCTGGCCGCGATCTCCTCGATCGCGATTGATCGTCGGCTCGTCGAGGGAAGAAAACGAACGCGTTCCTGTGCTAATCGAATTCTCTACGATCAAGGGGAGGATGAACGAGCGTTGCGTGATTACAGAGTTTTTTTTCGCTCTGTATGCTTGTTGCGTCGGAGCAGAACGGCCAGGGAAGATCATGTTTCCGTGGGATTAACGTCGCACGGTTGATTAATGTGCAGCAGAAATCATGCCGAAGGGAATTCTTTGCGCAAGCTCGAAGACGATTCGGAACACGGGGTGCGCGAATCGTCTTTGCAACGTTTCAATTATTCGCGTGTTGCCAGGATTCGTTTATTCTATTCAACGCGTTTCGAGCGACGCTTTCCTTCGTCGATACGTCGAACAATAAAAGCGGCATGCTAAATGGTTCTCCTTTCGGTTCGAATTTCGATGGAGGCGCGGTCATTTGTGATTCGTCCCGTTTTACCTAATCGGTATCTAAATTATGAAAGCGATTAAGAGAGTGTCAAAGGTATATCGTTCGACGTAATTTGATTTGTTAGTAGATCGCTGGGCGATATTTCGTTTACGTGACACAGCGATTGGTGATTCTTTGAAAATCAAGGAGAATCTATCCGTAGCACCGCTGATGAAATGATCTTGTTGAAACGCGAGAACTGTAACGTAAGGGAAATGTGCGACGCGTGATTTCGAACGGATTGAAAAGAAGTTTTACGGGCGCGCGTTCAGAAAATTGAATACGTATTGTGCCTGAGAGGGATAGTTCGTTTCAGATGCGGCGAACGAGAAATTCAATTCAGATTTCCGAGTGTATCAGCGACATCGCTGATTGAGGGGACACGTGCGCGAACATATTCTATGGGAAATCGAATTTTGAGTAGTGATTTATTGGCGAATCATCGAGCAGACGCAAGAAATTTAGTTCGATTGAAACGAGATTCGTTATTAATGGTAACTATACCGAATCACATTTTTAAAGTACGAGAAATATTCGTTATAAAACGCGGACGACGTATTACGTGTAACTAAAAACAAATTAATAATAATTCCCATTCAATCCTGAATAATTCATTCCGATGAAACAATGAAACATTAATGAGCAGCGAAACATAATTAATAACATCGTGACGAAGAAATTAAATAAATAATCCAGATCAAGGAGAACACATATTTGCCTGCTATTCGAACGAAACAAAAGAAGGGAAATGAGGATGGAAACCACTGGACCGTGATAATAAAATCGACAACGGGAATGTCGATCGTCCGTGAGACAATTCGAGCTCAACCCTCTTCTGCGATTTTCCAGTGTCTGCTAACGGAAGTACGGCGAATTAAAATCGCCCAAAAATTCGTGTCCGCAATCACGATGCATAAATAGAAACCGGAGCGACGGAAATATCGCAGAGACAGTGATGCTATTTCACGTTGAAGCTCGAAGAATAGTTTCCAAGTGCACGCGACGACCTTTTCGTAGCCCAACGGGCACCATGCCAACTTGCGATCTATCTGGATCAGCGCCTCCTCATTCTCTTCTTTTCTGCAAGAGAAAAACCGATGGTAAAAGTTTTGTATCGTCGGTTCTCAGCTTCCAGATATTCACAAAAGGCGCGTATATACAGTGCGCGTATGGCGAGATGGATTTATGCTCGAATTGAATGCGGGAGGAAATCGAACGACGTGATTAAGTTATATATCGCAACGTCCTGCTGCATTTCAATCGACGCGGACAGTAGTTTGGCGGACAGAATTGTAACGCCAATGTCGTCTTTTACATTGCACTTCGTTGTAGCGCGACGGATTTCATGTAACTGGTGGACAACGAATAACTTTTTAGTAATTGAAAGAACTGTTACAATTCGTCGCACGTTCCGGTACAGTTTGAATAGGAAAAATAACATGACTTCGAACGTATCGGAATCAACAACGAGAATAACTCGATATCTCTCGCGTGCACCGCAATCCAATTTGTCAATACACCATGTACATCAACGGGAATAAATTGTAAACCGTTCCAACGGACGATAATGAAACGCCTGTCCAAGCAATTGATCCTATTCAGGGCGCAGAAACAATATCATCGAAACATTCAGACGCCGATTGCATTATCCGCACGAATTTTCTGTCGAGGTCGCTGCTAATCAAAAACGGCTACCAAAAAAGTACGCGATGTTCGAAAAAGATGCGTGCCACCTTTCGCCAAGTCACGAGGCCGTAATACGCGACACGCGAACCAAACCACCGATATTGAGATTCACGCCGCGAAGACGAAACGCGCCACCAGAAATTTCCGTTTCCCCGCGAGAAAAAGAAAACATATTCCCTGCGTCGAAATTTCCCTGGGGTCGCGAAAGACCTTGCTCCGCGAGTCGAGCCCCGCACGAACGGCCAAACGGATAACCCTTCGCGATTTATTAGAACGATCTCAGGCATCCCGTCATCCGTCGTCCTGTTCTCCGTCATCCACGAAGCGAGGGGCAACGCGCCGGGACAGATGTAAACGGGAGAAAGACGACGCGTCGTTTTCACGCGTTTTCGCTCGTTTTCACGCGTTTTCCTGCGCGCTTTTCGCATATCGGGATACTGGACGAGTCATTCGGGCATGCTCACGAAAATTCGTGAGTCGGGGGGACCCCGCGTCGGTCGGCGTTTCCTACTCGTCCCCCCGTTTTTCTCCTTCCCGATCCCGTCCGACGTCGTTTCTCATCCACGAACTTTCGCTTCTCTTCCCCCGTGCCCGATAACGGACGTTCTTTCCTCGACAGCTACTATATATCGTTTCGCTGGCGGGCCGCGGTGTAAGGGCTGCGCTCGATATGAAACGGAACTTCTCCCCCCGTACGAAACGGACTGCCGTGCGTTTAACGGAAGGTGTCCATTAATAAAAAGAATGTCCGACACGGGGGTGGCACGAGTTAAGGGCGCGACGCGTTCGAGGCCGATCGGTTGCGATGAATTTAGTAGATAGCGTAACGAGATGACGGACGAACTGGTTTGTAATTGATGAGGGAGGGGGGTTGGGAGGTGGGAGAGATAGGTATTCTGCTTCTTCGTATTATTATAGTAATTATTCTAGTATCGATATTTTCGTTCGGTATCGACTGTTTCTTTACCTTCGGTGATTGATTCAATACAGTGCTTGACATCAACGTCGAGCGTTAATGCCGATCGGTTGAAGTACGTCGTTTTAATATCGATCGCGTACGCTCGAACCGCGTCGATCGTGGTTGTTAGCGCGGTTCAACTAAATTGCTCGAGCCCATTGTCATTTTTACCGCCCGTTCGCCCTTACCGCGTTTCATATGAACCGAGCTACGTACTTTTCCCCTCAATTTAACGGTTTCCGTTATCTTACCGATACAGCCGGGCTGCCTCCCTTCGAAGCGCATTCCTCGGCCACCCTCCTCTGGACATAAAACTTGTTCGATCTCGAAATTTCTATTTCGACGCCACGTCGGACAAGGTGGAGTAGAATCGCGTAACACTGCAGAGAGGGCGGAAACGTTTCCGTCCTTCCCGCAGGGATAAACGATACATAAACGAACGCCATAAATCGGCGTTTCTTGAAAGGATCGCCAAGTTCGCAGAACGAAGAATAATAAAATAGAGATAATAAAACGAACTCGACCTGTCGCGCGCGAAATCAATGAATCGAGTTCACTTGGACTCAAAAAGCGACGCACAGGTAGATCTTTCTGCGGCGAGGTAACAATTCGTTCGGCCATAAACATTCCTTCCCTGCCTTCAAACGTGAATAAGAAAGGACCGAAATTCGCCAGCTCGCGCATAAAGCGCGCAGCCACGAAGTATTTGCGACCAACGATTTCCGGCTAGTTTGAATTTTCATTCTTCGTTGCACCGTCCGCGTCGAGTAACTCCTGGGAAACCGTATCGCAACGGCGCAGCTTCCTCGCCCCTCGTGCTTCCACTTCGATTCGCCGGGTGCACGGGTCCGTTTCTGGAGGAAATCCATCCGGCCGTCTCAGCGCGCGGTAACACGAAAACGGCGAGGGAAATATCTTTCCGGAGTGCCTCGAATCATACGGGAATACGTTTCAGGAAGACGGTAGACAGGTGGGGACCGGAGTGAAAGAAATGGTTCGTCCGCCGAGGCGTGGGCATTTTATTGGTACCGTTGCTCGTTTCAGCAGCGCGCTGGAACTGCGTCGACGATTATACATTAATGTGTAAACGATATGAGTAAGAAGAACGCCGAACAATTTGGTGAACGAATAATTTCGTCGATTGGCTTTGAACCGTTCGCGTGCCATTAACGACACGCTTTGTCGGCCCGCTGCTCGAATCCGTAGACGCGAGACAGAAATTTCCGTGACACCTTTAATGCAACTGAATAGCGTGAATGTCGTAGCGCGATAAAAATGGAAGCGCGCGATAATCTTCGAGGTGCACAATTTACGCGAAGAATGTCCACTCGTGGATTCCTTTACTTCGATAGGATTTACAACTTTGTCCTCCGTATTTGCTTCAGGCCACGTACTGGAATAGCTGTGATAATATTTCAAGCTGAACGGAAATAGAGCTCTGATCCAACTTGCAGGAATTAGATTCGAAATTCGAACGAAAATAATCCTTGGGCCAAAAAAGATATCGCCGAGGTTGTTCCTGAAAACGGGGGACAGAATGATGGTCACGGTCAACGGACTGTCGATCAATCACCTTCTTTCCTCTCCGTCATGGCGAGAAAAAATAAACGGGCTATTACCTTGCCGTGTCATTCTGTCGCCTTGATATTAATTCATCGCATCAAGCTGTCGCGTCGGGAAGCTACGAATAAAGGTACTGATGCAAGGCTGAACGGGCGACAGCTTTTCCGACGCGACGCATCGTTGTTCCATTTGTTCATTGTCGTCACAACGATATGGAGGAGGATTGCACCTGAAATTTCACCAGGCATTCGTCACAGTAATCCTTAAAACAATGATACTTTGGTCTTACGTTCTTGTTCTTACGTTCATTGTTGTTTCCCTTTCCCTCTTGCTCGTGGCTCTGTGAAAACGAACAACGAATTGTTTCCATTATTTGCGTTGCGCGACAATGCTCTCATTTTTTTCTTTCCTTTCTTCGAGCAATAAAGTTCCACTGTTCGTTACCGATCGATCGACGTGGCGCGATTACGCCAGGCGAGATATTTGGTGCTCAGTTTTTCGGATGATATTTGTAAATGTAATTTTTAATTATTCGAACGAGAAGAATTGAATGCAACATATTGTTACAGGAATAAACCGATGCTTATTGTATCATATATCATAAATGTTTTTCAGAACGAAACTAATGCATTGAAATAATTCAACAATTTTTTAAATAAAATGTATAGAGAAATTGGTATTCATCGAGTGTATTACACGTACTTGCAAGTAACATCATTGAATGGTCTTGTCGCATCAAATATTATTTTCCACTGAAATCTATTCTATCTTTTCGTAACAATTTTTACTAGCCTTTCTGAAAAATTCCTCGGCTCGTTCCACAGTAAATATGTGATTTCAATTGAAACTTCGATCCTCTATTCCGCGTTGGATGCGAAGTAAATTCAACCTATATCTTGTCCCTTCGAAGATGTTGAATCCGTCGATGAATGCAGTAAATTCGTCGCCTCTACCTGCTTAGATCCTCGAACACTCTCGACAATGCCTCCGAACGTTCCATTGAGTGAGCAACCTGACAACTCGACGAAGAGAGCATCGAATTTCCATTATTGGTTGCCATTCTACCATTCACGTCAGTTGTACAGCGTGGCTTAATTAAAATCCCGGAATTGACGAGCAAATCGTGATTCTTCTCGATTGAAAGGAATCGCTGGAATTATCGGAGCAACACGCATCGTACGAGGGAAGGGGCACAATTTAGGAATTCCTTTCCCCGTTTAGTAATTAAGGTTGCAATGGAGAAGGATCTTACCGATCTACTTTTTTTCTACTAAGAAAGGAAAGGAAGAAAAATAATTGGATAGATCTGCACGTGTTTGATCAAAACCTATATTTTCTAGATAAATAATTTATAGTTCAATAAATGAATAGATCTACCTACACATATAAAACAATATATTATTATTCCCGGATAATGTAATTATCATTTGTCAGATAAATATGTTAACACAAAATTGAAATACATAATATATTAGGATAAAAATATATAATGCGGCGTATCTGTAAATAATGGGTTAGGTGTATTAAACAACGTCAATGTTGATTAATATAGTATACTTACGTGTGCCTGCCAAGATCACACGACACATTATGAAACCTTGATTCTCGTTTCTTATTTTCTTTTCATTCCATCACAGTTAATCGAGCAGATTCGTCGACGGTCACGAAAATTGATGAAAATCTCGAGGGCTTTTCATCAAGTTCGCATGGCGTTCAGCGGTGTCTCGTTGAACGGTGTCAGATGGCAAACTGTCTGAAAGGACGAGAATATAGGTCGTTGCCCACTTATCTTGCCAGGGTCACAGCTGTCACAGTTGGTAACACCGGGAGAATGTAAAAACGGAAACAGAGAAAGAAAGTTCGTTGATAAACTCGTGTGCCGCACATTAGCGCAAATTTCCTTTTATTTCACAGAATACTTTCGACGAATAATAGGTTCGCTCGCTATTCACGAAACGTCGAACTCCGTTCTCAACGAGGTTTCCATCCATCGTACGCGACAGTGGTACACCCATACGTAGTTCCCTTAACATTAATCATCCGACAGACACTAACAAACGAAACACGACTACTAACTCTGCAGTGCATGTTAAGACAAATTCGTCATTTCTTTTGGATGAATCGAAATGAGCATTTGCCAAAGAACGTAGAAGGGGTTGAAATGAACGTTGAGGATTTTGCAACAGAATTTTTCGGAATTCTGGTTGTGCGAGACCAGTCCAAGTAATGTATTGTTTTTCGTGTGCGCGATTCGAATCTTATTTGAAAACCGTTTTTCTCCACGATTCTTCGAGGTACAATTTTCTTTTTTTGTCTATTCTTCACTTATTTTATACACAGCGAAGTCTTGTTAATTGTACGTCGATTAAATTCTACAATACGGTACGCTGTAATATTTTTTTTCCAATGAACTCGGACGACGAATCAGAAAATTGAACAATAACAATGTTAACAATCCAAGCTTTTAACGAAGTAAATACTGTTCTTGCACTTATGTACACTGTACAGATAGTTTTTATGCAGTACCCATACCTTCTCGCCGATTCAATTAATTTATTGGCGCGAGGCAGATGAAGGACGGAAAAAATAGTTCGTTCGCTATCGATGTTTAATGCTAAAAATTCGTCGCTTTTAAACGATAAACAACGCGGCGCATTGAAATATCAAACCTTTTTTATTCCGAATTTCATCGTTACACGTTTAATTCCTTTAGGAAATTTTTATTCATACATATATTAACGAAAATATATTAAGCAGGACTCATCGAGGAGAAATGAAAAGGAACGATCATGCACTGCCGAGTTCGAGACGGATAAAGAGATCGGGGGCAATACAGATCGGGAACGATCCGAGTAGATCATCATTTTACTTCTCGTCGCATCTCGTCCCATGATAAAATCACACTCTCCTTCCATCGATTCGTTTCACATCGGGGCTAAAAATTTGCGACGTTAACACGTGCTCTTCGGTATGATTACACAGAGCCGGAGTTGTTCACTCTAATCAAGGAACGTCTCTCTAAAACCGTGACGCTACGAAACGGAAGCCCAATAGAATGTCTCTACGAACGGCGTCGATCGATGTAAAAATCCGTCCGTTCTGCGGATCGAAAAATAAACGTCGCGTCGACGCGTCGAAAGGAACGCCCGCAAGTTGAGAAGAATAGAAGCGTGTCGTTCAATTGGTGGCCGCCAGTGAACAGTATCCGCGGATCGCGTTCCTCGAATTCGCTGCAAAACAACCGATTCTTCATGCACACGTTACCCTTTCCGCCGCAGGAAAATTTAGCGCGAGGAAATTTCAATTTCCAGCTAATTAGCGGTGTCGGCGTGCGAAATTCTCGACGTACAATTTACGAACATTTTTGTGATCGAACAAAAGACGCGGAATTTCTGAACGCGTAAATCTATTGTCGCCGACGAACATCGTCGAGCTTTCGACGCGCGACGGAACTGCAATTATATATCGGGAAATTTTGTCGACGAGTCATTCGTCGTTAACGAATCAAGGAACGTTGCAAGATAATAGATTGTGGAAGCTAACGCGAGGGGCAATCACGGAATATTTTGACGTTAAAGCATCGTGAGAATTGTGCCCCGACCAATTTGGAAAGGATTCTTGTCACGAAGCTCGGAGCTCCCTCGAAATTCTTTTAACGCTTTGAAACTTTGATGCGCAACCACCTTCCTACGGAACTCGCATTTCGATTTGTTAATGAAATTCCTTTCCCGATAATCTGATGAAACTCGTAATGTCAATTATAAACAACTTTCTTTGCAATGCTATTAATTGGAATCTGTCTAAACAAAAATGTAATACAATTGAGTGCCAGAAAAATGATTCCTGTTTATAATGTGTTGCACAAAATTATACATTGAGAAAGGAATTACTTTCGAATAACATTGAATCATTATTTAAATCGATTGAGAGCTGTAACTAAGCAATTTCTGCAATTGATTGCGAATTTGTCGGGAAGAAAATTTGGTATTACTGTTTGTCACGTCAATTATACGTATATATGTATATACAGCAATTCCATTGACGCTGTCTAATTGCACCAAATATAATTCCCCTTTGAATATCATGGCAGTCTGTCAATATCGACGTTGAATCGACGCCGCGGCCAGGCCGATTGCTATTATCGTGGACAATTTGAATGTAACGGGTGGGATTAATCGGAATTTCAAGCGAATCGAGGGAACAGATCGCGTTTGGTTGGGGCGGCGACAGGGTCCAATTGCACGTAAGCCGGACAGTTTTTCCACGTCGGCGAATTTGTCGCGTGTTCGCGAAGGAAACGGGAACGAAAATGCACTTGCTCGGAAACGTTTGCTACTCTTCTCGATTCGACCAGCCATTCAATGATTGCTAAGTAAAAATCGTTCAATAGCGAAGTATCCGCGCGATTCGGAGCATCCAGTTCGTTGCTAAAGATTGTCAGGAAATCGTCTCCTCCGATTAAAAAAAAAGGTGAAAAATCTTCTCTCCCGCATACCGTAATGAAATTAAACCGAATCGACTAAAATTCCAACACTTCCAATTTCTCGCCCCAACGAAATATATTCTCCGTCGGCCGCCTTCCTCGTACGAACGGTTCGGTGGACGGAGTGGATTAAAAAAAAAATGGCTAGCATCAAACAGCTAATACCTACGTGTCGAACTACTTGACCTATAATTGGCAATAATAATAAATAAATAAAAAAATGTCGGTCGAACGACTTTAACGTTTCCATCGAACTGACCGTCACTGACGCCCAAAGAAAAAAAGGTTACACACGATCGTCCTTCCTCTCGACGGCGGCAACGGAAATCGCGACAATTACTTCCGCAAATTATTCCACCGTGCACCCGTTCGATCTTGCTTCTCCATTGTACAACGACAAATTACAATAATAATTAACGAGCCGCTTGTTTGGGGTGGGACGGGGGTTGGGAGGGTAAGGGGACGGGAGGAGGTAATGCGTTAAGGATCGGGGGTCGAATGGGGCGCGTACAGGTAAGCAACACGTAACCACACGTACACACACACGCGCGCGCGCGCACACACACACATATTCTACAAACGGGACGACACGCGACACGTGTCGTGGTCACTTACAAAAACGACGATCGCACGCCGGCACGCACGGCACAGCATTCTTGCACTCGCGAAAGAAAGAGAGAAAGAAAGGAATGGGGGAAACAAGAAATTGTTCGCCGTCAATGTATGTACAGTCCTCGATTAATTATTGCTATGGATACATTTATACAGTCTAAACGCGTCGAATAGGCCGTACGAATGAAATGTGAAGCGTTTCGCGACGTTTTTTTCATTTTTCTCGTTTTCCATTTTTTTTCCTTTTCGTTTTATATTTGTTGCGCCTCTTCTAGGGGCGAGGGAGGGGAAGAAACGGAATTTTCCGAAAACGGAAAGAAATATCGTCCGTCTGAACCGTGGGAGAAAATGGCGAGCGCGAAAGGCTGCTGGCAGATCCGATTCAGTTTGGTTTCGACCCTCCATTTGATTTTTTTTTTTTTCGTTTCACATCGTCGGTGGCGATGGAGCGTCCGATTTGTTCTGCGCGGACGTTTGTGCAGGATTCGCGTGGTTACTTGAGAGTGAAAACGTCTAAATAAATGGGAAATAGAAGAATTGTACACGTTCTGCGACTTACACGATTTCCGGTTAATGTTTGACGCAGTTCGAAGAATCTTTCGGTAGATTGCGCTTTTATTAATTAAGGGATTGCGCTGAATCGGGAAGCCAATTGTACCTGGAAATTATGAAACGATTGTGAGAGAGGGAAATATGTCAATTCTCCGGACTAATTATAGGGAAAAAGAAGGATACGGGCATAGGAGTAATTAATTAGTATGGATTTTGTACTATATAATCTTGACGGTTGTTTGAAATATTATTCATTGTATTGCTGATAAACAAATTGTCGGATGCGTTTACGCACAGATAATCTATTGCAACGTACTGCGGTACATCGGGTCTCACGTGTGAATTATTTGAATTTTCCTGTGTCATCGAATTGATCTAGTATTCGTTGAGAAATGGAGGGCGAAATATTGTTTCTATTGTTATTTTCTTGTTGCTCTAACGAAAGCAGCTTGGCACTCGTCTCTCGCAGGAATCACATTCGTAATAAGTATTGCGTTACAGATAATACAGCGTTTGTTCTTGTCTAATTACACCTAGATAGCACTGTTTGCCTGTAACCTAAGTTTACGGTTGACAACTTATTTACAAAGTAAACGCGTGTTGCGGAATCCCATGTGCTGAGTCGTTGCTTCACATACATTTATTCCTAATGATTATTAAACAATTTTTAATCTATCCGGAGAAAACGATTTGCCTCCCGACGGACCGTTTTTATTTAATTACAGAACTCCTATACAGATTCATAACAATAATTACTAGCTCTTCGGGGAATACTTCTGTCACTTTCACGAATAATATTCTGCAGCAACAAATTTCGAAATGGATGAGCATAATTGTTTAAAGGAATACATCGAAAGCATCGGAAAACTTTTTAACTCTGCGATATGAATAATAGAACGTTCCAAAGACAGATTCTATTTTACAGTTTATTTACATTATTGTCTAAAACATAAAATGTACGGAAAGTTATACCATTCAATAAATAAAGACGAAGAGAATATTGTTCAGTAATAAGTAATTTCCACAGAATAATACAAAATAATAATGAAAGAAGTAAATAATTAAAAATACCACCGATATTTACTCGGATAATGTATTAAATATATTCGATTAACGCAGCAAGATGTGACAAGTTTCCCGTCGTTACCCCTGTACAATGTAACCAGAACCCCGGATATTTACCATTTCAATAATACATAAACTATGATCGGTACACGACCAGCACAAAAGATCCCGTTTCACCTGCCCCACCTGTACGGTTTCAACGTTTACGGGGCGACGCATTTCCGGCACGTGATCATCGGTCGAAATTTACAATTTCGTTGCGTGCCGACGAAAGACACAGAATAATACTTGTCATTCTCCCCCCGTTTCCGGTTCACGACGACAATCACCGTTGTCAATGGCCACGACTACGCTCAATCGTTCACTCGCTTGACCAACGAATTCGTTTACGAGCATCCGGTCGCGCTCTTGTGCATCCTTCGAATGGTCGTTAATGCATGTCACCGAATTCGGAAGACGAAACCTGACTCGTGAAACTGATTGGTAACGAGCGTTTCGACAGGAAACTGAAGCGTAATTCGGGATATTGAGCTTTCCACTTTCAAATAGTACCCATAAGAAATTGCTGAGATGAAATGATTGTAGAGAATTCCACGTCAACACGTATTTTTGTTCCCTCTTTAACGTTTCACTTGGCGTCGGCGTGGGTTGAAATGTTGATAAAATAGACGGAACAAAGGCGAGAAAAGAAAACAGGAGTTAACCCGATTAATATGTTTCGTAAATATTGAATCATACAATAGTAAGTACAGCACTGTGCCGTTACAGTGTTCAACGAAATTATCGTACTGTAAATGTTGTCATAAGAAATATTGACAATCACAAATCCGTTGAATGATCGTCAAACAATAATTTGATTATCCCACAAAATTCTTCCCGAATAACAGCTTTTCCTGCTTTTCCCACGACAATCATTGAACGAGCACCGAATTCAAGCAAAAAACGAATGGCAGCACTTCGTCCGACCGAATCACGGTTTCGTCACCCCGGATCCGAATGATTCGACGTTCGCTCGCGAGTTTCGGACGGGCAGGGCCCGTGAATCGACAAAGATGACCGCAACGGGGGAGGATGACTGCGATCCACGGACAGGAAGTTCCCAGGGGGAGGATGAGGGCCTGATTCGAGTCCAGAAACGCGTGAAAATCAGTCTCAAATGCCGTTTCACTCGTTCGCCGCGTCGAACGCTTGGCAAAACTCGCGCGGCTCGGATTCGGCTTCGCGTCTGGATTAATTAACGCGCCCCTAATAAGTCTGCCCGACCGAGACGGCCGATCCGACGTGATCGATTTTATCGGGCAAAGGGCAACGATGGCCGCGAATATCGCTGAACCGGCGAACGGCGTGTCCGCGGGCGTGCACGTGTGCTTTGTACCAGCGACGGACGTTGACTTCTATCTTTTAAATGCAGATTTCCATGCGATTCGATCATTGTGACGTTCGTGCGACGTCGGCGATTAGTCGAGGATAGAAATGCCTGGAGATCTTGACAATTTCACGGGCGCTGTGTTGCATCGGGTTCGATAATGTTTGCGAGTTCTTTGCTTTTTTTTTCAGGGGCAGTTTGAAGCTCTCTTTATTTGTTTCCCCTTGGCCGCGGGTGCGTTGGGTGAATACCTGACCTCGTTCGAACTTGATATAAAACCGAAGGGAATGGTACAATGATTTGTGCAAAGTGTAATTTTCATTAGTTCCAGTTTCCAGACTTTTTGCATTTTTATACGACTGAATTTTGCACCACTTTCGAGCCAATCGTGGCAACGCATTCGAGACTTCCAGGAATTTCAAATATTGAATGGAACCAATTTAGAGTTCGCCTAGGGACTAGATGAAATTTTCGCGAGAATCCTGAAGTGGTACGAAAAGCTAGTTTTTAGTCATTTTCGGAAAGTTAAACAAAATACGAAGTTATACGCAAGAAGGATTTTAGAAAACGGACTTTTCCCTTTCTAAGTTAACTTATTTGTCTAACTTATTGGAGAACAATTAGGCTGATGTACGTTCTAAGTTTGAAGCAATAACGAAATACCCTTAATAATACAATTGTCAAGTGTCGCCGGAAAAATTGAAAGGAGACCAATGAATAGATTTAGAATTATTTCCAATTCTTCGAACATGTACTGCTCTGAAATTGAAAACGCCGCAAATTAATTTCCAACGCGTATAATAAAAAAATTCGTCGATTGTCTATATTCTGCTGTTTAATAAATTCTCCAAAGAAACGCGCCTACTACGCACAACATTTCCGCGCGTCAGAATGATTACAAAATCTTTGGTCGAGACATTTTATTTTCCATCGTCATCCCCATTTCCAGCCACGCACAATAAACATAGACAATCATTATTCGAACGCAATTCACGTCGCTTCTCTCTGCGCTACATATTGGAACAGCCGATGGCCTCTGTTCACGAGTGAAATTCGCTTGAGGGGTGAAATGAACAATCGAAAAAAGGAAAAAGAAGATGCGATTTCAGGTCGAAACTCCCGTGTCTGCAGGCGATCGCTTAATTAACCTACGAATCAAGTTTCACCGGCCGCCAGGACCCAATTAAAGGAGTCAACCGGCCGATTATTAATTTCGTCGACGCGAGCTACCCCAGTTAACAGAACTTTCGCGGAAAGAATCCAATGTTTCTGTTGAATTTCTATCCCATCCTTCGCGCGATGGAAATCAGACGGGACCAGCAACCGTGTAATCGAAGGACCCCTTTGTCTCACCAATTGGTACACCTCGTTCGGGAATCTTAATCGGTCACGAGTTTATCAATGAATCGACGGCACACGTGCACGAATGTCCAGGTGAATGAAACGTCTATTCCAATTCCTCGCGATGCTCCGCAGACGACAGCTCCCATTATTCCTACCGTCGAAGTTGATTCTGGTGTAACAAATTTATTTACTGTGTTGTGCAAGCTATTGCTTCTTTGTTGATCATCCTCGGAGGGATGTCCCTCGTAATCGGTGTCTATATATATATATGTATATATATTTCTTGTTTTAACTACACCTCTTCGTTACGCCTCTTTTATTTTATTGTTTCGCCTCGTTCGATTTGCGTTGACGTACGCGGCGGACGATTCAACGGTGTGCAAAGTTCATCGTGAATTCACGATTCGTGCAACGTTTCGGTTTCGATCAACGATTCGGAAGGAAATTCATCTCGCCGGTTGTACCGTCCATTAACACGTTCGGTATTGCATCAAATTTCAAGCGTCCCGGTGAATCTTCGCCTTCATATCCCGCGACATTTAACTGGCCCGTCGTGGCACTGTTCAATTGAGTCTCGTTCGTCGCGGCCACGCACTTGAAATTCGTTCCGCGGCTCTCCGCCCATTCGGCAGGAGAAATTTGCGAACCCTTCCTGAACTCTCGCCAAATGACACCCATCGCGATACACTTTACGTTTCGACGGGAACCACGGGAACACCGTTGTAATGGAAAAATTCTGTTCGACCGATTTGTAGTTAACAATTGACAATATTTGAATTTATATTGAAATTATTTAATACGCCCTCGCATTGGATGGCTTGTTGTACTGATGCACAGAAAGGTCCGTTGAAAGATGAGATTAATATTAACTACAATAACGCTTTATGACCGCGACATAAATTCTACATGAAATCTGTATCCGATATCCGTGAAAACGAGAGAAACTCTTCGAATCTTTCCATTCAACATCAAACCAGCCGAATCAAAACCCGAAGATCCCCCCCGTTAACGTACGTACACAGATCCCCAATAACTTTCACGATTCACAACGCGTCAACAGCGATCTACACCTTTTTTTTTTTTTTTTTTGTTTCTACGTTATTCCGAATTCCCCCGAAGGATTTCCATTCTCTGTTCGTTCGTTCGTTACTATTCTTCCTCTTCTCAACATTATGATTACGACCAGTCTGGAAGGGTTCGGAAGACCCGTGTCCGTCAGACGACGCGGGCCATTTTCATGGCATTTTCCAGCCTGGCAAGTTGGACAATCGTTCGGCGAACGAGTCGTTACCAATATTTCCAGTGGATCGCAACAGACGTTGTGCCCGAAGCGATCGTTCACGGTGGCTTTGCCCGCTAGACGAACTGCGACGGCGTTTTCCAACAGCTGGAGCAACAGGGCAGGGCGCTCTTCAACGTGTCCTTGAAGGCCTCGCGGAAATCACGGTTGAAGTACGCGTAGATCAGAGGGTTCAGGGCGCTGTTGAAGTAACCTATCCAGAAGAGGACGGAGACCACTGTGTCTGGACAGTAGCACGCCTCGCCGCAGAGGGACGTCGTTAGGTACCTGGGGAGAGAAGAGAATATTTGTAATAAGAGTTGGGAATATATATTCAAACCGATCAATTGCGACGCGATTTTCTTAAATGCTTCTGCACGAATTCTGTACACAATCAATCTTTACGGTGATTTTCTTCTTTTGTTTTTTCACGAACTAAGAAAAAAGAAAGCTTTTGAATGATTCTTCCCGTAAATATATCGCGAGGCTCGTATCTCGCCACCGTTGCATTCAATATCGTTTATTCATTCGCGTTAAAGAACTCTGTCGACGATTCGACGGGGCCTACAATAAAACGCAGAGAAATTCGCTGCAGAGTATCGGGGACGTTATAGTTTTTGGAAAAGGGAATTTCGTACAGCACTCGAGAATCTGATCGAAAGTCCGTTGCGGCACTCTACGAAATCGATCATTTTAGAAGCGTAACGTTCCCGGTGCAACTACCTTTCGCTGCAAATCGCTCGCACGGAGGAAAACATTTTCCAATTTTCCATCGAACATCGCTTCCGGGAGACGAACGGCTCGGTCATTGCCCCGTTATTCCTTGCATCCTGTCGATTCGGGACTTCCGTCTCGCGTTTCGCACTGAGCTTTTCCACGCGACCCTTTAATTCATCTCGACGAGAGGTCAGCGGCCGCCAACGAAAGTCCCTTCACTGGAGCGCGGCGTTCGCGTGGTGGCATTTTAATTAAAAATTTGTACGCGCTCGCGACGTGTTTGAAACGCCGCTCTTGCCGGCCAAACGAGAACGCATCGGCGTCGCAAAGAGTCTTCCTTTTCTCCCTTTTTTCCTGGCGGACGTTAGGATTAAGAATGATTCCCATCGTTCCGCGCAAGCATGCAAAGTGGACGGGGAAGAATCGCTGCGAATTTTTGCAGCAGATTCTCCCGAGCTCATTGAAATCGAAATACTGCGACCGGATTGTGCGCTACAATAGTTTTAATAATATACCTACATGTAACTACGCAAATCGGTATACCGGGCGGGGATTAGTACGATTCGTCGATGACGACAAAAATAACAGGGGAGAGATTTGAATAATAATTGGTAGACTAAACTCATTCCTTATTAAAATCAACCTTTTTGCGTTAGACCGACGAAATCGCTCAAAAAGAAAAACAGGAAATATTATTTCTACTTTCTTCTATCTAAAATGAATTTGTTCCGCCCGGTGCAACAATATTATTTTCCGTCAAAGAATTCTGTCTGTTTTGAGGGAAGAATTTTTTAAATAGCTGTCCTGGCGACGATTTTGTACAAGCCTGGAGTTAAACGCAGAGAAAACAGTAACTGACGCTTCGCCGAGAATATTATGGGACTAAATGAGAACTAGTTATTGAATCCGCATCAGCTCAGACCGCAGCGGAAATAAATGCTCGGATACGCGTTCCCTCGAAACTTGGAACAAGTTTGTGGAACATCTTCAACCGCGAGCGGTAGGTAAGTTATTACCGGGTTACATTGCTCGGCTTCTTGCTCACTCGAGAATCGATTATACATTCGACGGTGGCTACGTTAATCTTCAGAATAAATCGACCAAGCTTCCCAAATGACCCGCAGAGTGTAATGGATTTCTTTTGCCGTCCGTCCACGGCCACGGCAATTGGCCGGCCATGTTGGGTGAAAAGTTTCGTACCTGACGATAATGTGCCCAAACTTTGTTTTCCTTATCTTCACGTTGTTAATCATTCTTTCGCTTCGATGATTGATCACGATTCCTGTCTCTCCGTCCTTCGAAGGAAAACGAAAACTGTGCGTCGAATTCAGATTCTCGTTTTAAATAATATGACGAGCGTTCGGGTCAGATGTTAATTAATTTCATCTGGATATAGGAAATTCGGAAGATTCTTCGATGTCATCGTCAACTGTAAACGTTCCGCATGTTATTTCTGCCCAAATGTATATCCGAGCACTCTTTCGTTTTATTTCTTCACTTCTTTGCACGCGATGCGGCGAAACATTAAATTCAACTTAATTGCCGCGATCCAAGATAGCAAGAGCATGACGATACGCGACGCGTGCGGAGGTTTCCTCGAAATTTCGTTTCGCAGACATTTCCACGCCCTGTCGTATTCACTTCTGCGAACTGCGATAAAAGATACAACTATTCGAGAACCCGTAAGAACATTTCCGCTGTGGCATGGATAATATTGAAACGTATGCGCCCGAAGACTGATGCTTACCACTACCTTCTCGCGTTTAGCTCGTTCCGCACGGCGCAATGATGTTTTCTCGCGCCGCCTATAAATCACCAACGAAAAGGGAAACGGCTCAATCCAGTATCGCGCGGCCCCGCGAATTTTCAACTGGCGCGCCGTCGAATTTTCGCGAACGGACGAACAATGCGCAGAATCGAGGCATTGAGCGATTTGCGAGCGCATGGTCGACGCATGACGAGCGTCATTGCGGATCCGCGACATATTCGAACCCGTTCGAAGGCCGCGACAAATCATCGTCTCGCACAAATCGATCAGCTTCGCGGCCCGTGGACAGAGATCTCTGGTCCGCGAGACGCTTCGAAACGCGCCGCCTCCAAAATGAACAACGTCTGCGCAGCGGCTGAAAATACGAACATCGGTCGGCGGGAATACTCGCGAACGACGCCGGCCGAGAGTCGATATCTGCGGACTATCGAAACGCGCTCGAACGATTCTGTTCCGCCAGGCGTTCAAAGGGAGGCGATCGCAACATTGAATATTTATCCCTTTTGTGAACCTGCGCGCACCTGCGGGCGCGGCGCGTTTGGTGCATCAGTGTGTCGGTGCGTGACGGTTCCCGGTGAACATTTTAATAAACTGTTCTGTCGGCATTTACGCGTGTTTCGAGATGCATCGCAGTTTCGCCGAGACGAATGGCGAGGATCAGTTTGAAGATTTTGTTAATTTTTTGGGCGGTTTCTTGAAATTTACCGTTTTGCGAACGACATCGTATTGTTTGCTTGCAGCGTTTAACGCGGTGCTTCGGGTATATTATTGCGAGGGTATAATTGTAAGTTTTGCATGAATTCTGTTATTTATTTTTAGCGGAACTGGGGAATGATTCGCTGTAGGTATTGATTTAAATTACGTTTTCGAAGGCTCCGTTTCTCTGTAATCTTACACGACGAGGTAAGGTAAGTTTAATTTAAAAGCGTTGATCGAAAACTGTTTTGTGCAAGACACGTTTATTTCTTTCTGTCATAATACCCTGCAAATATGAATATAAATGAGGGGCGAAATTTTGCGTCGCATTAATTATTGAACTGAATATAGTTGCCAAGTGTTAGGTTTGGCCAAAGACCAAAGCAAAGTGAACTGATTATTGTTGGGTAAATACGTTTTGGTATCCCGTTTAAGTAATCTGTCACGAATTTAATATTGCAACAAAGTAATATTGCTCGATATTAAAATAAAATACAACCGACATCAAATTATGTCTGCAACACGCCTAATCTATCGCAAGGACACCAGAGATATTCAAATGAGTAAATATGTAACAGCCTGTTCATGCGTAAGGCAGAATTTTCTCCAAAATATATTTACATTGTTAACACGACACGTGCGACGAAAATTATTCGACGCGGAAATTTTTCGTCAGCCAACCGAGGTGGAGATTTCCTTGAGGGAAAGAAAACTTGGTCCCCGCGATTCCGCGGTCCCCATTCGAAACTTTATTCTCAATAAACAAGCCAACCGACGCGTTGGCCGTCCCCTTTCGACACGTACCGGGTGATTCCGCGGAAAATTAAATAACGAAAACTTTATGAATGCAGAAAGACAGTGTAAAGCCTGTTCCGAGATACTTTCATGAATATATGTAAAATATCGACACGACCTCGCTTTACTTTTTACGTAATCTTGCGAAGAAAGTTGCACAGCGGCGTTCTGTGCGAAAATATTTGCAATCCCCTTCAAGAACAGCAGAGACCGCTGGAACGCGGAATTTACAGCCGAAAGGGAGTAAACCAAGTCCTAGCAATCGTCGCGAATCCGTGCATGATGAAAGCTTTTAAAACTTTCTAGCGGATACACCGCTGTAATCTTGGAATAATAAAAACCGCAATAATCTAAAAAGTGCTGACGATGTTAAAAGTATATCCCGCGAACTTCTTGCCCCGTTAAGAAAATTATTCCACGGTAAAGTCAGGCAAAACCGAGCTCCTTTTCCCCGCGTATTGACGATTTAACTCTTTGCGAGCGGGATATTTCGCTTCTGGGAGTACCGGCAGGGCGGAGCAAATCTATCGTTTCGCAATTACTTTTCCGTACAGGATTTAAAGTCAATATATGAATATTAAAGCACAGAGAATTTGTTGATACAGATTTGTTGTATTTAGCACTGCTTATAATACGTAAGAATATAAAATTTTTAATCTTTGTAATGTTCTAAAGAATGGTATTTCGCGAAACAATCACCGATATAAAGTCCTGGCTTTCGAGTACAAGGATCACAGTACGTGTGTGTTTGTCGTCTTTTTCCTGGAGTTTTCCTGTCAGAACATACTGCACAGTCTTAGTAACTGATTATTTAATCTATTCTCTACGAATGACGTTAAACGTTGGGGTGCAGACGGTGTTTGGTGCTGGAAATTTCCTACTAACAGATCAACGATTAAAAAATGTCCCCGCTACGGGGACACCGACCGCAAAGAGTTAAACGCAGATATCGCCCCGTTAATTGCCGTTAATTTCGCCAAATCAACCGAAACGAAGCAATGAGAGAAGCGCTGTAATTGATGCGCGCTACCTGCAATGCAAAGAACATAAATCCAAAAGCCTCCGGCGTCCTCTGCCGCAACCCCTATCCTTTTCCCAGTGAAAACAGAAGAAAATCATCCCCCTCCCCCCAATTTCTACTCGCCGCGGCCAAAACACCCCGGAATTTTCTCCGGCCCGATTTCACCGCCGATCGAGGACAATTAACACGGAATCCGCGTTTCGCAGAAGACGGCCGATCGTAATATCGTCGAACAATGGACCGCCCTTCGAAGGGCATTTCACGCTCGCGGCTCTCATTGAAGCCGAAAACCTGGCCGTTTTATTATTCCCGGCAGTAAGGAGGAAGCGCGACGCCGTTTCCTCGGAAACACGACCGCATCGCTTAGTCAAGCAAATAGTTGAAGTACGAAGAGGGGAAAACGCGGTGCAAACTCTCGGGTAGAGTCGACTCGCGATGCGCAGCTCGGCTTTGCATTAATAAAGCATGCAGCTGGCTCAGCTTTCGCGTGCGTTCGCCGGCTCTGGAAAGTTGGACGTCGCCCGGAACGAGAGCTTTTAGGAACAGCTCGAAGCCGGCTTCGTTCGTGCGCGTCGGATACGGCTGGCAGAGTGATCTTTTCGTTCGTTTCCGAGGTGGTGCGCGGCGTGGATCGTCTGATATCGCGATTATGGGACGGGGTTGTGTCAAGTGAAGCGGGACAAGAAAGTATCGAACAGTTCGAGGAGAAAGGGGTGACACGGTATGGCGAATTTTATCTCGACGGGATCATGTGGAATGTAGTATTGGACGATTTGAAATTTATTGGTAAGGCGATGTAATGTAGTGCGGCGATATTTGGCGGTGTATTATGATACATCGGTGCGAGAATGGTGCACGCGCGATTATACGACGGTATGATCTGGTGGCAAGAAATAGTTGATTATCTCTGTAACTTGTATCGCTAATTGAAGGCAAGATAGTTTCGAACGATTTATTCATTGCAGTAACCGCCGGTATTTCTTCAAATTTCTCTTGCTGCTTTGTTAAATGGAATGCGTGGAAAATATGATCGACCGGTGAAACGCAGATGAGGTGAAGAAATGAATGGAAATTTAATTTTCCGGTATCGGTGCAGAGTATGCAGTGTTTATTTACGAATACCGCATCGAAATGAAACAGCATATAAGGTTAAACCTTATAACTGTATCTGCCCCCATTTGTCGTGGTCGCTGACCAAGAAATTAAACGCAGTACCGACCAGTCGAGTCATATGTTCTATCGAATAGCAAATTAAAGTTATAAGGATTAAAGTGATGTAATGGTGTGTTAAGAATTGGAAATACGGGCGATCGGAGAGGGAGGGGAGTGGGGATCAAATTTCAACGATAATTTCTACTTACCAAAGGAAAAATGGCAGCCAACAAAGGAGGAACGCGCCCATTATTATTCCAAGCGTCCTAGCAGCTTTGTGCTCGGCCCTCCAACTCTTCGTTTGCTGTCGTATCGAAGTGCCTGAAACATCGGACGGTCACGTTACCCATTGCGTTTCGACGAAGGAACGATCGCCGTTGGAGTCGAAACTCGCCACGAAATATCAATAAACGTTCGAACGGACGAAGTTTCGGCTGGCCGTACGAGAAGACGCGAATTCGAAACAAGATTCGCAGCAAATTCTGACGAACTTTCGTTTACCGTCGATCTCGTTCTCAATTTCGTTCCGTTCACTGCGGAAATTTTCTGCAAAATATATTTACACTGTTAAATATATTTTTGAGAAATCATTGTTATATATATTCACCGCGGGAGAACATTTAACCGTTCTCCCATTTTCGGGCCCATTTTCGCGGACGTTTCATCTCGACGAACCGATGGTTAATTATGGCGAGAGAAGCGCGGTCCCATGGGGATTAATTTCGCCGCATTAATTTCACGGGCTTTTCCGTCGTCGATCCCGTTCCCGTTGATTCTTCCTCCCTTTTCTCTTCTCGTACCAAAGCCGAGCAACGATGTTGAGATATTGAAACGTCAGCGCAAGGGTAGTCTCGAATATTGCTCGCGCTGCAACCCCTATCGCGGCGGTCGAAGCTTTTGCAACACAGAGTTGGATCACTGATAGGGGTGTATCATTGGTAATTTGCGTAGTCGGTGTATTCATTATTTTGTTGCGATTTTTCTTCTTCGTCAAATGAATGTTCATCGTTCTCCGTGAATTAAGTTATCGCATTTCGTCGTCGAAACGGTATATTGTAAATACGTAATACAGCACCAACAGAATTAACAGAATGAATTGAAGAATGGGGATGGAAAATACTTTTGCGAGGTTTCTGCCGTACAATATTATATTGTTACTCGTAATCACGTTAGGTCGGCGATCGTCAATATCAAAGTCAATTCCGTCCTCTCGTGTAATACAAATTTGCAACAACCGTATCGCGATGAATCCGATACCACAATTTCCATCACTTTTATTATTATCGTAACACAGGTGCGGGACAATCGAAATTATCCGGACCCCATGGAAACTATGCAATACCTTTATACCCTGTACCAAAATTAATTCTCATTCGCCGTAACGGCCTCCAGCAATTTTCCACGCGCTCCTCTTCGAAACGATTTCTATAGAAACGAGAAGCGAATTAAATCCTCTTCTCCGCGTCCCCTTCTCCTAAGGTTTCCCTCGGAAGACATCGAATTCGTATCGACCGGATGACGTTCTAGCGTTATTTAGATAATGCACAGCCCCGGATCGAGAGAACGGTCCCGTTCGAGGCCGTGAGCCGAAGGTTTCGCGTGTTCGAGCGCAGTGAAACGGATTTAGGTTGGCTGGTCGATGCTCACCGGACTTTGCCGCTTTCGTGCCGTCGATCGATGAGCCCCCGTCTATCAAGATGCAAGAAGCTCCGAGCCGTGGGGCACGGCCGATTTAAGTGCGCCCACGCAATTACTTGTCGGGCTATCGAATACGCCGACAGAATTCACGGAGTTCGCGGAATATCGAATGCTCCAGGAACGGTGTTCCGATGTGGCAACCGGCTCGGTCACGGAGAGCCAAATTGTCTCGCAACAATCGGGCAGCATTACAAAATAGCCCCGATAATTCTCCGACGAGAATCTCCTTGAACATGCCCTTGCCCAACAATTTCCGTACAAGCTAAATCCTAAAAGTCCCATTGAAGGCGAAGTCTCGTCTCGCTCCTACTCTAAACAGTTCTTTCCTCCTCTTTAAGAAATCCAGGAAGGATGCGCCGTTGGACAATTCGAGTGTTTCCAAGAAACCCGAAACAGAAACGTGGAGAAACGAAAGCTCGTCCGCGCGCTTAAAAAGACCGAACAGGGAAACGTTGCAAGAATTCTGCCTACTCTTCTGACAACGAGTCTCGAAGTACTGACGAAGTACCACGAATCGTAAGAGCGCGAAACGCTTTTTTAGGGATAGGAGGCAGCTTTAATTTAGGTGATAAGAGGCAGCTGTAATTTAGGTGTTGGCAACGGCATGTCCATTAATCCGGGGCCCCGTTTCATTAAAACAATCGCGACCGAGCGCGGAGGAAAAGATTGTCCTGCAGATCGCGAACGTTCGCGATCGTTCTTGCGACGCGAATTTAAGTCTCCGAGCGAGGACAGCGGAGCAACGGAACGGTTCGAAGCATTTTCGTGGCCAATCGAAGAAACTTTTCGCGAGATCGCGCCGTGCTTGGGATCATCGCGATTTCTTGGCCGGGACGTTCGCGTTTCGTTGAATTGCGCGAGCTCGAGCGGCGAGAAATTTCGGGATGGCGTCTGTCCCGAGCGGCGGCATCACCGAACGGCTGGGAAATTTATTGCAGAACTTATGGATACGTTAAACGAATCGCAGAGAAGCGGGCGAAGAGTCGCGGGATCCCCGGTGAGAGCGGTTTCAAGCTTGCAACGCGCGTCGTTCTCGCCAGGGACCATGCCGAGGTGCGAAATGAAAATATGGTCGACCGTGTCGTTGATCTGTACCACTTAGAAATAATACGTACGCGAGTTTCGAGCGTTAACGTGTTACCTGTTCGTATCCAAACGAATTGCAACAATGCTTCGTCCGCATTTTTATGCTTCGCCTAACAGATCGACTCGACGAACATATCGCTGTGACTGATTCGTAAAAATGAAATTAATTAATGAATCGATCCACCGTTCTCAAATTCATGCGACCGCATGAATCAAGAAACGTCTATCTTTCTCTCGCAGTCTCGCCGACGCATGTCGTCCCCAAGGAGAAACAGATCATCGTCGAGAAGAAAAATGTATCGAATAATTTCTCTTCCCTGTAGTTTTTCGTCGAAGACGATATTCCGTCGCAAGGGAAACGACGTCCAGTATTTCTCTGTAACATCGAGGCACGCGCTCGAAGTCGGCAGCACGATTCCGCGCGATTCGTGCGCGAGGACCGAGAATGTAATCACTTTCGTCGGCGCAATTGCCGTTTCGACCTCGTTAAAAGACGCCGGGTGACCGGAACCTCGATGGGCCTTCGCAAGAATGGCGTGGTTCCGTCGCGCGCGCGTGTACGCGTCCTTGTAATCGCGTGGTAACGCCTCGTAATTGCGGGACGGCGATCGAGCGTGTTCCGCGGCGAAATACCGCGCGGAGACACGACGGATACACGGGCGTGACTTTAAGGAAACGTCGCGTCGGTGTCCCACTTTCGCGCGATATGCGCCTCTCATTGAACGAGGATTACACGCCACCTTTGCACACCTGCGCGCGAGTCGAGTGAATCGCGGGGGATCTCGTGGGATTATCTTTTCTTCTTCCGTTCGTTCAATTCGCATCTCGTTCAATTCGCGTCTCGTTCAGCCTCGCGGTGAAAATGTCGTCGGTCCGAATGTAAACCGAGAAAGCAAAGACGCAGATAAGTATGGTTTTCTTTTTTTACTAACGAGTGTACAATACGCGTCCTCGGTCACGGAGAGCCAAATTGTCTCGCAACAATACGCGTACAATACGTGTTATTAATTTGAAAGTTGCCGCGAGTCAAAAACGGCAAGGAAACGGAGGGACGCGAAAATGACACAGTTTTGAACGAACCATACTAACCATCTGATGCTCATTTGCCGAGAACAGGCGAGCGGGGGTCATTTCTGGCCCCGGGCCTCGGCTTCGTCGTACTCGAACGGAAGTTTTGTATCAATTTTTAAACACGCGTCGGTGGAACGACGCTTGCATTTATTCCGTGCGAAATAATTAACAATTTATTCATCCGACACCGTCGGTCGCCGTCGAATTCTCGAACAAAACTGTCCGCCCACGGCAGAGAAAATTCCATTATGCCCGTTCCAAAGGAGATATCGATGGAAAAATGTCAGTAACAAAAGGGCCCACCAACACTTCCTCCGACTCGTTCTACATTCCAGGCGTGCAGCTATTTGGTATTACTTCCAAGATTCACATTGTTCCACGGGTTATACGGTTCAAGGAGGACACAAACACGACGACGAGCGGAGAATTCGATGCACGCCGCCATTGTCGACTGTTATTCCACGAAGATCGAGTCGATCTCTCGGCCCCCCACCGCCCCACGAACGCCATTTCAGGTGATTCGTGTCCCCGAAAAATCGATTAAGCGAACAGAGACTTCCAGGTGGAACGTTTTGGGGCGACTTCTGTCGAACGCGACGTGTTTTACGAACCCCGGTGATTGGTTTCGGGCTGAGTGGCGACCCTTGATAGGATTTAGATTGCACTCAGGCACCTGTTAATTGCATTTAAGTATCGAGGTGGTATTACAGATAGCGAAGTGCTAATTACGCGAGGCTGAATATATGACTGATTTTCTATACGCGGATTCCAGTCAGTGGTGGGGCTTTTGTTTGTAAAGCCGTGGGTTATGTGGATACTTCGCATTTATTTTAATGTTTAAATTTAAATTTTTATTTCACGTTTATTTCGTAGTTCTATGTTTCAGGTACTTTGGAGATTCGAAGCATTTTGGAACATTAGTTATTGCTTCGCTGTGAACATGCAGTTTCGACAAGAGAAACAGAATAATCAATTTGGTAAACGGCCACTGTTTACCGATCGCTTTACTCCAATCGAACTTTGTGTAACTTCGTCTTTAGTCGCAACGAACATTTCCCTCGCTGCGCGGCTTATTGGAAAACTTAACAGCAGGACTATCTTCTTCTAATAATTATGAAGCTTCAAGCTGCCGGGATCGTTTGCACGTGTTAACCCCGATACAACCACATTTGCATAACAAACTCATTCCGGCTGGCCACGAGCTATTGCAAATGTTCGCCGCCGCAACTTCGTCTTCTCATTCATCAATACCCTTCCAGCGAAACTTCCAGCAACCGCTGCCCTCCTTGGGGGAGAGAAACGAAAAAAAGGGTCTTCCCGTCTTAACAAGAAAAGCGATATTCCCTTATCGTACACTGTGTTGCAATGATGGTTCATAAAAACCAGGCTAATAAAATCTCTGAAGGTTCTATTTCGAAGCCGCCAGTCCTACCCTTAATGAAATTCGTCTTCCTTTTTCCTCCTTCGTGCTTCCCTTGTACGTATATACCTCTGTTCCGTTCCTCTTCTCTTCTTTTTTTTTTCTCTCAAGAAAAGAGGGTGAAGTATCTTCAACGAGTCGGTGCAGTCCACTGAATCAATCTTCCCTAGCCGACGACGAAAGACTGAGGAAAGATTGGATGGCCACGAAGTGGAACACTTTGTAGTCCATCCTTTTTTCTCTCGGCGTCGTTTGTCGGCTAACAAATTGCATTAGGGGCTGGAAATTAATGCCGTCCTTCTTCGCCGCGTTTGTTATTAAAGACGCGACGGGAAGGGGGAATCGAGCGATCCGTTCCAGCGGTTCGCGTCGATCCTCTCGAAGGGAACTCGTTCCGCAGAAAAATCGGACGCCCCCTTGTCGTCGATTAGGGGTGCGAACGTAAAATCGCAGGTCAACGAAATCGATTGGCGCCGCGATCGATCGTCGTCGACGGGCAAATTAGACGAGCAATGTCTGACAACGATTCCGGCAAGTTCGACAAATTGTAATGCAACTGTTCCACTTGAGCTTTCATGCCGTTTCTAAGCATAATTCAATTACGTTGATCGCGAATTCGTGACTGCCTTACGGCCGGATTCCTCTTTATCACGAGATTCGGTTGCGATCTGAAATTTCAATTGATTTTTCTATTGAAAAGCTAAATATTTATAATAAATAGTTTACGGTGAAATTGATGAGCAATTAATGGCGAGTATTAAATAATTATCGGTAGATATATTTTTGTTTCCAAGTACAGGCTAACTTTAGTACGACTCTTTGCGAAAGGGTTAACGGATACGTCGCCTATAAATACTCGACAATCGTACAGGGGAGATGGAGCACAGCGTTTCGCGTTTTTATCGCGCGATATTTATGGCTTCATTGAAGCGACGCTGAATTTCCATTCCGTAGAGCCACCGATATAAATGGAAATCGGGTTCAGACACGACCGTTTTGTTTAAACATTTCCCGGCGTGCCATCTATCAAGCTATAGTTTGGAATTGAAGGCGGTTCCGACGATTAATTGCAGACGACTGGGCATGCCCCCTCTGAATTATCTATCCTTTTGTTTCACTACAAGAAGGGACAGCGAGCGTTTGCCCGCCTTAAATCATCCTGCGATTCGTCGCTGAAGAATTGAATTAATCGTGAAATTAAAGCTAAACGGAGCGGCGATATAAAAATGGAACAATATCTTTCTGCAATTGCACTGGGATTATGCAAGTATAATAAAATTCTGTTATCGACTGGAATTATTCATACCATTATTTTCATTCCCATTTCATCGATAATTATACGACAATTGCTGGAACAAAACAAAAATGCAGTGGAGATCTATCAATATTCGGACTGAAAATATTAACACCGAAAAATAATGTATTTTTATTCCGAAAATAATTCATTCCTCGCGCAAGGTAATTTTGTCGCCGGCAGTGATTCAAAAGTCTTCGCTCGCGTCTCCCCTGATATCGACCTAATTCAGAAAATTCATCCAAGCCTGCCTAACAGACTATTTAACTTCCAGCGTGAATCTTCGGAAAGGGATGGGGCTTCTTCCAACGACGCCTCATCATCCATGCAAATTCAATTTACCACCACAGACGGAGCGGATCCCTCTCGATTCACCGTTCTCACTTCATCCCCCTTGCGTTTCTTTAAAATTCCCTGTCACGAGCACACATTAAGCGCCGGCCTGATTTCTCCCAAACGTACCCCAGATCCATCCCCGTCCGTTTAAAAACCTTTCGTTCTGTACTTTTTTCCTCCCCCTGCGCATCGGTGAAATCACGTGGCCACGGTTCGTCGAAAAGAGGGAGAAAGAGTCTCGCCTCCTTACCTCGTACCATCTTGGACAAACGGAGTGGCTCGATTGCCTTTATGTATCCCCCTATTGTTGCCTTCCTTATCACGATGACCCTGCTAGTTTCGTTCGATTCGAACGGGGCGCAGAGAGATAGCGAGACTTTGTTATCCAGAGATTTATTCCGGGTGCCAGGAAGCGGCGGAGCTCTCGTTTACGCGAGACTAAAATTCGGCCACTTTATCGCCTTCGATATTTCTTCTGGCATCTCCTCTACTTCTCTTTTTCGTGCCGCGACCTTAATGTGGAGTACTTGGAAAGCTCTCCGGTGATTCTGGGGTCGTGGGTGTATTTTATACTCGGCCGATTATTTTAATTTACGGCAGTGCATGCGCATGGAGATCGGAGTGGTCGATTTTTTGGTCAGTGCTTAGGTGGATGCTTTTAAGGGTAGTTTTTCGTGAAATTGTTTGTAATAATGATGATCGTTGGCAATAACCAGCGGGGTATCCTTTGGACGATGTCAGCGGACGATAGTCGTGGAGTTTGTTTGAGTTGTTTAAATAAGGGCTGCGTTAGTGTTTAATTACAATAAGGCCTTTGTCCGGAGTTGAATTAAATTTGGTAAATTAATGTCCGCGGAGTTTTGAAGATTTACGAACACACCTCGATGGAATTGATAAGAAATAAAGGAATGTAACCGCGCCATTGGAAGTGTCATAAATCATGTCCAACTACAGACGGTTACAAATTGCCCAGACGTGACTACATTTCGTTCCATTTTCATTAAAATTCCACCGTGGTCGATAATGTCTTTATCACAAGATTAAGCGGTAACCCTCGTCGACCCTAAAGAATATAAATTTCACCGCCTACCGAATCTCCTTAAATCCCGTACCAATTTCAATAAAAAGAGAAACATCCCCCAGACATCCTTGATAGCGTTCAACAGATCCCCCCTTCGAACGTGTTTCGCCCCTCCCGCCCTTGGAAAACACGATCCCGAGAGTTGTCGAGATCACACGCGTATTCCTTTATCGTCTCGCGTGGTAAACAGGCTCAGATATCAAAGACTTCTCACCCCTTTCGTCCACGATAAGCGCGGCGAGTTTTCCTTTCGGCCGAGAGCCAACGGCAGTCGACTTAATTTAATTCAACCTCGCGAATTTTTCTCGCGAATCTCACGCTGCTCTAATTACGTTTCTACAAGAACACGCGACAACCCTCCGACCGTTCAAATGACCCCTCCATCCCTCGACCGAATCGCAAGCCGCAATTAATTTCTCCCCCGAGCGAGATCTCTCCCCAGCCCCAATCAAGGGACGAACCATCCCGAAAAACTGCCGACCCGTTATTACAAATTACCAAGCATCGCCCACCCGTTACCAGTCACGATCCGCCGACCCTTAACCCTCCGGAGCACAACCAGCCGTCTTACATCGGGAAGAACGAGCCAACCAACCCCCGTCAAGTCGCTTCCAACCGAGAACAACTAGAGAGCCACGAGAAAATAACCACCCCAACGGCCTTCACCCCTGAACGTCCGCCCTCTTCTAATTCCAAGCAACATCGCAGAAGCGATCGGAAGCTTTTCCAGCCCATCGACATTCGCAGAAGCACAACCGCCGCCGTCACCTCTCGCCGCCACCCCTTCGCCCCTATCGTTCCTCTTTCAGCCCGTCGAGGTTGCTGGCGTCGTTTCCAGATATCGAACGACGAGGGTGTCCCGGGGTTGTTCCCGTTGGAGCTGCCTGCTGGAGCCGCGTTCACTGACCTGCCCTACCGCAGCCTGCGAGAGATCAACCCCCCCTGGCACCGCCGCCCTCTCACCCCCTTCAACCTCTCCACCTCGTTCTTTCACGCATATCTCAACCGTCGCCGTTTCCCACCCCCGCCCCCTCTGCGTAAGCAAGCGGCACTTCAGGCTAGTCTTACGAATCGACCGGACGCCACCTTCTGCGACCAAGACACCGGGCATTTCTCCCTCTTTCGCTGTTCTTTCTTCGTCCGCGGTGTTCTGTCTTCAGCGGAACGTTCTCATTGTCCGAGCGGCCAATGGAGGAACGCGACCAAGTTTGTGCGGGATCGGGCGTCTACGTCGACGAGCTGAGAAGAACGAACGAACAACGAATAACGGTAACGGGCCGTGGCGTAGATGGACCGATCAGTCTTTCCGATCGAATTCCTGTTCATTCGGTTCCTACATTTACGTCGAGGAATTTTGGGAAAGAGCAGTTTGGACTGGAACGGTGGTCCGGGGCGGGAGGGTGGAGCGATTGTGTTGCCGCGGCGTTGTCGCGACGAGGAGGGTTGAAACGGAGTGGAACAGAGTTTCTTTTTTCTTTAGGGGGTGACACGTTTCGGACGGTTTGTGGGTCGTGTAGATTTGCTCGGCACGAGACGTTATCCGGACGGAGCACCGCTGCGGTTTACAGATTCGAGGGTGTTCGTCTAAGTATAGGGAGTTCCGCTGCGAGGGGTAGAAATGAAGGGGGTGTTTGATTTCTTTTGGTATATTTTTTCAGGGAACAGTATGAACGGAACGCGCGAGAAGTTTGTGAATGTCTTAATTATTAAGACGTTTAGCACTGCGACTGACAGTCTTGGTTAATAAACGAACACAGATAGGAAGAAAACTACGGTCGAAACTGTTACAATTTTTGTTAAATAAATATTAAATGTTGCAGTAATAAATTACGGTACAATATTTCCCTTGGAATCTTATATATTGAACAGAAAATGAAACGGAAGGGTACGAGCAATTTTTACCAGAAATTCTAAAACATCCCCAACTCAATCTCTAATCGAATCATTCAATTCGATCGGCAACTGATTCGTGTAGCTCCCGAAACGGCAAGAACTTTTCTTACGCCTGCAGTCTCAGTTTCAATGCCTCCGCGCGTTCTACCTGAAATCTCGGAAAATAACCGCAACGAGAAGGCCGAACGCAGTCAATGCGGAGGCTAGTGGAAAAACAATGGCGGACGGTAAGGGAAATATTTTTCCTGGCGCTGTTCGATCTCACTCGACGGCGGTGCGGTTGACTGAGGGTGGTGGTTAAAAAAAAAAAAAGAAAAGGGGTAGCGAAGTTCATCTTGGGAATAGGTCAGTCCACTCCGGTTGATATTGCTCTCCGTGAGAGAATCAGCAAATAGTTTCTCGGGCTCTGACCCGCTGTGGCACGTTAATCATTCACGCGGACGAATCAGGAAAGTTTCGTTGCGTTCGTTTTTCCCTTCATTTCCAACTCGCCTCTTTTACCATTCTGTTGCCTCCCCCGGAGTATATTGTTCCAGAAGTTTTTAGCGACAACGGTTCACCGCTACTGTGAATTTCTAATGCCGTTTGAAAAATTAATACGCCCGATGTGCACAAATGCGCAAGCCACGGAGCACAATTTCGTTCAGTTCTTGCATCTTCGACGGAGGACAGAGGCTTGATTAACTTCGTAGTTGTAATAATGCATTTGATTGGTGCGGTTAATATTGCCCGAGTTCTGTTCGCAATATTTAATCGACAGCGATTATCTCGCTCCTTTCCTAATTTGCGACAGAATCATGTTAATACGTTGAACTGTCGTTAACTTTATTGCCGCCAGTCTGTTTGTTCGTACCTAATTCGCCTTGCTAATTGCGCCATCGCGCAGCAGACTCTAATTGGTGTCGCCCCGGTCCGAACAGCCGAAAGGGGAAGCCTCGTTAAGGGACCGGCCGCGTTAAACGGCGTCCGCATAATTTCGCAGCGACGAAAACTTTACTCTCGCCACCGTTCTCAATTATTCAGCTTGCCGGTACTGTATCCGGGCGAGCGGTGAATCCGATATTATCAAGATTGCGCCCGAGAACTAAGGATGTTTCGTGAATTATCAATGCCTTGGTCAGTCGTTCCTGAAGTCTTGGAACAGAAGCACTGGGGACTCCCAGGGCACTCCCCACGAACGATAAAGTTTTGCAGGATAACGCGAACCGTCCCGCAGAAATGATCGCCGCGGACTTTGTACTCGGTAATTTTTAATTCACAAGAATTCCGCATTCGTCGATCACTTCCAGAAATCATTCAGCGAATTGGAAATAGTTTTGGAATAAATTCCCGCAAATTATCCAAAGTATTTCCAACTCGCTTTGAATGTCGCAAATAAAAGAACAACGCCGTTAGAAAATATTATTCAATCGTCTTTTACACAACCATATCGAATATGCGATAGTTCAAAAATAGGTCGTACGAGAATCGTATATTCCAAGAACCACATTTCCCACTGTCCTAGTAAATTCATCTGTCGATGAACACCGAATACTAAAGATCGCCAACATATCGGACCATCAAATCTTACGTACGAGCTTGCCGCGGCAATTATCCGAGGTGTCCTAACAAATGGCAATTTCGGTTTTGAAACGGGCAACGCTTATCGTCGTCCATAAACAAGCGGGGACGCGTGTGCATCGCATTGCCGGCTGCATACACCTGCAATTAAACGGCCAAGTAAACAGATACTCCGGTATCGTTAATGCCTAGAGTAACTTGCGGACCGACTGCGTGCAATTTACCGGCGTAAATTAGGGGCGGTCGTTGCGATAATTTCACGCCACCGTCGGCCAGTTGCTGTTTCTCTTCTCCGCGCGCCGCGTTACATAGTTAATAGTTGCCCTATGAAATATTTGCCCGCGACCAATTCGTGGACGACGCGGTGGAAAGTTAGTTCGCGTGTTCGTGGAACGATTTTGGGCAAGCCACATTCCGCCGGACGGAAGAATCGGTTTCACTTGTAGCACAGAAACTCTTGCTGCTATAATCTTCTATGGAAAATTGGAACTTTATAATTGTTCCTATTGTGATTCTACCAAGGTTGGAAAAATGGTAAATTGAGTTTGCTGGAAAGAATGAGTATTCTTATTTCTGTTGTGCTTAACTAAAAATATTTTATAACAATGCTTTCGAATCAAGCTTTAGTTGGAACAATTTTGTTCCAATATCGCAAATATTTATTTGCGCTGTTTGCTCGCGACAATATACGAGAGGATTATACTATAAGAGTACTAGCAGGGGAAACTAAAGTGCACGTGGTATATCTTTGGGAAGTAACGGCGGGAAGCTTGGCTCTGTAAAACTTCGGTGTCATAAAAAAAGCGCTAATGGTTAAGCGAAATAATTCCACGCGCCTCGATGATCGTAAAATGAATCTGAAAAGCGACAAGTATATATAACGCGCGACACTCGACCCACCCTGTTCCGGTGAATATAAATAGAAATATCAAATGCACCTTGCAAAATTATTTAAATACGATTCACCACATTTCTCCTTATTTGCTCCCGAAAGTCCTACACGTATAATAAAAATACTAAAACGTCTCGCTCATTCTGCCATAAAATAACTAACACTCGGGACCGTTCCCTCGTACGTATCTACGCACGAAAACGAATGGATATAACCATACAGTACGAGCAATCACAGCTTTCCAGTTTTATTTAAATCCTCGTCCCCCGAAGTATCCGGGTTTCGACTACGTCTGTCCGCGCGAAATCTCCTTTCCTCGAACCGTGCCAAAATAAACGCAAAACGACAAAGCAACGTTTACACAAACTCGCGAGAGAATGGAGCGACGGCGACGAGGGAACGTCCCGGGCCACGCGCGAATCTGCCTCGAAACGAAAACGCACCAACACGCGCGATTGAATGGAACGCATTCGCGCGCCGCTAAACAATCTCCCCTTTTCGGATCCGTTTTATCGATATCATTCGCGCATGAAAATCTGCGAACCTCGTCACAAATACATCTGCCCGACGCGTTCGCCGCAAACCATTTCGGTTCGCCGGCCCTTTCGACCCAAGCCAAATATTTCACGAAACGTTTCCGCCCCCGTCGTCGATCAATCCGCCGCCCCTTTACTCCGAAAAATTCAGGCCGGTATGAGACGCGATCCCCGTTCGCACGTGCGAGGAAAAGGCGACGGGTTCCGCCTACGCGCGTACAAATTTCGCCGAATCTGACGCCGAGCGGACAAAACCGAGCCGATCCCGCGCGCCCGCAAACGCACGCGAGCGTCGAGATTGCACGCGGCTGGAACGTCCGCGCGATCGCGGAATGCCAAGTTCGCGAGCTTTTTGGCAACGCATTCGTCTGGCCGCTTTCCACCACGATCGTCCGAACGGGGGACGAAACGCTTCGCTGACGCGCGACGATGGCGCATTTACGCACGTCGACGACGCATTCGGAAATTTGTCGCGTCGTCGTTTTAAATATTTGGACGCGCGTTTGGAGGGAACGGGGGCGCGGGATCACGGTCGAGGGGTGGGAAGAAAAGAGGAAAGGGGTGCGACGTTCGGCGGGTCGAAAGGGATGCGCGTGACGGTGGTAGTCGGGTGTTTGACGAATGGTCGCGTTTCGGGGATAACGGGGAAGATCAGTGCGGCTATTTTTCTTTTTAGGGCGAAATAATGGTGGAATGGATCCCTCTCTTGCGCCTGTTTGTGCAGGTTTCTTTTTTAGGGAGACGCGTCTTTGCGGGTCGTGTGGGAATTCTGTGATTTTTTGTTTGTTTAGGGTAGAGACGGTATTTCGTGTTCATCATGCGGCACGCGACGGAACGGGAACTAATGTCGAGGTAACGGAGGAATTTAATTGCTCCCGGGTATACCGCGACGCATTGATGTCAATCGTTGCAGTATTATGAAACGGGCCAGTGTGAAATTTACGAACAGCGTGACCGTTCTGACCAGCCCAGCGACGCGGTTCGCACGGAACAAAAAGAAACGAACAAATGAAATAGATTATTAGACGTACTCCGCGCGTTCGTTGGAAATCACGATACAAACAGAAAACAAAACACTCGACCTACCCACCTGTTCAGACGAACTTGCGCGTTGCCAAAAGCCTCTCGTCCAACCCTTGCGACATTAAGTCCAAAAATTGGTCCGCCCACGTCCGTTTCCGAAAATAGGATCCCGAGTACTCCGTCTAAATGTTGAACGAGCCCCGTTCCAATCGTTGCCGTCGCGAACGTAATAAATCAACCGGAATCTACGCTGCCAAACGGGACCGCGGCGTCTTCAATCATCGTTTGGACGGACGCTGAGACGAATTCGCGCGACGACCGTTCGAACGGTCCACCGCGATAATCGACGTTCATCATCGGCGACGGTGAACGACGTAGGGGGTTCGTTGCGCACCGAGCGCAGAGAATCTCTTCGGTTGCGTTATTTCAAGCGTAATCCGTTTAGACGCAAGTGCACCGACGGGGCGCGGCGTTCCAGACAAAATTCTCTCCTACGTTAACAATGGTGGTCGGGTTAAAAGCGACACTCAGGCTGACGAGACGACAGGCGAGTTAAATGCACGCCGCTGCGAAATTTCGTTCCCCGTTGCTCGTCGAGCGGATTCATTCGGGGTGCGCGGATGAAGGGAAGTACCGATAGATAGAGACATCCGCATAATGGACTTCGTTAAATTGATCGGGGTTGAAAAATAGGGGTCGGTTTGATAGGGATAATTAGAGAGGCCGAATTTAGTGAATGAGAAAGTTTAGCCTTTCTAAAGGAATCATTTTCAAAGAATCAGGAATCATTTTCTTTGGAACAAGGTTCCTTTTAGATTATTATAATTGTTGCGCTCAACCGAACCGTCGAATTATTCTCGCGTTTAGAAACTATCGGGCACAGTTTGAGAACGGTAACCCGAAGAATTTAGAAATCTGGAGAATTTTAGGAATTCTTTCGATCGCCTGTCCTTCGTTTGCAATAATTGATTCTCGACACGCAATAGAACAACTTGTAACTATGGGGATATTGTAATAATTAATCAGTCGAAGAATCGCCTGCTGATACGCGTGCAAATAAAATTGTAAGCCACATTTTGTATATTTGCGCAAAGTGTATATAGAGAGGAGGCTTCTGAACAGGAAACTGTTCTGCTTCCGGCAGTCAACTCGCGCCGATCATTCTCATAAACAACTCACGGTTTACGGGAGCCAAATGGTGCAACATTTCAGTTTCGGGAAACGTCATTTGCCGAGAATATTAAGCATCTTCGCATGAATTGGCTGGAAAATTGACACGATGAATTTATATACTCAAATGTGTAACATCGACGCTTCTCATCTCTCCAAAAAAGAAAATAATAAATGGCAAAAATAAATTGAATTATTGCAGTTTCACGAAACTGACCCCGTAAAGGTTTGAACTTTAAACAATTGCGAATCATCGCCATTCCATTTTCCCAGATAATGCCGTCCACCTGGTGGCGCAATATATTCATTCGCTTTTTAATAATGATATTTAATTAATTGATGACGAAATGAATGTAATGTTAACTAACACAAGCAATATTTCCAATGCAATTTGAAACTACAGAAAAATTGACCGCGTTCGCAAATTTGAATCTCGCTCCAATTTATAATATCACGTTCTTCAACATTTCCCGACGAACGAAACACGAATTTTCGACAATTACACCGTTGTTAACATAGTGTTTGCATACGGAACACATTGTACCGATCTTAAGCATCAGTCAGCGGCATTACTGATATTTACGAACCAGAAACAAATGTTCTCTGTACTCCAAGTGAAACGTTCGAGCTGTAGCGGCTGACCAAAAAACAATCCGACCGTTGGCAAATACTTGGCCGAGGGAATCATTTATTTCCATTATAATGACTGGCGTCTTGCGAGTCCAGTCCGTTCCCATCGGACCCGAAGTTTCTCCTCGAGTACCGCCTCTACCGAGAAAACGTTTTTACGTGTCGGCCGGTCGAATTATCTTGAAATGCCAGCGCGCGTTACACGCAAGCCGGCAACGAATCTTCGCAAATAAACTTGAAACCGTAATGGAGTCGTGAGTTCGCCAAATGTCGACGATACGTCGGCTGATAATATCGCGAGGAATTTCTGTTTCACAGAATTCTCGAATGGAACTTAACACATTGATGTTTAAACTTGTGAAATACTTACAAATGATAACGAACGTGGGCGTGGATGTAGAAACAACGATGTTCGCTAATTTCGAATATTTGCAGATTAATATAAAAACTGGATCACGTGTGATTAAATTATGCGCTGGCAAACTTCGTGCCAAAATTATGCAAGAATTCAGCTTACGCTGCAGAATTGTAATTTTAATATTTCGACACGACAGCCGAAGTGTAACAGGAATTACTCGAAGTGGCAATGTGACAATTGGGAACGTCAAGTGTCCATTCTAGAATCTTCTTTCCAATTTTTGTAATCAGAGCAATGAATTCTCTTTTATTATATAAACGATGGGTACGTCATTAGAATATCTATTACCTAAAATCACTACCTACATTATCCCACAAAATATTCACCGAATCATGTCCTGCCAATTAAATTGAACTTTCTTAATCTGCTTCGACAGATTTGCACAATTGTCCAACAATTTGGATACCCAAACAATTGAGTGTAATCCAATATGAACTTGACTTAATACCGTGAAACCGCTTCGATTGCACCTGGAAGCGGAAGACGAATCGAAATCATCGAAATCGAGAAAGAAATGATACGTGGCATCGCCGACGAGTAGCTTCGACGCGAATCCCGCATTATTTTTGCTCCGGCAATAATTGGCCACTTTGGAACTCGTTGTTACGATACGAATATCGAATCCCAGCGAAAGTTGAGGTCCAAGTTTTTTACCCCGTGATTATCCCCGTTCTTGTTCGCTTTTGCTTCGATTTCGATGCGACATCCAATTGCGTTTTATCGCCGAGTGAAATATCTTCCCGCACAAAACTCTGACTTCCGATAAAACCCCGACGCCACTGCTGCAACAGCGCTAAATAAAACTATTTGTCATCCCGAAGAAGATGCGAATCACGCGAACGAAATTTCACCAGACCGACGTTAATACCGGCGTTAATATAATTGCAATAGAAAACACCGTTAAACCGAAACGAAGTCACGGCGAACCGAGAAGGCAACGTTAATTTGAAAAAAATCGTCGATGGGACGATTCAATGGCGACCGCGAAACCTTGACCAATATTCCCAAACAATTACACAGAGCAGTGCCATTAATAAAGTTTGTCGAAATACGTTCGATAACGCCACGATTACACGACACCGCGGCGACAGCTGGCAGAAATGTGCCTCAGATATGATGCAAACGGTCGGGCGACTCTCGGGCGTTGAAGGATTGTTTGTTTTTTGCTTCTTCGTCGCCGAGCGTCCGCTTAATAAATGCTCCGCAGGGGGAAACCGGCGTGTCACCGGGTCTAAAAATACGAGGATGCTCCAAAATACGTGTGCGACGGCTGCTCGAACGGTTGCAACAATGCAACGGTCGGCGTTACGTCGACGGCTTTTCGGAAAATGTGGAAACGTTCGCCGCCTACGATCGCGCGGACGAACGCGAGGCCGAGGCGCACAACTGGACCGTTGTTCGTGATTCTCGATAAATAACGCGGACCCGCTTTGTGCCCGGTCGAGTCGACACGAAAATATCGTGTTCCGAGGGAAGCGAAGAAAAGTGGACTCGCCGTAAACAGGGAAACCGAGGGTAAAAATAAGCCAGCGAATGTCGTTCCTCTGGACAGCTTCGTGGTTTCAATATTCGAGCCAAGCGGCGCGATTAACGTACCATTTAGCGTCGCGATAAATTTGCGGAAAAATCCCGTTCGCGTTCAGATTTATTTACTTCGTTCTTGCAGAGTCGGACCTCGACAACTCGAATCTCGAGGGAAGGGAAAACAACTTCGAGTTACAGAGGTTACGTGTCATCGAGTGTTCGAGTATTCGACTCGCGGAGGCTTTGCACGACGGTCGACTTTGCGACTTGCGAGGACGGAGAGGAGGGCGAATGAAATTTCTTCGCGCAAATTATATTTTTATTGCACATAGGTATAAATGTAATCGGAAGATGAAAGTTAGGTCACTGTACATACATATTCGTAAGGACGTCTTATTATTCAAAATGTTAGTAGTTTTGCTATGAGTTAATGTGTCAACGCATTGTTTATCTATGAAAATTGATTAAAAACGATTAGCTTCCATGGATATGCACGTTGTCGTTCTATGTCTTCCGCTTTACGTTTCGAGACAATCCTAACGGTTGAAGGGAAGGAAACAATTGAATGATTTCTGACACAAAATTATAAACTTCGTGCTGCAGAGGCAGCAGGGATAGAAGTTCGACTGATAGAGGTAAACTTCGAGTAGTAGAGGCTCGACTATTCTAAATTCGAGTTCCAGAGGTAAAATGATGCGTCTGCACGCGTGGCAGATAATTCGAGTGAAAATAAGTTTTATTTGGACATATACAGGTTCTTTGCAGCAAATCGGAAGGGAATCAAGAAAATTTTCGTCTTATAGAGATTTTCGAGTTATCGAGGTTCTACTGTATAACAGTTCGATGACAACGAAAATATTAAACGTTTCATTACATCGTTTCCACCTCCGATTTATTAATTACATCGACCTAAGCGGCGTTCGACTGGTTCAAATATTTCTCCCGAATACGGTACAATTATTTTGTTCTTCTGCCCTTTATCCAGAATAATCGAAACGTTGCATTGAGAAACATTGAATTCGATTGTACATCTAATGTTGACTTTCATTTCTCGAGGGCGGGGGATAATTAAAATGTACTACTGCGAATCATAGCACGAGTCCTCCAGCCAAGGGTTATTATAATTAAAGTATAGCCCTCACGATATCATCACTCACCGTTCTCCACGTTCAGTTCCGCGGCAGTTCTATAGGAAACGGGTCTCCCAAAATCGCTGGCGTCACTTGGGTGCAGCAACAGCTGATGAGACGCCCTGGAATGATGCCTCGAGGTAGACGCACGATGCAAGTGAACACTATTTAGGACGGTATTGCTCGAGGCACGACTAAGTGCCTCCCTTTGACGCACAGCCTCCTTGTAGATCTTGCAGTACATCACGATCATCACGAAACCGGGGATCCAGAAGGAGACCGAGGAACTTATCACGGCGTACGCTCGGTTCACCACGAATTTGCACACCTGATTCAACGACACACACACACCACCGTGATTTTTTTTTTTCTTTTGCTACATCTCGAGAGACACCCCCATATACACCCCAGAGGATTCTTACGATGTTTGTGGGTGTTGTACAAATTGTACGATACCTCGTTTTACATTTATTACAAAATTTGTACGGTGAATAATTTATATTCATTGCAAAATTTGTACGGTGCATAATTTATATTCGTTGCAAAATTTGTACGACATTTAATTTATATTTTTTGCACATTTTTGACGATATTTAGTTCAACGAAATACGATTGAAGTGTCGTAGTGTAATAAAGGGAATTAAGTTTGGCTGTTACTGGGAGAAGTGCGATGGATTTTCTTGAAAAATAGAGTCCGTTTCTGGGATAGTTTTTATTTTGGATAGTTATTTCGTAGTTTTACTACACTTTTTTCTTGCTTTGCGAGTGGTATTTTCTTGGGTAAGTGGGGTGGCTTTCTGCTTCTTTTTTCTTGGGTGAGATTTTTTGCGGTAATTAGTTTGGTCGGTATTTAGTTGGTCTGGTGTTAAATGAATTTTACAGAAATATAACAAGCAATTTATGCAGCGGATTTATTAAGAGAAATTTGTTAATTTCGGGTAGCGGAAAATTTGACGTTAATTCCTTGCAATGCTTGGTTTTCTCCTGATTTTCTTACCTTTCTTCGTGTTTGGAATTTCTTAATTTTATATTGCATTGTGCGTTCCGTTCGCACTGCTCCAATTTGCCATATTTTTTCTAAATTTTCGAGTGCGCGTATTGAAAATAATACTTCCTTTATTCGATAGAAAATTGCTATTGATCGAATTAATCAGCTACAATGAAGCAATCGAGTTTCCTTCCTTCGACTGAACGTTTGCCGTTTATTTTCACCATAATTTAACCTGCTAGTCGTCCCTTTTCAATATTTCGTCCCTTGAAAACTGTAGTCGAAGTAACTCGGAGCTCGTTAAAAGCTCGCCATTCTTTGACCTCGTTAATTCTTCCCTTATAATATTCCCCTCTCGACTTTTACTACTTTCAAACTACCTAATTCCACAAGTAGAGAAGTTCCTTCGCTTTGTTCCCCGTCTCAAATCATTCCGATGTTACGATAATTCACGGAAAAGGACGAGCAGGAGGTATTCTTTCCTCGAAAGGTAGATTAATTCCTTCGCCCTCGAACAATTGCCGTTTTTCCTTCGTAGCGAGCGAAGTATAATTTTCACAATTCTCGATTAAAAAATTGGCGATAGCGAGAGGGAAAGACGAACGAGCGGCAACATCATTTTAATCGTCGAAATCGAATAGCAAATAACCGCGGTTATGTAAATTAGGAAGAAGACAGCGGACATATTGCCCGGCGGTCAGAGAAATATGAAAGTCGTGGCCAGCGCAGAATTTCGATTAACAGAACGTCCATTGTGGGAACGGTTCATTGTGCCTGCTGTAGTATTATCGGAACAATGTATTTCGTCGCGCCATTTCGCCCCCTTTTCTCGACGGCATTTCGCAGCGGAGCGGGCGATTAATCAAGATGTTGTTAACCGGCAACTTCGATTATCGGGAAATGACGTGAAACGAATGTTGTTTCGCTCTTACTGCGATCTGCTCTTTAAATCTCGGCGATTTATTGTTGTTATTATCCGTTCGATTTAATCGCGGGTACGGTTCACAGAATTACTGTGTCAATTAGGGTGGATTTCGCTTTATTACTTTCCTCGTCGGTGCAAAATTCCTGGGTTTTCGGTGAAATTGTAACGGAAGCTTTTGAAAAGTGTAACTCATCGAAGATTGAAATTACTTCCAGGAATATATCAGTCTATCTTCTTGTTTAAACTTGTTGTATAAGGTTTTCACAACAATGACGAGGTTAATAGGGAAGCATCGTTCATTGAGTATAATCTGTAGCTTTGGGAATCCTCTTTATTCTTTCTTCCTTCTCTGGCTAGACGCTGCATGATTCACGCTTGGCCGGCAGGAAAGTGGAGCAGAGAAAAAGGAATTAGTATGCGCGTTGCGAACGGAGGCGATTAAATAAACGAATGAGAATGGAAACGGAGGAATCGGAAGCGCAAGGAGAATGGATGGTTAACAACGAAGAGGTAAACGAACAAAAATAAAGATTCGATATGACGTGCTATTCTAGGAAATTATCGAATCAATCGAGTCGTAATAAATCAAAGACTAACATTCAACACGGTGCGAAAGTGAACAGCGAAAGAAGGACGTTCGATTTTAAAAGACACTCCCATCCCTTCGCGAACTATAATAACAGTAACACATTTATAATACATACTACATCGATGAATGATTTAAACCCTGCACCTTCAATTTAATGCCAAACACTGTTGCTATCTCCGACGATTCCAACTTGGATCGACCGTTACCGAATCGCGAAACGGGGAACTGCCGCGATTGACACGACAGGTAACAAAACTTTCCACACAGATACTTTCCCACTACGAATATCCCCAAAGCAATGCAACCAATTCGGAATCACCGCTTCCAAGGGGTCCCCGTAAAATCGCGAGATTTCTCATTTAACAGTCCCACAACGAGAACTGGGACGATCCGAGCTGGCAACCGTTTCGAAAATCGGCAGAACACGGTCGGGATCGCGGAAGATTCGCATCGCGGCACGTTTCATTGCCCGAAAGAGTTCCGAATAACGGCGTCGTTCAAGAAACTCGTGAGAAAATTCCCGAGCCGGGGGAGGGCTGGATCAATTTACCGGCACGTCCCGTCGATCGGCGATTCCATTCTGCTTGATGTTTCACCGGGGGTAATATTATAATAACGCTCGACGCGTGCGTGTATGTCAGCAGATGCGAGCGGGTCCGAACAAAGTTACAAGTAGTCGAATAACGGACGAGAGGCTATAAAACAGCGGAACATGACTTCGGATGTAATAACGTGGCTGTTTGGAAACTGCGCCGGCTACGTTCGAGCGACAAACATTGCGCGGCTGAAGAAGACGTTCCATCCGTTGTCACGAATTGATGGGCAAACATAGCGACGTTTCAGGATGCTTGATGTTTGTTAAATCACTTTTGCCCCGTTTCCCTTTCGTTTCGCCCCTGTCCGACGTTCGACGCGCGACGCCGTTCGCGGTGCCCTTGCTTTCGAGAGATCGCGAAAATTCATTTGTCGACACTATTTTGGACGACCCTCGAATGGTAGATTGGTGAGATTTCTATTTTAGCAGCTAGTAGATTTTATGCAGACAAGTTCGATCGCTCGTTGTTCTAATATCTTCGTTTTTGTTTTTAATCGAACGCTTTCGTCGAGTTCCTGCCTCGATTCGATCATTTGCGCTTATGCTTTGTTTGCTTCGATAACTTTTGGATTATACATTTCGAACGGAATGAAAAATCAGGAGAAATCCTCGCCGCTGTTCAGGAATATTTATATTATCACTGTTAATACGCTGTGCATTCCGAATATTATTATATCGTAAATACTGTTTCGGCGCTGGTTTCAAGAAACGCAACATTTCTCGCCCCGTGACCGGCGTCCGATCTGTTATTAATTTTACTGCAAATCGCGTTGCCCTTTGCGAGCAAACGGGAACTCAATTATTACGAAGCTGACAACAAAGGCTGGCCAATAATTTCGGTGTAATAGGGGATAATCTAATGGTGGCGCAGGAGAACGGCAAAGCTTTTGCCGACCGGGAACGGTCGGGAGAAAATATAGAAACAACGAGGTTTTGCAGGAGAAACGCAGCACATGGCGTTGGACATAGAATTATCGCGGCCATTAATCCCCCCGTTCCCGTTTATAGCGCGCTGGAATAAGAGGGCGGATAGTAAATCATCTCTATGCAAATTTCGAAGGCTGTTCATCTTGCTCGCCGTTTCCTTCCCGTCTCCCGTTCTTCGTTTGATTCGCCGTTGAATTGAAATTCTGTCCTGCCCACGGCCGGCGTGTAAATATCCGATAAAATATTCTATTAAGTGCAACGGGAGAAGATTGGACGCGTTTTCTCCCGACGGGATTAGCAGGAAGAAACGAGTTCTGAAACACCGATTCGAGCGGTTATTTGCGAAGGAACAGGAATATACATAATGGAACAATTTCGCCTGCCGTTGAACGTAAATTGGGACTGGTCCGAGAATAGAATTGCAACACGCGAAACAATTATCCTGCGCGAAAAGGACAAATTGAAATAACATTTGACGACAATAAAAGACGTAGAAGTATGCAAACACATGTAGAACAATGCGAAAAGTACTGGAGACATCTGGGGCAAGAAAATTCCTGTCTCGGCGTAAACATCGTAAGAAAGGATTCACAGTTTCAATCACGGTCCCGGGATCAAGATTGTCGTGCTCTGAAAAATTTTCCTTCGCCATGCGCTCGAAGGTTGATCCTCGAGGAGCTCGCAACGCCGCGTTCTTTCAAACGAACGATACCGCTCCGTCGTCGGAACGTACCTAAGTGAATACGCGCATCCGATCGAAGGTGGAAAGACGGAGAAGAAAATGAGCAAGAGTAAAAAAATACTGATCGTCGGACTAAAAGATGTTCGATGAATCCTACACATTCTGCGACTTCCATTGCATCTGCTCCTCACGCACCGAACCTGCATCTCCCCTTTAACCCGATCGACATCGTATCACGAATCCACACCGGGTCACTGCTAACTTCTTGCCAGCCGAAACAGAATGTTCCCAAAATAAAGCAGAACGCAATTACCCTCCGCAACCTGTATCGCCGGACGATAAGAATAAAACATTACCAACTCGGTCCTTCAACGTCGATCGAAACTTCAAGCTTTTCGGCAACGAAAGCGGTTCAATAAATACGTAAACCACGCTCCGACAAATCCGTTCCGCGATGGAACACCCACGTGTCACCTGCAAGAACCAGAGGAACCACCGTTCCTCGGCGAAACGAACATATTCCGGCGTCCACGGAATCACGGGAATCCCATCCGAAATCCCGATGCAACCCCCCTAACCCCGGAATCCCTCAATTTCTCTACCTCGGGATGCTTGTTGAGCAGATCCAGGTGCTCGCCGGTGGTGTACCATCCCATGAAGATGGGAATGAAGCTGATCAGCGCCGGCAGCAGCCACGCGCTTCCCAGCATGCAGGTGACGGTCAGCCGCCTCATGATGGCCGGATACTCGAGCGGCCTGACGATCGCGTAGTACCTGTCCACGCTGATGCAGCACAGGTGCAGTATCGACGCGGTCGAGAAGTAAACGTCGAGGGAGCTCCAGAGGTCGCACATGATCCTGCCGAACATCCAACGGCCGGTCAGCTCGACCGAGGCGTTGAAGCTCATCGCGCACACGGCGACTAGGAAATCGGCCGCCGCCAGGCTGACAACGTAACGATTCGTCGGCACCCGGAGCTTCCTGTGACGCCTGACGCTCGCGATCACCAGGGCGTTCCCGAACAACGCGGTGACGATTATAGTGATGATCACGACACCTTTGATCGCCGTCCATATCAGGCTAGACGTCTGATAGGGGTCCGCGGAGACGGTGGCCGCGTTCAGCGTGTCCCGGACGCTCGAGTTGAGCGACTCGGAGAGGCGATCGATGCCGGAAGTCGTGCCGAGCCTGCCTATCGATCCGTCCACGTCCTCGTCCGATGTCTCACTGACTTCCATTCCAAACTGGACGGCCTTCGACCATGTTACGAGCCGGGATATCACGAGTACGGGGCGCGATGCTGTCCGCTCGGCTTCTGTTACGGGAGGACGATTCTGAGGTCGTTGGACGGGCGCCTGGACAGGCCGGAGCTACCTGGACGACGGTGATCGTTCGACAACATGGCGTTTTTGACGGTTCGTTAAGATGCTTCTGAAGTTTCGAGGGGGATAGTTTTGTTAGATTGGTTTAGTTCTTCTTTTTTTTGTCGGAGAGAATTGTGAGAGGCCTTAAGACGAGTCTGGATGATTCGCGGGACGATGTTTGGGGTAGCTGGAGCACTCGCGGTGGAGTTCTGATAGGTGAGGGTGAGAGTTAAGGGGCGGAAAATCGGGGATCGGGCTGTGAATTGTTTCGCTTGAAATGGAGTTCTGAACACTTTCTGTTCCTATTAATGGACGATATTAATCACGATATTCACGACTATTTCTGTTTTCGTTGGGGGTAGGAGTTTATTTCAGAAGTATTATAGTATTCCTCATACAGTGAAATTGGTACAACTCGGAGGTCGATTGTATCACCGTTGGAAATTTGTGGAAGCTTCTTTTTTTCGCGGTTTTTGAGTACGGCGTTTTCCTTTGTGAAACGAAAGTAAATCAATTTCCAAATGGAATACTGTTACCGTTGCTCCTCTTTTTCAGAGCCGGGAAATTGAGGACGTCAATTTGGTCTCTGTCTGTGGGTTCTGGGGATCACAAATTGCATCGCAATCAAGTGCCAACGGGCTCATTAAGCTCGAATGTAGGGCGAGCGCGAAAAATAATTGCGACGGTAATTGAATCCTGCGAGAACATTTCGATAAACCGGACTAAAGGGACAAAGCGAGGTTTGTGAGACAAACCTGTTCGAAACGTATCAGACAGGAACAAGCAATTACACAAACCACATCGATAAATAATAACACAGTACTGTGACAATACAGGTGTCGTAAAAAGAATATCGCTCTATCAAAGGAAAGGAAATAGCTGATATCGTATATCACTTTCTCACTTGCTAATGAGAATTGTATCCCATTAACACAAACATCTTCTCCGTGATGAGCAATCGAAGTAACTACATCAAATAAAGAATAATTCAATTAATGTATCAAACTACGCACGCAATGAATTCCCGACGCTTCAATCCTTTCGAGCGTTGTTAAAAACAAATACTTAACCACCTGTTAAGGATTTTATGATATCTCCGTCGACTCTTATCGACCGCGGCGATGACCCGCCTCACGGAAAACCCGACGAATTAAACAAGGGTAATGGAAATGAACGAAAAGAGAAATCTTTGCACGTCTGCGATTCTTCGTTCCATTAATAGCAACAGATAGTACTTTCAACTGCGCGCCCAGAATTATTGTCTCTCGTCCATTCGTCAAACGGTTCACGCTTAATTAAACCGAGGAGCCCAGTGTCCAAGCAATACTGTTCCCGGTGTTCTTGAGTGAATCGAACCTCTCGATTTCCGGTGTCATTCGAGGAGTCGATACGACGCGGTCGCGTTAACGAGCTCGCGGACTTTCTCGCCTCGTCGCGACTTTGCGTCTTCGAGAATCGTGTGCAATCTTATTAAAGTTATCGTTTACTGTACCCGCAAACATTTGTCGTCAAACATTTGCTCGACTGCCTCCTGATTTGTCTTCCCATCCTTTCTCTTGGACGACGATTCCAAACGGGGCGCGGAAACGAAAGAAACGGTTAAGGCTTAAGAGGGTGTACCGCGAGCGAACGAGCACGAAACGTTCGCGCTGGTTACGCGGTACGTATACCACTTTGATGCAAAAGCAAACGACGGCTCGAGTGCACGGCGGGACAAGTCGTATGCATATTTAGCTCGCCCGAGAAACGTCTTCCTCTCAGGTGTTCGAAGCGAAACGCGCGCGAGCCAACGACCTGAACCTTGTACATATATGCGCGCATCTGACTGGAGTTACGAGTATAAAATTCGGTACGGAGAGAGCGGCGACTTTTATCTCTGAATGCACGGTGCTTCCGTTTCGTTTCGTTTTACGCGTGGACCGAGTAAATTGTAATTCGTTTGGCATGGCAGCTCGACTTCAAAAAGGGTAGGTACTACGTGAATTTCTTTTTGCATCTGAATTTATAGAGGAATTTTGTATCGTTAGATCGATACCGAGAGCTTCTGGGTGACTGAGAAATCGAATGGACCGTTAGAATGTGGATATTAAGGATTTGGCTATTTGTGGCATTGTGTGGAAACCGAAAGTATATTAGTACTCGTTAATATTCGTTAACGCGGGAATATTGTGACAGTATTCGCTTAAATCATTATAATAATTAAAATATTCCCCCCAACAATTCGTTTCTCAACGCCCAACAACTTCGTCCGAAATGAACCAAATGAAGATAACAATTACGCCTCGTGTCCTCCCCCCCTGCGGCACATGCCGTTCCGACGACCCGAAAATGATCAAAACTAGTCGAATCCATCCGCCGTCCCGCCCGCTGCAAACAAATACACACTAGCTACGGCGAACGCGTCGAATATCCCCAACCCTCAGCCTATTTACCAAACGGAACAGTTTCCGCGTCTCGTCCAAAATGAATTTCCCCGTGCGCGGTGGCTTATAGCGCGCACCGTTTACCACGGGGTTCAACCGCAAACATTCCATCCCCAAGCGATTCGGCTGCTCGTCATCCCGCGCGTCTGACGCAGTTCGTCGAAAACTGCGTCTCGCCCCCGAAACCACCTGCCGAGAAACCGTACGCGGAGAGAATACGATCTCCCTGAAAATAGTACGGCCGGCCCTTAACCATCCGAAGCATGCGTCCCCCGAAGCGAACGACCTCGTGAACCCCGGGCCCCCGGGTGGCAAACATTCGCCCACCGTAATGTTTGCCGCACGAGGCAAAGCGGAAATCGGACACGCACCTGAAACTTGTCGGCAAGAGAACGAATGCTGAGACCGGTCCCCCGGGGAACTGTTACGCGACACCGATAAGAGGGTAGATTTCGCGTTTTGGTCGAACGGTGTTCGAAGGAACGTCGCTGGAAAAATGGCGAACGCCGCGGCGGTGGCGGCGTTACGTTGCATCGATTTGATTCCGATGGCGATAAGGGGATGATATGCGGCGGAGCGAGGCTGTTAAATTGGGGCGGCAAGGATGGTACTGTTTAGGGATGAACTGTAATTTCTGAGCGGGTTTGGCGCGGTATTGCGGTGTCTGGGAATGGCATTGCAGGGGCGGATGACCGGTTTTAAAGGGGCACGCGTGGTGTATGTGCAACGCGACGACTGGAACAGTCGTGGTGAATTTCTCGCCTCTTATTGTTATTATTATTGTATTCGGTCTGGCCAGGAATTTTTATGATTTAATCGTGAATTTTTATTATTTACTGGAGAGGTGACTTTATTATGGAAATATTTATATACTCTTTTGGATTCATTGGGATACGACATTCGTATAAAAATATGTGCATAACGGACGACGACAATGATAATTTAATATCTTCTGCGAAAGATTGATAGTTACAGATGGAGCCAGATTAAATCTTGATGGAACATGGTAATTGAATAGTATTCATTTTTAATCTGTGCAAGTCGGAACCCGCGAGATACCTTCGAACTTCGATTTATCTCGACTCGTCGAAACTTTTCGTTTCGTCGGCCACAAAATATTCTGGTATTTGTATTATCAAGCGGTTAAATCTGGAAGAGCGTTACTACAAATAGATCTTCCGCTCTCCTATGACCCAAATCAGTCACCAATAAAACTGCCTAGTAGAATCCACGCCACGCCTCAATTCCAGTGTGCAACCCGGAAAGTACGAAAACTCGGGAAAACTCGCGAGTTAAATTTGTAACGAGATTCGTCGCACCGCCGTTCCCTGGGCCTATCGTTCAAATAATTCTTCTGGAAATTCTACCTTCCTAATGTCCATCACACACGTAATCTATCCCCGACAGGCGAGAAAGAAACCCAATTAAATTCGTAACGTTGCCGGGCCTCGTTATTTAACACAATCCGAATAATTTCCTCTTCTTTCCGTTTCCAATTAAAAATTCCCCAGCATGGGGCTCGCGCATTGGCCAATTCGGTTAACTCCGCCTTTTGGATCTTCTTAAATTTCATCGTCAAAGTATTCGATCCTCAGCCCTCGACTCTCAACTATTCCTACGTAAAATAAATTTCCTTATTTTCTTGCCTTTTACTGCAGTCAATCGATCTAGCCAACGAACAAAAATCCACGACGATTCACGAAAAGTCACGAAAAGTCAGGAAATTTCACCGTACGCCGCAATCCTCGTCGCTCCCCAATCGTCCGATCACAGAGGATATTGTGATTCAAGGTTGCCCGTTTTCTCGCGACAATTGCACGCAAGACGCCACGGCCATTATCGTTCACTTCCTGTCGGTGCATCGCGGTCGCGAAAACACCGGACACATCCGGCAGCCAGCCTGTAGACACGTATCCACGTCATGATCGTGTCCCAGCCACGGACCAAGGTCTAGATCACATCGTCGAGTGGCGGACGACGCGTGAGAAACGCGCGGTCTAGAATCGGGATGCGAAGCCTGAACGAGCGTAATTAATGGCACCCGAAACGCCGTAGTTCCGGCGGAAACGTGAATCGGCACACGGCCGTTACGTGGGATATCGAGGATTGGCTCGATTACCTGCGTGGAACGCGCTCGTAACAGACAATGGAAGATCGCCGGCCGTTTTTCCGTGACAATTCGTGTGCCCCGCTCTTCTCGTTCCTTTGCGAATGGTTGTTCTGTTCGGCGTGGAATTCGATTCGGAAAATCAACCATTGTGAACGTAAAATCGTGGGAACGTTATTTCACACTACGAGTACGAGCGCGCGATAAGTGTACTGATGAATCGTTTTGATACTGCGACATTTGGCGGTGTTAATAATTAATTGGAACACCAGTACGTTGTATCGGAGACGCGATATTGTTTGGGAAAAGAAGGAATTTATTGTGGACATTGATATCGCTGCGACGGGAGAATTAATTCGCAATGTGTAATAGCGGAAAGCATTATCGAATGGTTCTTAGGTAGGCGAATTAATTGGAAGATTTTTAGGCAGAGATAGGTGGGATAATTTGTTAATGAAATTGGTATTAGAATTTTGGTGATTATGGGCGCTTAGGCTAATTGGCTTGTGAAAGATATTACAGTATTTTGAATCCTGCTTGAAGAATGGTATGTATATTAATGGTTATTTCGAATACCGCATTATTTTCTTTCTTTTATATTCGAATTTAAATAACATTAGTATAATGTTATTCGTAATATTGTATCCTTCTATCATGATCGTTGTCGTCGCGGTAAACATTATACAGTTATAAATATTCTTTAATTAAATCGAACCTGCCTGGCCCATGTATTACCACGCCACTTCAAATTTATTAGGTAATACTTGAATGAATTATGCGCATATTATTACGAGAATACAAAATTTTATCGTGAGCTTGTCTTCGTCTTTTCAATTTAAAATTATTACAAATTTCCACCCCCCGCCCCCGGGTTGGTGCTAACAATATTATTGCACTGACAATTTCAATATTTATTTTTACCAAAATACCCACCAATGAATTACATTTGCATCGCGGTGAAAATAACGTTTCCCGTTTGCTTATCCACTTTAACCCTATTAGCCTGCTCCAATTCGAGCCATTTCCTGGAGGGGAGTCAGAGGTTTTATTAAGATTGAAACACCCCGAACACGGTAATTTAATTGGAATTAATGTACCCTTAACCATCGCCATAATTACTTTGTTGAACAGCGGTGGACAAATATAAATGTTATTTATAGGATTTCACCGGTGTCCACTGTCACAATCGCGATAAATACCACACGAACCGCACCATGGAAGTTTAAACTATTACACTCAGTGAACAAGAAATTGATCGTATTATCGAAAAACTTTGCCGAACAAAGTATACAATCTCCTTGATGCTAACCATTAATATTCAACGCTCGTGCGATCAATGACAGGCGAGCCATGACTGTAATTAAAGCTGTGATTAATTTGCCAGCCTCCGGCGTCGATTTATAAATATCTAAGGTATTTCGTATTAAAAGTCCAATTCGAAATTGAATTTCGCTTCGTATCGCGGTGCGAATGTGTCTCAGACGTGATTACGCGTGGACGGTTAAAAATAGTTTCCGGTGACGTGTGACCGAGTCGTCGATTCCGTAATCGAAAGGAATTTGTAATTTGGCCACCATTGGGGATCGATCGGTTCCCCTTTGGAAACGTCACCAAAACTTGCACGGCCCTCGTCGAACCGTGTTTCGGATACTGATGAGCTCAAGCGCAATTGAAATCGCTTCGAATGCGTGCCGAAACTTTCCCTGTGCCGCCGCGAATCGATTCCGCGAGATTCGCGAACGATCTGTACAACGTCATCGAAAGTCTAGCACGTCAAGCGTTGTTAGCGTTGAGAGTCTACGAATATCGGAGCAATTGGAATTCCGGTATTTACGGATCACAAACCAGTGGAAATGGACATTTTTGGCCGGACGAGAAATTTTATTCTATGCGCCAAATTCGCTATTAAGAGTAACTGGTGTTCCAGGTGTTGTGCCGAATGGCGAACGAAAGAGCGACGGGAACGAAAGGAAAATCCACAGTGTAATCGGCTCGGTTTCGAAAGCTGTCGCTCGTAAATCGTGTCCCCACGTCAAGAGGAGGCTATCGCGAGCGTTACGTGATCCCGATGCGAATCTTACGGCAACGCGGAGACCAGCCACTCCTGTTCGGCGTTGCGATTCGAATAGGATTTGGCTGTCCTGTTTCCTCTGTCAACACGACGGGCTGCACAAGAGCAGAAACGATCCAGCATACAGTCCCAGCCGGGAAAAACGGAGTCCATTGAAAACGCCGGCGAGCGATGCGTCGTCGAACGACGATCTGCCCGATCGGCGAACGCTGGCCGTCCGCGTGGAAACTTTCAACGATGCGAGATTAATATCTATGCGTCTTGTCGTCGGTTGTTCGGCCGTCGATTTGTGACTTCGCGGTGGCATTGCTGGGCTGCACGGTTTCCAGACTCGTTCGTCCGTGTCGGAACGAAGTGCGCAGTGAAATCTTTTCGGTAATGGAGAAACAAGGGTGAATTTTCTGAATTGAACTGAACTGTTCCTCTGTTCTCGTGGAAGCGAGCCATCGTTTATCGCAAACGGCACGCTGATACGTCGTCCAACAAATTGCCCAGATTATTCTGTTATGTAAAGTGTCGGAGCATCGGTTAATCTACGGGAGGATCGTTCGAAAGCCAGTGGAGAAAAATATCGAATATCGAGGAGCACTCGGTACACGAAAGTTCAACATTTTCAAACAAGAATTTCTCTTCAGAAATGTAATAACATAGAATTTGCCACAGCTAATTGAACATTCGAATTGAAATAAAATGTTCACACTGGCCTCTTAAGATATTTCTAACTGTCTCAAAATAATTAAATCTATGATTTCTATTTCTGTCAATTTAAAAATTTGACTTCCTCATCCCCTCGCGACAGCATATCGAAACAGTCCCTTGAAAAATCAATAACCTCGATGCCTAAGAAAGAAAGCATCGAACCAACTTCAATAATTTGCCAATGAACCATGTGTTCGATTTGCAACAGAAATCACGAGGAACAATATAAGTAGAACTCTCGTTCCAGGGCCCCACGGAATCCATCTGCGCGAGCCACGAATCGGAGTTCTGCTTCCGGTTCGTGTACCTTCTAATATGAGTACACGCTTTCCCGCAGGTACTCGTTTCACCTACGCGACGAGACAGCTAGGCGGACAGTTCGGTTAAACGGTAAACGATAAGTTGATCGACAATGACAGAGGTGTGTCAGCGACCGGCTTGAACCACGATTGAAATCGGCAGACAGACCTGGTCTCGACCATCGCGATGAAGGGAACGGGGCAAAGAAGAACGGTCGGGTGATGTTTCGGGGCGAAGGATCCAACATTTCCTCGAATCGTCTGCGCAAAAAGTTTCGCGTACCACGGGGAGAGAAACGATGAAATGTTCGTTCTTGTTCGCGATGCACACGGGCCAAAGATAAAATGTAACCTTCCGTAGAGCAGGGGAAAACGAGGAAAGTCGGGAACGAACAAGTCCCACGCGATGGGAAAGTGCGGTACGCTTGAAGTTTCGCGACGACGCTAATGTTATGGTACCCATTACGACGCCGTAGCAGAGAGTTTCCGAGACGGGGAAATTTCGATTTTAGACGTTTGCTTCGAGCGCTCGAGCGTTTGTGTGCTGTGGTTGTTGGAAAAGTTTCGCTATTATAGTCTCGTTTGCGCTTTTCGCAATTGCGCGGTCGTCGTTGCTCGTTGACACGCCAATGGCTATTTTGCTTGAGTTAATTCAACGATACTCGAGTTATTCCGCAAACGAGACGTACGAATGACTTAATCGTTTCTCGGAGGATACCACGTTTATATGTATACGAGCTCGTATTTCTTTTTATTCGTGCGTTAATATCATTTTAACTCCATCAACTGTTCATTATTTGCTCGCGCGTCGTTCATTAATTTTTTAATATTACGCGTGCAGTATTCATTGAGCAGCATGACGTACTGCTGATAAAAGAAACTAGGTATTCTACCCGTGGATAAAACATTCGAATACCACTGCACACATTGCTCTATACTCTATAGCATTATATTATACAAGCGTTCTGCGCGTAGCTTCGCGGGACGTCACGCGAAAACTCGCGACAATTTATAACAATCCAGTCCGTCCGCGAATGCGGAAAGCCCGACGAAGATTATGAACACGGGGAGCGTGGAAAGTGAATGGTTGCTGTCATTCGGCGTCAATAAATCAATTTCAGACCGTACTCGTCCATCGACGGAACTCGAGTGCTGGCCGGACATACGTCGAGGCTTGCGAACGCGAGCTTTCACGAGGATCGATGAATGAAAAGGGGCATGCGAAGAATCGTACGCCAACGCTGAACTAGTCGTACGGCAAAAATTAAATTACCAAGTATAAGCGATTGGAATAATATCGCGAATAATGAATCATCCTTTGATCCTCCGGTGGAAGCTTTTTCCCGGCCGAAAGTTGTATCCGGTTCGCCCACACCCTCGATACACGACCACCCCCTCCCTTCCACAGCGCACACTTACACAGACGCACGCGACTCGAACCAAATCCCCATCGACTTTCGTCGGGGGCAGAAAATTGGACCGGTCGGCGATTGCGGGATTCGCCTTGAGACACGTGAATAAGTGACGCATCCTCGGATTGAAAGGCCGCGACGACCTTCCCGGGGAAAGGAATTACGCGGAACGCGGGCGGGGAGGGACAGGGTGACGGGGCATAAAGTGAAAATAGTGCTGACGGCGGAGGAAGTTCAGGAGGGCTGCATTTGCATACTGCAATATTCATAGAGACGACACGGTGGCGGCCGATCGACGGCCAACAGTCGACGAACGTTTGCGTATGATAATCGTTCGCGACGACAGCGGAAACGGGACAAGCACGGGATTGTCACGCCGAAGACCCGCACGACCCGTTGATTTCCCGGGAAATTGTTCGATTCACGCCAAGCCTCGGACCGTTCGCGGCTTTTACCGTGCGCTGGAATTTCATTGATAGGAAATTTCGAGGGGGGCAGGACAGTTGTTCCTTTCCGCAGCTTCGCGTTCGAGAAAGGAATTTGTGGCGGACGTTGTTTCGTTATCCGGTGGCGCACAAATAGTTACCGACGGGTGTATCTCGAGGAAGCGGCGATCTTCAAATCGCTTTTTAATTGACGCCTGAACAAACGCTACGACGTATTCTTCGGCAATTGTTCCCTCATTGGAATACGGTTCAGTGTATTGGAGACGGTTGCGCAATCGTATTACCTCGCGCGTTCGCCACGGATGAACTCATGGTTCCTTAAATAATGATTAATTGATCCTTGTGGCGAGCCGGGAAAACATTCTAACGAGTGACGATTCGTCAATTCCGCTGCGGATCAAAACACTTCCCAGTATCACGAATTCCGCTGAAAACGATTGGGTAACCTTTCTTGCCGTTATGAAGGGGGAGTCGAGCACGCGTGGCGTACATGGCCGTTTAATAATAGCAATTTCAATGTCTTCGAGAATTCGTCGATTACGATTTTATCTTGCAAATAGAAAAAGTTTATCGCAGAGCGAAGTAACGTTTTATCGCACATCTTATACTCGTGGTATACACTTGTTATAGGTCTGAGACTGCCCGTTAATTTCCGGATGACCCAGGCATCGTCTACTTAATTATGTACGAATTTTCTTTGATACGTGTAATCTTCGATCAGTCTAGATATGAAAGATCCTTGTCACCCGAAAACTGTATTTCAACAAAGCTTCACTCGTCGGGTTGGCCAAACACTATGCCCAACCCGGAAGCTACTGAAACACAACCCCCCAACCCTTCATGGGTCCAAGCATTCTTTCTCAAGAGAACCCTCGAGGGGAGTCCCTAGATTAGGCGCCTTCCAAATTGCATATGGGGACGGCCTTTTGTAAAAACACGGCTACGTAAGCACCTGCTTCATAAATCCGTGCAATTAGAATACCCGTTTCTTCGCGTCTCCGTTCTGCTTCTCGCGAGAGCACTGCGTCAATTGCAAATCCACAGAAATGTTTTCCGACTTTGGCAGCGACGATATGCAACGAAAGAATGGTCCAAGAAGGAATTCAACGTTCGCAAGAAGTAAGGAAACCGGCGACCCAACGATGCCATAAAACTATATATTGATCGCTATTAATTATGCATTGTAATTAATTCCTGTACCCGTCTACCATTAGCAATGATTAAAACGATTACCAATATTGTCTATGATCCGATGCTATTTACCCGATTGCATCGTATTAGCCATGCACGTGGGAACAAACTTTGAAAAATTGCACAAGAGAAGCACGATTTTACATTCAAATGCGTTGCCCATTATACATCAGCACGCGTCTCGTGTTTCAACGAAGGGGAATAAAACGCAACGGCCTGCGCTGAGAAACGGAGACGAATTTTCTCGCGACGAAAGCGCCATTATACAAGCGTTGAAGTTTATTCACGGTTTACGTTATTTTCATCGCCGCCGCCATTCGTCCTCCTCTCCTCTTCATCTCAACGGGAGCGAAACGTCGCGTCTCACGAACCGAATCAATCTATCCGCGATTCGATCGTGCCGGCGCGACTATTCCTTCCACCGAGAACGGTCCACGAACGATTGCGCCGTCGGACCATCATCAATTATCCTTTTAACACCGAGGGCGACGCTGAACGCGATTCCAAACGCCGGCGTTTCGAGCACTCGAGGCGCGGCGGGGAATTGCGAATTTCCATACGGCCGACGGACGATTTCCAAGGCGATCCCGGTGCGTTCGCTAGCCGCTAATGAAACGTACTCGCCGAACGAACTCGTCTCGTCGCGCCAACAAGAAGGAGAAAAAGGTTAACCGGCGTGCGGCACGGATCTATATTCTCGGTAAGACCTCTTGTACACGCGTGCCCGGCCACCGTCGTTCTGTAAATGAATTACGCTCTCGTGAGCGCACGCGTCCTTGCCCGCGATCAAACGGCGAACTTGCAAAAAAATAAAGTCAGGTTTGCGTAATCGTCGGGCACGCTTAGCTGGAAACGCGTCTGGCTCGAGTGGAGGAAAAACTCTCGACGACCGCTGAAGTGCTGGTCTTATGTTGAATTGAAAAGTGTATAGTGTATATAGATGTGTGCGAGCGTGTGCGAGCGTGTGCGAGCGTGTACTTTACGGCGGAGAGGTTTTCCTTGTATTATTGCATGGAATTTCGCGTTCGACATATTTATGCAGACCTTTCAGAGATTGGACTTAATTTTTGTTTGACGTTTCGGCGGCCCACTTTGCCCTGCGTATTTTTCAGCTCGATTTTCTTTTGGTACCGGGTAGGGTAATTTTATTTCACCTTTTTGTTGAAATACATGGGATTTTTTGCGGTCGGAAGTTTAGTACATTTTCCTGCGGCGAAGCAAGCGAGACGTTTCTAATTGTGATGAACTATTAAATGCCCATTCTAGATTGAACTGTAAAGAAAATCGGGGGAGGAAGCGCAGGTAAAGAAATTTCACGCGGAATTATTGTTTTTTGTACAGTCGATGGATGTGGCGAAACGTTTCACCATTCCCGAATAATTTCCTCGTTGCCATTCTAGTAAATAAATTGTTCCCCGTCGTTCCAGAAGCTGCAGTTCGATGTTTGTAAACAATTCAATTGGTGGATAAAGTAGTCGTTAAGCTTGGAAAGATGTGGAACGAAAACGAACGGTCATTCGTTATTGTCATCTGTGGTATTGCACGCTCGCTTCGTTGTCATACGTTCGAGGTATGACACTCTAGCCGAGAAAGAAGAAGAAACATGGATTGGAACCAGTTTTGTATTCTGGACGCACCGGGGTGTGTCGATGGAAAAGTGAAATAAGGTTTGTCAAATTTCTTCGTTTTCCCTTGGGACAATAGCATTTCCGTTTTCAGAAATTCCAGTGAAGGATGAAGCGAAAAACAAATTGAAAGAAGATATTCTTTCAGCTGTTATATATGACGCCATTGTCAACTATAATACTCTGCCTCTGTCAAACACCCCGCTTCGTTTAATCCTACACTATCCCCTTGAACGAAGAACGATATTAAAATTAATTGCACCGAACACGCAACTCTCCACCCATCTGTTACGCGTATCGATGTTCAACTAGCACGAGAACTACCACAAAATATCTCCTCGCGACACGTCACACCGATGCACACAATTCCAAGTTCAGAAGCAAGCATAGCAACACGCTCAATTTCTACAATCACCTGAATTGGATTATCTTTGAGACTTCTTAACGTCCCGCTACACCTTCTCGCCTCGTCAACAAAAATCACCCGAAAATGAGTCCTTCCTCAAACGATTACGTAACGAACGATGAAACGGGAATACGAATACTTTCCGCAAGCCGGAATGTTTCAGATTCTTCGACCCATCTGTGCCAAACAAGTCCCTGTGCCTCTGGTGCATCGGAAATAAATCGCAAGCGCGTAGAAAGGATCGAGTGGCAAATATGTTCAAATGGACACGGCTCTTGTGAATTGGAGGGCGCATGAATATTTCCGCGAATCGGACGACGAACGACCGCTTGTATTACACACGAGCGCCGGCGAACTTTCTGTCAGTTTGACGCCTTTGCATCGTCACGTCTGCAAAACGTTGCATATCGCGAAAGGTTTCGAGAAGAACGCGAGACGGGTCGTCATTTGCGAAAAGTCTATCTTCGTCGCGAACGATTCCCGTGGAATCGAGAAATAGAGCTCGTGAACAGCAAACGAGCCCCGTTGGTCGGAGTTGCGAGTAGGTGTAATACAGAATACAGAGGCGAATTTGTAATACAGAATACAGAGGCGAAATTGTAATACAGAGGGTTTTGCAAGCGAGACTGTCAATGCATCGAGGGAAGGCGAAGAGGCATCTTCGCGCGATGGATTTGTGCAAGATGGAACGGTTGTTGTTTACGGGAATTGTATTCAGAAAATGGACACGTCTCTATTTTTGGTGATGCATTCGCATATCGCAATAGGGAATAACCCAATTTGTTGACTGAACCGTGAACAGTCTTTTTCCAGAAATTTATATTATTTAGCGCCCGTTTACTGGGCAGGCAGTGATTGTAACGAACCGTACGATTATTATTTACGAAGGACTATATTGTTCAGGTGTCACAATTTTGTACACTCGTTTTGGAGTGTCGCATATGAATACGTATACGTATATCTACATGCGAAGCATAGTTTCAGCGGTTGCGAATAAAACGAGCATCCTCGCGACAAAATTATGTTGTTCGCGAAATGTTCTTTGTTGGAGGCAGGATTGCGATTGTTTGTCGAATTCATTGCGCGTCTAAATTGTATATTTCGATAACGATAACAAGATGCAAAGCGTCTCCCCTTCGCTTTTGTTCAAATAAATTTGCTCACGCGAACTCCCGTTTGAATGCGAAACATTTGTAGCCGCATGTTTTAAAGATTTATTTGAATTTGATATATTCCGATGACTTATTACCCACGTCTATCAGTTTTGACGTACCGGAGGATCGTTTATTTTTCTTCGTATCTGACAGCGGAATGCAGGAATGTTAATACGCGACAGGATTTTGCCTTACAGATTTATGCGCATCAATACGACGAGACACTGGTTGTACCAGAGTAATGAAAAGATAATGAACGTCCTTCGTAATCTTGATATGCAAAGTACAAGAAGGGAAAAAAAGAGAAAAAGATCGCCGCAGACACGTTCTGTAGTACAATTATCATACGTAAGCAATTGTTGTCGCGAACTAAAATAACACAACATGTCAACGCTTAGCTAAGTATGTATATATAAGACGCGTATACAATCAAGAGGTGGAGGTTGAGGGTGAAAATGGCGTCTGATAAATCTGCGACATGGGAATCCGGATTTTCTGTTTCCTGGCTACGAGAAATTGGCAAAGAATCTCACTGATCCTACAAATCATAACTACTGCACATCTATCTGTTGGGTTTAGAGGATGAACATATCCTAGACGTTTCTACAACCGCATTGCACACGACTTCGGGACGCAAAGTCTCTCGATTAAAATTGCGATCGATGAAAAAATGAGCACGAAGTACGTTTAAAGATCAAGGTAAGCACGGTCGTCGCGTGGATAAAATACTTTGAAAACTTTTACCGTCTTGCGCTCACTTCTCAGGGTATTCTCATTATGTGAATTTCGCTGCCACGCGAGTAATTTCACCCCTCAGGAGGGCGTTTTCCTCCATTTGTCGTAAAATTTCATCCTCGTATTTAAGTGAAGCTCAACGAATCATTGTCTCGATTTGAACTCGAGAAATGAGATCCTTCGGCTGCAGGTGAAGTTCGAATCACCGAAACGTAAATCGTTCGACACTGAGTAACTGCACAATAATCAAAAGTAGAATCGATAGTCTACTTTCAACAGCGATATCAACACATGCATACATATATGCACGTTTGATCACAGTAATTCTGCTCTTTACAAAAGTTAGCCAAAGGAGCTCATACTGTTATAATTTCGAGCACGTGTAGCCTCGATTAAAACACCGTCCCGAGCCGACATTATACGATCGCGACACTCGAATTCGTGGAACAATCGATTTCTCCTCGAGCGAGCTCATATTTAATTTGAGCGAACTTGATTAAACTCGCAGCGGCAAATATATTTCCCGCGCACCTGTACATGTATATAAGAATTCGCCGGGACCGAAAATTTACACGGCAGCTCACAAATATTTTGAGCACCCCAGATTTATCTGTAAACTCGAATCATAACAAAATTCCAAGACTCTTCGAGCGCACCATTATCAACCCACTCGTAAATCCAACATTTTATGTAACCAACAGATTCTTTCACACCGGACTCAAATAACTATTTTGAGCACCGTCCGTCACCGAGTGGAAAACCTTCGATTAAATCGAAGCGTCGAAACTGCTTTGTGAAACACTGCACAATAAACGTCGCTGTCCGTCTCAACGTTTTTGCAACGAAATAATAATTTCAGGTTTGAGCAACGACTTCGTATAAATCGCTCGAAGGGAAACCAACGAGAAGCGATTTTCGAAACGATCGCCGCGCGCTAAACGGACATCCGACATATGTACACGAGACGAGCTCGAGCGTGGAATCGGGATTTCACACGATTTTAACCGGCTGCGAAGCGGATCGGCGCGTTCATGTTGAACGGACGACGCCGGTAGACTGAGCGTCGCGACGTGCCACGGCGCCGGGCCTCTCCCTCTCGTACTAGCCGCATCTCAGTCCTTCTCTCTCGCCGAAGCCGTTCTCTTTCCTCGTTTTCCCTCTTTTTCGCGGCGCAACGCCGTTCATTTTTGTTTGCCATCTATGAAGCCCACAATCAGTTTTCTTTCAACTACGGTTCCCTTCTGTGATTCATGGTATTTTGAGTATTTATTTGCGTTTATTCTTGCTCTTGCCAGCCCAAGCATAGACGGGTTTGAATTGGGCATGAACATACTCCTGTTTCATTACATTTGCTTTATGACGAATTGCGAATTTATTTTTACCAATTGTTTGAGTATTAGAATTCTATCGTTCAACATTCGCATCTTTGTTGTTATCAAAATATGATTACACATGTGCATTTATTAATACCAATTTACTAGCATGTTATTGATTTTCTTTGCCAAATGAAAAGCCGCAATTAAACGTACGAAGGGTTTGAATTATACATACACATCGACGTCGAACGAATCATTACTCCAGACACTTCAGCTCATAAATCACTAGCACATCCATTATGTATAACCGTGTATCACGCAGAAAGATCACACCACGATATAGAGAACAATTTGCATAAAACATATTCGTGACACTGGTAGAAGTATAGGTGTCTTCAGTTCGAATTGAAACTAATTTAATTTTGTTGTCTCACTGCTGTCAGTGACTCGGTCGGTAAATCTTAAATATTAAAAGTCTCAGTCGTATTACAAATAATTATAAATAATACTTTACTAGAAATTAAAGGATTCATTGCTTGTCTGTTCATTGGTTAATCGTTCATGTTCACTCGTATGGGTTTCCATTTATTAATCCTTGCCCGCGATATTTGTTCTATAACAAATATAAATATAAACGACATTCTCATCAATTCAGATAAAATCATTGGAAGCAGATAAATGACAAAGTATCGTCGATGAAAATTAATCAATCAAATTCTCACTATAAGCTATAACTTGGAACGAACGAACGTCAAGAGTACAATACTTCACCATCAATAGACGGCAGCCAAACAATTTTTATTTGACGAGATTGATATACGAGCCAACGAAGGGATTGACAATTGCTACAGTGAAACGGCGATTATTTGGAAATAATGGCGCTTTGAAGCGTTTAGTGAAATGAATGTTCAGATGCAAGTCTTTTCAATGGACAATCGAAGTTGTATGTACGTGAATTATATCTGAAATACGATACAGTAGAATCTTAATTATTTACCATGAAATGCATGACTGATTGAATAATAATTTTATAAATATATACATATATGTATAGAACTACTCAGAACTATTTGTACACGTGTCTTCATAACACCTGCTTATATTTTCTAGGCAGCGCTACAAGTACAATAACAAAATATAAGAGACATAATTATTAAGCTATTACATTATCAAAATAATTTCCAATCAATACAATTTCAAACGAAGTACCGGGTAACCAATATAAAACATGAAACATGTCTATCAACATATTTTATTACCATCATTCAGCAAAATTTGTCGAACAAATCGCCCTCTGGCAACCATCATTCCGACGACATTAAAACGATAGTTGTCAGTCTGCCCCAGGGCCAGACGATTTAAATTGTTTCGCCACGTCGGAGAACGACTAATTTTCATGGACAGGGCAACATATGAAACAAGTATTTGTTGGAAATAAGAACAATCGAATATCATATTCGTATCGCGATGCAGACAAATAAACGAAAATATCAAATAAACGACTATCCTGTTTTATAAAAAAATAAAGTGGCTTTAACGATCTACATAAATCCTGCTTAATTAATTCATATCTGTAAACATTTACATATAATGTACAATTAATTGATATAAATAGTAATACAAAGAAACACGAAATCACAAACGAAACCGTTCAATTAATAATTCACCGTCGCTAGTGTACAGTGTACCTGTTACAGTATATTTTCCTCATTTCCGGACACCTTCGTTTTTCCCACGACGCGTGAAATATTAATTGTCGATTCGCGATGACGTTCGTTGGACGAGAATGATTTCCTTCGCGATCGATGCCAGCGGGAAAACAATAATTCGGTATTTAGTTGGGCCCAACCGCTGGGTGAACGTGGTACTTAAATGCCGACGAAATCCTTTCCCTTTCACGGAATGTGATACGCGGTTTCTCGTTTCCTTGTGCTCATCGATACACGATGACGATACCATTCGTCGTATTTACGTCGATATCGACCTCCTCGTACTATTTATTGCCCCGCGTTTAAGGGATTCTACCCTTTGCACACGATTATCGGGAAGTTATCGTCAGGAATAATTTATTGCGTCGTAAATGGAGTTTAGTACAGCCTATAGACAGCGAAAGTCTATGTGCAAAAATAGCTTGTTCCCCGAGACTTCGCGTATTTATCAGGATTGTTACAGCGAATGGAAATAGAAAGTGATTAATGATAATCCGAGAAGACGATTGGCAATATCAATTTTATGGTGACGGTAATTTCAATAAACAGACAATTGGAAAGCATTTATGATTTAACCAGCTTCGTTCTCGACGAAAGGATTACATGATCGAGAAGTATTTTATTTGTCCACTTGTGACGTCCGCAGTTTCTGCAGTTCGGCTAGTTGAATATTTCAGAATTATTTTTAGATGTATGTTTAGGGCATTTTATTATGAATAATTGAACAAATCATGGAAATATCGAGTACCATAATCTTTCATAGAATACGACTTCGCAAGGTGGCATTTCTTGAAACGATGCGAGATTTCCTTGCTACAGGGTACCAATAAATTTTTCGACGTCCATTTTGACGTTGCTACCCGCTAAATAGATGTTTGCGCAATTCAACCCCTATTCTTCCAAAACAACCTCGCATTAGTAATGAAATACGGCTATAAACGCGATTACATTAATCTTTAACGAGTCCGCTAGAATAGTCACCCACATTTTACAGAGCCATTGCAAAGTATTTTCACTATTAAGCTTGGCGTTATTTATTTAGTATTCTTCATTTTTATAAATGAAAATAGCGATTGTGTTTAAGCAATTTTCCTTTCATCCATTACCACAACGAAACAATAGAAATTCCTTGTTTTATTATTCGCTGTTTAATTTATTAAACAATTTCTTAAACACGAGGAAAATTGTTTTAACTAAAATCCTAAAGAAAATATTTAGCACTATTGTAAATTCTGAGAGAAATTTGTTTTGGAATATTTTTCATTTCTATTTGCTATAACGTTTATGAGAAAATTCTAACTATGATTTCGAGTCATTTGGCTGTACAATACTGTCATGCAACAATCTGTTTCAGGGACGCTTGTTACTACGTCTTGTAACAGTATATTAGCATCGGATCGAATCATAAGGCTCACTGAAGTGTATTTTACAGAGGCCGAAATGTCAAGGAAATGCTTGTCAAGCCTTTAGAATCCTCTGCCAAAGTGGGCACGCATTAAATTTAATTGCACCTCCTTTCAGTTTAGCTGGATCATGATGCAGAAATTTGTAACAATTAGTAATTCGCATGGGTAACATTCGACGGAAATTGCTCTGTCCGGCAGCGTGCAATCACAGTCCAGCATCTTCTCGCGAATGATGTGCCAATTTTAGCAGAGAACGTGACGATACTCGAAATGAGAAATATATTTTAACACATGCACACGTGCAATATCAATTAATCGCTTGTTTCATATTTTTATCCCGCAAAGAGTAACATCCCATGCAAATTTTTATATATTGATATCAGACGTTTCAATATAATTCGGACACGTTAAAATTCGTATAGAATTAGAGAGGGTTCAAGTAAATATTTCTTTATTCTTATTACACTGTTTAAAAAATAAAGAAGTACTTAAGGATAAAGATCTCTGTCCTCGAAAAGAAACATTTTTATGCTCGACGAATCATTTTTACCAAGCATGAACACGACCCTCGATTGTTTTTGCCATAATCCATTATTGTTGTCCCATCGGGACGAAGCGGCCATCCCGAACAATCGCCTCGACAAGGAAAAAGTTGTGAGTAACAAATAAAATAGCAAATGGTGTAACATGGACACGTAGAAGCGACATAAAAGATTATCGAAAAGTTAGTCAGGCGATTGAAGAAGTTCCAGCACAATCCTAAGGGACACGAAAGGCAGAAATAACCTACCCTTTTCTCCCTTTAAGACACCTGACGGACGTAGGCAGGTGTAACGGAAACGGTAGATTATATTTCGGGGACGATCAACTCTCCGGCTGGTGGAGTTAAAATATCATCGTACCAGGGGGGCTATTTTTGATACTTCCAGAATTATTTCATCCATCTCATACAATACAATAACTCGATGAAATTATTATTATCCTAAAGTAATCATGGCTCCTTTGTTTGATTCCATTAATTCAATATAAAAATATCGGTACTAGCGTTTTTAATCACTACTCGCCTCGAATGTCTCCTAAATAACCCAACTATAGTAGACGCAAATAAACAGTCATTATTAAACTTTTTAAACCTACCGCCTTGTGTGAACTTTTCTACTGAAAATGAACCGATGGCGTCATGAATATGTTGATAATTCAATCGCACGCTTCACTGCCCTTACTCACGATCACGCGAATAACGCAATCAATCGATCACTAATCGGTTCCAATCGTTTTCACTGTGCTCAAAATCTCGGAGCAAACAAAGCTCTCGATGATCCAACAAACAAAGTCCGTCGCTCCGAATTACGCTCAACACCGTCGCCACTTTGGGGATCCAACGGAAACAACGGACCGGCCCTGCAGACCATCGTGAAACATCCAATAGAACGTCTCGGAAAGTCACCCCTCTCAGGACCAGCGTAATTGCTAAATGAATGGGGCGAAATATAGAACAAGGTGTAATTCCTTTACCAATACCGTCACGAATCTCCGTTGCTTCTTCTTTCTTCTCCCCCTCTGTCGTCCCTCCGACGTTTAACAGCTGCGTTATCATGCGAAACGAAACGAACGGCCGCGCCTGACGTGCTTCGAGTTCGAGATGAAGGAACCTCGGGACCAGCCGAAAGCGAATAGAAACGACGCGACGAGACGTCCTCCCCCGGAGGAACGTCGCGTAGGCTGAGAAAAAGAAGGAAAGCCGTGTCGCAGACAGAGGGAATTTCTGCGAGAGCCCGGAGACAGAGGAAATGGGCGTCGAGCGGTGAAAGATTCGAGGACGACGGATAATTATGGCGACACGGCGGAGAAAATTGTCTCGCCGTGTTTGCTTTAATTGCTGGAATTTCTGATACCGTCGTCTCTGAAAAGGGGGGGATTTGAATTGCTCGACGGTGGAATTTGTTGTTATTCTAGAAGATCGGACAAGTGTATCCGCATTGGAAGGGACGTGTCGTTAAGGGCACGAAAAGGAAGCAGGAGTTGCTTCTCTTTTCATTTCATTGCTACTGGAATTGTAATATTCAGTTCTCATGTGGATGATACACTTTACACAATTACTATTGCGCGATGCAGTTTCACTTTGTCGCGATCCCTCGACGATTCTAATATTAAAAGTATTTGCAAAGAGGAGATATAGTTTTCAATTTATACTCCTTTTGCCTTTGGTTTCATGGTTTATGTGACATTTCACGCTGGCATGAATGATTCTGCTTGACCGAGGTTCCCATTTCTAGCGCCCCCCACTTGTTTCAATGAGAAAGCAGCGCACGAGCTTACGAAAAATTGACCTGGTTTTTAAGCGAGACTGGATATTTATTGAAATTTTGCAAGTTTTCCTTAACCCAGTGGTGCGTCCTTCTAGAAGAAAAATGACTTCGAAACGGTTTACGACGAACCTAATTGAACAAGGACATTTAGCATGCGCCAACACATCTTAATAATGACACCGTTAATTCCATTCACTGGAGTAAATTTACTTCAACGAGATTTTGGAGAAAATTCATAAATAAAATTAAGAAAAAAAAATGTTACCATAAGAGATACAAATCTAATTGCAAGTAAAAGATCGCTAGTGTTATATGTCCGCCAGATTTAAGCACACAAATATACAAATCAGAAGGTAAAACCTGTTCGATAGAAGTGCCCGTTAGAAGTGCCCTTAAGCAAACAAGCAAAGAAATAAATTACTGAAACATCCAAACAATCCTCTTAAAATGTAGAAAAGCGTATAAATACATATGTATGGTGTATGGTGCGCACACACAGTATCGCCAGTACTTAATATCGAATTTATTGTCCCACGACAAGAAGATTGGTCGAATCTTCGTGTTCACCCAGATCTAGCGAAACAATTCGCCGATTAGTCAGCCACCTGTAACCTCGAATATGAACGACACAGGGACCGGAGTAAAGGAACGACTTCGGCGGATTCATGTACGTGTATCTGGGACGTGATACGTGAAACGGACGTCGAAATTTCGACGGCTCCGACAAACGATGCCAACCAACGTTGTTGTCGAACAGATTTTGACGACCTTGAGCGGATTCCAGCAGCCCCTTTATTTGAACTTGGAATGTCTCGCCGTTAGACGAGCTGGCGGCGTCGGCATCGATGCCGCTAACCGTTCCGAGGACCTTGCACGCACAGTCGAGCGAAACGGGGACGGGGAACTTTTTTGCTTTCGTCGCTTTAATACTTCCCACGCGACTGTTTAAACGGGCGTTACCTCCACGACGAGGCCGAAAATTTTCCCCCCTCGAGTGTAGAGTGAAGCTATCGTATCGTCAAGAGTGCAACGCAATCGTGCCGTTGCGAATCCGTTGTCCTGCGAAAAGGTTTTGAGAAATCACAATTGACATCTCTCGTCGAATTCAAATCGAATACGAAAGATCTATGAGTCTTCGTACGTAGCGAAGAATTTGTTACATCGATTAAAGGGAGGTGATTTTAAGAGAAATTTTTATAACGAAAGTGCAGGATCAAGTAGTACAACCTTACGTTCCGGCGGGCACTGTGTTGAACATTCGTCGACATTCAATGGAACTGTGAGAAAAATAAAGCCTGGCAAACGGCCCGCCACCAGAAAGAACGTTAAATAGATTCTATAGAGGTTGCAAAATCACTGGTTGGATCGATCGAGCGAACCCCCTAAATGTATTACCGGCAAAGAGAACTTTGTCCAAGAAAACATAACTCGATATCATGCCCGACAGAAACTCCGTGCTGCTGCGTCTCCCGGCCGAGTCAATTAGAAAACTTGGGGTAAACGCGTTATCGGGAATGGAGTCTTCATTAACTAGTTGAATACAACGGTTAATCAAAGCTGATCTACGCTACTTACGAAAGAGATGTTCCGCCAGCTACAGGGCTCGGTGTTCGAGTTGGCAAGGATGCTCAGAAGGAAGTGGGGCAAGGAACATAAACGACGACAGAGAACAGGATTATATTTTTAACTGAACGCGCAATTACGAAACGATTGAAGAGTTTTAACGCTCGAGGTAGAAATTAATCAAGTTGAAAGGAATTATTCCTGAAGCGTGAGTAGTACGAATCCCAGTCATAACGAACCGGCCTCGTTTTAAGTAGATTAGACTCCTGAAAACACGTCCAACGTTTATTAATACGAACGACATTAAAATCAACCCCCCTCCCTGAGTTTATAACCACTGCAACGAGAAACAAACTGCGCCGAATCAATTTCCAAGCGTTCCAAGCGCATCGCTGTTGACGCTAGGCTTCATTAAACCAGCCTGAAGTAGTATAACACCGCGGCATCGCAGACAACACGATCGCCCTTCAACTTCCCCGTTGAATCGCCAACAGAGGCAACGTCGCTTGAGCGAGAAAATTCGGTGACAAAGCGAGCGGCGAAACGGCGTTGTACGCTCCTTGACGCGAGATCGGTCGGCGCCAGGAAGGGTGGAAAAAAAAAGTTGGAAAACGTGCAGGCAGAGCGCAAAAGTTTCGGCGAAGTGGTACAAGTCGCCGTCAGGCCTTTCCAGCGCATTGGACGCGTCGAGTCTTAGCCATCGGCGGGATTAACGGGGAAGAAATGTCCGCGAGATGCACCGCTCGCTGACGGAAACTTCTTCCTAAGTAGTATAACTCGATCGCGTAGCGGACCACACGGCCCGAGCACGAACTACGAAGTTCGGAGTGGGAAGTTTTTAATTGCAGACATTCTTCCCCGCAATGCTTGTTGGCGATGGTGCTTCTCACGATGGTCGAAGTTCGCAATCTTTTATTGTTTTTCTCTGTTTCCCCCATTTGGCCCTTCTGACGGATATAATTGTAACGGGACCGAGGGACAGGTAGATTGAGGGGCGATTATGAAAAAGTCGATTGTCTCGGCGCGATAAGAGAGATACGGCGAAGCTGTATTCGATAGTATTAGAAATAATTTGCAAATTATCGAGGAGATTAATTGCAATTGATTCCTGTATCGTGAGGTATCTCGACACGCATGCATGTGTACCGTTGTTTTGTATTTTAATTATTGACACGGCGTCTGTGTCAATATGAAATTTGTAATTCGTCGAAACATTAACCCTTATGTTAGCAACCGAAATTTCAACGTCTGTCTCGTAACCGGGGTATCCGGGTACCCCATACTGTTTCTATCGGCTCATTAGCGAAATTGGTTAACTCCACCTATTGAATTTTCAAAAATTTTAACATTTTATGCAAATTTATTATATGTATATTCTTATACTGAAATGAAGTATCAGTTTTTTTTAAATATTTTAAGTACATGCTCTTCTATGACGTCTCCCAGTTTCTCAAGTGTCTACTTTTCGACTTTTGATTCTTCGAACCGTTCCTAGTTCTATAACTAGAGGGGGATGCTTATCTTGTTTATATAAACAAGTATAAGCTAGCATCAGAGACCACCTCCAATATACATCAGTTTGTATTCAGTTTTCGATTCGAGACACACGATTCTTTGCAGTTAGGTGAAACGCACAGTGCTTTTGTGAAATATAATTTCTAAGCTTTAGAAATTTATAGTGTAAAAATGGAAGCATTATCGACAGAATTTCAGCTAAATTCAAATTTAGCAAAAGCATATATGCCTTCAGCGAATCTCACAATAGATGAGCAACTTTTCCCGTATAGAGGGAGGACTAAATTTACGCAGTACATGCCATCAAGACCAGCAAAATATGGGATCAAAGTATGGTAGATATGTGACTCCAGCAATTATTATCCACTATCAGGACAGCTTTATACTGGGAAACCTATGTCAGGTCGAGAGCAAAATCAGGGTGCACGCGTTGTCCAGGATTTAGCTATTGCCTACAAAGGGTCGGCAAGAAATATTACGATGGATAATTTTTTTACCTCCCTCCCTTTGGCATAACTTCTTTTGTCGTGGAAACGGACTCTTGTAGGCACACTGGGAAAAAATAAGAAGTACATTCCGAAAGAAATGGTGCCATGTAAGGTGCGTGAAGAATATTCGAGTGTCTTCGGTTTTTATGAAAACATTACGATATGTTCGTATGTACCCAAAAAGGGAAAGTCGGTGATACTATTATCATCAATGCATAATGATAGTACAGTGTCCGGACCAAAAAGAAAGCCAGAAGTTATTCACTATTACAATGAAACAAAATCTGGCGTAGATGTAATGGACCAAATGCTAGGGAGATATAGCACAAAGAGGCGAACAAACAAATGGCCACTAGGTTTCTTTTTCAACATTCTGGATATTGCCGCTTTTGCCGCCTATGTTATATATTCAGCAAATAATAGTACATTGTCTCGTAAATCAAATAATCGTCGTGTGTTTCTACGCCAATTAGGGGAAGACCTTTGTTTTCCAACAATTCGAACCCGATTGGCAAATGCTCAAATTATGAGACAACTTTCCACAAAATTGGCTATACAAAGCATGCTGAATAGTCAAGTAGAAATAAATGAAATTCCTTCTACTTCTACACAAGAATACGACAACAGTGGAAGGAAAAAAGTCGTGGGATCCTGTTATATATGTCAGGCTGATCCCGAAAAGAAACGACGAAAAACACGAAAGGCATGCCACAAGTGCGACCGTCCTATTTGTGATAAACACGCAAATACTATAGCAATATGCAGAAATTGTTAACAGTATTTTAATAAATAAATAAATCATTTTAGTTAAAAATTGGTTCATGTTTATGTGCATAGAACAGCTAACAATCTCGTCCCTTATATGGGTACCCGGGTACCCCTGTTACCAGACAGGCGTATAAATATGTTTGAAGCTTTATAACTTAAAAAATTGCAAACCAATTTTATTGAAAATTGGTATATCGACGTAGAAACGTCCAAACAATGGGGATCCAGAGGGGTTTTGCGATATTGTTACCAGAACATCAAAAATTCTTGTAGGAAACTTGAAATGGGTACCCGGGTACCCGGTTGCTAACATAAGGGTTAAGACGGTTTGTAAATAATACTGAATACATAAATTGCTCGTGGCATTGAACAACACGCGACTTAAATATACTTTTGTATTTATCTAATTAGAATTTCACAATTCTTACTCGCAATTGTACCTACTTCGTTTTTCAATTCTCCGAAACGAAATAACAATTAAATAATTCCATCTTCTTGCAACCGATTAAAGTACCAAACAGAAGATAAAATGATTTGATAATCTCCGAATCGTTAAAGCGGAGTGCGAAGCGTACATATTTTGTCTTACGAGGAAAACAAAAACAAAAAAAGGAAACGAGAGTAACTCATCACCATCGAAAGTGACGCCGATCCAACATGGTGCACGATCGTTAACGATTTCTTGACAAAAGCGCGAGAGTGGAGCATGTTTCGCCACTAGTGCGAGATAACGATTCCACTTTCACGGGGACAATGAATGCAACAAGATTCGCGTTGTCGTCCTTGATTAACGGCAACGATAACGCTGACAATAATAACGATCGATTCAAATTGTCTGCGCTTGTAACTGGAACGAGGCCTGCCTCCAAGAAGATCAAACGAACCGGCCATAGATTATTCTGTTTGAGAATTAAAACAGAATTGATAGAACCGACTAAAATACTAAAATGAAGCGAAACCGTCAATTCTCATTTACGCTGTAGAAACGATTCTCCGCGAGGCTTATTTACAAATAAATCAATACGAGCAACTAAAATGTTACTTTAATTAAATATTAAAGAAGAAAAATCGCACAAATTCGATTCACTTCTGTTACAAACTATTTAAAGAAATTCACCGCAATTATGTGCGAAAATTAATTATTCTTCCACAAATTGGACACGAAACATGAAACGCAAATTCAGATTCGACAAACCTGTTCCATTTGCAATTGGCAATAAAGCGATTATTCGTTTCTCGAGTTCACGACGCGCTCTATCCGAAGCAACGAACCTTCGAGACCAGGCGTCCCGTAAAATATCGAAACGATTCTTTCCCTCTGGCGAGGCGTGTTCGGTCCGCGACGCCTCGAAACCCCAGCGTCGAGCAAAGACGGATCACGTTTCGCGCGTCGGCGAAACGAAATTCGGCTAGGAAACGCGGCTTCGCGGAGAAACGAAGAAAAAGAGGGCAATGCGACGTCCCAGTGCGAGCGTTGCCAAAGCTTTGGAAATTGGAAGAACGCGAGACGCGTTACGACCGGAAGAGATGGTCGCAGCCGTGTCCGATTGCACCGCGCGTTACGTCGGGCAAACACGAAGACACGCCACATTCGGGACACGGTCTCGCTTGACTCGGACCGACTGATCAGGATACTGCACGTTAGAAATAGCCGTGGCGAATGGAACACACGTTTCCTTTGAAGCGACATTCGATTCGAATTCACGCCAGTGGTTTTTCTGGGGAAAGTTATACGCCACGGAACAAAGTTTCTGGCACGACGGGCACCTGACTTTGGAAATTGGAAAACCTTGGAAATTCTCTAGAATTCTCGGGTTAGCGTATTAAAAGGAATCAAGTAAGTCAAGGAAGTTTGTATTACATTACATTTTGTTGCGTTTTTATCAGCGGTGTTCGGCCTTCGGTGTAATTGAGGGATTAAAAGTCGTTTGGAAATGCTTCAAGGTTGTTGATTGAGAGACGTTCTTATGTATTTATCTCGGTCTGCCCTTTGCTGTCGGAAATATTCGAATGAATGAATGTGGCTGGGTGAAAGGTTTGAGAAATGGCAGCTAATTTGGAAGCTATGGAAATGATTTTGTCTCGAAAACTGTTTGCGAGATGTTCAGAAGGCAGCGAGGCTTCAGTCGAATTGGCATTATTAAAATATTCGTTAATACATTGCAGATTTGACCGAATTATGCGAAATGTTTATTTTAACATGGAAATATAGAATTATCAGTGATCCGACGAGATGTAAGAGAAGGGAAAGCAAAATGCGGATATGCAGCAAACAATTGCAGACTAATGTTCGTTGTGCTGAATTTCTATTGGAATTTCATGCAGAATAGAGATGTCTACTTTGACGATCGCAAGAAAGGTACGCATTCTAAAAGCTTTTGGGAAGTTGAAAGCATTTTAGACGAACCCCGAATAACGTTCGAAGATATCGACAGCCTCGAACAATTGAAATTCCAAGGGACCTCTTAAGATTGGAGGAATGTACACTATTGAAACATAAAATAGGATGGTAGCAGACGATCCAAACATTCGCTTCATAAAATCCTCACTCTAAAGCTCTAACAAATTTTCCGGATTTTATTATAAATTATTAGGAGATCTCCAGGTTTTGTCAATCATTAACTGGTAAGCATGTCATTTTCATGAAGAGGTGTTGGGAAATTCATTTTTCTTGCCTTGAAGAATTTCAATAAGATACATATAATTTGTACATATAATAAAACTCTGCCAAGTTTTATTTAGAATTATAAATTACAAAAATTGCTTCGCATTAGAACAAAGTAACCGTCGTTATCAAATTTTCCACTCGATTATCCACGAAAGGACTGTAGTTAGAGGTTGCAAAACAATGTACAATTATTATATTATTTATTTAACCAAACAAAAAGGCGTGTTTAACTCGCAGATAAGAAGTTACCACAACAGCAAGAAACGATCACGGGATAAAGCAGCGTTTAATATAATCACCTCGTAATTCCCAGTCTATAATAAGCTTGGCCTCGTACAAAAGGGAAACAGGAAGCCAATTAAAAGTTGAAATTATTCTCGTTGCTGAAGTTTGCATCTGGTTTCGACCACGTTACCCGTCTCGATAATTCAAAAACAAACTTTCCCTTACTTTCCAGAAGCAAGTGAATCACCCCACAATTCGATACTCCTATACACTTATTGTCAACGAAACGAACTATACACCGTACAGCGCGAACTCCGCGAGACTTTCCAACATCGTAGAATAAAAAGATATCCATGATACGAAAGACCTATCACACGTTACAAACGTGCAAGGAATAATACGAAAGGCCGTCAGAATACCTCGCGGTAACAAAACATTATTATTCCATTATTGATTTCGTTAATATAAATCCCCCCCCCCTCCTTACAAATTATGTGGAAATTAACCACGAATTCGTTACAATAATATAATTATACATATTTATATTAAAAAATACATATATAAAGAAGAACAAGCACCGTAGATTTGAATCTTTCAATGAATTATCCGGGCGTGATATTAAATATACCCCAGCGTAGTTCCGCGTTTATTGATTTTATCGCAGGCGTGCAAGTTCGAACGGCGCGTCGTTAAATAATAGGCGAAGCAGCACGGCCGCGATTTCGTGTTGCACGGTCGTCGGCGAAAAGCGAATTTTCGTCGTGTACGCCGCGAGTAAACCGTGAGGCACCCCCATAAATTATACAGTCGACGATGGATAAGAAACGTCCCGGTACCGATCTCGCGTCGGCCACGATGAAAATGCACTCCGCAGCCATAAAATGCACGCGTCTCAGCAGACGGGACACGGATACTCCGTTCTCCGAACGTTGGCGTACCTTCGGCGTGGCGGACCGGTGAAAAATTTATTGCGACGCGTCCATTGTACTTCTTGTTGGGGAACTGTTATCGTGTATATCGCGCGAACGGATTTCCGTTGATCCCCGTCATCGACCGAGCCGTCCGCCCGCGCAATAACGCACGGGGGTCGTGAATAGGCCGCGGAACAATGAGCGAGGATAAACTGTCGCGTATAAATGTCAAATATCAAAAGTGCTGCCGACAGGCGATCGTTTCGCTCCGTATTCGTTCACGCGAGACCTTGCCTCCCGACCAGAAACACCCCTGCCGTAGCGAATTTGAGATTTCCCGGAATGACGATGACGTGGATAAGTTTGTGGATAAGTTTGCGGAGCGTTTGGCCGGGTATACATTTGTCGTTCGATTATTGGCGGCGAGTAATCGTTCCCTCGAATGGGAAATTATGTATCGGTGAGCGGTGAACGAGAGTGTGCTGCGATGTTGTTTCACGAATTTTGTATTTAATAGCTTTTCAGAAGTCTTATATTGCGCAAAATGCACGGATAGTATTAAAATTTTTAAGTGAAGCGTGTCATTTGACATTGTAGACGATGAAAATGATTAATGTCTCCTGTACCAAAGTAACGTATGTATTAATAAATGAAAGTGTGAGTGACAGTAGTTATTGAAATTGCGTTCAGTTATTGCGAAAATTTAGAAATTAAATTAGATTCCGTTGAGCGGGAAATTAAATTGTAAGTGGAATTAAATCAACAGCGGACACTGGCGCGCGTCTGACCGGTGATGTCTTGTTCCACTTAAAGCTCGGCGTAAGCGAAGTACGTGGGTTTTTCGTTAGCAGACAGGTGTATGAAAATGTACACAGGTTCCATTGCGTACGTGCATATTCATGCCGGCTACGACAAAAATTATTAATTCTTTATTCGTAAAGTCCACGGGGATATGAGTGCATCGAGGAGTTAAAAATTGGCTCTTGAGTAAGTCTTTGCATTTTTGATCATAGGTCAAACGTCGAAAAGCCATGAATGTATTCAACGGCCACAAATTGGATTGCAAGATGCGGCAGCTGGACGGCATTTCATTTCGTTCGATGTCTCGATATGTAGCGGTCGCTTTCGATTTACAGAGCCAGCGTGCAGTTAAAGTGTATTGCATTCGCTTTGGGCTGGATTTGATGCATCGTGCCACTCTCCGTCCCTGTGCACGAGTCTCGTTGTGTTGCTCTGCTTATCCTTAGGGGAATAGTCGAAAGTGATGTGCGTATTAAACGAAGAACGAAAAGCTTTCCAATCAAATTGTATCGCGATGCTCGAGAAATTTTAAAAGTCACCCTTGGTGCGAACTCATGACCATACGAGTAATACAATTATTTATAACCTATCGAGAGTCCGTAAGCTCGTAAAATGGAGTTTTATAGCAGCGTTTTAAACGCGCATGCTGTAAATTTCGTTAATCGATTTCTAATATTTTCCAATTTCATTCAAGCACAAATAAATGGAAGCAAATGAAACTCGTGACTAAACATTTTAATAAATAACGTTAGAAACGTGAATATTCCACGGGATGTAATAACAATTGTAATACATTATTCCGTTTACAAGAATATTTTGCAATTCAACGAATCACTGCGATTAAAAAAAAAATCAACGATTCTAACTTCCATTACACATCTATCTGCATTCATTATTCTACGATAATCTACAAGCAATCCATAAGATACCATTAACCCACTAAATATGCACAACGTCCATCTCCTCGCCCTTTCCCAAGGCGTCTTTCCATTACAAAAACATCATGCCTAACGAAGCCTGAAACCTGCCCGCCACAGCCATCAATTTCACTGTTCATCGATCAACTTTAACTCGACAACAAACCCTCTGGTCTCTCCGCGGGGCGAACCACGAGAAGTCGAAAATCAGGTCTCGGGAGGTAAGAGGCCGCGAAAGGTGAAAAGCCACAACATCTCGATCGATCGATAACCCTTTCTCCCCTGTGTGTCAGCCGGCCACGCTACAGGTTTGCGCACGGCTAGCAGAGATGGCCGCGGGCTATCGCGCGGCTTTGACGGAACAATTAGGTATTAGGGAGGTCGCGGGTGAAGTAAACGCGTGCAGAGAATCGTGCACACGCACAGATCACTGGATAACGACGAATCGCGTAAATTGCCGTGCCTACCGTTAACCGCATTGGAACGATTCGTTCGGATGAAAGTTAACGACGAGTGGATAATCGACCGTTGGAATACGATCTTGCGACATTTTGTACGTTTCGCGCAATTAGGTAGATAAATTGGAAATACTTTTCGTTGTCATGCACAGTGAATTCAATTCGCCGGACGAGCACGTAATGCTTCCACGTTGCCTCGTTGCAAACGGTTCGTAAAATGAGACTTTTCTGTTTGCTTTTTGTTTGTTCGTTGATAAGCGCGTTGCACTTTCTGCGTCTCGCGAAGTCGTGCAAATTTGGGAATATTTAACGCGGACGACCGAATGAAATGAGATGCGATAACATTGCACAATTTTATTTCCGATTTTCTTCTTTATTCGCTATATAATATAAACGATTTGAATATGGATTCGGACGGGTATCGTTTGATTTTCGTTACTATTTTTGTTGTCGGTGTATTTCGATACTGAGAAACTATTTGCAACAACAACGTCGGAAGTCAATGTATTAAAAATCGATCTCCCCGGGATTAAACAATTGAGGAACAAATAATTGCTCCGTTAATAACACATCCTACTTACACTGTCCATCATACGCGAACAATAATTCACTTACTTCCTGAACTCTCTTCGGACAGTTCGATTCGATTATCTGTCTTATGCTCCAGAAACAGAAAATACAATAACTAATTCAATGAAACGGACGCATCGAGCAGATAGCAATGTACTAAAAACTATTGGTTAACGAATTCGTCATACTTTACTCGTTCCACTGAGTACGTTCACAGGCATTACACCCAATCCTGTGGACGCTAATCTAGGGGGGTGGGGGGCATAATCGTCATATCAATCTCGACTGAAACTGTCGAAGCGTCCTTCGATTACACAGTTTCCCCCTGTCCCGTTGAATCTTGTTTGACCGTGCCGGTGAAACGCGTAATCAAAACCCGATCGATGAGCAGCAGGATCCACCATTCAACGATTATACACGTCTGCGTGATTAATTATTACGTTCATTAAGATCCATCATGTTCCTCGGCCGGCAAATATGACAAAAGCGCCATCGAACTTTCATCCCATCCGGCGTTCCATGATCCTGTAACACTCTACGACGTCGCGAAATGTAAATGATCCCGCGGGATCGAACGGGTATCCCACCGCAATGCATCTCGAGCTGTATCCAACGTTCTGCGAGAGCTCATTATTCCGGTTCCCAGGGATTTCGGAACTGCCGCGTCCGAAAAGTAATTTGCAATGCTAATAGGATTCCCGTGCGCTTGGAATTGGTCGCTTTCAATGCGTTAATTCGTTTAACGACGATTCGAGTGTTGTGCGTTTATGGAAGAAATTGATCTGTGTGAGACGTTGAAATGATTAATGGCGATACGATTAACGCGGGTCCATTCGGACACTGTTATTCTAAACAATTAATTAGATTACTTCTTATCGACCGAGTGCAATTATTGGATTATCCGATATATTCGCGTGTCTGGAATAATTTATTCGAATCGAACCAGTCGATCGCGAATCGTCGGATTAATTATAAAATATTTCTTTGATAATAGAGGAAGAGATTAGTGTATCCGCCTATTATGTATTACACTGTTATTAATTATAATTTCTCCAGACCACGATTGTCAATCGTCGAAGTAAAAATGTCCCCGCGTTCGACTTTTCATCGATTCTCGCTGATTGAGACTGTAAATAATATACAAACGCAATGTTGACTATCCATTAGAAAATCGGTTATCAGCTTGTCATCTCGTCGTCGGTATCGCCTCGAGCACCCACCCAACGGATAGGCTTTCTTCTCTCTGAGAGCCCTATAAAAGTTCTGATTAAAAATCTCGGATGAATATTCAATTTGATTCGGCAAAAAATAATTTTCTGCGTTTAAAAACATCAAGCATAGAATTGTTCCTCATTCCTCGAAACAATCAAATGAATTCCTTGCAACAAACCGGGGGATCGTTTCTCTTTCTTCGATCGAACCAAACAAAACGGGGGGAACGTTACGGGGTCTTCTCAGTTCCGTTCACCAGTAACAATAATTCCACGAATTTCTAGAGCTGATGCGTCGTCAACGCCGTTACGAAACTTAAACAACCACTTAGCGGTGAGTTTCGTAACTCGTTAAAGTGCCCGCTACTTACACGGTAATCGATTTTCCTTGGTTAAATTCATTAACGTGCGAGAACGCGGCTGCCCCGATCTTTAATTAAACGTCGAAGCTCTAATAATACACGCGACGTTACGTAATTCGTTGAGCCGGTTAGCTAATTTCGGCCACCTTCGTCTGAGACGATGATACACCTCGCGCTGGAACAGATTATAACCGTGCACGATTTGCGATCGTGTCGAAAATTTCTAATTATAAACCCGCAAGGCTTGTGCACACCGATCTTCATTCCCTTCGCGTTTCGCCCGGGCTAATTTTCGTCCAGCCTTGTCGACTTTTCGCTTCTCCAGGTTTCCCGTTTTCATTTCCCCTTTCGCTCGCTATTGTTCGGTTGATACAATAGACTTCGCAAAATAATGGCATTCATTGCGGCAAAAGAAAGAAGAGAACTAGCCGCCATTGATTAACCGCGACCAACATCGAATAACACGCAAGATTTCAAGAATTATTTTAAGGGCAGAGATAAAACGGGTTGCGTCTATACGTCGAATGAAACGAACAACATTCAAACACAGCTGTGTTTGTATACGTTCCATGCCATTTGTACTTTTAATATTCTCGACGGCCTCGATTCAAGGTTCTCTCGATAACGCCGCGCTTGACCGTTCGAAAAGGGGGAACAGAAAAACGCTAATGAATATAATCACTTTTCTTTGCGAATCGCACGTTTCGATCAATCTTCCGCAAGATGTGAAAGGTTAAAAGCGAGAGGGCAGTCTAACAATAAATCACACTTAATCCAAGGGGACCATTATGTATCGTGATACAGTCGGCTAGAAAAGGGGAGACACGTTGAGGCTTGTTGAAACTCGACTTCGGATAAATCACTGTCGTCAATTCGCCGCATTTGTTGCACGTAATATAAGTCGCCCAAGGAACGCGTGACGTCTTAACAAGGTGAACGCGTACAAGCATACGTACCTCGCACGCCAATCGTGTTACAGCAATTCCGCGAGAAACTATTTCCCATGAGCCGTCCGTCACCATCGAACGACAAGAAATTTCGTGGGGCAAGACCAGCAAGAGAAATTCTCATCCCCCACCGCCTCGAACGGGATTGAAATCGGCAAGGATCGTCTGTGCCGGGGAAAGGATACAGCAGAAATCGGGGGGCTGGAGGCGAAAGGGATGCGGGGGGGTCGCGACCTCGTCAAGTACGCAGGAAGTCTCGTTGGAGAAAATTCGAAAGAGCCTCCCCGGCCTCTTCGGGGATACACGTGCACCCGATCGATGGAAATGAGTCAGCCGTGCTCTTTCCTACATAGGTAAATAGGTTAGCGGCATTGAGCGTGCGCCTTTAAGGCTGCTTTGCTCTTCCTTACGAGCCGCTTAGCGAATCGATAGCGGGAGAAAGCGAAATGTCGCCCGAATGAAAACGATGAATCCGTACGCGTGTAACTGCAACGGGCCATCACCTTCTTTACACGGCGCACCTTACAACTGCGCCCGTAAGCGACGCGTTACGATTCCTGCCTATGGTTGTGCACTTTTAAACTGATACTCGATTAAACGATAATGGGAATTTGACGAGCAGGTGTTTGTCAACGAAGACAGTGATGTCAGCGGACGAAGTAATTACGAAATTCCGTGGTAAATTCCTTATTAAGGTGTTAGAGTCGACTGAAGGAAATGCGGTCGAAATATTAATGCTGTCTCGTGAATGGGCAAATTTTCGAATCGACGAAAACAGCAGCGCGAAATTAACGAATGCGCGCACGCGATGATTGGCGATGGAAAGTTGAAAGTTGAAAGCACGCAACATTCGCCGTAGGAGTTCGGCCCGGTGCGAAATTAAATCGTATGGCCGGCAACAATGTGTCGAATTAACGGCGAAAAATGAATACGGTTCAACGCGTTTGTACGAAACGAAGTTTCGCTCGTCGAAGTAAGTGTAATGAGCGGTGCGCGTGCACTTGCGTACGCATTTAACGATCAGAATAACGATGTACAAGTTTTCAACTTACCATCGTCGACAAATTTCCATCTACTGCCCTCGTCTCTCTACGAAATCGGCCTGGTTGGGATACGCACGTACGTTCGTTAAAATATCGCGTTCACGTTACGAATTTTTAAAGCCGCCTCGTTTGAACAACCGATATCCCTTGAACGTTTGAAACGCGTCTCGCTGGATGCCCGACAGTTTTCAACGAGAAGTCGCCCTGATAAATGTCGCCATTAGTTTGCGTAGAAATGAGCTGAGACTCGTCGATTCAATCTTGCCTATCCGAAGTGGGCATAAATGTTCCAGGATTGCTGGCCGAATATGCAAAAATCTAAAGGAAATCTAAATGGTAAAACGAAATCGGAGATGGCTCGTTTAGTAGAAAATTATTTGAAGAGTAGAAAAATGTGCACGTGATCGGACGATATTGAATTTGTGTTGATTTGTTTATTTTCTAATGTATTGTATGTGTGTATAAATTTTCTAATGTTTATCCTCTAATCCACTGTAATTACTCATAGCGCATGAAATTAATTATCATTCTCGATGTGTTAAATAGCATCAACGTTTTATGTGGCCTTTAAACCGAGAACAGAAATGCTCTGTGCTTTCGCGATAATTACGCGGTCCTTTATTAAATAAAATTAATGGGTTGCGGGTGTGCGCGAAAATTTGGCCAGGTAAATTTTATACGCTTGGTGCATACGCTTCGTCAGAATTTTGATAAAAAGCGTCGCGTGAAGTGGGTACTATAATTTTAGAAATGTCACGCCATTTTAAACATGATCCGCTTGCGATAAATCTCAGGAATAATGTTTTCAACAATATGTGTCGCGATTTACGGAGCTGCACAGAATAACGGGGAACAAAATTAAAATTGAAAAAAAAACTGAACTTTACAAATGAGGATGAAAGCTCCGAAAAATAATTCATTAAATTTCAAAGCTTCGGGCACTGCTTGATACATTTCATTTAAATGAAAACATATTCTATTCTGTTAAAAATGATGACGCGGCAATCTATTTTATTCATTTAGTTGCAACTTGGGGCTCCAATGAAATTCAATATCCGAATAAAAAAATTTGTCGTACACGAATGTTCGATGTACTTCTTCTTTAAAGTAAAATTACATTAAATAGCAAGGAAGCCTAATAGCTTGCACGCAACGAAACTGCAAAGAAACAATGAGCTGCGGCAGAAGGGAACTAGGACGAGAGACCGTCCGAGGAAGTCGTGAGAATTTCAAGAAGTTTTAGAAAAAAACGACCAGTCGTTAGTAGCAACCTTATACCTGCTGCTTTGAGGCACATAAAAATTTCTCCTTTCCATTTCGCGCCGCCAGCGTTACCTGAGAGCACCGCGGAGGAAGGTGGAAAGGTTATTGCGGTTATTGGAAGGTGTATCCGGTGTTTCAACTTTAAATTGCTTTCTTTTCATTCGAATGCGAGGGGTGTAAAGGGAACCCGTGGCTGACACTTTAATGGTTCTTTCGCGGTTGATAAAAATAAAAATTTCGTCACGAGTAATTGGTATCCACGAGTAACGTGAACAGAGAATTTATAAAAACTTTCGAAAGGGACGTTGCGGTTTCTGAACTGGATTGTTACAAATCGAGAGAAAACTGTTTCAACGTGGCGAATTTCGTAAGCCATCGAGATCTAGAAATTCTTCCACAGTGACTTACTATCCTTGACGTCCTAAAGGCACAGAAGCTAATTATCAATTACCCTGGAGGTGATAAGAAAGTTGTTAAAAAGGAATGCAATTAACTGCGAGAGTACAACTATGGTCGCGTTTTTTAAACGTAAAAATAAAACAGAAAAGAAATAATCCAAATCAATTGACATCTTCATATACGTATTTGTTATCAAAGCTGCCTAGAAATCGCTTTAAAGTAATATTTTCTAAGCGTGGCAGCCTGACCTAGCCAGCGGTGGGGTTAATAAACTTGGCGAAATCGAATCGCCGGACAACTTTCCCTTGGCAAGGGTTGTCCTTCGTTACACAGTCGATAAGCCGTGTGCAAAGTCGTCCAACTTCTTAGAAAGTTTCGCCGCGAACGGTGATATGGAACAATTTTCGAAACTTACCGGTGAAGCAATTCTGGCAGAAACATTGTTTAGCCGCAACCTTTCACCCCCATGACAAATTGACAGCTTCACGAAGATGTACAAAGTTCATTGGAACATTTCCCCTGATTGGAATTTGCGCAAGAAGAATTGTGAATGATCAGAAATCTGAAACATTTGCTGCTGGATTACTAAGTTCCAGTTTTGTGCACAACTTTTAAATATCATTTCACCAACATTGTCGCCAAGAAAAGTAAATTTCGTAATTACGCATTAAATAAGAAAACTTTAAATCTATAATATACCATAACTATTATTTCACGCTTAAAAATTGATTATGCCGAGGGTCAACGTTAGCGGACTTTAAATTCGCACGCAAAATTTACTCCCTTACTTACTTAAGATATAATGAAAATGACAGCGTCGCCCTTCGATTTTTATATCAAATAGTTATTTTCCTTTCTCCGTGCCATGTGGATATTCGTTTATGTTCGCTTCGTGTTTACCGTTTCAATTAAGTGCCAATGGCTGATATCGCGTTAACGAGGAAATCCGCAAACGGAAGGCCACAGACACCGTGCACCGTGAACTGATTCGAACCGATCAACTCAGATTCGGAATTAATTGCGGTCGATCGAAATCTCGTTTCAACGCTGCGAAAGCTCCTTACATCCGGAACGACGCGACAACAGCAACGCAAGCATTGTTCGATAAAGATCGGTCCACAATTTGTCGGGCGCTTTCCAATTTGTTTCGTTTCCCGTGCAACAAAGCTAAAAAATGTCACGCACCCCTCCTGTGCGCCGAATAAATATAAAACGTACAAATTCATGCGAGGCGAGAATCAATTATTCACCCTTAACATGAAATTCCCTTTTAATAATGACAATTCGAGACGGACGGATTAACAATACCGTTATTAAATCATACCGCGAACCTCGCATCGTAGATCACCGCTCTAAAGGGTTGAACCGGATGAAAGGCAAAACTGTAGCGCCAGGGTGGTCGACGTAAATCACCGGTGCAACCCTTTCGAGATCCACCCCGGGGAACAAAGCGAAAAAACGCGCCCACCTCCTCGTTCCTGAAGCCTCGCGAAGGAAAGCGGCGTCCGGAGCGCGGCCGAAGAGAGCCGCTTCGAGGGTGTAGTCCAGGAAGTAACGTGTATTTCCCGTGGACCGTAACGAAGGGGCCCAACGTGGCCGGATGGGTTCGCGAAAATACGTATAAACCGCGGCTGATAACGACGACCGGGAATCCCGGTGAAAGCAAAGTAGAAAACTTACTTGGCTGTGCTCCAGCGAGCGGATGGGGTGGGTGTTGAGGGTGGTTATGGGCGGTGAATGAAAACCAACCAACCCTCCCACCCAACCCCGTGAGGCTCACTTTCTATGCGACGCTAGCTTTGCGCCATTGCGGAATACATCCTATTGGGGATGCAACTCTCTTTTTCTCTATCTCTCTGCGTGTGTGTGTGTGTGCGCGCGCGCGCGCGTTCCTCCCACTTTCCTTCTTTCTCCCTTTTTGTCGATCTCTGCCGTACTGACGAGTCGCCGTGTCTGTTCCACTTCGATTCTCCATTGAACGAGGAACTTTTCTAGCGAAGCCCAAGCAGGAAACGTCTGTAAGCCTCGTGCATGAGCTCGCTTAAAGGGACGGTCGAACTCGAACATTTTTAGGAGCTAACGGCGAGTCGAAGCGGTGCTGAAGCGCGGCGAAAGAAAGGCGACGAACGATGAATCGTAGTTCCTTGTTACACGGAGGAGAAGATAATTGGAACGGTGATTATTGCGCGCGAGTCGTTTGTCAGACGGGTTGGGGCCTTCGAATGAAATTGGACAGATTTTTGATCGTTGCGCGAGTTACTTGCTGGTGCCGATTGGTATCATCGACGACGCGGAATTCCAGTTAAATAACATCTGGATCGATGACGACGGTCGCAGCTGTGATGGTCCGTTTAATTGATGCGAATTAATTACCATTTCCTAATTTTCCCTCCGGACATATTTTGTTGGAACAACTTTTCCGTTTATTAATGCGCGGCTGCGCGGAAGGAATTAGTTTTCATTTAAAAACGATTGCTCCCCCATACATATGTGTGTAAATATATTACAAAATATTGCGGTACATTCCACTTGGCCTTCAGGTTCCCAAACAAATAAAATCTGATGCAACGATATCAATTTTCGTACTGTATATAAATGCGTCCCCCTCAAATGAATCCGCCCTTGTACGAACGAAACGACGAAACATATGACGGTTCATCAGCACCGCCGACCCCGATACAGACATATCGAAGACGAGCAATCAAGACGCCGCCGCGTAAACAACGCCGTTGACAATGTTTGCAGTGCAACATCCAGGCCAAATCGGCGAGCAACGCACCCACTGAACATGCATAGCGTGATTGTATGTATATTACTCGGATTGCATTATAGATACGTCACTGTTTCACGAGGTATCCAGGCAACGTATTAGTGTAGTCACATCACGTAATTACAGAGACTAAGCAGATCGCTGGACGACAGCACGGGCTGCCAACTCGAAGCTGCACGCATTGTTCTGTATGTTTGATTCTCGAATTTCGATAAACTTGTTCGCCGGAATAACTGGAAATCCGTGGCTGTTATCGGTGGAACCTGAATGCTAACCGGTTCGTTCTGTGCTTAAGAAGTTAGTAGATTTGTGTTATCAACCGCGTTAACGGAAATAATAGAAAAATGGATTTAAATTATTTATCAGAATGTAGAAATGTATGAAATGAATTGAATTTTTTCGCTATGAGTGCACTAGAGAATAATAGTAGACTGTAAAATATACTGCGCTGTCAATAACTATCCCCTTTCTTTATTTTATCTGATAGTGGTCTCTTTATTTTTATCCTGAAGGAAAATAGGTCGTTAGACAATTTGCCAAGAAATTTTCTACACCACTCGAATCTGATACTTCAAGACTTGAATTACTTGTATTTTGTACAGCGTTAAATTAGATCACTTCCGCGAGGCATCGAGAATCAACTTTATTTAACATTCACAATGTTCGTTGATCAAATTAATGGAAAACTTGACGTTCCGCTGTTCGAATAGAATTCAAGCTGGCAAAAAAGTTCCGAATGCCGCGTGGGTTCAAGGCTGAAGCCATTCGTTCCATAGTGAATTTCACGGTCCCGAGCACGCTTGGCAGCTGCACCCGGACGAAACTGCCGTAATAACAATAAATAATCGCTGCAAATTCGCGAGCACTTGGAGTGGATCGCGTTTCCAATTTCGCGTCGGTGTCGTACATCATCACAGCCATGGACGACCGAGCGAATAAAGGATCGATTTCTCAAGATCATCCTAATGCACTTCGAAATGGAAAAAGTACGAACGTATATGCGCGTTCATATTTGCGCCATTGCCTTTCCACGACAAGTTCTTCGAAAGGTGTCAGCTCCATATACGTCCCATCAGAAAAGAATATTCAATTTAACGTTAATAAATAATAAATAATCTTGTAATCGAACATTTAATTATCTGCCACCAATAATACAAGTATTTTCTCCGCGATGACGTAACTCAACTGCTTACCACATCCTTTATTATCATTTCTCTGCTTGAACCTCTCCGCTTTGCGATTGATAGCGAGGAACCGCGTGGACAGGCATCTCGATTCGGTCCAGTAGGAAAATTTCGCGTCTCTTTCCGTGAGTTCGAGGGGCGACCGGGCTGAGAACGTGAAAAGGGGGCGGCAGGGTCTGCGGGCAATTCCGCGTCTGTTCGGAAACTTTTCCATTTTCTCCTTTCACTTGGCGCATTGGTATTTCTCCTAACTCCCGACCGGAATAGATTCCCGAACCGGGAAATTATTAAGAATACCTTCTATCATTGGATTTCTCGATATACTCACGGCACGTGTACAGTTTCCATTCGTAATACGCCGAAAGGCCCGCTTCGCGTTGAATCACACATTTTTTGATGAAACGACCAGTAATGTCGTATGGCGCGGGAAACATAATTATTCGAACATTTTGTCGTCATTTCTTTTTGTGGCGGCGAGGTGAAAATTACAGATGTATAATTATCTGGGAGGCACGATAATTTCATTGCAATTTAATTTGCATTCTATTATCCTGAACAGTATTGTCTTTAACAGAGTACAGTTTACGTTTATATTGGCGGTACGATTATTTTTATATAAATCTGTGCAATCAATTCGGCTTTCGATGTTAAATTACGGGCAGCGAGGGAATAGCATAGCTGATGCGAGTTAATTGATCGAATATATTGACATAAAGTTACAAGCTCACCTCGATTCTAAATAATTGCAGCAAGATCGAACGCTATTACGTAGAAATTTTTGCAACAGTATTCGTGTGCAACGTGCAACAGCGACGCGTGCGCATCTTTCTTCAAACGCGCCGAACAGTTTGAATTACGTATACCGCCGTGCCAGACGGTCGAGCAAACGGAGACGAAAATGAAAATAACTTGGACCGTGTCCAATGAATAAGGCCAATATCGCCGGTGTTTCTGTTACACCGTGAATGGGATCCGAGCAATGAACACGGCTAATTCAATGAAATGCGCTGTTAAATAGCCATCTCTTGACCTGTTTTTTCGAGCACCAAATGGATGAAACACTTTCTGCGGTTACGGCGCAATCAATTATTTGCTTGCCCGCCCCGGACGAGATGAAACACAGTTGGCGAGTGCAAGCAATAGAACGATTTGCATTCGGTGAATTGCACGTCAGGTTTGACGCAGCGATAAACGCTGGTCAATCGTAATGATTTTGCGTAATCTATCCTTGTTACGAATTGCGAATTACCGAATCGTTGTACACGCTATTCGTGTACAATGTTTGCAACAGAAAAGAAACTCGGGCGTTAAATTGAATTCGAGGCACCTTGAAGTATATTCGCATGCTGGTAGCACTAATAACCCGTCGCGATCAATTTCGAGCGAAACATCGTCGATTCCGAACGACGAACTACGACAAATGTTTACTGAAACACGGACGAGTCGGGGCTGAAACTAAATGACCACAGAAAAAGAGTGAGAATGTCACAATTGTATCGAAATGATTCCCATCGACGTGCCTTACTCTCCGCCAACGAGCACAGCGGCAGAACATCGGGCGATGTTCGAGACGTGTGCCGCGTGGAGGGACAGATGGAAAGAGGGCAAGGGAAAAGGGGTAAAGGTGGGGGCCGGATCAAGTTCAGCAGAAAACCTAGAACTCTACAGGGGATATCTGACTATCGAGCAAGCGAATTGTGTAATAGGGCCGTTGGCACCGATCCAAAAGCCCACACGGTCCCGCGGCCATCCGCACAGCCACGGGCTCCAGAATCCAACGGCAGTGCAGGTGGATCGACGACGGGCAACACTAGGTCGAGATGAGCGTGTCAGAAATTGGGTCATACGCGAACAACCGTCGCCGTCGAACAATGGATACGAGAATTGAAATCATTCCTTCGAATGTCGCGCGGCAGACGCGCCCCCAAGAATGTCTCGCGTTCCTAATTGTAAGCGCCACCCTATGCATCTATCAACGTAGCGAAAATTTCGTTCGACGTTAAACACTCACTACTGACTGCTGTTACGCGTTTCCAGCAAGTCGAGAATATTCAAGCAATGTAAGAAAAGTTTGAGAGAATTACTCGTGTGCTGAGATCTCGTTGTGTACGAACGTTTCGTCTCGTTGAACATTTTGGAGTTTGCGTATACTTGCGATACGAGCTACAATTGTGGGTTTAGTGAATGGTATTAAATTGATCGTACAGAGAATCCTTGTACTGTGGCCCAATGCTGACCTATTCGAGTGTTTTATTTATCGAGCACAGATTGAACCAGACACGGCAGAGTTGTTCGAACGAATCATTAAAGAAATTCTGACTTTCATACATTTTAATGAGAATTCGCATCGTCAATGGACCCACGTCGCAGTGGTCGGGAAGCAACGGGGTTATTTGCAATTTAAAACATTGCCGCAAGCACTCGTAGAACACTTGTGTTCCGGTTTCCTTTATCGTTTCCTTTCCAGCTATCTGTTCTTGAACATTCTTCTATAGTGAATTGTAATTCATCAAAATCGTGTAATTAACGTAACAACGGAGGCGCGCACTGGACTCGTTATTGTCGTTCTTAAATGAAATACATTAGCGTAACGATTTCGTTATAATTTAATATCGAAACATTTAATATTCGAAAAGTGTAAAGTGCACGAGCTATCACGTGCATTCTCAACCTCGTGAAACGCATAACATATTGATTTTCGTGCACTTGGCAGGCAAGAAAACTTCCTTCGATAATTAAACCGCGAAGCTGTAGAATATTTAAGCCAAATTTCCGCAGGCGATTAAAAAAAAAAAAAAATGGCCAAGTAAATCCGGAATTTTCATCTAGAGCGGATCAAACTTTTCTGCTCCCCAAAAAAGAAAGGAAACAACCCTCCACGAAATTGATATTCCCTTCGGAGATTAGTACAGCGTTACCATCTTTTACATACCCATCAAATGGATATCCCCTCTCAAAATGGACAGGACAAAATTAATGAAATAGGAGGAAAAATACTGTGCACGATTAATATCCCCTTACATACTCTCTTTTATAAATTACCACCTGCCTGTATGTACATCCTATTTAGAAGCAATCAAATCTTCGTGCCAAAATGAGAAAGAAACAATGTCGCCGACAATAAATATTTCCTCGAGAAAATTCACCTCCCGGGAAAAATCGGGGAAGTAAAGATTAAGTCTCGCTTCGAATCGCCGAACTATAACAGACTTAAGGTCACCGGTTATTCTTGGAACTGGCCCTGACCACCCTTCAAAAGGGTGGTATCGCAGTTACACGTGTGTCTGTTAGTCGGAATGCACGCGTGACCCACCATAATCTGGCTACCAAAAGCTGCTCGTTATTCTGAACGATTGGAACGCTCGGGATCGAACGGCGGTCGAACACGGCGACATGCAAATGCATTTACGTTCCTTCGTCCATCGCCGTTTCCCAATTTTTCAACCGGCCAGGGGCTAGACGATTCGTTTTAGCCAATGGGCGAGATAATCGGGCAAAGTGGCGGATACACGTGTTCTCCTGTCTCTTATTTTCCTTCGTTTAAGATACGTTGTCAGATAATCATTTGAAAAAGGACGACGGAGCAATGGAAATGAAACAAATTCGGAATAAATGATTCGCATAAATATGCGATAATATAAATGCTGTATTCAGCCGAATGAACAGGGCGAGCCTCAAGCATTTTTGTTTTACTTCGCCGATTACGCTTATCATCGTTTGTTCCGTTATTACGGAAATAAAAAAAAAAATTGCTTTCATGGATATCTCATTCTAGTCAAGAAGTTACGACTGACCTTTCGTTTCGACGACGAAAGGGACGCTACAGCCGAAGGGCGTGCCACTTGAATTTCCGGGTCCACGGTGCGTGTAAAAATTACGAAAGCAAATTTTACGGTCGTTCTCGGAATGAAACAGTTGGTGTAACAGGGGTGAGGCCTGGCGCTTTTACGGGTGGATTTCTAGATGTCGGAAGGAGTCGTAGAGGGGTCGAAAGTCGGTGTGAAATATTTGCTGGAACCTGGTGCTGTATGTTTCAGTTTAGTAGAATCGCAAAATTGAACACAGCTTTTGCAGCCAAAAGTTTATACTTATTATTTTTAACCCATTGGTGCGAACGACGGCAGTCCAACTTAAAATGTGCGTAAATGGGTTACTTGTAAATCATGAGGAGAGAATACAATTTCCTCGTTACCTATACGAATTATTTAACAGTAATTGAAAATGATCGTAGAAGCAATTGTTAAAAATAGTCCTACGGTGGCGAATATTAATGTCCAAATTCGCATTCATCTCAGATATTTCTTATAAAATGAAATGACACTAAAAGAGACAAAGCATTCAGTTCCTGGCCGCAACATAATGATTCATATACAGGGTGAATCACGAATCGTCCGCGGTAGAGATTACTCTGTTATTAGCAGCCCGATCGAAAATATTGTTATCAGCTTTTCCATGGTTTCGAGAGAGCTTTAACACTATTATAAAAAATTATTTGTCAACTCCTTTTTTTTATGTTTCTTTAAGGACACGGAGTAAGTATCGGAACATCATTTTTTGTTTTTCATCTGAGTCGACAAAAAATTAAAAACCTTGTATTACAAGGATCATTATATGCTACGCCGTTGTACGCGTTTCAATGCTGTCGACAAATCGAAATTTACCATCCTCAATGTTCATTTGCATCGTTCGTTTTAGATTTTGCATAACTTTTCTCTCGCGGAAGTAAACCAGTACCAGTCTCCCGAAGCCTCTTCAATATCCGCTCAAAAATGCATCGCGAAGGGTGACGTTTATCGGGAAATCGTTCAGCGTCTAAATGTTGCGCCAACACTGAATCACGCCCGCACTACCCGTAGATCAAAATCATCCCCAACTTTTCGTCGGTACTGTAACTCATCATTAGAAGCAGCACGCTCGCGAACACCGCAAAGACTACTAACTATTTAGGTGTGTTCCAATGTACAGAACGAAATGCTTGCAAACAGTATGCAAGAGGTCAGAACGAATTTCGACTTTGTCAACAATATTATACTCCTTGTGATACAGAGTTTTCTGAATTTCTTCTCGACCCAAATGAAGAAACAGTTATGCTCCGATATTTGCCGAATTCGTCTTGAAATCCTCTAACAGGTAAGCGTAGGAAAATTATGTTTACTAGCGACAGCGTATTTTTAAGGGAAGGAATAGAATCGGGTGGCGAAGTGCTACGCGCCTTGTGGATAATTTATGATGGGGACGCAGTCCCACGCATGGTCGAAGAGTGTTCTGGGAGTGTCCTAGGATTGACTAAGTTGTTGCACGTCTAGGAAGTGAATGAATGGAATCAAACATCCTGTCGGCAGGCGGTGGCTGGCGACCATACTGGGTCTTCCAACTATCGAGTGTCGAGGGATTGTTTATTATATAGAAGAGAGAGAGAGAGAGAGAGAGAGAGAGTTTAAATATGGCAGGCGACCTGAAGTTACATTGCTAAAGAATAGGGACTTCCTGGAGGATCTGTCCACGGCGTGGGGAAGGCTACGCCTTTTGTAAAGAGGACTGTGATAAACCCCATGGCACTTACCTCAGAACCTCCATCGAATAAGCATTCTTTTAGTAAACCTAACAAACTTATAAAAATACTCTTATTATTTCGGACATGTTTATTTGCAAAAAATCCAAGGTGTCCTTGAAAAAACATAAAAAGAAAGAGTCAATTAATAATTTTTCGCAACCACGTCAAGCCCCTCCCGAGACCGTGCGAGAGCTGACGAAAACATTTTCCATCGGCCTGCTAATAACAGAGTAATCTCTACTGATCACGATTCGCGATTCACCCCGTATATCCCTCGAAATCAGCGAAACGAGTCCCCGCAGCGCAAACACACCGGAATAATCATATTCGAAACTTCCCTCCAGGATATTGTTTCACGGAATCGTCGCATTACAAGTTCACCGATCCCTTCCGTTTATCCAACCCTCCGAACCAACAACCCCGATCTCCGTCGCCCCTCGGCATGCTCGCGGAAAAACCGAGGATCCGCACAACAAATAAACACCTATCCCCAGGCCAGTCATGATCGCGAACACGACTTCCAAATCCTCCTCCTAGAGGCACTTCCGCGAGATGAAAAACGTCAACGACCCTTCTGCCTTCGCGAAACAAGGTCGACGTACCTCCGCGGCGGCACAGCCAAAAACAAAAAAACGAACGAACGAACAAATATTCGAACGAAACAGAGAATGCACGAAGAACGCCAGTTAGGGCGGAGGAAATATTGTGTTCCAACGATGTTCGGGTTGGACGATCGGCGGCGAAGAAACGTGTTCTGGTAGATCGACGAGGATGTTACGGCTTTACGAGCGTTTTACAACCGCTTTTCAAGCCTGCAACGAACATTCTTATTCGACCCGACCTTCTTATTCTGCCCGTTCCGACCACCCTCGGGCTCCTCGAGTTCGACGCAGGAACACAGAGCGGTCCCGTTTCGTTTCCTAATCGTCCGCGGACGGAATTCGTGCGCGCCGCGATCTCGTGTCCTCCTCCGGGGCACGCTCCCAGCTGGCGTCGCAGAAAGGGCGGCGCAGGTCCGACGGGATCGCGATCAGAATCGATCCCTTCGTGGAACGGCCGGAATCGCGACGAGAGGAAGCACGCCTTCCCGTTCGATGCTCGCCCGAACGAATTTCGGCTCGGGGAGTTATTCGCGAGGAACCTTGCCCCCCTTCGCGGCGCCGTTCGATCGTCGAACGTTCTCGTGAAACACGGCCGAAACGAAGGTGGAGGTTAAATGGAAAACTTCAATTACCCGTCGCGTTACATAGATCGATCCGCGATACTGTACGGCGCCGGCGCGGAAACTTGAATTAAGAAAGGACGGCACGTTAAATAGATAAGTTTGCAATGGTGGGAGTCGGTATTTTATTGGTCTCGTTCATCGAACGAAAGGTCGAATCGATCGACGAGAGGTCGGTGCGCTTCTTCGATCGAAACGATCGAGGGGTGGCTTACGGGGGGTGGTTACGTGTTGTCGAGGTTCACGCTGAGATTGATCGCGGGGCGTTATTCCAGCGTCCTTTTTTTCAGATTCTTTCCCACCCCAAGGCTGTGCGTGGGAGCAGTGTAAAAGAGGAGGTCAAGGATTTCATACATAATATCGAGGGATTCGCTCCGGAGGAAACAAGTGGCCGCGCCACGGCCGTGTTGCTGTCGCTTTTATTTCAGCCAACTTTCTGCCGTCGGTTTTTGTAACAAGCGTCTCGACTCCTAACACGATCGTCCTCGACGTTTATTATTTCTATCCCGTTCCCTGCCGTTTTTCTTTATTTTACCCGGCCATTCGTCTCTTCTTCCTTGTTTCGATGCGTTTGCAAGGAAATACTTTTTGGGAATAATTCCTTCACGCAGTTTCTATAGGGTGCGATATAGAAATTGAACGAGCGATTAATAGCGATTTGATTTTGATAATTTAAGAACTTATGCGAGCCAGGAGATACCGAAATGAAACGAACTATCAACGGTATTCAACTTTAACATCCAATCGATGAATCGTTAAGAAACTCTTCGATATTTCGTGTAATTAGAGAAGCGTTTCCATACTCCAACGACAATGTATACATTCAATCTTTTGATATCAGCTCCGCGAATTTAGTGGAGAACTTTTGGGATCTGTAATCTGAGAGATGCCTGAATAGAAAGCAGCGTTCATTTTACTTTGAAACAAGTAGCTTGCTGTTACGTCACTGAGCTACCGTTCAGGGTTCTTCCGTGGTTTCCGGTTATTTCCCTACCGCGGAGTTACTAATTTTATGCCGGTTCATCTCCTGCACTGTCTTCGCGTTTAAACGTTTCCTTTTCTTCTTCCCCGTTCCCGATCCTGTCCCTTCGTCCTCTGTGTCTCCGTTTCCACATCTAGAATTTCGGTGTTGTAGTTGAAAATTTGTTCGCCACGATGTTGGCATATCACGCTCTGCACTTGCCTCGTATATTCATTACTACGGTTCTATTTGACAAATATTACAGTAGCACGTTTGATACCCGGGAAATGTAATTTACCCGATTTTCAAGCTTGTATATCGACTAAAGTATTAATCACTGTACAAATTGTAATGCCGCATACGCTCGAAACGATATAGTCCATATAAAAATAAAAGTCCGCAGGTTGGAAAAAAAGCTGTGCAACAAAAGAACCTAACTAACACTATAACAATAATTGATTCCCAATTACCTAATCTTTCAACTTTAACCACTTTCCTCTTTCTGCGTTCAAACTCCAATGTTTCATTGTTCAGTTTCCGCCCTGCATAGTTTGTTTTTCTCGCGCAGTTTCATCAAACCCGAATCGAACGAAACTTAAAGTAACCCAAACCTAACCCAAGTGAATTCCAATCCAAGAACTCGACCGCCGCGGCACCAACAAAATAAGAGATGCGAAAAACCTTCACGACGTATCCCTTCCGAGAAAGCTCGCTCCAAACTTTCCCTATTCTCCCGTATTTTCCGTCCGCCCCGGCGGGAGCAAGATTGAAAGAGGCTCCAATTAGCCGGCTCCGCGGAATCCTGCGCCCCGGCGTGAATCTTTCATTCGGTCAGAGAACGCGGGTACCGCGCGTGAGCAAACCTATGCCCGGCGTTCCGAGCGGAATCGTAACCGTGGGGTTCGGTATCGCGAACGCAGCGGCTCGTCCGAGTGTTCGCGAAGGCCGCGATGCACCGGAGTGTCGGCGATCTCTGGCCGTGAACCGCGAAACGACAGATATCCGACGGCTCGATCCAGTCAAGGACGGTCGAGCTTCAGCTAGAGCCGCGGGGAAAGCTTTTAGCCCGCCCGCAGGACCGCAAACGCGAGGCCTTTTCACCCACGAGATCATGGAACATCGATATTTTTGGCCCGTGACCCAGTTGCATTGCGGCTCGAGTGAAAAGACAAAAAAAACGAACGAGGGAAAAGGAAGAAAAACAGAGGGAGAGAAGAAGGGAAACGTCAGACGCGACCAGAGAAATGGGTTAAACGCGAATTGCAATCGAACGCTATTGTTGCATCGTCGACGGTAGCCACGTGCGATTGAACGATTGTTGTTTGGCGACGAAATTATTCGTCCGTTTGTACCGAGGTTTCGCGTTATCACGTTTCCTCGAGCTGCTTTTTTTCCCCCCTCGAGGCAACCGGGGGATCCGGTACCGGATTGTCGCGCTTCCACGCGGCTGGCGTTACTAGAGATATTGTTCTGGTTGCCGGTAATTTGATGCGCGGGGTGTATTAACGGAGTCGGGTTAAACTGTAGTTATTACAGAAATTTCTTATTCAGAAATGACAGAATATTACAGAAAACGTTCGGGTTGCGATACGCGAGCTTTCGTCGACCTGACGGGTATTGCGTCTGAATTAACGTTGGAAACGAAGGACGTAACGTTTGGATGCACGTCTTGGATATTTCGGATCATCGAGATTGTAATGTTACGCGCTCGCGGTTTCGCCTTATCGTTCCAAAGGTGTGCCGCGTCATTTCAGGCAGCACGCGTTCGATTGAACACGATATTAATCGTTGATTCGGTATGACTTTGACAAATTGCGCGACTTTTTATATCAATCGCTCGGTTAATTCTGTTTAACTCTTGGGAGATTAATAGTGAAAATAATACGGTGGTTACATCTGCACAGAAATTATCGTTTGATTAACCCTTGTGTTAGCAACCGGTTACGCGTTTCTGTATTTTCATTAACAATTTCTGTATGTTCTTGATAAAATATCGCAAAACGTGCATTCGAACAATTTTACGTCTGCTTGCGTGTCGTGGAAACAATTTTACGCGAAACGTTTTAAACAACTCGCCTTCGAACTTCTTGACTATTTCGGTTGCTGGCATAAGTGTTAATACAGCTCGCGAATTTCAATGTAAAACGATACCGATCAGAGGGCAACAATTCTGTACGCGCGTTACAATTCCACGATGCACGCAAAGTTGCCCGTACAAACCACCATTATCTTTCTAATCAAATTTTACTCTCGAAACGGCGCTTTACATATTTCGACTAGAACCATCGACGTTCGCCAGAAGCTCGAAATAAGAGTGCAAAGTAGCAACGAAGGCCATTCGCGTTGACAAATTCGTCGAAATTTCGACTCTCACCCTCCCCACTGACGAGTTTCACCCCGATGGCGATAGTATCGGGCAGCTTTCGTCGAAACGAGTTGGAAACAAGGCATGTCCATCTGTCGGTGGAACGAGCACGCTCAAACAGAAAAGAAAAAAAAACAGAAAGAGGGCAGTTCGATTTAAATTTCGTTTTATCCAGACCACCCTTCTCCCCCCCCCCCTCCCCGGCACGCCACTGAAGTTTCGTACAAGCAATAAGCAATAACGCGTGTCGTATTGTCGCGGCTGTCGATGTATTTAAGTTGGGTCACGCGCCGCAAAAGCAAAACGCCTGCATCGGCTGTACGCGACCGAAATACATATCGACGCTTTTTACCGACAAGGGAACCATGGGATATGCGTTTCGTGTTTCGAATTCGACCTGGACGCTTGTACGCGTAACGTGGCTGCATGCATGGCGCGTTGCGACACGAAAACGCGAAAGAAAAACACACTGTCGACCTCTTTCTTTCTTTTCCGTTCCACGGGTTTTCTTCTTCCTCGATCGTTCCGTTCGACGGAACGCGAAATTTCAGAACGCGACCGAACGGAAGATTCTGGGATGTCGTTTGCAATAGTGTCGTTCGTTAACCGTCGGTGATCTCGACTATATTTTCGTTCGTGTTTCGCTCGCGCGAATACTTTGTATGCGCATGAAAATACGTTGCTTGCGATTGCGCGACGTGATCTAAGTTGGCAATGCATCGCGATGCTTATTCTGAACCTCGACGTCCGTAAGCGTGACAAAACGGTTTATCATTCGATTGAACGAATAGAAAGTTCCATGTGCCCTGTTTATTTTGAAAGTGGCTTGAGCCCACTTCCTTCGAAACCGAGATATTTAAGAGGGTGCTTTCGAATCGTATTAAAGATATTGCTTACTGATAACACGATAATATAATGCTTTTGGTTTTTCTGCGAACGTGTGATTTGCTAACCCAAACTGCTTAACAAACATTATATTAAAAAGTAAAACGGTTTTGGCGATCATAAATGAACTTAAGCCGCTCGCGAAAGAAAATTTTCTATCGTTTCGTTGGTTAGCCAATTCTCTGTTAACCAAATATCAGCGAATTCATATCAACATGTTGGCTGTAAATGGTTTAAAAAAGAGGAGATCACGTAAAATCGTAACTATTACAAACGCTAAATGAGATTTTTCTGAAAGATGGGCTTAGGCCACGTTGAAATAGCCAATCGGCCGACAAATAGATTTCTGCGAAACTAGTTCAGCGAAACTAATTTCCGCGAAACTAATTTCCGCGAAGCTCGGTACACAATGGAACAGCGACACGAATTTTTGACCCATCGACGTGGCGAAAAAGAAATATCCAAACGTTCGAATGCTCTCCACTTTTTTGCAAACAACTTCGATCGCCTCGACAAACTCTCGAAAGGCTCGGCACTCGAAACCGAAAATATGATTATCCCCGTCGGTAACTCACCTGACGCCCGTCTAGTCACTGAAATTGCTCGAGGAGATCGTGCGTCTGGTGATTGCGATCAAACCTGAATCTAACACCGCTCGCGTCCATCCGCGGAAACCGTGAAAGGGTTGGGGGGGGGGGGCTGGGGCGACTAAATTATTATCCGAGATCGGGCTCTATCGCCGAAACCGACCTTGCCAGAACGTGAAATGGTTGGTGAACTGGTTGAACGTGTTCACGACTTTCCAAAGTAGTAACGATAAATGACGACGATCCTTGCGCGGGGTTAAGGCCAACGGGGGAATTTTTACAATTCGCCCGGCCGTTTTGGCAAACGCCCCGTAACCGATCGAACTTGACATCGGGGGAAACACTTCGTTTGGCGACGATCGACGCGACGCTGGTGGCTTCGATTTAGATTGATAGCGGTTAATTTATTAATTTGCGTTGAACGATGAATGGACGATGAGGAGCACGATCGTTTCCAGGTAAGGGCAGGTGTAACGAAATTGAACGTGGTACTGGGAGGTTTCGGTAATGGCAGGAGTCGCTTCATTGAGCGGCGGAATTTATTATTGAGAGGCCGTGTCCCGAAATTGTTTGAGAGAAATTAGTAAATTAGATTTCGTTATTTGCTAGTTGATTATTATATAGCATCGACAAGAATAATAAAATTATGTTCGGAGTATTGTTCTTTCTGATTTTTCGCAATGATACATAGATTCGAATAGTTGCAGGCGTGTACATTTAATATGTTGGATGCGGAACAGGCAAGTTGGTAGCTTGTTCGTCGGTACTTGTTGGTACGGTAAGTTTCATTTCGAAGTTTGATACATTGCAAGTGGTTCAGTTGGGAAGTTAATTAGGTATGAATAATTTGAGCAGAAATTCGCTTTGTTAGTAGTCTGCATTGTAACGTGAATCTGCCCCGACACTTCCTGCCTTCGTTACAAACCTTTACTATTGTAAGAATTCCACTGACAATTTTGTAATAAATTTGCAACAAATTCGCCGCGGCGACGATAGAGAGATATTCTTTCTGGCAATGGAGGCAGGTGTAATTTTATGAGAATCGTTTAGAAACATTGCAGAGGAGCGAAAGGTTCCACGAGAAAAATCTTCTGACCGTTAGTGGATCGCGCCAGCCATAAATCAGACAATGCCAGATAATAATTCGTGACCATAAAAGGACAAATTGGCAGTAAAAATAACGCGACCCAATAAAAGCAATTTATGGGCATCCTAAATGCAGCTGAAAGCAGTAAACGTGCGATAAAGAGACGATTATTACATGCCCGTACTCATCAACGATGACTAGGAAACCAATATACGTTGTTACCCAACTTTTCTGAATTGATATTTGCTTTAACATTGAACCTGACCTTACACATTCGTCGATAAAATACAACCGTCAATGCTATCTATACTGTTTTCAAATAAAGCAGCTTGCTTTCCTGTTTACCATTCGATAAAAATAACTTCCGTGGGATTTTCTTTCTCGCACTTCCACGCAGTCGCGGTTTCACGAACTTTCCGACCGCAATAAAAATGCTACGTATGCATTTGATTGAACGTGAAATAACGTTATCTCAATCGATAGAATAATAGAATAATGGTTTTATATTTCGTTTCCTCTGATTCCAATTAGTGTTGGATAAAACTACTAACAAATGACTTAATTTACCGAAAATTCTAGAAAGATCGAATTTTTTTAGTAAACAAATATGAATCTATATTAATCTGCACTGTAACAGAGTGGCAGTCGTTTTCTCGGGTGAATTTTGTCGACGGTCGTTTGAATCCGTAATATTTAACGAGACAATTTTTCTACCGTTACTAACATATTATTAATAAGAAAGATAATAATAAAATCAGCAGTAATTTATCTAAAATATAAGAAAAAGGGATAAAATATTTAATTACAAGAAATAGCCACAATATTACATTTTAATTTGTTTCAATAAATATCCAGTTTCAATTTTTCCAGCAATTCGATTAACAGAATTAACAGAGACGGCGATTGTTAGTTCTCGATGGTCTATGGCTCAAATAGAACCAAATTCCAACGACCTAACCGCAGCCCTGTTTTCTCAGGAAAAAGGAGTGGAAGAATGGTGAAAATAACAATTTATCACGACGGATCCAAGAAGATGGGAAATAGGCGAACCGTGATATCAGGACGAAAGGAGATTACGAAAGAAACGAGCGTCTCGTGACGATTAAGAAAAGACCTGCCGAATGATCGGAAAGAGATGCGGCGGTGCGTAAAGATCATCGGATAATTACCGATAATTAATCATGGAAATTGATCGGTGACTCGGTGATAGAGATATTTCGATTTTCAATCCTTTCCGTAGCACGAACGAGTTCAGTGAGGAGAAGAGATGTCGGTCAATAACGAAAGATGGTTCAACCTATAGGCAGAAAATTGGAAATCCATTATTAAACGCTTCCCGTGTCGACAGGTTATTTGCCATGAAAAGAAAAGGAAGGCTGACGGATCCTATGGGCTGAAAAATGGTTGACCTCGTAAGTGACGCGTACAGTAGGCTCGCATTATACCTCTTTAGTCTCTCTCTGTTTACATAATCAAGCATTTTTACGTGAAAACAAGGAGCTTCGTTCACTCTCCAATATGTATTTCCAAAAACGAACCAGTAGCTCTGCTGAACAAATAAAAAATATTGTTCCTGTCGCTAAAACCTACACTGCAGAATTGTGCGAGAAGTAAATGCATTAACCAGTGGAATTGCGTGAAACATCATCGTTCTCGTCAGGCGGTGAATAAAATCAAGCAAAAATAAAAATACAAAATAAAATGTTCGCCGTTTCTTCGCACGTTTCGGGCCACTTACATTGAAAGAGTGGGTTTCGCGGATGCTGGCTCTGCGCAGGCTGTGTTCGCGACCTGCGCGCACCGAAAATGAGCAAGAAGGATTCTTGCGTTGCCCATTCGACGCACTTGTTCGTTCCTCCGTTGTTCGAGTTTCGGCTCGAAAAGATACCCGTCTGCGAGGAAATTCATTACGCGATACTGACAAGGAAGTACAAAAGAAAATGACAAAGTATGAAAGAGAAACGACTAAATATTGAGAATCAAGAAAGTGATGTATTTATTATTGTATTATTATTGTATCTCCTCGACAAAATTGAATTTGGAATGCTATGTATGTTTAATAGAGAAACAAAGGTATAGGTAGTTCTTTATTGATGCCCCCCCCCCCTGTGAGCATATAGGCAATAATATCTTATTAAAGCAGGACAATTTGTACAGTTCTAATATTAATTCTTCCATGGAATTATTTATCCATTAACTAAACGTGTCCTACTGTTAACTATGTAATTACTGGATACTTCATATAAAATCATTGTTAAGCATTTACTACAGACAGTTAAAGATCACTCATATTTTACAATAATAATACTAATAATAATAATAAAACAATAAAATCATAATGATTTGTACAGAATACACAAGGAAGCAATCTATTCTTTCCTCAAGTGATCTTTACTTCTTTACTAGCCTCAATTTGCCGATTACAATTCACTAATGTAATTACGTACCACAATCTTCCAAAGACCAAACAGATTCAAATTTCACTGCGAACACAACATACATGCAAATTAACCATCATAATCGGCAGACGGATGAAGCGTTTCGAGAAACACTCGAACCGCGAAACAAAATGAAATCCAACCAAGGAAAAAATTGAGAAACACAAAGGAAGTAAGGGGAAGATCGGGCGAGGCTGAGGAATGGAGGTACAAAGGGAACAACGTGCATAGTCGACACGTTTAACCGCTTCCAATTATACTGGACAAAGCGTGCCACGAAATTATATCCGATTAATGAGTACTCCGGCCCAATCACGTAACTTCCAATTGAACGAAACACACCGAGCCGGCTGGACGTTTGTAGAACCAATATAAATACGTGGTCGTGAACAATGCGCGACAGCGGTCGCGTTCAAAAGCGATCTTCCGACAATGGTCGCCTTTTAAATTAATTGGATTACGAGTGGTCGTGCGGCGCGAACGATTCCGCCGTAATTGCGTACGGTGTTTCACGCGGCGATATTTGCGGCCGATTAGCCGTCGCGATTTGCCGAAATCGCTCACGGAATTTCGCTGCAATTCATTCCGCCGACCGATCGGTCACTTCGCTTAACCGTATGCATTAACATTTCGCCGGGCAGCTACATTGGAATTTGTTTTAAAGCCGGCCGGATTTGTTTCGAGCGACGCGAAATATTTTCGAATTTTAATGAATGTTATTCGACGTTCTGGTTTTTGTGCGTTGGGTGCGTTTCCTGTCGATGGAATTTTTTGTTCAGTTTTTTACGCGAGAATTAATTGTGCGCGATTCTTTCGTATTTATTCCTTGCGTTTCTCGAATATTTATATACATTCCACACGATAAAGCCATTCCGCGGTGTTTCTTTGTAATATTATAATTTAGTTTGTTCTTTTTTTATTGCTAGTTCAGTTGTAACCGCGTTGAACTTCTTTTTCGATTTGTTTATTAACGTCAAGAATTTTATTGCTCCTGCTCCATAGTCCAATTCGACGGACATCGTTTCGATTACTTGACAGAATAATATAATTTGCCTTTCCATTGGAACGAATAGCAAAAGCGTACACGTAAATAGAATGAAAATACTAAACCGACCAGAGCGAACGAGCCAACATTATGTACACGTATTTCGTAGCTCTACTGTCGCAGTTTTCCAAACGTTATTAGACAAAAATTCGAGGATAATCGAGAAACGGCGCGGCTTCATTGAAGATGCTACAGACAATGCAATGGTTACATTCGCCTGTGTAATTGGAGGACGGGATACCTTTATTCCAAACGATCTGTCATGGCGTTACGAACGTTCATGTCACTGAGAATTGTCCGGCCGCCCATCGACCACGAAAGCTTTTTCCATTTTTCCGCGCCGTGGCACTTGACACGTGAAAAACTCGCGTCATGCTACAAGTTAATCGCTTTTCGTCGTCGAAACGGCCGTACGGCGTTTATTTCCCTTGCCCCCGTGAAATTCCACGAATATCTCCACGGAAATCGAACGGGAGAAGTATGAGCCGCAAACAGTCGAATAAATATATAATCTCGAAATTTCGTGGCGAAATATCGTGCTGTAATAATAGAAACGCGCGTGTTAAAGAAGACGTCATCGATTTTGCTCGACTTTATTCCGATATCGGTTTCCACTTAATAATGGGATCTTTCGCTTTCGGCGACAAATAGAAAGATAATCGCCGACTTCATTGGCAGGATGTTCATTGTGACATATATTTGATGGTTAAATAAAATGGACGACTTATCGTTTCGTACGGCAAAGTAGGAAGAACCGTTCGATACTTTATTTACAACGCAGCGAACTTTTATGGAGGATGCCTCAGTATTGATTGACTTGTTCCACTTAAACCAGCCTTAATTCATTCATGACCATTGCGATTAACGGTCGGCAAATTTCTAAGAAACACCAACGACACGCTCGAAAGACACGTTCAGGAATTATATTCTCCACAGAAATATTCTACGGAAGAATTAAGCTCGACGTTTTTCCCAACCCCCTTTGAACGAACCCCTCAATCGCAAAAGTTTCTGGAGAATTGATCTCTCAGCCAGATGTGAATGCCATAAATGTCGAAACAGAAAACGATCACAGAAAGACATTCGATATGCGATATCGAGGAATCATTCTTTTCGAATATCTTGTCTTTCTATTTCACGATGATTCGCGTTTCCACGGTTCGTTCGAACCTGTTCGAATAATCGATCGCCGCGCGATTATCTATCCGCTCGTTGTCGACGTACGCGTCGCGTCGCCAGCACACGTTTGCCTTTGAACGATGACCAACGAAGGCTCGCTCTCGATTTCCTTTCAGGGCTGCAGCCATGAAAAAAGCATCGCGTGTGACGCGACCAAGGGTTGTAGGCGATGCGTGTTGTCGAATGGAACGATATTTTTGTAAATATTGCACCGTGACACCAGTCAGGAGAATTATGAAATACAAACATGGATACTGATTATTATTTCATTTTCAATAACAGTGACACTGTCGATATTAATATTTTTCGGGTCAATTGTGCACCTACGTACCCACAATGGTCCAAACAAAAATTCAGACTGTAATAAATTAAGATCGATTGACTTTCGATTTGGTCAAAGATACTCGTCCAGTTGCGATCGATACGAATAGCGTCGTTTCAGATTTCTATGTTATTTTTGTTACAGTACAACAAGAAAAAATTAAACAGTGCGCTGTCGTGAAGTACGTCTAATTATAATCGTCACGTGCAAAGTAACATTTCTATTACTATATCCTTCAGGAGCTTCAATATCTACGCTGTTCATTGTCGTATTCGGCCATCGATTCTTCAACGAACGTTCTCCTCTCACGATTGCAACCAATGCCACAATCAGCGTCGATTCTTCCCGAATCAACGACCATCGCCGCGATTCTACCGATCTCTAACAACAAAAAACTGCCGCGGCGAGCGGAGAATATTTGGCAGATGCCAGTCGTTCAAGTCGCTTCGCGAACTGTCCCGCCTCGGCCGAAAACCGTTTCGAACGAAGTTACGATCCTGGACGAGCACAGATGATTCCAGTCTCCGTTGAGTGACTTTCGTTCCAGTTCGATCTCGGCGTTCAAGACGAGGAACGACCGGAGAGAAGAGAATTTCACTGCGGCGTAGCGCCGATAGAAAATAGAATCGTCGGATTTCACGATGCGCTCGCCCGACTCTACGAAAGCTTCATCGCCACCCGTGACGCTATTATTTTCGTTCCCCCCAACGAAATCGTTCGAACGAAATAAATGAACCGGCCCGTCGGACACTTTGAAACAATAATCGAGCACCACCTCGGCGTCGTCAATTACACGAGGGGCGAATGTATCGTAAAACGGTTTACGAAGAGGGGTGGTTTAATGAAGGCAGATTAGCGACATAGAGCGGGTGGATTTCGTTGGCATTAATAAACGGAACGGTTGAATAACGATTCCCTTTGTAATGGAGAACAATAATGCCCGATTCGACGGCGGGTACTGTTGGATAATGTAGAACGTTGTAATAACTGCGTCGTTGATTCGCCATGGACGGCGATAATTCCTGGGAAAGTTAGCTTCGTCGTCGGTGAATGGTTACTGTTCGTTTTCACGTGGAAATTGGCGTAATGTACCGTGGTGTACGTTCGTAAACTGGCCAGCAACCGGTCTGGTCGAGTCGTGTAAATTTCGAAAAATTGGAATTTATTTTTATTCCCTGTGTCGATACTATAGACTCGTGGATTCCGAGGGATTAGAATTTATTTTTTAATCCTGAATAACGTGACAGACATGATACAATGTTTTTTTTTTCTAAATTGTACACCTCTCGATTGTTAATATAGTGAGCTCTATGTGCTTTTATTTAACTGAATGCAAATTATTGCACCTTTAAATAATAAAGTATGTCGACGGAAAAAATATATAAAATAACTGCAGTCAGCTTTTTAAACAAAGTTCTGTAAGAATATGATTGTAATCAGTCCGAGCAACAAAATTTTCGTTGACTGCGGTAATTTCTCAATTACTGTAATCGTACTTTCTACAAGGTTTCCGGCGTCCACCGATGTTTCTCGCAAAGTAAATATCGATGACTATAATTACAGTCCACGTGTAACAGGCACACGGTGACTGTAATTATACTTCCTGTACAAGTTTTCAGTGACTATAGCGCGCAGCGTTATCTGTAATCACACTGATCTTGGACAATAAATTCACCACGACCTTAACCGCACTTCCTATACGATAACTCTTCGGCTCGCGTTTACTATAACTTCACCCCCTGCGCAGGTACTCGCAATCAGTATTTACAGTCGCACTTCCCACATAATGGATGTTCACCCTATAACTATGATAGTTCTGTTTACACAGAGGATTTTCAGTGCATGCAGGCATGCCCACCTTCGCGATACCTTCATTCAATAATTGTAGGTAGCCACCGTTCCTGCACAAAGTGTGTCGACTACGACCAACAGCAAAAGTCACCCCTCGGAACGCCAAGCGTTCCTTTCCAAATTATACAGTCTATCGAATTAATTTGCCATGAAAGGAGAAACGATATTTATCATGCTCGCCCAATAACCGATAAAAGCCTACAATTATAGGTCGAATAAAATTGATATATTTATCAAATTTTGAGTACACGCGGGAACACAGGTTTTCGAAATGAAATATTCCATCGAAATTGCTAGAACTTCCGGCAAATGAGCAATCCCGTTATTAATTTCTTCAGCCTGGGAATAAATTGACCCCCTCGTCCCTATAACCAGGGGTTCGCCGTTGCAGAGTAATTCGCTATGCAATTTGTGCGTCGATGCAGCGAAACGCCTAAACGTTTACAGATGCGATATCAGTGGGAATCGCCTTGCGTGGAGATCGTTCGATCGGCCTCCGTTTAATCGCATCGGGAAATCGAAAACGGGAGTACGTTGTTCCTCCAATTTCGGCCCGTTCAATCGAAACTACGCTTTTCGATGGCTCGCGGTGGCTTCGTTGTGGCACTCGAACGACGGATCGAACGATCCAGCGATCCCGTGGCTCGCGAAGAACGCTGCCAATACGGATCTTCGTTAAACACCCCTTAGGATCAGCGACACGCGAGCCGTGGTTCTTCTCTTCCATCCGCGTTATTCAATCGTCGAGGTCGAACAAAGGGAACAACGCGCCGCTCGTTTCGACGCGGAGGCTCGAATTTTTCTGCGGCGATTACTCGTCGAACGACGCATTTGTCGAAATTCCGTTGCTCGTTTTGCTATACATCGTCGCCGGGCAGCTCGTTTGGTCGGGGCCAGGTCTATTTTTAACGTTAGTTCTCGAATTTTAATAGGCTTTTTGCAGGGCGATCCATTTGCAGAATTTCTATTCCGTTTCCCTCTACATATTTCCAGGCACATCGTTTCGACCGACGCGGCGGTCTCCGTTTGACGCAGGAGCCCGAATTCTCATGGGGCGACTTTTTCGGTTGATTTTTTTGTCGATATTTTATAGGGCGCCTTTTTTATCGGTTTGTTTTTGCAAGACACGTTTTATTTCGCTTTGCGTCGAGTCGAGCTCGTTTCTTAACCGGGGGGGGGGGGGGTGGGTTCACGTTTGCTTAGAGTGATTTGTTATTTGGTGGACGGCAGTTCGAAATCTGCTCGAGATGGCGAAAAAGTTCGGCAACGTTTTATATTCCCCGAGCGTCAAGGGTACGGACGACTGGGAATAACGGGCGGAAGCGAGGTGGGCGAATTCGTTATAATTTATGTTACGCGGTGTTCGGAATTTGAAAGACGGCCGTGGAATTTCGGGGGTCCGTGATTCGAAGCCTCGTACGGCAATAAAATTTTATGGTTCGGCATTATAGTCTCGGGAGTGTCGAAGTTTTATTTTAACCCCGCCTTTTATCAACATTGAAACTTCTGAAACGAATGGGCGATATCTGGCGTAAGGTGTACGCAAAAAGAAATACAATGAACGCGCTTAAAAGTGTATTAACGTAACGTAAGTAAATATAACGTACGAATTATTTCATTTGAGGTTTAACCATTTAAATTTGCAGTATTTAATAGCAACGTCGGCTTTTGAGCGCAGGAATTATTTGCCTTTAATCAAAACGTAATCAATACGGTTCTTCCCAGTCATTTAGCGTGCCGCAAAGCAACGTCTCTTTTACGCTCACGTGCAAACAAGCGAGCCGTTTTATTTCGTTCGAATTTCAAAACGTTAACGAGCTACGTATTTAGTTAGTTCGGCCACGTCACTGCGCACGTGTTTTGTTGAGGCAAACGTATCGCTTGTTTAATTTGCACCTAAAATGAATTATCGCGTGTCTCTGTGTGCAGTTAACTGATTTCCCGGTGTTTCGGTGTCGATCGGTCAACCGATTGATTAACCACGAACTTGTACAAACGAGGAAACACTTTATTATACGGCTTGTTCGTGGCTGTCACTGTTTCACGGTATCGAAATGCGCGCAATATTATTTCACCTGGTGATTACGCGGAACGTCGAAAGGTGGAATTATTTGCGATGAGCAACGAAATGGCGAGGGAAAATCGTGCGAAAATTTGTTCGACTCGTTAGAGGCGTTCGATGTCGAGCGACTTTCAGCGAAGTTGAACATTTTTCTGCGAACATATAAGTTATAATATTGTGGGATGGGAAATACTGTTTAGAATGATTCCGAGGTGCGAAAGATACGTATTTGGAACTGGGTATTTGAGAAGATCCTGTGAACGGAGGATACAGCGACCCAAGGAATCGGGTGGACGCGACCGAGTGTCGACAAGGAATGTCTTCAGCCCGCATCCTAAACGAGTGAGAGCATATGAGTAATAGAATGAGAGAGAAACTAAGAGCGAAAGAATATACAGAGCGCATGATGCGTACGCGAGCCAGAGAGTTTAGGGAGACTTAGAAGAGAGCACCTTGAGAACAGAGCAGAATAATTTGAAGAGTTTAAGGGAGTCGTATCGCGAGCAGAGAGTATGGAGCTGAGAGTATTCGTGAGTATCGTGTGAGAATTGTTGTTCGTGGAGAATACTCGTGTGTCGACGTTTTATATTAATAAAGTTAGTGTTTAATTGAAAGAGATCGTGCTGCAACTGGACCCTGATAAATTTCCAAACTAACAATCTTCAAACCGACCGAAAAGAAACGAGGCGAGAAAAGTGGAAACGATATCTCGCAGATAAAAATTCTACTTAATACACTGTAGAAGTTACTTTCAGTAAACCCCGCGTGGATTCAAATAGAGGGCAGGTGGGGTAACAAGACTTTGGTTTCATTCAACTATTAACTAACTTTATTAAATATAGAACGTCTACGCGCGACAACTCTCAAACAAACAATGACTCTCTCACGATACTCGCAATATTCACGGCTCGATACTCTCTACTCGCCAAAACATTTCCTATCAGCTCCCTTCTAACTCTCTTCTGACTATCCGGGATAACGAGACTCCGGTTTCTTTCGACCAATAACGACTTGATTAATGCAAAAGGTCGACAAACAACATTCTCTCAACGATGCCTCTCACACGGCACACGATTCTCTCAAACTCAACACCACTCTCTGCTCTCTGCTCTCTGGACTCCCTCAAATTATTCAAATCTACGCTTTTCTCTCTATTCTGCTTCCCAAACTATTGCGCCCCGCCTCCAAAAAAACTATTCTGCTCATCGAAGCGCAGTGCAACTCGAATTGCGAGACCTCGAAGTTCGTCTGCAGGGTCGACACTCTCTCTCTGTATCCGTCGATTACAGAAATAAAAGGAGCACGATCTCCCTCGACAAGATACGCGAAAACGAACAATCGTCCGTTGCGAGCGACATGGCAGAATATTTCGCGTCTGTCCGCGGAAATTGATTCGCTGCCGCGGTGTCGATGCAATAAACAGAAACTACCCGTGCCGCTCGACCTATTGATCAATGGCCCCGTGTATTTATGGTATTGCATCAAAGCACGAAAGTAGCCGTGTCTAGGTCGAAGTGGAGAAATGCGGGGAATGCGAGGAGGCCTAATGGGCCGACCCCAGCAAATGAACGCGGTTACGTAACATCGAACTGGAAATGCGGATCAGAAACCGTAAATGGGGCTCGGCAGTAGATAGACCGAAGTACGATTTTCATCGTTCGATCGCGCGTGGTAAACACGAGGCAAATAAGATCGCTCTTGATGCATACGCATCGCCGATGGTCCGGATTAGATGGTATTACGGCAAATTTTTCGTTGCGGATTGGAGAATGGATTGATCGCGAAATTATTCACGAGTCTATAGTGCGGTAACAGTAATATCAATGATAACAGAAACATGTAGAAGTTATTTTCCGTAAACCTCGCGTAGATTGGAACAGAAGGCAGGTAGGGTAACAGGACTTCGGTCTCCTTCAATAAAACACTGACTTCATTGATATAAACTGTCGACACACGACTATTCTCAACGAGCAACGTTCGATACTCTCTGCTCGCGATACGACTCCCTTAAAATCTTCAAACTATTCTGCTCTGTTCTGGATCACCTCTTCTCTAAGTATCACTCAACTTTCTGCCTCGCGCACGCATCATGCGCTCTGTATATTCTTTCGCTCTTAGTTTCTCTCTCATTCTGTTACTCATTTGCTCTCACTCGTTTAGGATGCGCACTGAAGACATTCCTTGTCAACAGTCGGTCGCGTCCACCCGATTCCTTGGGTCGTTGTATCCCCCGTTCACAGGATCTTCTCAAGTACCCAGCTCCAAATACGTGTCTTTCGCACCTCGGAATCATTCTAAACAGTCGCGCAGTGTTTCCAATCCCGCAAATAGTTCTGTGGTATTGGCTGACTGTTTAAATTATATTGGCGGATAGGGCCAGGTCTGTTGGCGCCTTTCAGTTTACACTGCTGTCTCGAGGTTTTTCGTGGCAGGTGAGTAAAGAGTGTCAGTAGAAACGTCGAATGTGGGTCGAGTGAATGTTTGTCTCGGATGAAGAGCGTATGACACCGAGGTGTGAAAGATACGTGTCTGGAGCTGAGTACTTGAGAAGATCGTGCGGAACGGAGGGTGCAGCGACCCAAGGATTCGGCTGGACATGACCAACCGTGGCCAAGGAATGGCTGCGGGGTGCATCCTAAATGAGCGAGATCAGGTAAGGGATAGGCTGAAAGAGTAACTAGGAGTGAAAGAATATATAGAGTGGCTGTTGCGGGCCCGAGGCAGAATAGTTTGGGAGGCAGAGCAGAATAGTTTTTTGGAGGTAGGGCGTAATAGTTTGGATAGCAGAATAGAGAGAAAAGCGTAGATTTGAGAGCGTGCAGAGAACAGAGGGCAGAGAGTTTCAGAGAATCGCGAGTCGTGTGAGAGTCATTGGTTGACAGGCTTGTCGCGTGTCGACTTTTTATGTTAACTAAGTCATTATTGGTTGAAAGAAATCGGGTCTCGCTATGCCACCTGTTCTCTGCTTGTATTGATTGACAATTTTACTAAAAATAACTTCTACAGTTGGGGGCTCGTCCGGGATCGTTTAAGAAGCTTACTAAAAATAACTTGTACAGTAATGGTAATAGTAATATTAGTAACGATAGTAACAGGAATGGCAATATTAACAGCAGTAACAGTAGATCATCATTGAAACTTCCAAAGATATAAATATTTCAGAATTCCTCGAACGTTTCGAGCTCGAGGATCCCGATACCCGCCAAGCAAGAAATCTGCGTAAAATTGAACAAAAATGTGAAACACTCGAACCTTACCGAATCGTAAATAATATCTTTGAACCGTGGAAAGTGCACCGCCGGTGATAATTCCAATGCCCAAGAATTTCGAGGCTAGGCAAATTTCCAAGCGGAGAATCACCGAAAGGACTGAAGCGTGCCCCGCGCGAAACATTGAACAACTCGCTCGGGTCTGCGGCGAACGCATAAAATTAATAGAACGAAACACTCTCGTGTTTGACCGTGCACGTATACTCGGCGTGGCGTTGTTCATTATTTATGGACCTCGCATCGAGACATGACAGCGCCGTGGAGTCTGGAGGTCGCGAGCACTAAAGCCGATCGAAGTTCCTCGCAAACGTGCAAAAGCATTCGAACCACGGATAAACGAGCATCGTCTGAAACCGATCCCGCCGGATCGGACCGGATTCGATCGACTTCCATTCGTACGTGCCCGCCGTTCTGTTTAACGAAGCAGAAACAACGTCAAGGGATGCTCGATTGTATCAGAACAGACGTTGACACCTGTCGCATGAAACTACTGACAATCCGTGATCGGATGCAACCTTTTTAATAGAGTTTCCGTTATTTCCCAGGGCAAGTACCGCAAAAGGACTGCGTTCCTGCCGTTGCATCGACGAGTTCTATCTTGCGATTCATTGATTATTCGATTGCAGGCTGAAAAAGTCGCCGGGATCGAGTGTTAAACGTCATAATTCGTACAATCGTTCCAAGTAGAACCAACGTGTACATTGAGACAACGTGGCGAAGGTGATTAAGCACGCGAGTTTCACCTTCGAGTATAAAACATTAATTATTCCAAAAATCATAAGAATAAGAATGATTAAACTATAAATTAAAAGCCCAATTAATTTAATTGCCAAACAATTATTCGAAAGCTAAAGTTCCTTCCACATCGCGTTGCGATACGTTTTGTGGTTGTTCGATATCATTTTCTATTCGATCAGTTGCGCGTAATTTCCAGCTCGTATTATATGCGATTCACTTCGATCCGGCTCGTGCGAACGCGCCAGTAATTCAAGAAGAGCTTAAGGTCGAGCGTGCGACCGTCGTTGCATGCTTGTAAAAACGACGATTAAGATACGAATCTCGAACTCGATGGCAAAAGTGGTGGCAAGGTCCAAAGCTGTATTTTCACGTTCTCTCTCTCTCTCTCTCTCTCTCTCTCTCTCTCTCTCTCTCTCTCTCTCTCTCTCTCTCTCTCTTTCTCTCTCTTTCTCCCTCTCTGAACATCTAACAAGTTCGAAAACGACCGCGACCGAGACCTCGTCTCATCCTTCAGGTTCTCCTCTTCAGGGTAATGCTGATGCCGATCATCCCGAGGGTTAAATCGACGACTACGATTTAAGGGTTACATCGACGTCTTCGATTTAAGTGTCACATAGACGAATCGTCCGAAAGATTAAAACTTGAGAAGCTTGCGCGTGGTTGTTCCGCGCGAACGTTTCATAAATATCGCAAGTTTAACAGGTTCATTTATTTGTGAAAGTAAAATGAATATTGCGACGATTGTACCTGGATTAGCTCTGCGCAAAATGAACGAAAGGGTGGACAATTAGGGATCCACTGTATAATTTAGCACCGGGAAGATTGGACAGATTGAGAAGACACGTTTTCTTGTATGGGTGTAGCGTTGTCGTTGTTTGGAATAATTGCCTGCGTGAGAAATTATTGTTCAATTATTGTAAGGATTATATAAACGAGGTTGGCAGGAAAACTCGACGATATTACGAAGCTGTACCATCCACGAAGTGACGTGGAACAATCCGAAGGAAATAAAACAAAAGAGTCCAGATTTTAATCGTCAGTAATTGCAACGAAGTAACGTTAATAGTAAATCAGTTGTTTTATTCCAAGTGCAAGCATCCAAAGTGTTATTTGAATTTGATGTTTGCACAGTGGAACATGAATAGAACGATGATGATATACGATCCCCGTTTCGCACGAAATTCTATTTGCAACATTCAGAATTAATATCTCGGAATAGTTTCGGAGGGCAGCAGGTTCGAATAAAATATCGAGAGACATCTTGCGGGCAAGAAAGGTCCATTCGACGATGTGTACAGTAGTCTGGATCAGGAACGACCGGTGAAGTATCAATCTAATGCTTCAACGTTCGACTTACGCCTTTGTACGTGACCAAAGGATTTCAGCGGTCTTTCATGCGGTACAACGGGAAAAACTGTCCAAGAGAATAAAGCCTTTGTACGTCCGTCGAATTCCGTGCGGGGCGACACGCTGAACCGATAAAGCAACTTTTATTCCCGCGTCATCCCAGTGCTTTTAACATTCTAATCTGATTAAATCGCCCGAGCGGCGCAACGTTTGATCCGCGTATCTACGGTGCCGCTTCGTTGTTAATTTATTTAACAATTCCCGTCTTGATTGCCTCGGGAGGAAGGGTAATAAACTTTCGCAAGGCGGCAGATAAATACTGGTCCGCGAGAGTTGTCGGCATACACTTCTGTGTTCCAATCAATTTTATAGTTTGAAATATATTTCTCGGCGAAAAAGTGTAGAAAACGATGCGAGAGAGATGCGCGAGTGCTGTTGAAAGAGCTAGAGGCTGGAAGGCACAATTTTATTTTATGCAATCTGGAAAGAAGAAGAGTCGTAAGTACGAGCGAACGAAGCTCGTGATTCTCCGATTGTCTGAAACGTAATTCGATTATGTCCGCAAGAAGTCGCGTGATCTCGCGACAATTTCTAAGCACGGGATTGCAATTGATGGCAACGGCGCTGATTACGTTCGACCGCTCCTCCCTCGCAATCAATATTATTGATTTAAAGCGAATACACACGGCCGGCGCAAATATTGAAAGTATCGAACGATTCAGCCGACCAGAACGACTACGAAATCACGTACGAGTTCGGTCTGCGTTGAAACACAATCGTTCGATTTTTACTTTTCGTTATCTTCCCTGTTCCATACGCGCCGCGACGACAACTAACATTTCTCGTTCGCGTTTCAATGGAATGCTATCGAAAACTCTCGGATGATAATTACCGATGAAAACAAATTTATTTGTATTAATTCCAAGCACGCCACGGTTATTTCGCACGGTGCGCATCCTCAGTAAACACAGTGGACGAACATCCTCGGAGCAGATAGATATTATTCCAATATGGAAAACCTTTTCACTTGGAAAAACAACGAAGTAAAATTGTATGTATAAAGCAATTATTAATTACATCGAATTAGATTCACGTCTCGCCGGGAATCTTCGAAGCACCTTTCTGATTCATTCGATTGTTATTATCAAGGAATCGACTGGCGATAGTCTACGATCGAACGCTCACGATCAATACGCAATCGTTCGTAGTATCGACTTCCTTCGCGCATTTATTTCCATTTAATTTGGATCGGCTCGATCGCAGAAGCGTAACAACTGCACGAAACTTGAAGGTTGAAAGGGGATGGCCGCGTGGAGAAGGGGTGAATTCGTGGCACCGCCGTCGAATATCGATCGTCCCACTTGTCAATTCGAGTATAAAGCGATATACATATTTGAAAACAGTCCGCTGTAAATATCGAGAGCCACCCATCTCACGTGTAGGTCTATGACATCCCTCTCGGTTACGCAGCCGTTGAATAGGGGCGTATATTATAGGGGCAGATAATCTGATCTCAATTTGACCGAAAAATGTTCCCTATGTGTGTTGCTTTAACATTCTTCGGGTTTCGACAAGGACGAATATTATACGAATTGAAATGTTCGTTGCGAAGTAACAATGGGGCAGCCAACGGTGGCCGTCGAACTGGATACGGCAGTGCATTCTGGGGCTGTTTGGTGAATAACGAGGCTGGCATGTTCCGCTGGAAATGTGTATACGATGCTGCTATTATTTGTCAAATAAACCCGCAGGCCAATGTTTACGCCATTAGACTTTTCAGTTGTGGAAGTGGGATCTTTATTCCATCGAAAATTCCAAGCACAATTTTGTCATTGTCTTGGCCGAAAAATCGAAGCCGTTATTGCTGCCGCAGCGTTACAATAATAGCGACAGTAATAATAAATGGCCGGCAGAGAATGCTTCTATGATTGCGTATTCGTATTGTGCATAGAGGCAACGTTATTTAATGCAGGTTTCATCTCCCTCAGTTACGTAAGCCGACTGACGGGAATAACGATTCTGGCGTATTTCCAGCTTTATTTCGCACAATAAAAAATGCCTGAATTCGCCGCAAACAGAAAGCTGTGCAATTTTCACTTCAAACGAAACATTATATTCCCGCGGATATACATAAATGTGAATTGCGAGATCGAAGCATGGAAAATTCGAATTTTACCGCAATAAACGAACGATGTCGAACAAGGGGACGCGTTGTTTGTCTTTTCCGAAACAACTAATAATACAATGCAGCCGATCTAATTAACCGGAGGGGCGAACACGAAATGCGTTCTCAAAAATGACCCGTTGGGTATACGTTGAAACAATGACGCATCACGCAAAACCTCGCCACTTAGTTGTTAAAACGTACGAATAAACCAACAATACCATTCTCCCGGGATTGCTGAACTGTAATTTATCACCGTCTACCGTCGAGGGTTTTGTTAATTGTGACGGACACCGGAATCCGTATCAATCCTCTCGTCTATTTTCTTCTGCGTAACGTCAAGGGCGGATATAAGAAAGGCTAGAAATTCGAGTGTTTGGTATAATTGAAAAAAAATATACATTGCTTTTGCTATAGGTGGAAAAATGCATTACGTTCCGTTATCTGCATTCGCGTAATGTAATAAATGAAAGTGTGTCGCTTGTGTCATTGTATGTTTCTAATTAAAATGAGAATGAAATTCTCGTTATGGTAAACCTTTCGATTTAATTCGAATTGATGAATGTGAACAGAGACTCGGCTCTAAATGAATGAAACATAATTTCCTTCCCCAACTGTACACATAAAACTCGATAATGGCACATAATATTTTCATTTCGCATTAATTTTTTCAGCGTTCGACGAATTATTATTAAATCATTAAATCGTGTTGATCGACAAGGAAGTATATATACGTTATATACATATATGTGTATATCGAGGTATGTTTGCTTCGCCGTTCAGTGTACAAATCTTCCCGTTTACGTAATCGAAAACAACTTCTCGGCGATGAAGCTGCATCCGCAACGTTTCCAGAATAAAAATACCCTGATAGTAACTGTCACCCTGACCTTCCACGGCCACCCACCCCTTCGTTTTCTATCCACTAACCACGATTCAACCCGAATAGCGACGATGATGTGGGAATCGAGCGGGGTCAAGACCACTGGTCGAGACGCAGGAAATCTTATGGCTGATCTATGCGATCCACTACTACTGCCGACTCCGTCTGTGATTAGCGTGGCCTTCGTCTTTCCATACGTCAAATCAGACAACTGTCAGACGTTCGAGGTGACATCGTTTTTAATATTTTATTGCAACACGGTCACCGACGCGTGAACATCTTTGTGCATATTCATTGTTATTCGATTTAGAGAAAATGTTGATATCCCTGTTCTCCTCTTCGTCCATCTAAAATGACAATACTAGTATAACGCACAAAGAACTCTGGTAATCGATTCATTTCCGAGTGAATCTGTTTACGCGAAACGTGTTACACCTCTGGTGGAAAATTTCGGTGGCCGGCATTCCATAATTATTTGCCACCTCCGGTAGCAATTTCGAAGCAACCGCGCCAATTTGCCACTGTCCATAATATCGAGCGTCCAACCGTAAATTATTAATGCTAACTCGACATGCACCGATCGCGCAGCATTTTGACGTGCATTTAAAATTTCTCGCGAACCTAGGATAATTCTGTCCTTGCCAATATTTTTCGAACCCTGTCGAATAATCCAATCGTATAATTCTGTGCAATCGAACCATTTCGAATGTTTATCACAACGCCAATCAATTCAATCCAACTAGCTTCGCCGAAAAGTGTAATATCACTTGAGAATCGGCGGACAAGTGACAAAACGAATACCCAAACGACACTTTCAATCCTTGAACCTCCGCCGTTTTCGTTTCTGGTCTTTATCGGAACGTGATGCCGGCGATGACAGGATACGTTTAAGGGTCAAGGTCATCTGGCCAGCGAGCTCTCTGCGCACCAGTGGCAGACGGGGGAGGGCGGTTTGCAGTCGATTCGTAATTTCGTTGCAACTGCAGTTGAACAGGCACGCTCGTAAATTTCCGACACGTACCGCGCTGTTATTAATGACCGGTCATTAAAGGCGACGCAGAATCGAGCGTGGCTCCTTTTCTGTGTACCGTTTCCAGCAGCTCGCGGAACCGCCGTTCTCGCTTATTCAACTTTTCGATTCGCGGGAGCTGAGGGGTTGAATGGACGTGGTGATTAAAATAATCGCGTCGCTTCATTAAATTGTGGGGACTACGCGAATCTGTCGTCACGATTTTATGATTCGGATTAGATCAATGTTGTTTGCCACCTGGGCGATAACGTGCAATAATTTGGAATTAAACATTTAATTTAATTCCTTCTGTTTTTTCGCTTGGGTACACTTGAATGGAAAATTCGTTTCAGAAATAATTATTATTTAAGGAATCTTTTTTATGAATTTTTACGATCGAAAGTGTTTTAGACGTGTGCGCAATTATATGGACAAATCAGAATTCGATATTAAATCGGGCGTGAGAATAGATTGAAAGAGCTTTCAGCTTTGGAATGGAATTTCCATTCGGCCCTTATCCCATTGAATTTTATTTACAGACTGTTACTGCCGGCTCACAACTACGAGTGTACAGGGGTCATCCATTTAGAGGCTCGTAACACAAGAAGTGTTAGTTCCAGTGGAATCTGCAGCTATTCCTGAGGGCTTCGTAAACTCGTAGATCTCGATTGTCCTATCGATAGTATGGGGCATTGTTGAGTACACACCTTCTAATTCGAGTGCTATACGTTCGGACATCTAAAAGATATAAAATACATCCCCGATTTTTAAACGAATTATTCACGACACCTTTTTAATAACGTATCTGTATCTGTTGTTATTTATCTGAATGCGGTCGAAGATATCAACTGTGAAGTTCATGTTGATTTAACAAATGCATTTTACTCTGCAAGAATCTCAGTAAGAATCTTCTTCGAGCTTAAATTGTACAAATAATACAAGTTTGAAAAAAAAGGTATTAACAAATACAGCAGAGATATATTATTCTGGCCAGAAATACTTTTGGCATCTTGACAAAAGAATGATGAGATAGAAGGGGTGACTGGCGACTGTATTCAATTTTTAATGGCAGAACATTGGATGTAGTTTTGAAAATTATTTCATCCCCCCCACCGAATTTAATTAGGAAGCGACATTTCGGCCTATTAAAAAATACGGAACACCATAAAATACAATTTGCAGTGAAAAAATACAGGCGTAACAGGGAAATTAATTTTCAGTGCAGCAGAAGACCGCTAACCTAAGTAAAGATTACAATGGTCTGCAAGGTAGCATATTAGGTTTCACAAAATTAATTTGCAAACACTGCATGCTACGATAAATATTGTGTAATATGCTATTAACAATAAAATCTGAAATTCTCTGCCACCTTAAATATTCTTCTACCTCACGGACGCATACCAAGATAGCTGCAATATCTGACAGAATATATAACATATTTATATAACACAATATGTACGCAACATATCTCGCGGAGTAACCTTGCACTCATCCCTTTCGAAATACTCGAAAAGCTTCAGCATACTCATGAAAACACGTCCAAAAACGATACAAAAATAAACGAAGGCCCTCGAAAATATTGAAAGACGCAATAAACAACAGAATTTCCTCAAACATTTCAGCCCGACTGCGAAACAATTTCGCGAACGTCAACCTATCGAGCACAATGGCGCCGCGCAAACCAATCCAACCATACGATGCCTTCGAACATCGTTCGGCAAAAAGGAATCTGCCGAAAAATAAACAGGCCAAAGAGCCCGCGGACGAAAGCAATCCGTCAATTCCAAACCGAATCGACAGAATCCATTCGCCGGAAATTCTAACCAACGAGGGAAAACAAAAAGAGATCAGGGTGAAGTAAAAACCATTGACGATATGATGTTTCCAGCAACGACTTTACACGGACGCGTTTTCATCGACCACACGTTCCAATTCGCAATGGTGCTCCTTTCAATCGATCGCACTTTCGATACCGTGAACCGTGTCGATGTTCGATCGACGAGTATTCGTTTGGCTCCATTGTATAGTTCGCGCTTCGCGTTCGACTCCAATTGTCTAGATTCTAGATCACTTATAAACAAAGCATTCGTTCCAACGTGCGGAACGATTCACGAACGTTTATTTCGTGAGACTTTCGCCGCATTCGAGAGCTCGCAGCCAGACGTAACAAACTTGACCCAATGATTCCCATAGATCGATCGATCGTTCGTGGTCTATCCGACGATTGCGAACCTGTTATTCGTGAAACGTGTGGAATCAATTTGGTAGAATGCTTATGCTACACGCGTTGATGCTGCGGGAACCGTTGCACGTGATACGAAGGATTGATCGTTTCGTTAAAACGATTAGTAAAAATTATAGAACGGAGCTCTCGTACATCTTATTAAAAATTCGTTCACGTTCGAACAATGAGGTGCATTATTATGGCGCAGCACTTAAACCATAATAATCTATAATTCCTAGTTCGCCCTTCCTTTTATTCCCACGGATATTTTAGTACCGAGAGAATTATTGTTCCGCGATGAACCAGAACTTGTTAAACAGTGTGCCAACGACGGATTCACGATAATTCTTTTCTGTCAACGTTTGCTTTTTTTAACATTTTTCTACTCCGAATTATTCCGCTTATGGTGCTTCGCTTTTTCCTTCTTTCCTGCTACGCTATCGACGTCGCCCAACTGATGGAACAGGCACCGAATTTTCGATTATTGCGAGCTCCCGGTACTATCGAGTAAAAAAGACGGAAAAATTGGAATTCGCAATCGCATTTTGATCAGCCGGCTCTGCGGTTTACAATTATGGGCGCGGATTGAAAGCGGTTGGAACGCTTGAACCGATTAAATGGGATTTCGCGGTCTTCTGGTAAAATCGCGGTTTTCGGCTATTTTCGCTCACGTGCTAGGCAACGATAATCGTTTCCGTACGGCATCCGGCAATTACAGGCGAATAGAAAAACTGATCGATTCCCAGGGCCGTCGGGGCACGATATTAAATGCGTGAAAGGCGTTCGAGACTTCGTCCAACCTGTGTCAAACTTGAATGCCGGTTTGCAATTTTCCATAGCTCCGCGAAGGACGTTTTCACCGAGCGCGCGAACCATTTGCATAGGTTTCACGATGCATTGCAAGGTGTGCAAACAGTTCCAGCGTTGTACGCAAATGTGCGAATTGAATTTCATTTAAAAATAACAGCAACAAAAATAGGAGGAAAAAGTTGCGCACAGTTTCGATTATACAATTTCAGCGACTCGAGTTTTAAGTTTAAAAAGAAAGGTGATGCGTTTATCATTCATTCGTTCGATCTCGCAGCAAATGAATATTCATGTTCGCACACCCAATGCACAAATTATTCGTATAAAGCTACGTACTTTCGCGAAACATTCGCAAATTTTCCGTATATTAATATTTAGCTGCAACGTTGTGATGCTTCCTCTCGGTGAAAAATACCCTCTCGATATTACAAGCTATTGGTATTACAATACGTAGCAATAACAATTTGAGCAAACGCGATTCACCGAAGGCTGGCCCAATCATTTGCGTTAAATTCAACGAAACGATGCGCCACGATGGCCCGTCGAACGTCAATATCAGTTGGATCGGGGAAGTTTCGCATAGGGGTCGTTACCAGCTGCTGTGCAACGGTGTCACGTAAAACGGCGGCGCGAAGGGTGCCACAAGGGCAGCCGGAAACGACGTTTCCCTCGACATTCCCGGCACGAGCCACTGCTCCACGCGTGGCATTACAGCTTAACGAGATAAGAGGATTTAGTGGCGGCATTCGTCACTTCCTTCCGCGTTCTTCCAGAAGTTTCGGTGGTGCCACAAGGTCGCCTGATTAAAAACGAGCGCAACGGGGCGGATATTATCGGACGAGGAAGGCGCGCGACGGAAAATCGTGACGACACGCAATCCGTAAGACCGAATTAAGCCGTAAACGAAGGATCGTGCGTCGCGTGATTGACGGGACACGTTGCACGTCGACGGCAAGGACAAGGAGTTGTAGTAGGACTATTGGCGTCCGTTTCGCGGTTTGGTCTCGTTATGATCGAGGGAGAGGAAAATATTGCACCGATGGGAGCATTTCTGTACATTCGTTGCATGCATCTGTGCGCGATGATGTTATTAACACGTCGAACGATATTGTTGTAATAATGTTGAATACATTGAAGACGATAATATGGCATTCAGATTCGGACAGGGTACAATGTTAATTTAATAATTATGCGACCGTATCGTGCATGGCTGGATGAAATGTACTTGTACTGCGATGTTTATTGGCCGTTATTATTAGTGGTCTACGAATAGGAAAGAGAATTTAAAGATTCTAAAGTAATAAATAAAAGTAAAATAAGTAATAAAAGTAATAAAAATAAAGTAAATAAAGATTTTAAAGATTAAAGTATGAATTTTGTGTGCGCTTCATTTCTTTCTATTAAGATTTGTTGCGCTTTTGACGGCGCTTTTAACGAATTTTGAAAGAAAGGTGTATCGACAGACTAGTACCCGAAGCGTGTAGTTAAACACTTTTCGCGTAGCGAAGTTGAACGCGTTGAAACGAAATGCACGGCTCTGTTTGCTTGCCTGTAAAACCTGATAATTGAAGAAGCCACGAATGCCGAATGAATTACGATATTCATTGAATAGCATTCGTCGTAAAATTAAGAGCAACGCTTCCTACAAAAAGTTTTAATTGCACACCTCAGCATAACTAACATCGTGGCCACCAAAAGTTATTATATAAAAAATATAATATACAATTGCAATCGATTTTCGAAACTTGAAAATGTCGTCTATTTAGCGAGGTATCGCGTAATCGCCACGGTTTTAATTAACCTTTTAACGGTGAACGAGAAATTACACGAAATCTTCTACGCCGCGGGACTTCGTAATCAATTTTAATTAGCGGCGCCGCGGTTTTAATCGTTGAGGAACGTCGATGTTTCCCGAATATTCTCGCAATCATCCCTTCGCTTTAATTACAGGCCGTAAAAATTAATCACCCGATGGGAGAAAATTCGATGGGCACTCGAAATGCTTCTAATCAATCACGATCATCGAACACGATGATCGATACTGGAATAAACTCTGTATCGCGAATCGAGGGTGTACAGGAAACTGATGAGCAATTATTTTTCTGAAAATTTTATACGCCGAATTTAATTAATTTGTGAAACGTAGATAGCATGGACCGAATGAAACGTTTGCAGGAACATTTGCAATTTGGGCCATTCAGTTATAAATGTTTCAGCGAGCTCCCGAGTATGTTTCTACTCGGGAAACATACTTCAGCTTGTGACTAAACGATGCCACGTATTAACATAAATTCGTTCGACGAAGTGTGCAATACTTGACAGATTATCTCTTTTACGCTTGAATAAAGAATAACGCGATAAATGCTAAAGAATCGTTCCAATTATTCCTCCCTAATTATGTGCGGCATAATAATACGACAATACCTTTTAACGATTTAACTGCGCACGGTAAAAGCTCGTATATATCGGAACAAAAATCAGTTCAATTTCTTTCACTTCGTATAAACAACAAGGACTGCAACAAATCTCGGATCAAAAAATTGCATACATAATGTTGATAAAGTGCAAGTCTCCTTGAAGCCCAATATACAGGGTAGGATCGAAATCGTGGAACGGCAAAGAATGATCGATTCTTTGCGCAGTAATAAATCAATGGCGCAGAACAGAATCCACAGGCGTCGTATTCTCGAAAAGAAGAATATCCATGGAGAAAAGAGAAATGAATTCTGCACTTTTATTTTGTCATAAAGAATCATCCCCCGTACATTTCTACCAGTTCTATCACGATTTTGTCCCCCTCCTGTATAATTCTCTGCTGTACCTAAACGCCCGGACTTTTCCTGCTGCGAAAAGGATCCTCGTCTCGGCGGAGTCGAAAGCTTCATACACTTCAATAACGTTAAGTCGCGGTCATCCTATATCGCAGAGGGAACTATTGCATAATATAACATATATAATATACAGTCGCGCAGAAAAGATATTCACCCGCCTCGTTTTTCAGAATATTTACCCATTCAACATTCAGTTATTCTACGATAAATCGTGAATGTGTGAAATATTATTTGAAATATCTGTCCAAATAAAATTATCAATTGCTTTCCCTTCACAATAAGCTGATAATAATGGTGATTCGTAATAAACCGCGATCAATTAAATTCGTAAGAATTTCATAATGAAATCGCAATAAATAAATGATCAGTCGTTCTCCGTTCCCCTCATGAAAGTCGTGTACGACTGGTTGAACGTCTTACGTGGCGGGACACCATTTTATCCGACTGTACAACATATACACCGCGTGCAAAAGTATCGTCTATAAAAGAAACTAACCGGTTTCGGCCGCCGCCTGGAGCAGCATCTGCTGATGGTGATGCTGCCTCGTCGAGGACCTGTGGTAGTGCACGCTGTTCAGCACGATATTGCTGGACGTTCTGCTGAGCGCCTTCCTCTGCCTCACCGCCTCCTTGTAAATCTTACAGTACATCACTATCATCACCAGGCCGGGGATCCAGAAGGAGACGCACGAGCTGATCAACGCGTACGGCCGATTCACCACAAAGGAGCAAACCTGCAACAACATGGACTTCATGGTTCCGTCCCTCTTTGTCTTCCGGCAATTTTACACGCTGATCGATACGCGATTTCGCCAGGAGCTGACGGGACAAAGGAACGCTCCAAGGTACGGTCCGAAGGTTGCCCGGTTAATGGTAGAATAGGTTGAAAGCGGGGGGTGGTGGATAAAGGGTGGCGGTTTCGGGGGAAGTGGCGCGGTTCGACGTTTTAATAGCGTGGAAATTGTGCGGTGGATTTTTTTTAATTTTCGTTTTCTATCGGGCGTACATTTTTGTTTCTCGCTCGGGACAAATGGTGGCGTCCTTCGTGAAAGGGTTGAGGTAAGCGGAATGAGGAATTTTTGCATTGAGGTGCGAATATCTCCGAGATCGAGAATTGGAGATTAATTCGTTGAATTTATCCGGGTGCGATGTGCGATTGTTTTCGGGACTCGTGAATTTTGATAATACCAGAGAACAGATTTCTGGCACATAATCAAATATATGGCATGGTGAATTTTCGGTTTTAACGGAAGAATTTGTTAGTTGCGTTATTGATCCACGCGTGATCGTGAAAGGTATTCCGAATATGCACTGTACCAGAGCGGAACGTTTATATCCATTGAATAATTAATCTTCATTACGATGTTCGCTGTCGGTGGAACAAATTTTTTCTAATAATTAGCCTGCGCGCTTTTACATTTCAACAAATACTGTTCTTTAATCGATCAATGCACGTTCTACCTGTGCATAAAGAGATCTGAATTGCTTTTAAATCAGTCGAAATTATCCTTTCGCGTTATACTTCGACATATTGGAAAGATACAATATTTCTCTGTTCAGCGAAGTACTTGTACATTAAGTCCTGCATTCGATATTGGATCATTGGACACGAACGATACGATTAACAAATTCGTGATAAATATCGCGTGAAGAAACGCGTTGCAACAATCTCGCGTGGGAAAAAAAATTGTTCAATAATGGAACGCCAATTTCTCCCAGGCGAATGACGCGGGATTTATAATCCAATTTAGTCTCGGAACGGTGGTTAAGTTTTGTCGTGCATGCAGAACTTATATTAAACCTCCGGCATAATAAGATGAAACCTTTCATCGCGCTTACATAAACATCGTTTTGAAGCAATGCATCATATTATTCTTAACTTGCATGAGAACCGCGTAATAACAACGGGAAGAAAGCTGATGGTAATTTCAATTAACCGATGATTAATTTACTCCCGCCATATTCGGGGCTGTTAATGAAAACGTGAAGGTAGAATTGTAACGCGGTAAAAATTGTAGAATCTGAATCTCGATTTTCAAGTAATTGTCATAAATCGAACTCTACTTTCGTGAATGATATTCTACAATTATATATTACGAAATTCTCAACAGGAGTATCATGCAGATATTCTGAAAAGTTGATTCTGAAAAATATTCTATGGATCTCTCCTCGAACGAAACACTCAACAGCAGGTATTATGATTGGTCTGAAATAATGATTGACACTAGACTTCTTTTTACTGATACTGACGCAGTCACGTGCACTCACGAATTAATTAATCATTATTCCGACAAATTGTGTACCACTTCGCCACAACTCATCGAGCGCACAGCAGGTTCAGCAATGGTGAGAATTGAAACTACAATATGATACTGGCGATGAGTGTCATCCCGTCCAATTATACTTTGGCTGCAAATGGAGCATCGACTTGTCCCTGTCACGTCGGGTTTATTTTTATTACAGCCGACTGGAGATACGTTCAAATTGGATTTGTCCAGCCAACCAGCCAGCGAAATGGACAGAGACACTTGACGTTCTTATCATGAACAGATACGTGCAAGTATCCTTCCATTAAATTAATGAATCATTACGTTTGTGTAAAGTACAGTTTCTAACCGTGGAACGCTAGTTGAATTACATTTTCCGTCCCAACGAAATGTGACTATTTCCGTTGCATTTTGTCGGGCAACGTTGTACAATGGAAAACGGGCGAAAAATAAATAAACTGGAATTTCTATACGAATATAAATTCGACAAATATTTATTAAGCCCGATGCAAGTAAATACACGGCAATTCGATATCAATGTAATTTCACAGAGTGCGGAAATTATGGCGGTGCGGTATGGAAACTTTCTATACCATGCAGGAAAGTACGTTTCACTTGGTACTTTGTTTCAGGAATATCTTGAATAACAATAAAATATATTTTAACGCATCTGCGTGTAACAATGTTTCATGAAACTTCAGTCCCGAAATATTGTACGATATTTGAGAACGGTTATACCAGCAAAGATAGAGATATGAATGTATCTGATGCAAATCAAGCAAATGTATCTAAAATAGGATCGAGGTGGCAAACATTAATCTGAACTGTCCTTTCCCCGTGACCAAATATTTTGATAAAAATTTCTCTGCCCGCACTCGAAGGCGTATCGAGTGTCTCGTGTCCGTTCGACGGGAGAGCAGGTCGTGACAGATATTTCAGGAATAGAAAGCATCGAAATAAATAACAATTGATCTTCCATTCCGTGCGTTCAATTCTCGAACACGGGGATCCCTCCCGACTTCTGAATTCGCCATGCATCGGCGACATCCTGCACGTTGTCCCCACGATGCATCGGCCACTATGCATAACCAAATTAGCCAATCAAGGAAACAATGGTGCAAGTTACGTGGACCGCACGAAGGACGTGATTAGTCGATTTGCTCGTTACGCGTGTGCATGCAAATCATTGAGAAGCCTTTCGCAAATCCTCTTACCCCCGAGGAATTATTGTCAGTAGTGAAAATTTAGTATGCAGGTCGGAATGCTTATTAATGAGGCATGTCACCCCGTTCATTTCTTGACCGAAAGTCACGTTGCCCGATGCGAATGCGTGGCGATGGGACTCAACCTGCCACCTGGCCGTGAAATCATTTTAATCGATTGGATAACTGTTTTCTATTTGAACGAAGCAGTTCTGTGTACTTTTGATAATCACAATTCACGAGCCTGCTGCAACATTCCGTCACACGTAAAGTGTATCATTGAATTATGTGGAATGCTCTTTGCGCTGTAAATGATGGAAACCATTATCTCCGACGACATTGAACCGCCTCGTTAATGTTCGCAATATTTCCAACCCTTGATCGTACCTCGCCGCCCATTGAATTACGCCACCAGCGCAGAGATATTATTGGGGCAATAATTTAGATAATTGACAAGTAAGGATATCCAGGCGATAACGTGAAATTTCGTGCTACAATATTAGAAATGGATGACCCTGATTTCCATTGAGAATTATTGAACGCAGACTCCCCGTGTAACACGTGATCGAACCTCGACGTCGATATTCTCGAAAATTGCAGCCTCGGATGAAACACCGTTGTGTCAAACTTTTTGCAAACGCCCGGTATAAATACATTTATTCCCTTCAAAATGAAATAATGTCCCACTCGAAAATGCTTTATCGTTGCACGCATCGCTTCAATGAGACGAAACAATTATCTCGTTGGAGCCGTTCCTCTAACCATCCCCTCTCTATCTACATTTTTCCCCTCTGCACATATTAGGTTGTCCCAAAAAGTTTCTTTCGCCTTCTTACTAAATATTAACCGCAAACACTTATAAGTAACGTACGACAGGTTCCTTTTCATCATTCTCCTTGATCCGTTCCGGAAGCATCGTGACAGTATGTTTGAACTATTTATTTTACGTTGCTGCAGAATATTGATCGACGCGATTTTTATCTCACTCAAAGAGTTCAATTTTTTATAACAAATAGAACTTTTCCAAGAAATAAATAAGTAATAATCAGAGAGGCAAGATTCGAAGGGTTAAGCGGCGGGAGAGGCTGGGACATTCCAAATCAGATCCAAATGCCTTCGCTGCTTCTCCATCTTTCGATGCACGCCGAACGACGCCGAGACTATCGATTCAAACGACATTGTACTATCGGAAAGCTGGAAAACAACTGCGAGTGCCCCCGCAATCGACGAAAAATATATCGGCCTGGCTGTGTTCGACTGAACGTTGCCCGACGAAACCGAGCGGTCGAACGGCGAAAGAAGCTTCCGGGACAACCTAAACGCGAATAAAGCATCCACTTGAATCGTTAATCTTTCCCCGCAAACGTCCACCGGAAAACGCCACCACCCCCTACCCTGCCCGCGACGTCGTTCCGTCGCGAACGGATTACACGCGCCCCGGCCAATCCGTTCCCAGAATCGTTCGCGAACCAACCGTCCGTCCCGATACCCCGACTCACCTCGGGGTTCTTCAGCATGTAGTCCAGGTGCTCCTGCGTGGTGTACCAGCCCATGAAGATCGGTATGAAGCTGATCAACGCCGGCAAGAGCCACGCGCTGCCCAGCATACACCCCACCGTCCCCTGTCTCATGATCACCGTGTACTCCAACGGGCTGACGATCGCGTAATACCGGTCGACGCTGATGCAGCACAGATGGAGGATCGACGCGGTCGAGAAGTACACGTCCAACGAGTTCCACACGTCGCACATGAACCTGCCGAACAGCCACCTGCCGCCGGACAGTTCCGCGGACGCGTTGAACGTCATCGCGCACATCGCCACCAGAAGATCGGCGGCCGCCAAACTGACCACGTAACAGTTCGTCACGACCCGGAGCCTCCGGTGTCTTCGCACGCTGGCGATCACCAGCGCGTTGCCTAGGACAGCGGTCGTTATTATGCTGCCCATGATGATCCCCTTGATCACCACAACGAACACGTTCACGTTCTCCGGCAGATTCTCGACGGTCGGGTTCTCCACGGGCACAGAGGTCACGTTGTTCGCCGCGGGCCCCGACGGAGTGCTTGTGTTGCTGTGCGGCGTCGGCAGTGGGTCCACGCGACTTGGCAGGCTTGTCGTCACCGCCGCCATTACGTTCAACATGGTGAACGGGGTCGCTGTTGGCGTGCCGCGGGCTGCTCTAGTCGCTCGTGCCTCTGCGGGACACCTTGCGGCAGGTGGTCATCGTCGTCGCTTGCTTCTATCTGTTTTTATTAATTCGCTCGGGGGGCGGGGGGGCGGAGGGAGGGAGGGGAGAGACAAGGACGACGAGTGTGGTTGCCGGGTTGAATTGTTTAATTGGGGGCCGTATTTCATGAGAGGACGTCCTGGCTCGAGGATTACCGGGTAACGTGGAAGACACCTGGGCGCATCTAAGGACAAGATTGATTCAGTTACTCGGGATATTCTCTGACGGGGAGCGTGCGGCCATCGCGGATCCTCGGGTGGGGCCTTCTTTGAGAATGACAGTGCCTCTCGTTGCGGCCGGCCGCACGATGTTGATGTTCGTTTGTCGTTCGGGCGGGCGTGCTTGCCGATGACGATCCTCGAACGCCCATCGTCTCGTCGACGAAGTGTCCACCGGGCCTCGGTCAGGAAGGTTTACCGTTGGGTGTTGCGGAAAACGCTTGAGGGGATTTGCCCTTTCGTCCGATGAATCGTTTGCCGCATCGCCGACAAATCCGATGTTCCGCGGGGATTACAAACACCCGTGGAATATTAGAGTCCGGTCGCCGGGATGTTGTTCGATTTGCGTTGCGCAACTGCAGCTTGTTTATCGAGTTAAACGAAAGCTGTCGGCGGTATTAGCCTAATCCTGCTTGCTTCTGATTCACGGCGCGGTCCCTGCAATTCAGAGATACACGTAATCGATAAACTGGAGCTGAAGAATTGCGATCTTTATGGGATTAAAGGGCGGAATATCAATTGCCTTTGGGCTTACTCTTAGTCTGTCGGGACTGTAATGGGAATAATGGCAAACAGCGTTTATAATTAGCAACGTTTGCAGACTAATTACATACTTAAATATTAATTTTTAATACATAGAAAATAGCTGTTCGGAAATAAACGATGTTTCACGAAAATTATTCTTGATAAATATTTATTTGATTCGTTACAATTAAAAATCATTATTTATCGAGATAGAAATCTCTCTGCAATAATTTCAATGCAACAAAGTTCGAAGGTATTCCAACGAATCTTATTACAAAAGAGAGTTCTAATTAAAACATATCTCCCTCTATTCTGGGACCTGTAATCTCAATTCCAACTCGATTCCACATCGATTCGATCTCGAAGATACGGTCCTTCAAAACTTCAATCACCTTTCCCACCGACAACCGTACCGTTTAGAGTTTCACGAGAAAGAACGCAGAATGTACGCCGTTCCTCCACCTGCGTCGCTTCAATTCCAGAAACCACTGCAACGGTCAATTGCCTCTGTCTCCGCGAAAATTCGCCGATCCATCTCGCCGAGAGAAATTTTGCAACGAACAAGGGCTGTCCGTGGCTCGCTTTGCAACTCGTTCGAGAACGCCCGCAACGATATAATGATCGTCGCATTCCGTATGCACGCCAACGAGGATAACGATTAATAAAGCGGCTGCAGTTGCGCGCCGGCAATTGCATCGGATCTACATGCCGCGATACCTGCAGGAAACGGGGCAACCGAATGCGGAAAGCGGGATAATCCGCGTAACGCCGTCCAGCTGACAGTTCGAACTGGAAACGAGAGCTCGCATCCTTCGGCAACGCATCCCCTTGGCAAGGAAGTATAATATTCCCACGCTCAAGTTTTAGGGAGGCATTTCTCGCCGCTGACGGCAGCGAAACATTATCCGGTTATGTTCGTGGAGATGTCAGTGGATAGCTGAATAATTCGATCCGCGTGAACTTGCGACGGAAGAGAATACATTCGAGTAAACGATATTTGCGGTTGATATGACAGGTTAATTTTTTAAAGATAGCGAAACGGTGGAGTTCGTTTTTAAACGAGATACATGGGACTCAATTTCTGTACGAAGAATACTCGCGGCTGTATTTCCAATGTTTCGAGGGAAGAATTTTATTAAGGGTTTGTAGCAGAAAATTCGCCGATCAATTTATGAATTAACTTGCTTTCAGTGTTTCATTAGGAATAACGTAAGAATATTGTCTACCCTTTATGCATTTAATAACGAACATTCCTATTATGTTATTATAATACATATTGAATCGTATATATTATAATAACAAAAATCATCGAAAGGTCCGAACGGACAATAACATTGAACGATCGAAAGAAATGCACATCCCCGAGCATTCTCTCGCGATAAACTCTCCGATCGATGCGAGACAGTCCCGGGCGCCCGATTCCAAACGAACAGTAACGATGCCAAATCTTGATGCACAACGACATCCCGATGACAGAAAGGAAATCAATTGCTCGTGCCCGCAAGAAACCGACGAACAACCGCCCCATTTCCAAAGACATCAACCGAAGAAGCCTCTTTACAAAGCGAGAAACCTCTTCTCACCGGGGAAGTCCAATTTTCAGCATCAGGAACTCGCGCGTCGCAAACGGATCCGTTCCGTTCCCGATGGAACAAGGACGCGTCGCCCGTCGCTGGTTAACAGGAATCGGACGAAGGCGAAGCGACAGCAACATCTTCGCCGGGCCGCAACGAACGCGTCGTATCGTCGTCGGGGAACAACTTCGTCCCGCTCTCGCACCGGTTAGAAATTGCGTCGATGACAAATCGCCCCATCTCGACGACGCTCCGGCGGCCGTCGCGGAACCACCTGCCTCGCAGAAAAGCTACCCCACCTCGCGACCCATACCTTCCGGTTAAAAAGTGATTGCTCGAGGACGGGGCTATTTGCGAGGAAGATTGCGAGGGGGACGACGGAATTGCGCGACGCCCACGATGAGATACTTTTCCGCGTCGCGACGAAGACCACGTCGGCGCTCTCGCGTGTCGCCGGATGTAATGAAAGGGCCGCGGCGTATTCTGCGCCCTGGTCCGCGGCCCTTTAATTAGAACCGTGCCCGGTTGTTCCGCGCGCAGAACCGCGCCGAAGCGGGGAACGGGTTAACAACATCCTCCGGCGAATATTTAACGGAAAGGGGTTGCGATTCTCGCGGCCGCGACGCGGTGAACCTCGATCGTATCGCGAAGAGATTGCCCCCTCGGATTCGCGTTCGAACGATTCGCGGGGAAACCTCTTCTCCTCTCCCTTCCTTGGAGAGAAAAGTTCGCGAATTTTTTAACGAAATTTGAGTGAAACGTTTAGCTCGACACGAGTCGTACGGAAACGTGCTCGTAACGTGCACAAGATGATAGCGCTACGAAAGAGAATTTTTCCTCCCTTTTCGGTCGACCGAGAATTACTGTTTCGGAGTTGCGAAATTAATGGGACGATATTACGGTATCAATTGCGGGCTAACACGATTCTTGTAATTATATTGCAAATAATTATTATGAGAGTTATTAAAGACGGCTGGCGTTGTTGATGTAAACGCGAGCATTGCATATTGTTCGAATTTATATTTAAGCTAAAACGTCATCGTCCAGCCCCGCGAATTTAACATGATTTGCTTCTGCTGCACTCGCCGTGCGCGCCGACGCGAGTGCATCCCACGTTGCTTCGTCCCCGCGTAATTTATTTCGAAAGCGATCGAAACGTTCCGGGTATTATACGTATCGTCGTTGACCTAAAAAAAAATCCATTCGAAAAATATAATCTCGACCGGACCATTATACCCGCGACACATACTGGACAATTAATGAAAATCGCATTGCATTAATGTAAATTAATATAAAACGAACTGAGACAGCGCGATTTGTTTCGTCGGAGTCGCATACCATAAGCCCTGCTTCGCCAAAAAGATTTTAGATTTAAAAACAACAAACAGGACTTACGACGAAATTGTTGCAAGTCGAACTACGTAGAACAAGTTTCCTCTATCCAACAGTAGCGAGACTAGACTTGCACCCCCAAGATTGGCTCGGTTAATCTTCAAGGTGAACACGGTTCTAAATTCTGGACTCCCGTAAGGTGTTAGGAAAGCTCGAACGCGAGCGTGGTCTTAAAGAGACGCGTATTATTGGCTACGGGGTGTGACGGGAAAAAACGATGAAAGTCGAGGAGAATGCTGTGCAGTAGTAGACGTGTACGAGGTTTACTGACACTCGTAAATAATCGCGGCTCAGCGTGGTTCAAGGACTACGAAAGACCCGGTAATCAGCCGCGTTTCCTTTCGGTGTCCCGATCTTCTAATCGGCTTGTCCGCTTGCAACTTCGGACGTCGTCGGGCCTACTTTTGCAGCCCCCTACCTGAAGCAGCGCTAAAAGAGAAAATTACGCTCCTACCCGACAGCCATTCGAGGCGAGGGGGAACCCTTCCTTTTCTCGTCGAATAAATTCCTCGAGCGCCCCTCGACGAATCCCCCGAACGATCGGGGCGAACGCACCAGCCATCGGGCGGATCGCTCTAAACGAGCCAGGAGGAGACCCCGACAACGACGGAGGGCCGACAGAAGTTTTTAATCGGTGCCGCGATAAATCACCGCTGGGTTCCGATCTAACGAGAGAAGGATCACGCCTAATGCGAAAGACGGCAACGCGGGGGGGATGAAAGCGGAGAGCGAGATAAAAAAGGGGACGGGGCTGGCGAATCGTGCGGGACTCGTCGGGCCACGCGTTACGCCGACGTCAAAAAACGAAAGGAGGCCGAATGTGTGTCAATCGATAAACGTTATTCGGTGTATAAAACACGCGGGATGGATCGCGGAACAATTTCACCGGAGGCGGCACGGCTCGGCTCGGCTCGGCTCGGGGCGCGCAGCGTGTCGAAATTCCCGCGGCGTGACCCGCGGCATCGTCGCCGTCGCCCAGATCCCCCGTCTTTGCGCCGCGCTTCGCGCTTCCCGTTCACGTTCCGCCGGGGCCAATTTCCGTCGACCGAACGCGCACGAAGAGTCGCTGCGAAGATTTCAATGAAACTGCCACGAACGTACGAGTATAAAGAGGACTCCAGGGGCAGGGGGAGGGGGGGTGCTTGCGTTTTCATCTTCGAACGAATCGATTCTTCTATTCGCCCTTTTCGTTCGTCCTCTTCCGCGTCCCCGGGCGGAAAATATTGTAACGCTTGCGATATTGCGACGCAGAACGCGATTGCATCGAGTGCAATATTAAAAATACCATAAACGAGCTGGTGCAAGCTGGGCTGTACGTAAATCACCTCTTCGGTGATTGAGTGGTACTCGTGATTCGTCCCGATTCGATTTCCTAATTGCAGTAATGCGACATTCGCTCGTTGCCAATAAAAGAAACGGAACAAAGCACAGCGACGCTGACGCAGTAAAAACCGGTCACTGAACGGAAAAGAACGAACGAACGTTTTCTCGGGGTGCGTACGTTTGAAAATATGCGCGTCGACGGATATACCGGAGTTCCTGCACTGTATGTTTCGTACAAGCGACGAGGGAAGTTTAACGCGGTCTTCTTGAAGCCGCGTTTCCTGACGCGGCTGACGCGATATCTCAAGATCCAGTTGCACGATTCACTCGACAGACCTGCCGACAGAACATGTACCAGGGCCTGCAAGCAATCTTAATTGTCTCTATTTTGTTATTGCGGTGAAAGGAAAAAGAGGGACGAGAAAGAATAACTTGAACTATGAAATGCAGCCATTTCTCTTAACGCTGGAACCACCGAGCTGGTCAAACTGACTTGTTTCAGATTTGTTGCTTTAAAATTATTAATATATATACACGTATTGTTGCAGGAAACTTTTAATAAGACAGAATGACAATTGCGTATCTCTATTAATTGTTCGTTCAACGATTTTCGTTGTTCTTAATGTGTCTGACGTATGATACCTAAATGGTACCAAAATCTATCGGCAGTTCTAGCGTTAACAATGTGAGTTTTTGTCCCGTTTGGTGACGACTATGACGACTTTCGTACTGATGGAAATCACATCTTCTTCTTGTTTCGGTCCACTCGAAAGGCCGGAACCATGTCAGCCATCATGAAAATCTTACATTTTTGTGTATTTTGACGTGAAAAAGAATATGCAATGCAACGAAAATATTAGTAACCATATGTGCAAACGGCTAATGCAAAGGGATGTCCTCATTTCCCCCCCCCCCCAATACCTCAGAAAATCCTAAGAAATGTGGATAAAAACACATATATTATAGTCTTTTCTCTGTAAATTTGTTTTATTTGTCGCGGTGGTTCAGCTTATCTTTGGTTCGTGGCTCATTCAAATTGAATTCCGAAGATATGATGCAAATATTTAGCGAAGGCGCAACACCGCTGCGATTATTCTGTCATTGTTGAGAGACAGCGATGTCAAGGAAATATATTTTTATTTAGCTGCAATGGTATCCGCCGTGGAGGAATACAAAATGAACGCGGGTTCGTTGAAGATCAAAGGCTGAGAGAGATGATCCGAAATAATTTATACACTCCTCTCCGTTCGGAGTTCTCTTCGCGTTGCTACCGCTCATAGTACCGGATCAAGTAATTTTTTAACGACCTTTTCTAATATCTTTTTACGCTCATCGTACCGTCTCCGGGAAACGTGAAGCCTGATTTAGCGTACACTACGGCCGGACAGAAAATCTTGCACCCTTTCATACTTCCATTGTCGCTGCGTAGTCAACGAGACATTACGTAGAACGTGATTATATTAAGTGCCATATTAAAAATACCATAATCAAGCCGGTACAAGCTCGACTAAGCGTAAATCTACTCTTCAAAGATTGTGTAATATTTACGATTAATCCCGATTCAATTTTCTAATTACGATAATGCAACATTCACTCGTTCCCGATAATAAAAGGGAGCAGAGCACAGCGACGTCGCTCCGCTGGAAACTAATCACTGAACGGAACGAACGAATGAACGTGCACGTAACGAGGGCAAAAGAAACGGAAGATGCCCGAGATGTATAAAAATGTGGGTAGGGTTCAGTACGAAAACAAAACAGTTGTCGCCAATATTTCTTTGGGCGCAATGGGTGTGTACAAGCGAAGCGATTCATTCCGAATCCAGTTTTTTCTCCTCCCTGAAAATGGTTCAGCGCCGTTTAGAGGGAACGAACGGAATGTTAATTAACGCGGACCTTGGGGAAGATCAATTTCAATTTTACCGAAATCGGGGCAAAGGCGATTTGCTTGTGTCAACGTGTCGTTCCGCTTAATCTGAAACAACCGTTATGAAGCGGCGCGATCCCTGTCTTAATTTCTCATTTTTTCCGTAAACGAAATTGTAACTCTCCGAACGACTTCACCAATTCTCTGCTCTGGATTCTGCATGCAGCAGTGAAATTTTTCGGGGCAAAAAGTCATCGAGAACGAGCAAACAGGACGCCGAACGAATACGCGAGTCCGACCTGCGTCAAAGGGTGAAGTGTGTGTTTAATTAAAAGATAAAATGATAATTCTGGTGGAGTGATTTGCATGATATGTCAGTACAACTTCAAGGCTGTGCCCGCGTTAGGTACGATGTTATCTAATTTATGAAACGGCATTATATAAAGGGAACGTATAATTTATTTAAAATATCCGGCACGACGGTTGCTTCGTCTCTCTGTATTTCCAAGTTTCTAGCATCCTTCGTTTAATTTGGACGCGCATTCGGTAAGATGAAAAATTAGAATAACAAAGACCGCAGAAGCGAAACGATTGCTTCATTTTAGCTCGTGAATAAAAGAGGAGAATAATGAATTTCTGTATTTGAATCTTAATGTAACAGAAATTGGTTAGGCTTGATGTGATATTTATATATTATGGAGCATGTGGACATATTTGCGACTCTTGCATTTTATCGTCCTGCCGTGTATTCTCGACGTGAAACGGAATTTAACGTGAATGTAATTGTTCCGTTTCCCCCTGCAAACGTTTGAAATCTGTACAACTCGGAGATATTCACGTAATAACGCTTGTTCCGTATTACGATACCTCAATCGAGATTGATATTAATTATTACACGGAAAGTACTAAATTAGTCACATTGATATCAATATAAGCACAACTGCCGCCAACTGATTAAGCAATCAAAACTTTGGTATTTTAAAGAATTTGTTGCAAAGGATTAACAGGTTGATTTTCAATATAACTTTTCGCTATCAAATCATTTTAAGACTTTACATTTTATTACATTCATAGTAATTCAGTTCGGGAATTATATTTACAATTTGCAATAAATATTCGAACAATGAAATGGACGAACTGGCGCGATCATTAATTTATTCTAACGACGTCAACGAATTACCCCGTTTTTCAATTAAACAAACGTCCTAATAAATAACTCGCTAGGTGGAAGATTGTCTCATCAATTAACCGTCGTTGAACAGCTCCGCTAACGGCACCCCTACGATACATTGCGAGATGTTATGCCATTCTGCAACGAAAACGTGCGGGCCGTTAAGATTTGTGGACGCGGCTCCGTTCGAAAGTATACAATCCGACGCTAATTACCGCTAGCAATTAGCGCGATGGTCGCCGCGGGGGTGCGTAACGCCTCCTGGCTACGAAATGAACTGGAATAATTGCCGATTGGACGTGCCTTCTTTCCCTTTGTCCGACACTTCTCTCGATTGAGTTCGGACAAAACGGTCGAATCATTTTCTATTATTATTAACGAACGGCTCGTTGCGAGAGAGAAATGTCAGACGAAAATGTGAAATTTTATTCTTGGCCATTTCTATGGGAGATCCGATTTTACTCCAGTGCAGTATTTTTGTGTAAAATATGTCCTGCAGCCGAATATTCTCCATGCTTCAATAAATATTGCAACGAACGCAGTCTAAATGTAATGGTGCCGCAATAAATATTAATGTGAATTAATAATATTTGCACGAGTTGCACGACTGTGATAGCAGTTTCAGTTCGAAGCAGATTTACGTTATTCGTTTAATTCTTTTATCGTCTCGCCGTTATCACGCGAAAGCATAGTTGCGTTTTCGGAACAATGACACTCGACCTCGACACTTGTACCGCTCGTAGAAATATTACCAATGCGATGTCTTAGACTACAAGTATGTCTTGGGAACGGACAATCGCAAGTCTTCTTACCCGTTCCGAATGTAAAGTCTTTAAGGGCGTCCAAGACCGTGTGTAAGTCATAATTTAATTTTTAATCCGTAAACGAATGACAGGGGCAAAGGTAAAGTGGACGGTAAAACGATCTAGAATAATTTTTGCACGCGAAATGAACAATTAACGAAAGAAAAATGAAATAAAGCGATTTACTGATAAGTTTACAAATGTCAAGGCGTATTTAATTCGACAGTTCGATGAGAACACTTATTTCATCAGTGTAGTTTGCACACGTTGTAAATATGAATATCGTAAAAGTAATCGAAAATCAATGACAATATTGAACGAATGAAAACCCGTTTCTAAAACCTGAAAAAGAACGAACAGGATGCCAATTCTCGTTACAAAGTAGCTTTACTGCGATGTAAAGTACCAATCGCTTCTCTCAACAACTAAATGTGGACACGAAGAATGTTCTGTAGGTCAGAAATTCAAAGAAACTTTAACAAAGAAAGTCGTTGCGTCGGGCCGAGAATTAAAAAAGGTCTGAATTCGCGCGCACCGTTGAACCGGAATCCATAAAATTATTACGCCCCATGCGGAATGCTAAGAAATAAAAGGATTCGCAAAACCATGCCTCGGTAATTTGCGGATATAAAATTCAGTATTCCGCAAAACGGTTGTTTTTTGTTCCTGCCAAGGTAAACGGGCTTTCCCTCGACTGCGAAGAATTGAAAAAGCTTCCGTGCGGAACTTTCGCAGCTGTGTACCTGGACAATTAAGCACCGAGGAATCATACGGATCCGGGAGAATGAGCACATCATGTTTTACTAGCCTCGCTGCGGAGGGACGACGAAAAATGGACGAATCAGAGTTTCGTCCGTTTTGGACAAGAGAAATTCGTGGAATTACAGTCCAACGTTTTGCCACCTTGTGTTACACATATCAACATTCTGAACTGCCCGGAAATTAACGAATTAAATTACTTTTTGAAATCAATACAAAGAGATATACAGTTTTCGATTGGATAAAAATATTAATATACTAAATGGGAACGCCTTGAAAAGTTCCGAGCGTTCATAAATGGAAAGGCGGTAAAGCAAGTAACCTTAAGTAGCCCTGAGAGCTTAAAGTACAATAAACTCTTAAGACCTCCGCCAAGGAACCTTTTATTGCACGAAGTAAGAGGCAGGCCGCAAACATTTACGTTTCACGTACACTTTTGTTGTCTACGAAATTCTCCGCTCGAGAAGAAGAAAAAAAAAACGAGTCATGTTAATCTTCCGGTTCCATTCGCCTTCTAACAAACGACCCCTTACATTTGATGGACGAAATAAAATTCAGTAGATGCGCCACGGTGTGCACCGTTCCGGTAGTAAAATTTCGACGTATCCTCTGGGCGAACGTCCGGCCGGGACCAGTTCCTCGTAAACAGTTCGCAGAACGCGAAGAATTTCATGAACGACCCCCGTCTATACCGCACCCTTTTCAAGAGCGAACACTTTATTTATCCGGATCAGAGGTGCGTCAACTTCTCAACGCTCAGCGCAAAGTGATAACATAAAAGTCATGCGCTCCAACCTCCTTACGACCTCCTCACTTAATTTAACCGTCGCAACTCACCCCCGACTGTTCTACGACGCGTAACCTCCTCGTAAAAACATTCACGACGAACCACCACTAATTAGCACCAAAAAAATGATCCCCTCGAATCACAGCGAACTTATCGCGACTGAAAAACACCCCTCAGAATTCGCCCCTCCGCGATAACCACCACCCCCCCAACACGTTCACCGCGTAACACATTCAACCTGCAACTGACCTTCCGACCGTTTCAAATCTCTCCCCCCCCCCCTGTCCCCTTCCTCCCAGCATTAATCGTTAAGTCAAAATTCATCCCCCACAATTGCAGCATTAAACTAACCAAACAACCAGCAACCCCTCGCCGCGGTACCATCCATTTCCTCGTACTCTTCGATCCCGTGGCACGGAGACGGTTGCGCGCATAAGCTCAAGGTAGCTGGCGTCGCGAATAGTCCGCGCAGCAGTTCATCCACCGAGGCGCAACGGGGAAGAAAACGGGCACATTTTCATTCATCCTATCGGGGGGGGACACCGTGTAGAAACGCGATCGCGGAAGCAGCCGTGAGGCCGGCCGCTTGTTTCAGCGGGTCGGAGCGCACTGTCCGCGTCGGGGAGGCACTGCTCGTTTCGACCGTTGGCCGGGCGCGGCGCCACCTGGGTCGAAAACAACCCCTTCCGACGGGACAGGTGCGATGCACCAAGGCATTGGCGAAAAAGGGGGACACCGTCGGCCGCGGGAAGGGAGGCGCCCACCCTCTCCGCGACGCGACGCGATGAGCGTCGCGCTTGGCAAGTGCAAGGTTAATTGACAGAGGAGGGCGCAATGATTTTTCTTGGCGCCGCTTGGTGTATATACCGCCTCGTGCCGGTTCGACGGTAGATTCGTGACTGGATTTCTTGAGGGCCGCCCGGAGCTTCCTGCCATTATGTTTCGTTTCCGGTGTTGCCTCGTCCGGATCGTTTACTTGGACGGCGGGAAAATGGAATCGGGCGTGTTGAACGAGGGGTCGGTGCGGTTTGCGGGGGGTGGGGGGTGGCCGTGCGATTGGGCATCGCGTGGGAAGCAGGGTACGGTGCGTGTAGCGGTGGTTTTCGGTTAATGGCTTGATATTTAGGAGGTGACAGTGAATTGTAGTGCGTATTAGTTGGCTGGCGATTAATAGGCCTAGGTCGGTGTATCTTAATTTCGTGTTACGCATTCAGCGTAGTACGTGGAGCGTTATAGAAGGGGGAGGTAGAAGATTTTAAAGACGGTATTGTAAGATTCGTTTACCGGAACAGAGAGTATTGTTGCTCGACATTACATTGAGGCTGAAACCAATTACTGTGAAACGAAATAACAGTATTGTTTGTAATAACAATGTCTATCGTTTATCATCTTGCATTGAAATCAATTTAATTGCGTTGATGTAGTAATCACGTTATTATTTTCAATCACCTTTATAGTCATTTATTAATTTGATTATAATGTTTTATGATGTTCAATTATTGCATTGCATTCGAAGAAATTATCGTTGCTAATGGAAATCACGTAATAAGAACCTTTCATAAATCGATCAATTATTGCGGAAAGCTGCGAAGGGACGGTAGTTAAAATATCATTACTTTCGTCAATTAAAATCAGATTCCTGCGCGTAATACTGATAATCCACGTTACATTAACATGTCCGCGCGGGGCCATTGCTTGATAATCCGATTGAAATCCCAGGTAAACCGTCCGTGAAGCAGGTCTGACTGAAATGAATTTACCGAAAACGATTAAATTATCTTCGTGCCTATCTGTGCATCGAGTATCGTTCATAAATCGTATTATTGCTTCGCAGAAAGCAATACTTTTCACCTTCATTAATTATAAGCAGGAGGACCGTGGACCGCCGTGTTCCATTCAATTTGTATGATCCCAACTCGATCAATTTCACGATTGCTCCGGTAAATAAGATCCGCAGCGCATGCAAGTGTGACATTTTACGATTGTCTCAAGAATCACGCATAAAGACGGCCGAAACTTAAACCCCTCGTGCCTTTAATTACCCAAGTCTTAAACAATCTAATGATATCCGTTTCATAATAGAACAGCGCGAATCGTCGCCTTATCTTTTGTGCCCAATCGCATTGCGCTGCGTCCCCTTAACGCTGACTGCATTAAAAAAATATTCCACCGGTCCGAGCGATTAACGAACACGGTTGAAAAGAAGTGGAACGTACCGCCGAGTCGGTGGGATTCCACGGAAATTAAATGAAACCGTTTCGCGGAAGATTTGCACGTTACTACTGGCTGGATCTACAGCTTTCATAACCCTCTGCTTTGTCCTCCTAGGATACACGTAAGTCGAACCGTGCTTTTTGCTTTTCATTCTGGCTACTTTAATGCCTGGCAAAAACGTATCGGGATTAGAGCCACTTTGCACTACTGTCCTCTACCTCGCTACCGCGTAAACCCCCTCTTCTGACTAATCGCTGGTTTATACTACTGAACCCGATCCGCCTGTTCTTTCCTCTGCAACTTCTGGCTTATTAATTCGACGCGCTCGATTCTGTATGCACGATATCTTTATTTCGTGCATATAATAGAAAATTGAATCTCGGCGTCAAATCAAATTTAATGTTGAATAAATGAAAATATTCAACGTGTCTAATATAACTTTAATATGAACCTATTTCTCAATAGATACGTTGGATGTTTTTAACAAATATAAATGTTTGATCGAATATCATGTCGCAACAACGGAGGATTAATTTTGGAAAGAAGCCATTCTGTATTATAAGGGACGAAACGATTGTGCGGGGACAGATGTTTATCGGAAAGTTTTCTAATTTAAGTGTTCGCAAGATTTACGGCATTTCTCTGGAACATTTTCAATTTGTCTACTTTCGTCCTCCCAGGGATACCACTGTAATAGTATTACAAGAAATCGCCGGCGACCGCACCAGCACGCACTCCAATTTCATCGGAAAGTTTTGCAACGAGTTCGACAAGTTGTCGCCAGGTGAGAATAGCGCGCAAACCTGTCCGGTCGCTTACTTCTCTCATCGCCCAAAGCAGCCGTAACCTCGTCGCGGTCTTATCAAATTTGTAAGGCTATCTTTTTTCATTCCGCCGAACGGCTAGCCTCGTCTGCGGGAATTTCAGTAGATGGTGCATTAATGACGCGAAGAAAGTATTAATAGACCGGCGCTCGTAATTTTATAGATGCACGATGTTCAATAATGCACTAAATCGTTTCGCTAGATGGTTTTTAATGCGTCGCGTTGAACACAGACGATGCTAATAAATATCCGACTCGTTTAACATTAAAACCGCGAACGTGCACTTTGGTCGAAATTCAAATCATCAAATTTGAAACCGCAAAGGCTGGTACTGTAAACTTCGTGACCGCGTAACGGGAAAACCGCAGAGAAACTATTACACTTCGCTACAAATCTGAAACTTCTCTACACCGGATGGCGAATGTAACTGAAACACACGCGATCCATTTATCTGAAATAGGGTCTATAACGGAAACTGCCGCGAGGTGTACAAGTACAATAGTTGCGAAATTATTATGTAAACAAATGTCATTCAGATTTGTACAATTTTACGCAATGCTCGGATAAATCATTATTTTATTGAAACAAAGTTTTGTGCATTTTACCAAACGTCTCACGATTTGTTACTTTATATACCGAAAATTTTCGTATATTATTAAAATCTGTGCCTATACTCTATACATACGTGTTACGATGCTACAGTACAAAGTGGTATGCAAAGGAAAGCAAAGCCAATATTATTTTCCTATTACAGTATCATGGAAGCTTCTTTGAACTCAAGCAAGCCCATGCAATCCGTATTAAAATGTATCGCGGTGTCCGAGCGAACACGTAACAATATCTGTTTCACGCTCAACAATGGCCCGCCGGCAGACAACGCAAAGTTCTGCTGAAGTAATGCTCGGATTAATTTTCCAGCTAAATGTTGCACACCAATGGTGAGCCCCGTAGCACCAGTAAACTTGGACAGGAACTACGATTGCATGCCTAATAACATACATAACATAAATGATATCGTACTAATATAATAATTGTATCAATAATAGAAGTGTTTGTAAAGAAATACTTTTCCAGTCGATTGTGCTACACCGAACGCGAGCACATCAGCTTGCAAGCCTTAATAAACCATTAACACATCGGGAACGCAAACTGTACTTCCCACAAGCTTAACAAAAGGAAAGAGTAAATGAAACTTAACAAACACTTTACCGACTACCCCACGGTCCCCACTGCCAATTATTCTTGCAACACCGAAACCAGAGGCAGTCTAATCTTTAATGCAAAACACATTCATAATTTGGCATACGGTAAATATATTTTATCGACTAATGATCACCGCATTCCGGAATGGTCAATCGAATGGGAGAACCCTTCTTTTGAAAAATTAACATCCCCTCTCGTTCTAAGTACGTTCTTCATGCCTTGCCCGCGTCGTGTCCTTGATATTCGCTGCAAGGGCTGGCCGATAAACCGGAAACGGACGGAACTCCACGTTGAACGACCGCAGTACCGGAAAATGGAGGAAGTTCGATGCAGTTGCAACGCGAGACCGAGCTGTTCCTCTGGCAATGGTCCCCTCTTCCGATTAGCCTCGTCATTGGCAAAGTCAGCGCTGTTCCAAGCGGAATGAGGGTCACGAGTGCATAATCGATTCACCCACCGGCGTCCTCCACCCCCGCCTACACCGTTGACCTTGTCAACTCGCGCCGAAAAACTCGCGCTGGCACGAAACGAAGCTTCGCGTTATAATCTCGAAGATTTTGCTTCGGACGACTACGATTACCTTTTGCGGAACGAACGATGAAGCATATGAATTTGGAATTCCAAGAGTCCGTTTGGTTATTTACGAAAGGGTATACGAAAGGGTATCGTTTTGGAGTTCCGTTAGGGCGATTCGATAATGGAAGACGTTCGGATGTCCACCTCGTACTTAACATTCGGTAAACCAGTTCGTTAAATCGATGATGTCGACATTGTGATAATTTATCTGACGTCAGCAGTTATGGACATTTGTTTGACACCCGGAATATCGGAATTCGATTTAGTGCTCGGAGCCCTGGGAATTTTTATTGCACTCAATATCCTCTATTTTATCTTCCCTTGGCAACTGCGGTATGGATTTTTTTACTCCGGCGTGGAACAAGCGGGGTACAAGAGTTGCGAGCAATAATATGAATACTAATTATTCGAACTTCGAACGGATCCGTTTTGCGTGCGTCCTGCGACGAAATAATTCCAACGTCAAAATGCAAACGTATTCTAATGGGATTGGAATATTAAATCGAGTTTTTACCGAAATTCAAGCGCCGCGCTGCTAAACAAAATGAGATGCTATTAATTTATCGTGCGATTGAACTTGTTATCGACGATCGCGGGTATAAATGCAAATTGATCCGTTTCATTTAAATACTGTAGTAGTTGCGTGAAATTCGACGTATTTCCGTGTCAACAGTGAGGTATATGTCGAAGAAGGTACTCAGGCTAAGAAACAGGAAACATATTTTATGCACCGACGATCAGTGAAATAGTTTTACCAGCATTAATTGTGAATAGTAATTTTTAAAATTAGAAAATTTTCATATAATAACAATAATAGTATCAATAATTAATATATCCGTAATTTGCCTTAAATTATTATAATTTTTCTGTTTGCCCCGTGCTTCGCGCGGTTCTAGAGCCCTGTTATCATTTTCATTTCAGTCACAACGTTACCAACCGATTCGAGAAAGCGATCTTAACGTTCACTGCGGAAGATATTGAAATTTGGACAATGTTAAAGATATCCCTTTGTATTTTCGTGCAATGAAAGCATTACTGTATCGTCGAAAATAATTATTACATTTATAATATATAGTATATTACATTGTACAGAGGCATTACTTTGAAATGGCAATGAATTACTGCTTCACTATACCCACGTCAGGAAATAATCGTTCTTCAAATGACCTTTATTCGTGGACAGAGGACGCTGAAATCAGCCCTTAGCTTTCTAGGTCGGTACAGCAGTCGAAGGTGAGACAGAAAAATCTATAAGGTGATAGGTCTGTTATCCGTATCTCGTCCGTGGAAATATATACTTCCGTGTGTATTAGTAACCGGCAAGCAAGGAATGCTATTGAATAATAAATAAAGTTGCAATTCCATTCGAATAATTAGAGTTCGTTGAATTCTTGAAGCTTTACTGCGATTTCTAGCGGTCGAAGGTTACAAATAATTATAAGTTCTGCGAATTGCTAAGAATTCCATCGAATCAATACAGTTCTCAGTCGATATATAATATTAGAAATGTTTAATGATCAAAACTTTCCCGACTAATTACTAATTTTTAATTAATTTATTCGGTATTTCGTAATTAACATTATTTCCAGCTATTCACATTAATTATTAGGTTCAGTCTATTTCTCCTCTAGTGTTCCGACTGCTGGACATCTCTTTCACCAGATCCTCAGTTCATAAACCTACCAGCCTGTCGCTAAAACGCGACAAATTTGATCGTTTGTAAGGTATCGCCATCTCGTGCAGGAATCGTGATTCCTACATTAATCCTGAAGCGAATACCACAAACATTACGCGTAGCAAGTAATCGCTGAGCAATGCAATTCATCGCATTAGCAAAAACGTTGCGTTCATCTGTACCTGTTTCAGAACAATATACTAAAACCATCCTTTCGTAAAATCGAACACTGTTTCTTGAACAATCGTTTGCATATCTTTTCCACTATTTTTGTTTAACCGAGCGCACGTATCACTTCCGACATTTTCAATTGCCGGATACAGAGCAACAACGCGACCACCTCGACAGTTCAACAAACAGACAAATAGGGCAAACGCGGCCCGAGCTTCTGCAGAAACGTCTCGGGTCCCGGGAACTGTCGCCCGATTGCAATAAATTTTAAACGCCATTCCGCGGAACTCGTACCGCCAGCCACGGCCGAATATATCAAACTTGTACGTGCCTCGCGTCGTCTCATTAACGGCGGTTCCGATTTCTGCGAAACAATCAACCGTTCCGGAATAATTAGGGTCGGCCCGTGTTAATCGGAATTCGCGTGGCGCGTTCCGACAAACCGTGCCCCCTTCGTCCTTCGAGGAACATTATTTAATATTGCAACGGGAAAAGTACACCGGGCTTGCAATTTTAGCGATGCTTCGAAAGCTAAATCCAGGTTGTGACCCCATTGACTTGCGCGGTGAGAGCCGGATCCACTTTGAATCTCTGCGAATTTCCTCGTGTTCGCCCCGCCCGGAGCAACGCAACGAAATATCTTGAATTTTGTCCCCCGAAAGTGCCCGCCGCGTTCCCCGCGAACGAAAGATTCACAGTAATCCCCTTTCTCTCCGCTCATCTTCGACGAGCACCATTTTCGAAGATCATCCCCGCGGCGCTCGAGAACGCCAATGAATCACCGCGATGTCGATGGCAAAGTTCTGTAGGACGGGAAATTTCGAACGATTTCACTATCCTGTAGGAAATATTGTGGTGTATCTTTAAGAAAAAATATCACAATTTATTATTTTTCTTTTTTTACATACAAAATTGTTTTATTTCCGATATTGCCAAGCGCGTGATAATGCGCACGTAAGACTGTTTGTGTAGGTGAACATTTGTAGCAGGATTGAATATGAATTGGAGTATTTAATAATTTCTAATAATAGTATATTTATTTGGCGATACAATTGAGATCTCCTTCGCCTTCTTTTCCCTTCTCCCTTGTCTTGAGTGCTGGAATAGATATTTTCATGAAATGTTTTAGAATTGAGTAGTATATACCCACAGATTCAGGCAAACAGCATACAAACGATGAATACAGTGTTTCGAACGTTAAATTGTTAAATTCCTTCTTTATAATGCAATAATATGTGCGCGTCGGACAACGGTCCAGTCGAATCTTCGCAAAGTCCAACAGGAACGTTTAGAAAACATTTATCAAGCGATCCTTCAAGCGGCGCTCAAGAATTGCCCGCGGGCGTGATTGTTCTTGCATAATATTCTGAGTAATACGTTTAATAGAATTTCCAGATACCCGCGGTCGTCATTCGTGCGGATTAATCGCGCGAATTTCCCGTGCCAACATCAAAATACAATTTAGGTCGCGACCCAGCTGACCTATATGGCACATAACGAATCCTGTTTCGAGGCCTCTTTACGAAACTCGTGCGCTATTCTTACCCTTGAAATGGAATATCGCGGATCGGTGTATTTGGTGCAATGCTCTTTGCGTCGTGGGTATTTTTCACAAACCGCCCCATCCATGTTCTCTGTCGACGAAACGTTCTGACGCTACAACGTTGCGCGAAGTTACACGGAACGGGCTTGTCATAGTGATTACCGTTTGGTAGAGAAAGTGAACACGATGTTTGTATTGAAAAACTTGGTGCCATATGTCGTTGACAATTTTTGCAAGACGGTAAATTGGCAATGATTTAGTGATCTCGCGAAAAAATTGGCTGCGAGAAATATAAACGGTACTTAAATTTATAGGTGGACCGTGTTTACGGGGAAGATAAATTCCCGAAGTAAGGGGAGAGAAATTAAAATTTTTTTAATGGGATTGCGCGAAAAGAAAAAGGCCTTAGTGTATTGTAAGACAGTGTTGGATACCTTTCAGTGTGTCTATGTTAAGGAGTACGTTTCTGTTTATTAATATTGTATTATTTACTGCAAACATCTATCTACATCTTTTGTACGATCAATAGACTATTGTCATAAGAGTATATTAATTAATATATCAAATATTAATATATTAATATTCAATATCTTCTACTTGGACACAATTTTTCAAGTATTGTTATCAAAAATTGATACAAAGCTTCGTTCGTCGATACTTCCAGATTTCTTGATTCAGGAATTACTTAAAGCTAGAAACTATCATAATTGATATACCATTCTCCTCAAATAACATTCGATGGCACGAGCAATCTTCGAAAAGCACCCGCTTCCATTAAAACTCGTTCGACAGACTCGACAGTTTGAAGAAATCGAAAAACTATATCCCATCTATGATCACTATCGCCCCGAATCGTTCAAAAACCGCTGATTACAAATCGATTTTCGCGACGAACAGTTTATCCGGACAATTTCCCCTCCAATCACCCCTTCGCGACCCCCATTCGGCCATTCCTGGTTTCTGAAATGTAGTTCAATACGACATTACAATAATTGCTTTAATTTACTGAAGCATCAGATGCAGAATGTAGGTTACGACCTCGTTAGCCTAGTCGCTAAGATAGAGATTCAGTTAACCCACGCCGAGGGCTGCGTGGAATCTTTCGAAATCGATCCGTAACACCTTTCGACCCGAATTTCCACCACGTCGGGGCATTTTCGCGTGGAACGGACCGGGTTTTGTTAATTGTGTGAACGCGTCAGGAAACGCAGGGCTAATCTAGAAGTTTATTTTCATTACGGGGGAAACAGGCGACGGGTACTTAATTTCCGGCTGTTTTAGTGTTCATTGGTGTGTTAGTCTCGTTCGTTTGGAGGGCTCGCGACGGGAATGGGTTGCTTCGAATGAAACATGGTCGATTATCGTAACGAAATCGTTGTATTATGTTCCTCGGGGTACGATGATTACAAGCGAGTGGTAATTTGATTTATTGCTGGTCGATTATTGTTTGATTTGGAACGGCGATTCGTGGATTCGCGACCTCCTTCGACGATGAAAGATTGTCCTTTGGGTACGAAGGCTTAATCGAGGAAAGAACATTTGAAGAACTAAGATTAGAAGAAGTTTTGCTTTGTAAATCGGAATGAGAACAAGGATAAAGCGTTGTATTTTGTTATTTAAAGTACCGCCATCTTTCGTTAATTCCGTCGAATAATTAATTCGCTATTTCGAGATATTTACTTTCAATAGTACGAACAGAAAAGAATGCCTGCCTTTTTTTATACCGTGATTAAGATGATGTCGTACGCGATTTTATTGCAAATAATTCGCATAATATGCCTGACAAGTTGGAACGCGTTTAACTGCATTGTGGCATGTGGTTTCAACGAACGGTCGATGAACACGCGAAAACCGCCTCGTGAGAGTATTCATTTTTCGCGGACCTCCACCATTTCAGTCTGGCACTGTTATTAGTAAATGAATGGGGCTTGATAAGAAGGGCGAGTCGCGGTGTTGCTCAGGGATTTGATTGAAACTTTCATGGCTTGCTGTGGTTAAGCGCGGTTTTCATGGAACACTTCTTACGCGGTATTTAACAACTAACGTTTAGCCAACATTAAGTGAATCTCAAATTCATGATTTCAATGAATTAATGCACGATATGCATGTGTACCTGTAGTATACCACGTACAGTACAGCCGCAAACTAATGTACATAAGGGAAGTGGATTTTATAAATTAAATTATAAAGCAACATCTTACTTATGAAGCAACGAGTTAAAGCCTCGTGTTACGTTTTTTATCAAATTAAATGCGAAGTGCAAAAGATTATAAACGAATGACAATGTATAGATAAATTTAATATTTGGTGAAATCATTTTTCCGTGCAACGAGATACCGCGAATCCCATCGAGTTTGATACTCTTTGCTAGGGCCGCTGATTAAAATTGCACGCAAATATGCAACGTGGGAGAATTTGTTATTCAAGCGTGAAATGAAAAGATGGCGCAAGGAAAATGAAAAAGGGAGAAACGTGAATAGTGGGAGATGAGAAGATATTTGGTGGAAAATATGCGCCGCAGAAAATAGAGGACTCCTGAGAGGACTTGATAACGCTTTGGAAGCGACGCGATAAAAGCGTACGAAAAAATTGCAGTTAAATGTACCCGCATTTATTCAGCAAGCAGGCACAGAAAAATCCAGCATGCCGCGATAGTCGAACGAAATTTCCATTAATTAATATTCCCTCTAATAATATTAAAAAAAAAAAGGCAGATACTATTGCATGTACACTTGGTACACACATTTCCAACTTTTTCAAACGAAAAATCGCACGTACAAATCAATCGGTCAAAATTAATCGATCCTCCGATTCCGCCGCCAAGTGTACCATTCATTTCCCAACGGATCACCACAAATTCTTAATCGCCGATATCAACGAACACCGATTCGCTACAATCCGGAAACAATGTTTCCCCCTGAATCATGCGAATGCTCTCCGCCGGATCGACACCTGTGAAACAGGGTTGACACCCTGCAAACTATAACGTGCACATCCCCCTTAAAATATTACACGAACCCACGTTCTGTACCGACAAGAGGCAGCCCGCGGCCGACACGATCGATCCCCGACGATTTAATTGAACGCGATTCGCCCGTCACGTTCGTCGCCGTTGTCGTTCTATCTTACAAGAGCCGGGCTCCAGGGTGCCCGGCACAGGGGACGCGTGAAAATTCAGGCCGGACGGAAGGATTGACGGCAACGGCAGAATATACGAATGGCTGACGGGCCGCGTAATCAGGTAACAAACAACGGGATCAAGCGCAGACCAACTCGCCCAACTCGATTTACGCCGGAGACAGAGTTCACGCGTACGGACGCGCTGGATTAAAGCGCATTAAAGCTCGCAAACGCGACCCCTCTCGCGGCGGATGCCCGCGGGACAGAAAGAAGAAGCCCCTTTTCGAATGGACGCGCGTCATGCATCGCGTGTTTCGACGCCGTTGATACCCGAGCCTCGCGCAATTAAGCTCGGACGCGTTCGCGGTTCGTTGTCTTCGATCTCCGCCCGGCCGGTTCTCGCCCCGTTTCGTGAAAGCGAAACGAACCGGGGACTTGGTGGTTCCGTTAACGACGGGAGCCGCGGGTAAAGCTGGACGAAATACTTCGGTGAATGAGGCGCGGATGAACAATTGCACGGGTGTCGCGGTGACACGAGTTCCGCTGATTTTCAGTCGGCAGCAATAATTTTGTGAAACAGCGACGCGACTTTTCCACCGGCGACGCAAGACGGAAACAATTCGGAGCGATAGTTATCCGATAGATACGGAGAAACTGTAAATACGCTTGACGGCGAATTCGAAGTAGATTTTCATTTTGCGACATGGGGCTTCGGTGCATCGTTATTACGCGTTTCCATTGATCGAGTTAATTGTGATAAATTTAGGGTTACACCCTTCGTTACACCCCTTTGGTACGAAAAAAGAGGCAGCTGTAATATTCGTGTAATAGATGTGCAGATTGAATATGCAACGGAGAAGTGTGCTAATGCCAATATCGTTTGACTATGAGCTTGATTCGTAAACGTTCCATCGTTAAACGACCTTTCAACCGATACGAGGAACGAGCGTGCAATACCCGATCGCCTTATTACAAATACATTCCGTGTCCTCGGTGATTTCGAATGAATATAGCAGAAAAATTAAGTATCGCGTGTATGTACCATCATCTGTACAAGAAATAAATTTCCACGCCATCCATAAAACCACCCAGCATTCGAGATGTATCATTTTCATTATACACATTCTTTTAATAAATGTCTGCAACAGTAACGAGAAACTGCCACGCCAGCTGCGTGACCTATATTCCTGGGCCAAAAAGAGGGATCGTGGGTCAGCGTGAAAGGGGTTGCACATGCCAACACAGCGACCGATACCCAGAGAAATACCGTACAGCCGTGTCCGAAACGGCTAATCCGACAACCTATTCCCCGAGTTGCGATCTCGTGGAACGTTTCCGCCGACGATTTTCCTTTACGTCGTTCCACCCATTTCCCATCGCCATCGACGTATCGCCGGTATTTAAACGGCTGGAATAGATTTCGAGGAGGCATCGAATTCAATTGAGAAACGCACATCGCAACGAGGCGTTCGAATCAACGAAGGGTCTCAATCGTCGGTTTCGTTCGCCGCGAGATAACACGCGAGCAATACGAGTTATTTTACTGTGTCGCACCAATTTTCATTGAGAATAATCAGCGTGTACGACTCGTTTCTCCCGATCAACTGCACAGGAACACGCAGGACGAAAGAAAAGCTCGAGTTACTTTGTTTCTCAAATTTTATTATTAATGCCCTTCGCTTCGTAGCTCGGGACAATTTTTCTGCTTTTTTTTTGTTGTTTTTTTTCTCTCAAACGACCATCTGATATATTTATACATATCTGTATACATGTTTTTTTTTTGTTTATGCACAGGTGTGTTTCGTAGCACGTGGCACGCTCGCCACAGGGGCACAAAGGCAGCGAGAAAAGTTCGCGCGGACAAGCCGAGGATGTATAATTTCGAGCTTCGGGGCAAGGTAAAATAGGACGCCCGTTCATTTCAACTATTTTCATCGCTCCTCCGTCCCGTGGTGTTCATCCCTGATGCGGGTGCCGCGTACTATGAAACGCTCGGTAGAGATTATCATATATACCTATTATAACATCGTCCGTCTCTACGAGAAGAACAGTGTTCGCTTTATCGCACGGCCTCCTTCTCCATTTCTCGCGGTTTCATCGTAGAACGGCACACACACACACATACATCTATGTAATCTCACGTTGTCGCGTACGATTGCCAATTACGGATTAACGGTAATCTAATTAACCTGGTCGGACTAACAAAATCGTCGTTCACCGAATCGCTATTGTCCTTTGAATACTGTAATCTGTGTCTGTTGCGCTCGTCTGTACCTATTCTCCGAACGGGGAGGGTAACAAACGACGAAGTATCGAGCCCTGCCTTCGATTAACGTTCGAGCAACGATGCATCGATTTACGTGGAGTTACTTCCGACAGCATCTGTACGTGTCGTGGACAACGTCGAGCCTCGAAACCGGTTCGCGTCAGTACGTTAGTTAAATAGTCGTCTTACATTCCTAATCGGTAGATTTACGCGATGAAATTGGTTTCGAACGAAGTGGCGAACATCGATTGGAACGCCGTTTTTGCCGTTGCTTAACCCTTTAACCGTGCGACGCTCGGAACGAGTCGTGGGAACGTTGATTAACGAATGTAACCGTCGATTTATATTCAGGATAATCTTGCGAGTTTCGTGAGTCGTACAGCTTGTGGTCTGCTTGACTCGCCGAATTTATTGTTATCAATATTGATAATCATTTGACGATACATTACGTTAGTGTTGCAAGCTTGGTGATATTAATTCACTTGTGTTTCACGGTGTCAGATCGATAAACAAGTTGCAAAAGTATCTCGTAGTTGAGGCTCTCAATAGAAAACGTGAATCAGAGTAATCGTAGCGTTATATATTTTATATAATATATATGGAATATTATATATTCCAGCCCCACGAACGTACGCGCACTCCAATCCCAAAAACGTTACGGAACCGAAATTGTCCAAAGCACCGGAGCAACGAGCAATCAAGCTGTTGCCTCAACGAAAGTACAAAGTTTGCCGAATAAATATTTATCGCGAAGCAAGTGTTTACTTGTTCCACGTGGTTAAAAGGTTAGACACCGGGCCATTTTATTCCGCCGCTGTTTCGAACGGAAATTGAACTCGGAGGCAAACGGACCGAGGCTGTTTCGAGGAACGCCGGGCCCGACGTTACAATCGTTGCACGAGAATTTACACGTTCGCGATTGTTCTGCACTCGCGATAGACACGCCGAACGTGCTGATTTCCACGCTAAGAGATGCGCACCCTTTGAGCCGCCCGCTGTAAAAATAGAAAATTGAGAACTGAACGTGTGACACGCTTGCGTCTAAGAGTTTGTTGTACGGCGCGTGGAAATCGGCTTACAGATTTCTGCAGATTTGTTCTACTTTGTGTCGTCGACAGGTCAAGTGAAAACGGTTCGATAATTCGTTCGGGGCAGCATACAATAATTAACGCGGTTAACTACGCGGTTAAACCAAATTGAACGCAGCAATTAAACTCGAGGACACGAGCTTTGCTTGATAGCCATGATTGCACGATGAAATGATCGATAGAGTAAGTAATATCGCTGATTGATGATTTCTTAATTAATACGGTATTTAGTTCGTTTCCTACAAAATCTCGCAATTATTTTATTTCAAATGTCACGAACGACGAACGATAATTTCGAACAAAAATTTGTGTAAAGAAACGGCGAACATGTGTGAGCGAGAAAATTGTTCTTATTTTGTTTTCACGGTCGATTGATAAAATGGAGATTCGATGTGGAAAGGCTTGACGCGCAGAAACTAATCATCGTAGAATGACAGTAAAATTCGAAATTTGTACGGAAAATTCCCATTGAATATTGTTTAATTAAACGGCGAATAAACGAGAGCTGAGAAAATTGTTTCAATTACGAAGTGGCCGTTGCAGCGAAACCGCCGGACACGTAACAATTGCATTCTGATAAGCGAGCGGCGCACTTAATTTCGCGATATTTGTTGGAAACGAACGCGACGAAACGGAATCACGAATATCGAATACATGCATCGTTTATTTACAACCGAGGTCCAAGCGAAAAGGCGAAACGTCGAGAAAGAGAGCAAATTTATTTGAATCGCGAACAAACAGAAAAGCGATCGATTGAATCCTCCATCGACAAAACGATCGAGCGCGCGAAATTAACGGCCAACAACAAAAGCTGCATCGTTATTGTCCCTAAAAACAATCGGCGTTAAATCAGAGAGAACTTTCATTCGTTCAGAGTAAGATCTTCGAAATTTGTCAACTGAACTGTCTACAACGGATCGGCAACATTTCTACCAAACGTCTGCCTACTTTCAAAAATCTAATTCGAACGTGTTCAAAGCTTCCCTCTCGTTCGTTCAAATACAACATACGTTCTCGCAGTCTTGCCGTGATAATCTGCGTTCCTTTCGCGTTTATCCTTTAATTCCCCTTGTCGACATATACCCGGCCACGCGCGCACGGGAAACTTTCGCACCGAAGGTAATTTCTCTTCCACGATGGAAAGCTGCGACCACAGTCGCACAGTCGACTCTCGTATTACATGGCTCAGATCTAGCACTGCTTTCTCCACGATTTCCTCCCGCTTCTGTCCGACTTTGGTCAAATTCACGAGAGACGCGACAACGGGATTCGTTGGTTCCTGGCTGTGCTTAATTCCTTTCGTCGCACAAGCTGCCCTCGGGATTCAATTAAGCGCGGTGCGCGTTCCGAACGTAGATTTCTCTGGATCGTTTATCTATGTACTGATTTCTTTGTCGCGCATTATTCTTCTTTTGCACCGAGCGAATGGAGTACGAAGAACATGACGCGATTGAGCAATAGGGATGCAACTTATTATCGAAATTACTCCAAAAATTAAAGAAACCTTACGCTGTGTCTCCAGTCCCTGAATTTACCCCAACGAGATGTAGTAGCGGGAATCATTGCTGTCACAATCGCCAGAAGCGAATCCGATTTAGCGCAATTCAAACTATCGTCGCTGTCCTGCGAATTCCATTGAATTCGGCTGGATCGAACGGATACTCGAAGACGTCGTGCCGTTCCGTTTTTTTCCAACAGGAGGGACAATATTGCCGTGCGAAAGGTGGAAATTTAGTAAGCCTCGAAACGGAAGGTTCTAGGGAAAACGAGAACCGGCATCTTGCGCGTGGTTATCGGGCCGACCTTAAGCTATTACACAAATCAGATCGTCCGTCGTTGCACGGAGGCAGCGGCCTTATTTACAGGCTTGATAAAACACCGGGCCGCGAGAATAGATCGAGTCTGGCAGGCAGGCAACCGACTTAAAATAGGTCGACCGGGCTGGAAATTCACCCTCCTCTTCGGGGCGCTCCTTCGGCCATTAAACTTCTCTTTTAATAACGCGTTACCCGGCACGTACGCTTGTTTCACGTCCTCCCGACGACCGTGTCTTGCCATGACGCGTATCGCGAACAAGCCCGTAGTGCTTTTCGAATGCGAATTTTTCATCGAACCCAGCCAGGAGCCGCGGTCGCCAAATTCTTCCGGTCGTCAATACTCGAACGAGTTTCGAGGAAAATTTCGCCGATCGAGCGTCCCGTCTGCCGATAGAGCTGTAAGATCGCCGAATTTTGACTGGAGAATCGTTCAACTTTCGAGGCGGTTGCAATTTTATTCATTGCGAAGGTCGACGCCGTCAGTTTCTCATCCCATATCGTTTCCCCTTCGTTCCACGATCTGTCATCAATTTATTCGTCGAACTCAACGTCATCGATACCCCGTGGTCGCGCGTCAATTACAAATCGAATGGAACGAAACCTCAATATCTGCAAACAATTATCCCGAGTACGATAACAGTAAAAATCGTTCAACAATGTCCCTCGTCCCTGAGAGCAGGGTCGCGCGATAAAACACTCTCCAATACGCCCAACGAAAGTAACAAAAACGAAAAAACAGATCTCCCAGACATACTGTAAATTCTAAATCATCAACAGGCTCGCACTTCCCGCAGACAGGGTCTTAATTAACTATATATAACTATTACGTCTGTCGATTAATTGGCGATCAACAATCAAATATATATACATATATATATATATATATATATATATATATTTCCTAACAAGCCACCCTTTAATTGGCCACCGAAACGATCCTCCGTGATCGTGTTTCGTTCCTCAACCATTAATTGGCCATCGGAACGCTGACATTCGACCGCCGTTGATTGGCGACCGAGGTGCGCTTAACATCGACGTCGCGCGAGTAATAAAAACTCGTCGCGCTAAGAAACTATCGTACACGCGAGCCTCGCGGTTCACACGGTCGACGAACGAGCAATTATTGTTCCCCGCGCGAGTGTAATTGTCCAGGGACCCGTCGGCACAAGGCCACGGAAACGCCGGTTTCGAGAGGCTCGCCGCGGATTCGACGTTCCCGTGGATCACGAAAACGTGAACTGTTCCTGTATGTCGCGTGTCCGAAGTCAGATGCACGCCTCGATGTGCACGTTCGTCATCTCGCTGGTTCTCAGCTGATTGTTTACGTGGAGTTCGGATGACGCGTTGCTGTGCACCAGGTCCTGTTTCCGGTGCGCCTGATGGAGATCGCGGACAGGCGCGATCGCCGCGCAACAGCTCTCCAACGTTTTCCTGAACGCCGCCCTGAAGTCCCGGTTGAAGTAGGCGTAGATTAGAGGGTTGAGCGCGCTGTTGAAGTAACCCACCCAGAAGACAACGGCGACCACAGCGTCGCTGCTCTTGCAGCTGTCGCACAGCGAAGTGATGATGTACCTGGGGAAAAAGATGACGGTTCAATTGGGGCGTATTTAAACGTTCGACGGACGGAGGACAATCTGGTGGCGGGGAAATTGATGCGGTATTTTGAAATCGTTCGCAAACTTTGACAATACGATAAATATTTTTAATATCGTCGTTAAAACGTTCTGTTGTTTGTGTTTGCTTTTGTCGTCGCATTGTGTTAGAGGGAGAATTTGTTATGGCTCGAATTTTGTTGAGCACTTGCGGAAGTACTTTAAGGGAGACGAAAATGGAAGCTCTATTTCGTTTGAGAAATCAATTGTTACATCCCTTGGCCGAAACTGGCCAGAATGTTCAGACGAGCTTCGGTATTTATATTCAACTGAGTTTACGGGTGCTTTTTATTTTCCACCCTTGTTGATTTCCCATAAATTCGAACGCTGTAGGCAGTACACAGCATTCTGTTCTTTAATCAAACCGGCTCGAGCCAAATCTCGATTCTATAATTAACGATCAATACCAACTTGAAAATGCACCACTGAATTCTCCATTCCATGTCGACCCCATGAATCAAACTGGTATATTAAAATCAGAATATTCATCCCCCGTTGCATACAATAAAATATGGCTTATCAATTACCGAAACGTCTGCATCAAGAATCCATCGATGAAAGTTACCAAAACCGCACACCACTATAAGTCCTCAGTGCACGTCAAACCAAAGCGTATGAGATTTAAAACATCCGTCCCCCGTTACCGCGGAGCGTTCTAAATTATCAGCAAGTCTCCAATCTATCACGCGCGACGTTCGAACAATTATCTCCCTATTCGTGCCGCCGCAAAAACGAATTTAATCTCCCGGCCGTGCGCCCCAACCCGTCCATGGAGAAACGATTACGTTCGCTTCCTCGCCGCACAATCTTCTCTCGCCGACCACCTTTCTCTGGCCCCTGCGAAACACGGCGGAACACCCACGAGCAACGACTATACTTCCCCAAAACCAGCCACGTCGCGCATTCCACCGCAAACGATTCCGCCCCGGTGAATTTCTAATACCGCACTCTTGAATAGAGCATGCATTCGAAGTTGGCGGTCGTGTCGTCTCGATTCGAAATCGATGTAACGGCTGCCTGGCGAAGTACTATACCGAGCCAAGGTGTGCACAGTGTACACCGTGGCCAAAGTAGAAACAACTTCTTCCCGTTCTGTTCCCGTTCCGTAGCAATCTCCATTCGTGAGGATGCGGATTGTGCGGCGTAAAGGATCATCGTCGATCGCGATCGACTACCGACATCGATTTTGAAATCGTTTCCGGGGATAGATATAAATGGATTCTGGGTCGTTTTTTGTGGGGAGAGGATTGGGGGAGTAATTACGCGAGACAACGGGTTCGTTATGCTTACGAATGGATACAGTAATTGATAACAAAATTGACTGCACCGAAATCTTACTCATATCGGTTGCAGCGGAAGGATTACGTTATAAAATAACCGTCGCGGAGGTACGAGAAACAAAGATGAAATTAATTAATTTGAATTGAGAATAACAATGAAGCGACATTTGGGTTGGTATTCATAAAATAATTCAAACGATTTTAAAGCTGCGAGATAATTGACGTAATTTTAGTACAGTGAGATAATTGAAGTAATTTCGGAACAATGGGTTAATTGAAATGGGGAAAGAAATTTTCTGAAACGAAATCAAATGAAACTGGAGTATATTCAGGGAAGGGATAGAAGAGAATATGCCCTATAATAATTCTTCTCTGTTCCCGGGGATGTCCTTTTACTATTTCAACTCGGTTGAACTTCGTATCCTTTGTAGCTTGGATTTTATTGTTTCGAATCCCCTGCGAATCCGGGGGACGGCTGTATCAGATGAGATATAGCCTGGGATGAGTGCTGAGATGCTTTGCATGTTCGTGAAAGTTTTTCTTCCAACCGCTGACGCTCGTCACTGTCGCGTACAATTTTCTTTCTTTCAATTTCTTTATTGTACCGCTCGTCTCGCCGCGACACCCCGTAAAGAATTCGGTTGCAGCGACAAAGTTGTAATTTATGGTTTATCTACATTCCCGCTTATATACGCATATATGTGTGTAAGTTTTATTTGCGTTCGTATTTGCTCCGCTTATTCTCGAAGAGATAGCGAAAATATTACCCGTTTAGAGTACATCTCTAATCTTTCACGTATCCCAAGATTTAATTACATTAACGACTTAATAAAACGACGAAGATAATTCTTGATAATAATAAAATTTCTGTATTACTGCTTTCCACCAGTTTCCCGCAGAAATTAATATTTAGCGTTATTTAATATTATAATTAATATTACTCATCTCTCGTGCCATATAAAGCAGCTTGACAAATAAGTATAAAGATGAAACTTGACGAAACTGTGACGCAACGAGTGCACAAATGTCAACAGCTGATTCCCAGGTGCATAATGCATACGTAAAGCTGCATAGTGGTGTACCGCCGTATGTTACGCCGTAATAAGGAAAAGAAACCAACACCGTGAAACCACTGCCACGAGTGTGCAGACGAAGTTTTGCACAACGTTTCCAAATAATCGAAACGTTAGCAAGCATGGACATTGAACGCAAGTTCGATTGAATCCACTCGTAGGAAGGGGTGCATATGACCAGTTGCTTGAAACCAGAATTAACCTTCATTCTTCGTCGTTCAATTTTAGCTAAGGTCGTATGCACGATTGATATATCGATTGTACCTATACGTGTATGCATCCGACGAAAGTAGAGTGTTGAATCGGGACGCTTGTTAAAAAAGCTCTGTTCAGAATTCTTGGATAAATTGCATTGCAACGCGCTGTCAAATAAATCGGGAAGTAAATTGGCAAGTAATTAAGAATATATCGTTTGCAATATTAACTGGACCTTTAATTACATAAATACATGGACGCAATTCGAATATTGTCGTTGCCCTGAGAATAATTTAGCAATCCTGCTGTCTATCGTCAGTGAAAGAAATTTCCTATTGCACCCTGATAAAAATAAGATGATTTTTACGTTATCGAGGCTTGAACGTATACGGAGGGGTAGTCATTTCTGCCACGATTTGCAAATAAATTAAACCGGGACTCGTATATTTCGAACAGTAACTGTTCATTCGCAAACTGAATTAAGCTTGCAGAAGAGGAACGGTTAATTTCGCCTAAATCAAATAAGCGATGCAAAGTAATCCTCAAACCATAGATACGGTTACGGAACAAATTGGTTTCCGACGCCGTGAATTAATGGCTTCCCATAAACTTGCGTAAATTAGCAAAATTAATCGACTTTGTAAAATCGAAGTTTAACTTCGAAGGAACTTTTCTAAATTTCGAGGGCTGCGTGGCGCCAGATTTGCCCGATGGAAACTCAGAAAAGTTCCAGTTCCTTCGACTCGATTAATTTCGTCTCCAGTGTTCGGGCCGTATGGATGGGAGAAGGAACTCGTAATTTTCCAGCGTGATCGATACCGCTCGTAATTTGAATCTAAAGTGAGATCCTCCTGGCTATTTCAATGAGTATTCCACGGGGGCTTTTACGCCCCCCGTTTCCCTTCGGCTCGCGAAGGGAAAAAAAGGTTTGCTCATTAAACGACTACTTTCCCGTGACACCCAATGAGGCTGTGCGACAGAAAGCTTTCAAGAACTTTTCCAATCCGCGCGGAACGTGCAATTTTCAACCCACCGATCTATTGATTATTTTGCAAAGTGCTCTCGGTTCCTTTTCGCGTAACAGATTGGATACTCGAGCGTCCATTTTTCGACTTTCAACGAAATGGAAATGTGTAGCAATAGTAACGCCATTATCGAATCATTTATAATTGGAATGTACACGGGGAATATTGGAAATCGTGGTACGAGCCACATATAAATTAAAGACGAGGAGCAACGTCGGTTGAGATGAAACTTCGTCGCGGAAACAAATTGCAATCGAGACGAGGTGAAAATTGTTATATCTTGACAAACTTTTATATACATATTTGATAATACATATTAAAATCGCTGTGTAGAATTTTGTAACATTACAATACACCGAATGTAATACGCTTGTTCACTTTGGATTACATTTCTTAAGAATTCACGACAAACGAGTAAATGATCCGCTGTACAAATTGAACTGCAATAAACCAAAGATTAAAGTAACTTCCGTATAATTTGTAGATTGTTTAAATTGATGTGGATAAAGTTTGCAAAACAAATACAACAGCAATAAAGGGCTGCACAATATTAATATCTATTAGTGTGCCAAGCTGCAAAGATAATTTTATTTCCTTTTTCATTTTGCGCCTGTTAACGTTAAATACTTTTTTTCCCTTTTTGTTACGGTCTTTGGCCCATCATCGTTGAGAGTGTTGTCAGGTATCCCGCGGAGAAAAGAGTTATAAACGGAGTTATAAACCAGCCAAGACTTCTTGCTCAAGTTCGCCTAGAACTATCTGGTTCATAAATCTAGAAATGCAAGCATTTCGCAGCTAGTAAAATATGGTTCGCGAGCGAAAATGGCATAACCCGCCAGATTGATTACCTTGGACATGAACTTCCTCGAATGGTTGCAAAGTATAGAGGTAAGACTCAATAAAAATATACCGCCGAAACCATGTACCTCGTAACATTTCTCAAACCTCTTATCATGTCTCCTTTACCTCGCACAATCTAACATATAATTTCACTTTAAACAAATATAATGCTCACACAATTCTGATTAATCCGAACATGTCGCCGCAATTTATTATGAAGTACCCGTGCATAACTAACGAATTTAAAAAAAAAACAGACAGAAAATCCAACGTTCCGTTCGAACGAACCAAACGAAATACCCTTCTCCATCTTGCCTGTCCACGAAACACAGCCCACATTGCTACCCGAACCATAGAATTCGCGCTGCGAACGCGAGGATCGACGTGACCCCATCGAAACGAGCCAAGTGGCCCCCCTCGCGACTCCCGGACGACGAAGGTCGGCCACAAACGACGCGAAAGTCCAAAGAAGAAATCCAAATAGAAACGTCGACGAGAAAATTCGTTCGGCTCGTCGAGCTTTCGGGACAAAGGGTGCCGGGGCAGAATTATTTTCGCGCGGCGCGGTGGAAACGGTCGCGTCGGGCCTGCCGCGAGCGTTGGAAGGGAAACAGAAGAAGGACGAGAAAAGGCACGCGAATGAACGCCGACGCGGAACCGGGTCGACGGGAAAATGCCACGATCTCGAGCTCATTCCGAGGTGTCGGACCGTGTACGTTTCGCTTTATTAACTCGCCCTCTGCATCCCCCCGCCTACGGTTCCAAACAACCCCTCAGCGTGCCACTTCGAACGAATCAACGGGACGGGACGAAACTGGACGAACGAAGTTTTTCTCCCTGTTATTCCCGTCCTACGGTCATTTAGGTGCCACCGGGTCACTTTTTGTTCCGTCGTATGAAACTCGCAAGTAATTGTCGGGAATTCGGCGGGTCGGGGCGTAATTATCTGTAAAGGGTATTTCTCCGACAGTAATTCTGGTGAAGCGCGGATACTTACGCGAGTTCGCGCGATGGCCGACGCAGAGGTTGGGCAATGTACTCTTTCCGATTCGATTGGGCTGATTTCGATGTTCGCGTGGGCACGGTGTAATTGATGTTTGGGAAGATTGCGTTACGGACGGAGTAGGAAGTTCGGCTCTTCTCCTCTGTGTCGTTCTTCGTTCGTTAACATCGCGTGCAGATTAATATTATTCTATTGCCGGTTTCGTCGGATAAGTTGTTCGGTTCTTTTTCTTGCTTTAGCTCCGCAGTGGTCGTGGAACGCGAACGATACCACGGTTGAATATCGTTCATTGTTGTTCGGACTGGCGAAATTGGAACGCGGAATTAGATGCAGCGACGCGTTTTGGAAATGTTACGGTACGCAACCAATTGGAAACGAGGATTGTAGTGAAGCGAGTAAGGGGAAGCCGCGATGGATCTTGTTCCCTTTTAAACGGTACATTGAGAGAGTTGAATCGGACGGGTAGAAATACGGGAAGCAGGCTCTCAAGAAATAGAAATCGTTCGTCGGATAATCCAATGGCAGTCTCCCCGAGCGTCCGCGTTTCGGATTTCCTGGCGTCGAACTCGAAACAAACTCGGACGAGAAAAAATTCCCACTGGGTAGGACAAGGCGTGCCGAAGGGAAGTACACAGAGGGACGATCGCGATAAGCTCGCGTTGATTTCGACGAGATAGGTGAGAACGATCTGAAAGTCTGAAAGTTACCGATTTCCATCGAAGCTCTCGTAGATAGGGGGAACGAAAATATTTCGCGACCACAATGAATTATTCCGGAACTTACCAGTCGATACTGCAGCAAAAAGAACATTTATAATATGAATCGGCAAGACCAGAATTTTCCGGTAACAGAAACAAAAATATTCCGCAACTGTATATAAATGGAACGTACTTCTTAACTTATCGATCATTAATCTTTCGTATTATTGGCACAAATCGGTGGGGGCTGTAACTTTACCCAGAACTTCGTCGTGTCGCGTGGCACGTGTCATCGAACTTTGACAACGTCACGATAGTAAAGTTCGCAGCGGTTATACAGCCCGTTACCTCGTTGCTGGTTGCCGATAGGATTAACCCCGTGACCCAGGGAATTGCCGGATTCTAAGACGACACGTTCACGAATCCGCCAATGTCCGCGTTGCGCGGGACTCGAGCCAATTGGGATCAATACTTGACAGTTTACGAGATTCTTAACGCACAATAAAATTATTGGATCGCAACGAAAAATCCTGCAACCGTCTACCCGGGCTCGTTTTGAACAACGAAGCCTTCAATTTCGCGCCCCTTAATTTGAACGATCTTTTATATAAAAAAAGCTGGGGGGAAGGCTGACGGCTTTTCTGTCACGAAAATTCGTTAAAATGGAATGCGTTCACGGAGTAGCAGAAAGAATTTGTTCGCGACTTGGATCAGCGTAGATTCGAAGATTAAAGTCTGTCCTTTAACGTCGACGGTCGAATTGTAAAGATACTTGCACTAAGAAGCAACGACCAACACCGGTAGACAGCGTTTATACTCTGAACAATGCAGCATCCGATTGAGCAGAGCTTCGTTAAAGCAAGGACATTTCTCCTTGCGTTCATCCAAATCGGTTCAACTTCTTTCGGCGTCCGTTTTACACCCCGTCGAGATCGTTTCCCGATCAAATGAGACCCCGTTGATTTGCCATACAATTCGCGTTTCAGTACGTCAGTGCCGATCAACATTGAACGCCATTATTATTTTTGCTGTTATCATTAAATACCCTGGTCGACCGAGACTATCAAACATATTCACAAACAATGATGAGTTCACTTTATTCGACAGAAATGCATATCGAACAATAAGATAAGTACTCTACTTCGACGCTTCACAGTTTTCATCGAATACACACCATCTGTTAAAAAAAGAGAATCTCAAATACTACGACGGAAGCAAATTGTGCATAAGACCATAGACAGGTCTTAACCCCTGACGAGTACATGCGGCATGTCGAATTTAAAAGATACAGAGTCTCCGTCACGTCACACACCCACTGTCGGAACTGCCAAACTGCAGCGTTACAATTTACCTAATAACGGGTGCGCCGCAAAACCGCCAAATAGCTAACTAAATAAATAAACAAAAGCTCTGCGAAGAACGGAAGGAGAGAAAAAGAAACACCCAACAGCTACAAACATCAATTTATCCAGACATCGAGCCAAAAATAACATTCATTCAGCCGGCCGCAGCACGCATCGCGACAATTGTCCACCACCCCCGGGGTCGTAAAAATTCGACGGCCCGTTCGAAAACGTATCGACGGACATTAGATCGTGCCCCAGCATCCATCGAAGCCCGTGCAATGATGAATCAAGCTTTAAACGATCGTACCGCCGTGTCGGAACGTCGAAGTCATTCTCGTCTATTGCGCTCGTTCGAGGAACGATCTCGTCCGGACACTCTCCGTTCCTCTTCGAGAGGAACGGGTGCTCGCACGCTCTGCCAGCGGACGATTTCGAACGGTTTTGATTTCCGGACGATTTCGAACGGTTTTGATTTCCGGACGATTTCCAACGGTTTTGATTTCCGGACGATTTCGTACAATGGCGCTTTCGATTGAAAACTACCGTTGAACGAAGGGATTCCGGCGTAACGTCCACGCGAAATTCTGCCCGAACCTGGCTGGCGTTCCTGACCCGCGCATCGACGCTACCGTCGCGGTGAAACTTCTTCTGCAGGCTGGGAACATGCTTGACCAGCTGAACCTGCCGCGAGCTGATCTATCGCGATTGTTACGAGGGGGTTCGTTCTCCGAAGATTCGACGGACGCTCTTCGTTGTTCTTATTTTATCGAATCGTTTCCGTGAATCGTACGCTCACAGGCTAATAGACGGTTCTATTTTCAAGCGATATATTTCGTTCGAATAATCGAGCCGTCTATTTTGAAAGTGACCCGAGTCCAGTTATATTTAAAGTGAGATATTTAAGAGTTTTCGTGTCAAAGGAATTAAGAATACACGTACAGGGTACCGATGTGTCACACTGCTCAAGCGTATCGAAGAGAGGTATATTTACAATTATTGTTAAGATAATGGCAATTATTTAAGTGAACGAGGTGTGTTTTCTTGTCACAAATCGAGTTAAGACATTTTCAAAGTTCACAAACAGATTTGTTATAAAATTGTAAAGAGGTCCATTCGATATAATTTATTTTATTTCATATTTCTTTCCGAACATTTCAATAGCACAATACAGGCAATTCAGGAAATCTTCTAGCTATATAACCAGATTTGTCATAAAATTTGAATGAGCCCGGGTCCATTCGACATAATTTATTTTATTTAATATTTCTTTACGACGCTTCAATAGCACAATATAGGCATTTCAGGAAATCTTCTAGCTATATAATCAGATTTGTCATAAAATTTGAAAGAGTGCAGGTCCATTCGACGTAATTTATTTTATTTCATATTTCTTTACGACACTTCAATAGCACAATTTAGGCAATTCAGGAAATCTTCTGGCTACATAAATTACATAACTGTTCGAGCTTCATGAATTTATATATCAAATAATCGTTTCTGCTTGTCTCTCAACTATTAGAGACGGGCATATTACAGTTCTAACGGGCAGGGCCATAAATTTGTGGTCATTACAATTCAAGGAATTCTTCTCGCGGTTCAAGTCACCAAGAATTTGACGATTCGAGTCCAAACTATCTCTTCATTGGCGAAGATGACAAGAAATATAATTTGCTATATACACAATAATAATAATATAAAACACGCGAATGCTGTTATTATATCCAAATCAAAGAACACAATGAACGCAAAACGGGGTCGCAGTTTAAATAGTACAAATTTTATTTTATTTCGTCGACCACAGTCGCGATATTCTTCGTGCGATTTTCGTACGTCGCGCACAAGTGTACACGGAGTTCTGTACGAAGATCGCGCACTTGAGATCGCCGTACGACACAGTGTCTTCTTTCTCCACGAGATTCTATCGATCGGGCCCTGCCACCCCCTCTGATCCACCCTTGAGCAGTCGTGCTACGTAGCCCTTAGGAATTTCGGGATGCACCGCAATATCGAAGGCACTCGAGTACACGAGTACTGGCCCATCGAAATTCCACCGAACGAGCAGAACCTAGCTTTTACCCTCGACTTTTCTAACAGAAGCCTCTACGACTCGACGACGTTCGAGTGAAACGTTAAAGGCGATGGAACGGAGGAAAAGTGTGTAGTAATGTGCTTGTGGCGAGTGTTTGGAGAATAGTGAGGAAGTTTGGGTTGCAGTAAGTGGTTTTAACGATTGTTTGAATTGGGCGGCGTACGGAATAGTTGGCTGAAAGATCGATCATACGATCGGGATATACGATGGATCCGATTGTCTGGCGTATAATCGTGCAGGATATCGATTTCTCTATGGCAACGAGAATAATAAGTAGAAAATTGCAAGGAACGGATAATTTGGTTTACCGTTATTACATGGGCATGTAATAGCAATATATTATGCTGTGTTTCAAAGGGAATAGACGAAAATAAGATCATTAATAATGTGGTTGTATATATTATTTTCACGATTGAAGTTCATCTAACTCGCAGTAACGACAATTATTCACTATTTTATAATATTTCAAAGTCGAATTATCTTTTTTTTCCTGCGACAAACATACAAAATTGCATTGAAAGGCGTATAAATAAATTTCAATGATCCTGAAAGTCAATTACTGTTAATAATTTTCATAATATTTTATGCCCCGCAAATGTAACAACACCTAACTGTAATGTTGTTAAGGTTGCCTCCGTTGAAGAAACGTTTTATCGACTCGAACATCACGCAGCTCACCCGAATTTCGCGCGTCCTGACATCATTTTTATTTAAAGAAACAAAGAAATTCGAGGAAGTGGGCCAGGCCAAAATATTATCGATCGGGCTACTACACGTACAATTGCGTTCGATTAATTTGCCGAAAGTTGACTGGTCAGAAATGCTTTTAGGTCACGTGAATGTTTAATGATCGTTCCCCTGGCTTCAATATATTCAAATGAGTTTCCCTAATTATCAGAAAGTCGACTTAACTCGGACTGTGTTCCCCTGGATCTCGTTAAAGGGAACCTAACGCGATCAGAAATAATAAGGAGGCCACGAAAACGGAATCAAACTATCCACGATTTGGAAAGTATTTAAAAACAGTTTGATGCTTCTGTAAGCAGCCATAAAGTTTCCTGCTTCAATTTGGAACATTTTCCTGAAAATTCGGTCGGGCATCGAAAATTTCCTCGCCGCCGGATGAATTTCAGGAAGATTCAAGTACATATAAGAAATTAATGTAAAATCGCATAAAATGAGCAAACGCGTATCGACCATATTTAAACAAAAATTCGTTGAACGAATCGTCAACAGGGAAATGTAAACGGACGACGACGAAATTTCAAGGGAAATAACAATAAATCGCGATAACAACATTGAGAATAACGTGATGTAATATTTCAACGAGCTTCCGATTTCTCGTACTACTTTTGAATAATTCGATTCCACGAACGAACGTGACATTTGATTAACGACTTCATCCAAATGCATATTAAAATATTACGTCGCATTATTACACTCGCGGTGCGCGGAATATGAGAGTGAAATATATTCAAGGATGACAAGTCGAATATTCTGCTAAAATAAATTGTTGTAATAACAATCGCGGGGTAAACAATAAGAGAATGAATTTACATGTGTCGGCAACGTGAAAGTAGCAAAAATTTACCAGAGGAAGAAGGGAAGCCAGCAGGCCAAAAACGCTGACATGATGATTCCCAATGTCCTGGCTGCTTTTCGTTCCCTTCTCATTTTACTGCTGCTCGTGATCGGTGGATCCTCTGGCTGTGGATCCGGCGACGATTGATCCACAGTCGGCAGCGTCGTTAAACCGGCGGAAATGCCATTGATCTGCAGATGTTTGTTCAAAAGCGCCGCTGCCACTTTGCTCCTAAAATCAAACGTCCCAGGTTTGTATCTTCGATCGTGCATACGTGTTGAGACAACAAAATTAGGAATGGAGGGAACAGCAATGTTTGGTTTACTCCGCGTTGAAAATCTGAACATTCGTTGCAGCGAAATGTTCAGAAGATCTCGAACAAAGTTTGAGGAATTGATGCTTCATTATATTTTCGTATAAAATTGTGTTTACACCCGATTCTGTGGCATAGTAAATTATAAAATAGGCGCGATAATACAACAATTGTGTAACCTTATTTGAAAAATACTTTCACGATATTTCATTTATTTAAATGAATAGTTTGACGTCGTCAAGAATTGGCATTCCTAATTCTTGTCAACAAAATATTAAATGTCAACGGTAATTATCAATCTGTCTACAATATCGATTTTCTTAATATTATTATGCTTGTGACGCTATTGATTTAAAACATGTTATATCTAAGAAATACCTGCTATGCAATATTTTATTTTATCGTTAACAAAGCATCGCTAAGACTGTTGATGGTCGGGACGTTCTTTAAAGCGAAATATTATCAAGCAGAATAACTTTGGTCAGGCTATTTTCCAAATGGCACACGTATCTGAAAATCCAAAGTAGAATAGATACTGCTTGAGTGAATGCAAAGTGCGTCTGATTATGTACGGTCCATTGTCACTGACTCCCTTTGTTCTCCTTTCAACACTTTTTCCTCGGCCATCGCTCGTAAATCGTAGGATCAATCATATCTCTGTACCATCTTCAAGTAAAATCGCAATGTGCAGAACCTTCGGCAATATTTAGATTACAAATGAAAGTTTAACGATCACGTGAATCCTTAGTGGAGAATAAAATATCCACGCGAAATGTTCACAAACTACCGCTTAAGTATATTGAATTATTCAGGGTACATTTCCTTTAAAATATTTCGACGACCTACTTAGCACTAGTTATTTTGAAAGTTTCACAGAATTCTATCTTTACTTGTTATTAAGTTATAACTAGGTATATCTACTTTCGTTCGTAGAATCGTGTTAAATGTTTTTATCTTATCGGTTTAAGCAATTTTTTTTTAGATATATCCCGAAAGATACGAGAACAGTAAAAGGACATATTAAGTACAACAGATTTCTTATTCAGAGAAATTTCGTTTATTTAAGATATCACTGGCATGTCCCGGAACCGCGTATAAGTTCATTGTGAAATATTAATTCCCACAATAATAACCATACAATGAATACGTATCTACTACGTTCATATGATTCCTCGTAACGCGTAAACATTTTCCAGAAACTGCACTCGAAACAGAAAGTTTAACACAAGCTTTTAACGAGGCTCGTAACTCCAACGAAAGCTGGATGCTTTCTAAATTGACTTTCGTTGAAATTATTCTGCGAACATGAATTGATATAAATTAAATAATCTTCCCTCCCAAGTGACGATACACTAAGTTGCGCTTAATTTAACGATAACAACCGCGTTACAATCATCTGCGTGGATATATTTTGCCTCCAGTTCATCCCGAGCGACTCTTTCAAATTCTACAAGCCCGAAACGAAAATGAATTACAATTTAAACAAGTTCTGCTGCATTATATTACATGTTTGGAATATTCAAGCGGGGAAAGTATGATTGTTACATTAATTGCATCCGCATGCATACAATTAAGGAATGAGGAAAATGTGACCACTGAACCAGTGGGCGAAACAACGCGTCGTTTCTCCGTGAAAGTTCCGCTCGCCGTTTAATTGACCACGCGACAATTCAGAAGCGTATTAAATGCCCATTGAACCGTTGAATTTCCGTGAAACGGTTGCAGCGGCATCAGAAAACACAGCGCAGTGTAACCATTAACCACGCGGCCACGCGAATCATTGAAATCGTACGAAACGAAACAAATAGAAACAGAAATGCCAACTCCGTCGTAATAACACCAATGATCTTCCCTAATTGCAACCGGCGGTAAATTACACCTCCGTTCAAAGTGGCCTGCAACATCGAAGTCGTTAGAGGCGAAGAGTCTCTAGAGTATCCGAGGGGAAGGATCATCCGTTTCCTCCTCTGACGACTTTCCGCTTCTTGCGACGAAATAAAAGTGTAGGAGAAAAATAGAAAGAAACACGAAGTCGCCCTTTGCGCTGTGTCACCTTTCGCGAAGAGACACGATTCATCGCCACGGATCCGTCGCGAACGCAATCACGGCAACTTTTATTAGTCCTTTGAAGAATTACTTTTACCTACGGACCGCCAACTCTGAACTTTGATCACTGTCTAGCCCCGATGCCCCCTGCCTCGCCAGGGTGAACCTCTGCAAAGGCTGTTAGGAAAAAAGTTTCAGCCAGGGGCCAGAGGTATCGAATTAACTGGGTATCCGATACATCTACTGACGTCTTTTCAACGAAGAAGAAAACAACGATCCTTACACGATCCTCGTTGGGGAGTTTTCAAGCTGGCTAGTTTCACGACCGGTATATGAAGGTTATTTTATACCTTGGTTCGGTTGAGCCGTCGGTCGACCGTGAATTGAACGTGTGCCCTCTTTCGTTTTTTAAATCGTTCAGTAATTTCGCGACGAAGTTTCTGTCGATAAGAGAATAAATTGAAATTGATGCGGATAACGATGGGGATTATTTCAATCGGTGATTCAAAGTTGTTCGCGGTTCAATGTTCCACGAAGAGATTTGACTGTCATGTCTTTTCAAGAATAATTCATAAAATTCGTTTCGTTGGCTCCGTTATATATTTCTGGTTTTAAATAGGAAGGTAAGCGGGAAGGTTGATGCAAAATTAATTGAGCATGCCTTCCTTGGGATTGATCACGAACTGTGACAAGTGAATATTATTTTTTCATATACGTATACTTGCCGCTCGCTTTGGGCGATGGAAACCGTACATTTCCCTCGCATTTGTAATCGAGTCGTATGACCCAGTTCGACAAGTGGTTGCATGGTACAAATATTCGAACTAAAACGTCGAGCGATTCGTCTCGCTCCAAAAGTTGGAGTAATCAAAACGTGTACAGAGCATATAATCATGTCACCGAGCTTATTTTCCCCTTTTCTCCTTTATTGTTCACGCGACGGTCGTGCATACATCTCCCATATTTTTTCTTCTATATCGATGCCAATTTTGTTTAAACAGTTCTGATTCCTCTTCCCGTAAACATCGACGACTAAACATTCTCCCGATTCTGGCAACGTGTTCGCAGTGCTTCGATGAGCATTCAGTACTTCATTCGAAGTGGACAGAAATTGAACTGTAAATTTTATTCGCAAATTCTTCCTATGAACGATGATATTGGATACAACATAGAATAAGAGAAAATTGCATTTTGTACGAACGTCTTTAAAAACTCAGTCTGCGAATTAATTACGTTTTTATTCAGGGTTTCCTATGCCGTATTATGAAAAAGAATGATCGAAATAAAAAGACGTGCCGTATATCGCGTAAGTTTCTTCCATTATATCTAACATTTTGTAATTTAATACGATATTGTCCTGGATTTCATTCGCTTCCATTTCGTTAATCCATTTAACCATACATTACTCTTTAACGTCTATGACTCAGAGTCCCTATTGTTTCATTTTATTCTCTTTGCTGCAACCTACTTGGCTTCAGATCGGTTCCAGCATTCCTGATTCAAATTCTCTGAAATTGTGTTTTCACTGTAAACTACGTAACGGTACGTCAGTTCGGCTTGGTTTAATCTGCCTTATTTCAGTTTAATTGAAGCTAGTTCAATTTGGAGAACACGTCTGCTCTAACATAATAATAAATCGTACCAATAACGATGAATAAAATATATCAATATTCGACGTATCCTCAAATGATCTATTTAAGTTGAATAAACGTAACAGATAATAAGGCTACAACTAAATTAAAATATCGATGAACAGGTTAAATATTTAGGAACGCTCGCGCAAATCCAATGCATAAGGTATTTCGAAAATTCAAGCGGTATAGAATACGCGAAGCATAAACAAAATACCTACTGCCAAATTGGACTATATCAATCATTTAGAGCAGGCTCAAATAAAATCCTGCATGACCTTTAACTTAACTTAGACGAGCCTTCAATTCCAATCTGACCCACTACCGAATCAACCAGAAACCATCAACAGTTTTTCGTCCCGATGTCCCTTGCGAACCTTTCGGACTATCAGGAACTATAATCTCCGTTTCGAAAGCAGTGTCGAGCAACGGGAGAACCGTCAAGATGCCCCAAAAATGGCCGATCATTTCACACAGCAGATACATTGTATTTCAGTAAACGTAACATAGATCTCGGAAACGTTTCGGAAATCAATACCAATAATTTCGTTCGTCTCGTCTTCTCGCTAAACATTCTACTTTTTAAAAGCCGCGCATCGTACGCGAACGGTTTCCTTCCACGGTTTTATTATATTCATTCATTTTTCTACCGCGCCACCTTGTGTATCGTTCGACGGACTAAGATTCAACGGGATAGAAAAATTGCCGATACACTTGCCCGACCCCGTCAGAACCCAGAGCCGTCTAAAACGGGCACAAAGAGTTCCTTTTGCGACTTCAATTCTGATTTCCACGCGGCTTTGACGTTTCGCCCTCGGTGATTTATTCGAGAAGTAAAACGAAATCTGCTTCCAACGATAGCGTCGCTCCTCTGCTGGTCAAAGGAAAAATTAAATCCACGGCCGGTCTGCGTGATATCTTTGCTTTTCAATTCCAGCTCAAAGGAAGCACTCCGACGGATGCCCCGAACGAGACGGTTCGACTTTTATTGTCAAAGCGGGGCATTGTTTTATTACGTCCGGCTGATCTGATCCTAGGGGACGAGGGATCCTGCGGCGGAGGCTAGTTTGCTTACAGATCGTCGTGTTGCAAACAGAACTGTATTAGGTTCCGTTCTGTGGCTTTCAATTGAAAACGATTCTTCATTTTATTACGTCTTATTACATCTTCTATACTATTTTATTCTCCGTTTTTATTAATGTTATCGTAACGTGATCATTTTGCAAGGTACGGACTCAAATGTGTGAAAAATTAGATGTCACGTTAATAATTGAAAAGCCGGGGAAACCTCGGATATAAAAGTTGGATAGCCGAAATGATGATAATATTATTTTACGAAGCGTGGCAATTTTTCATTCAGCTCGCAGAGGCAGCTAGGACGGAGGACGGATTAGATTTTTATTTTCATATAACTCTTTGCTCACGATCGTGGAGATATTAGCAGTACGTAATTGATATTCCACTGGTCGTTCTAAGAATTGCCGAAGGCCGGCCGTTGAAATATGAAATACCACTGAATTAGAAACAGTAATCCTCGTGATACACGAGCGTATATATCGATGGACGTTCAATCATTGACCAAAGTCACTCCGGCTGACCACGAACGTTTGCTGTTCAAGTATTCAAAGGCTTGACCAGCATTTCGTTAATCAATCGCGCATCACATGCGAGAAAGAATCAGAAGTTCGCTGTTAATTGCAATGTAAGGTTAGACGAAAAGGTATAAAGGAGCACTGGAATGTTCTATTAAAGTAATTAAATAAATTTTCTCTGCAGCGTGCAAAAATAGATAATACACGATTCGTGAAAGTAAATTAACAATGTGAAGTAAGGCAAAAACGAAAGTTCATGATTATTGCTCGATCAGTAATTATTAACTGTTATCCTACTGCCTGACTACAGGCTTACTCTTACTACTTCCCGCTGTCGAAACGATCGATTTCTGATACCCTATTTCTTCTGCAGTGTTCACAATGAAAGCTTGAACCGAATACACTTGAGGAGAAACTACTGTACGTTTAGCAGCCCGAAGACAAAAGAGGCCTGAATCTATTTAGAAGGAATTGCAATACCCTTTGGCAGAATAATGTGGGAAAACTCTAACACGAAAGAACTTCCAAATATATTGCCCTAGTAAATTTAGAAGCACTCGATTCTCATTTAGAACCGTGTCACTTGGTGCTCCTTAATCTGAAAAATCATTGTAACAAATTTACTATGGCATATCAATTTAAAATAAATGTATAAATAGAATTCGCGTCGCTATTTATATATAAAATCATTTAATCGTTCTAAACCTGCTCCCTTCTTGCCTCACGCATGCACGGCTTTATTTCTACGAAACGGTGGACGTGCATAATGATGCCCGACAATATAGAAATTTTGTAACCCCATATTGTGAATGTGCAGGAACGATTTTAATAACACCGCCACGAATTCGTCGAAAGGTAGAAGAACCAATTGAATTGCAATGAAGTTGAATTAATGCCGGACTGCATAAATACAATTTCCAAAGGGCTCTACCATTTTCCCTGGTTCGTCGATGATATCAAAAATTTGCAGAGCACGGTGCATTTCCAACGTTATTCGAAGAAGCCGCTCGAGTCGTGCGTGTCGGCCACTAAAGCGGCGCAATGCATTTTCAATGAAGTATTCTTGATTATTCTATAAATGGACTCGTCGGTTCTTTATATAACACAACCTTGACGGGTACAACGAAAATCCGTCGATACGCTACATTTTCATATCGACAACGAGACAAGCGGAATTTCGCGAACGGAGTAAAAAATTAAAGGAACAAAGAGAAGAGAAAATAATTAGTGAAATATGATGCAGTACTTTATATTGGAGAAAATGTTGAGTTTCCCCCATTGGTAATATATTTAGTTTGGCATTCGAAAGAAATAAAACTAGATATAACGAGTTTCTCCTCGTTCGCAAGTATTCGGTCCGTTGCATCGCGAGTTTCGTATTTCAAATTTAGATAATTGCGAACGCACGGTTATGCAAATTATATTACATTTAAATTAGACGACGCGAACCTCGACCGCAGGTAGAAGATCTTATCGATATTTACCTATTCGCAGTATATTACTTTAGGGACTCGTATCAAAATGCAAAACTATGTTGCACTGTAAATTTTAGCCCAAACGTAATATAGAGTAAATGTCATTTAATTTCCTTCGTAACTTATCCATTCCCCGTGGTATTTTTAATTAATATAATTATTAGTATTGTTCATTGGCAGAGATTAATTGTGAAGTAAGGAATAATGATTAGATGCACCACACTACGCTCGGACACTTGCAATTCCTGGAAAGATATCATAATTAAGGACAATCTATATTAAATAGTAGCGATAAATTGTTGAATGGCCTGAATCATCGATTCTCTATCAATTTTGCATCGGGCGTACAAATATAGTGATTCTTATAATCATGCACTTATTGTTAGCAATAAAATATAAATTTCAAGGATCGCCAAATTACGGTGTAAAAATTGTCGATTTTGAACTGCTGTAACTTCGTGAAAAAAAATCGTACATTAATTTGCCTGGACTCATTTCAAAGGCCAAAGCCTCTACTTTCGTATCCCTTGATTGCAATTGTACGGAGGCCCTTTGATATTAAGAAATCAGTGGGAAACGTGAGATGTCTGTCTCCTCGATTTTCGAAGCATTAACACTCGAAACTACTTATAAGTGGAACGGCTTTAACGAAATCTCCATAAGTAGGATATTATGGAACGTTTGCCCAAGAAATCGGTTTTTACGACATCGAAGATCGCTTGATAATAGAATTTTCGCCATGCTGAGAGGCAGCGACGCTTTACAAAGCCAGACAGACTACAGACCGTCCCCCTTTTTCACATCTTAGATAACCCACTGCTGTACGTAGAATTTCATATAAAACGGATCTGCGCTAAATGCAAACACGCTAACTGGAGAAATATATGAAAATCTGAAGAAAAATATATGAAATGTAAAGCAGTTTAAAATAACCAGAGAACATATAGTTTATTTGAGAGACACGTTTCAAGCCAAAATGAATTTCGATTGAACAAAAAAATATTAAGCAGCTATGGAAGATATTTATATTCCAGTTGAAAAATTTATTGACAAGCAAGTTGAACTTATGCACGTATTTCATAAGTTATGAAATATTGACGAATACAAGATATTTCGACAATCCGATATAAAAAATGTATCGACGTTTCAATTAACTTGCCATAAATTACAAAGAGTTCTTTTTTAAACGCAACACAATAATAATCGGCTAAAGGATCAATTTTCCCTGCGACTTCGACGAGGCTCACAAATTTCTGCACGTCACTCAATACCGAACGATGATACATCGAAAAATAATGCAATAAATCAGCCCCCTCGGAGCGATAGACATCTCTCGTCCCGAGCTCCACTGCGAAACGTGTATCACTCGCCAATAATAAGGATAAAAACGCACGAACAATACCGTCTCCATATATCCGCGGCAAAAAGTGAAACAGATAATTCCATCAAGAGCGGAGGAGCCCTCGAAGTTCCCGTTCGAAGCAAGGCGACAGTTGAATGTTCAAAAACTCTCCGGCCGAAAAACTCGCGGAACTACTCGCGAAACTTTTCGCGCCGACTGGATCGATATGACAGGGGGATACGGAATCTTCGAGGATCGTAAGTTCCCTTTTAAATTAGTTAACGGACGGACCAAGAGGCTGGGAGAAGGAACTTCTTAGCGAAACTTACGTCCACGTTCGCCAGCCGAACGGCGAAACTTCCGCGATCGCGTCGTTTAGCGTTTTCGGTGAAAATGTTCCAAGGTGCAATAAAAATTCGTACTTGAGCGGAACGCAGAAACTTCGAATTTTCCTCACGCGGGAAATATATCAGGAATTCCTCGACGTTTTCGAGGCGCGATTGATCGACGGTTAGTGCGAAAGTTCCAAAGTCAGCTTAACGCCTTTGCCAGGGCGCCCTCGAACGCTTGACGGTAACTCAATTAGCCGCCCGGCTCGCAAAAGATCCTGGGAGCTTTGGTGGTTCGCGGCTGATCGTACTTTATATTTCGAGGCGGCAAGCTTTTCCTGCGTGATTCAGCAGCACCGCCAGTTTCGGCCTGGAAAGCGCGAACGTCGCGCTGGGAAAATTTGTGAATGCCCTTGCTCTGTTTGTTTGAATAAAATGGAAAGAAAGGAGAAACGTATCGGCCGCTTTCAATGCTACTTCGTTGATGTTCATGTTCATTCGTCGATTAAGGAATATACGTAATTCCTGACGAAGCATTTGCTGCTTTTTGTAAACAGGGTTGTTTCTTTTTAACGTTTTTAAAATGATCATTGTCCTATGAACCTCGGTTCGAACGTAAATTCGTATTTAATTAATTGGAAGTTCTTCGCTAAACCTTGTGCAAACAAGTGATACTTCGTGGGGCATCGTGTAACGTCGTGCAACATCGCGTTCGTTTTTATCTCGTACCGTTGTACGCCGCGTAGAGCCGTGTTTGCTTCGTCTGCGCGACACCAAAGTCCCTTTTATTCGCGAAGAAAAGGTCCGCAAGTCGCGGGTCACTCTTCGTATTCCTATCAGTGTGTGGGTTTACGGTGTGGCAAGTGCTTGTGAAGGACCGTAATAGTTAGAGAACCATTTATAACTCCGCTCTTGCCGAGGGTCTTTGTGAACCTAATCACGATCTTTCTTCTACCATCAAACAGCGTCGTATCCTGTGAATGAAGAAAAGCGCCACATTTTTTTTCCAATTTCACTCCATCTTTCCACCAACCTCGTGAAAGAATAGATTTATCAAGGAATTTAAGGATCCAGTAAAACAAAAACATTCGAGCTACGGTATATGTAAACTGACTGAAAAAATATAGCCCATTTCGTTTTCTTATCTGTATTTCGAAAATTTTATCACGATCGAGCGCGCGTCTTTGAGAACAGAAGAAATAAATAAAAGAACTGGCGTGATCATCGGTCGAGCCTCTCGTTGACGATCCAGGCTAACCGAGATATCCAGATGTTCGTACCTCTCTCTCTTTCTCTATATCCTACGGAAGACGAGCACGGGAAATGGCAGAGTAATGAGTGGCCGGCACGAGACGAGAGGAAAGAAGTAAGTAATAATCCTTTAGATTAAGGCAAGAGCTGGTTAAGCAGAGCTCAATTTCAGCCGCTAAAAGAACGGATCTGACATTTGGCCAGCTTCTGAAGGCCTCGCTGAGACGACTTGGAATCGAATCGAAGGAAGACGCCTAGAGGCAAATTGAATTGAATACGTTGCTATGCCACCTGAGGAACGATGGGGGAACTTTTTAAGATTGTATTTTATATTTGTATTTAAGGAAGTATCCCAAAAGGAGGCTTCTTCTGAGTACTCCTTTCCTTATTCTTTTCTTCTCGTTCTTTTGCATTGGACACTAAACGAGTAATATTCTCGTGGAGCATTTCTAATGCGGCCAAATATTGATTACACTGGCGATTTCGTTCCTTTCAATTCGAAAATAAGGTTGGAATAACGAATGGGAATGCGTAGTTTTATATTTCCTCGTGCACCTATTCCCCTCCACTTTTAACAAACACTCGTGATTCTTGCTTGGAAATCAAAATTTAATCCCCAGAATGTAGCAACATCGTAGTCTCGTGGAGGATTTATGGAATGTTTAAAAAAAAAGGACCTTTGACCGTACTAGATATTCATAATACAATAAACTCGCTGCGCGGAATGATCAACGTTACGTTTGTTACTTCGCGAGGAAATTGACTTAAACTATTATCGAATTACGTAGAAACCCAGGGACCAACCGACCAGAGAACCCTCCGTCAACTTCGAACCAATATTCTAGTCGCAAAAGCACAATTCTACGTCGCACAGTGGTGACGATTATTAAACCGGTCCATTTAATAATAAAATAAACATTTGTTCGTTTCGATGTACTTCCAATTTCGAAAATACACACGACCCGAATATCAACTTAATCGAACGATTCGTTTGCCAATTGTTTCCAATGTGAATCGACGATGTCGCTGAACGGATGATGAATTTACTTTCCTCATCTCGGACATGGAGATCGCTTTTGCAATTATTGGCACACGCAACGACGTGTAAACGTAAACGTGTGACAAAATCGTTGCTCGGTTTTAGAAGTTACCACAGACGAGGGAAACCGAGTATCTTGGTTCGGCTGTCCGCAGCACAGCTTGCATAACAATGATTCCACGCGGTTCCTGACACTCCTGTCGATAGAGTTGAGTTATCCAACACGTTACTCATAGGTCTTCGATTTATAATTCGACGCGCGTTATGCATGCAACGGCGTCGATTCCCGAGTACTGATTCATCGGCGGAATTTTTCATTCCCATCGCTGGTAGTCGCCTAATGGTTGATTCCCGCACGACGTTACAGTAATAAATACACGGAACGTGGTCATTCTCTAAAAGAGAATTGCGCAGCCCTTTTTTCTGGAACCTTTCAGGCACTACCCTGAAACTGAAACTGTGCCCCTTTGGGGAATATTCCGGACATCAACGAAGGAGTGTTAAACAATAGATCGCGCAACAATTCTTCGCGAAGAAAAGCATAAATTACGTTAACGAACGAAACAACGAACTTTTGCAGGTGGGCGACAGACACTATCCCAATTGAAATTATTAATGTGAACATTTTTCTTCAATTACAAAGCGCTTCGATCGCTTTTTAGCCTCGAATTATTCCAGCGAAATATTTTGCGAATTGAAAAACACGGAGATCTGAAGTACATATCCAAGAAATTATCGTTTTGCAAAAAATTCGTTATCCGCTTGGTGAATGGGAAGGTAACCGATAGAGACGGTTCGTTATCAGAAATTGATTTATTTGTTACGTGGATGCTTCGGAGAATACGTTATTAAATCGTCGAGGCTACTGGATCGTGCAAGATGTTCGGATATCGAAGAGGATTTTTTTCCTCTATTAAGTCGACAAAAGCTTTCGTTGATTCTAAGGGTAAACATTTCCACCGGCCTTTGTACCGTGTTCATTGAAATGAAAATGATTCCTGGATCCGGAGCAATTTATCCATTTCTTTATTCCTGCTCGAAGTGTCCTTAATTAGCAAATATATCTGAAATGGTAATTTATTAAAATGAACGAGACCTTCAACATGAATCGTTGCGTCCCATTTACGAATGCACACGCGAACGCAGTCTTCAAATAATCGCCCCTCCCCCAAAGAAATAGAACTGAAACATTCGAACTAAGTAAAAAAAACTGATTGCATAGCCAAATTCTCAATTAAGGACTGCTAAGCAAATTTCGAAAGTCTTGACTTCCACGGTCGTCCGCTTACAATGTTACATTCGAATATAAATTTCCAATCATTCTCATTCCTTTCAACGCGCCGGAAACCGCAATATCCCCGCGACAAAATATTTTCAATCTGTCCAACGAAAACCACCGCACCAAATTTCGTCAACCAAAATTTCATACACCGTGAAACTACTCCCGATACGCAACACCTATCCGAGATTTCCAGTTTCATTGTACGCGCCCCTACCTTATTGCCCGACCGGTCGGGGGTCCGGTGTTGCGATAACGAGCAATCGAAATCCCACGAGGGTTTGAACAGCAGAAATAACGTCGATAACGGGGGTACGATAAGGCGGCCATTAGAATGGTAGACAAATTAAGGCACTCCTCTGGAAAGTATTCGACACGCGTCTTCGGGCTTTGTTCCCGGCGACCTGGACTTTCCCGAATCTAGCTTGGCAATGGCTGCGTCTAATTAACCTACATATCGGCGCAACGTTGACGGGTACCGCAGCCGCTCGTTATTCTCCTGCCTGAAAGAGCTCGGGCCTCTCTGGCTCGAGCACCGCAACGTCGAATCGTTCTCGCAGCCCCCATTGTGATTCTGAATCGGACGGGTCCGGCCGAGAGGTCGTTGACGATGTTTGGCCCTCGAAACACGCTGAATCTTTCTCGCTGCCCGTTACCCATTCGCGCGACGATGGAAGGTTCGAAGGGGATCGTTATTACGCGAGTAAGGAAACCGTGGCGAATGAGGCGCGTGCACGCGTGTAGAATATTTCGCTTTCTGTTCCATTGCGTCGAATGAGGAATTGCAACAGTATCGAATAATTATTCGAAACCGTAAAATTTTCACCAATCGTACGTATGTATAAACGTATGTCGAATTTATTCGGCGGCTAAGCCATTTGCCGATGTTTGTTAATTTTCGAAACTGTCCGTTATTCTACCCTCGTTCCAGAAACACGATTCGCCCCGTCAGCGTCGATTTCCCAGTTAACATCTTTCCGGTTCTACGACGATGCGTACACATGAACAAAGTTTCCCTAATCGAGCTATAGGGCTACGGTAGTGGAACTTTTAATCAACGAGCGCAACAGTGCAGCGTACGGGCAAGTAATGGACCTAACAATTTCACATTACTCAATTCACCGAGGAAGCCCGCATAAGGACAGCGGGAGATTCCTGGAACGCTTTCCTCGAAAGCCGAACTCTCTATAACGCCGATAGAACTTCGCGTTGAACTTTCCCCGAGCTTGCAAGCTTCGAAAACGGAAGCATTTGCAGAACTCCCACTGTAACTGAAGATCTCAAAATTTTCTAAGCAATTACATTGCCTCCGTCGCGGAACTTTGGTCGGAACGTTCGCGGCTCCCTTTTCTTACGATCCACTGAAATCAGCATGAATGATGTATATAAGTATACAGCATTCAATCGTTATCGATCCAAGAATTTCATCAAACCTAACCCTTTCACAGCGGCACTATGAACTAACAATATCCTGGACGTACAAAGTGCTATACCTTTTATGTAATAATTCTAACAACATATTGTTGCAGAGAACGTTTATATACATTTGTTGGCAAACAGCTGCCGAATACCCGAGGATGCATGAGTACAATATTATATGGTCTTAAAAGTACATATGAGTACATATGAGTACAATGAGTACAATATTATACGGGTTAAAAGGAAAATAGAGATGTAAAATCTCTCCACCCACGTGTTTAAACAAAAAAAGGTAAAATAAACAGAAAAGACTGATTGCCGTGTAAACCGGATAGAAGGAATCGTTTTAAAAATAGTGGACAGAAACATTTCACAGAGATTGAACGCGTCACAACGATGTCACACATCGGCGGTTCATCGATTGGCCAGGCGTAATAGTTAGGACCGTCGAGAATGCAATTACTCGCGTGTAACGCTGCTGATAACAAGGACAACCGGATTGACGCAATAGTTCGCCGTTATATTTATCCGGCCGCAGTTATTTTTGCGCCCTTCATTCACGTCGACCCGCGATCTTTCTGATTGTCCGGAACAATCGATCGGCAGTAAAATTGCAGTTACGTTGTGTAATCGCGAACGCGATTGCCTTTTAAAAGTCTGCCACTATTTATGTGTTCCCCTCCGTCCAGCCTATTCGCCGGGGAGTGTCGATTAAAATTTTCATCAGCCAAATGGTTAGAAAAAATTCTTACCCGCGTACGTAAATTGTAACATATAGTATTATTTCACGTTCATTGCGAGCAACAATTGAAATGTTGAATTCGAGCGTGCACCGACAGCTCAGTTCCGATTTCGCACGAATTAAATGCTTAACCGGTTTCGTTGCCCGAAACATAAATCACCCGATATTCCATTTTATTTTGACGATTATGATTATTAAATGCAACGATATATAATTGTCGCTATACGTTTCTGCGATGCTTTCATCGCCGTGTGTTTCCCTCAATGTATTATAGAAAAATAATGAACAGCAATAATCGTATCGATAATCGATAATCACGGTATTCCAATACGTCGAAGCCGCGAGCGTCTAAGTGGATTTAGACAGCGCCTGGTCAGACAGTCGGGTTGGGGGGTATTCGGCGTGGGCAAAAATAGCGCCCGGTCGGACGATTTCATCCAGACGTTATCGCGGATAAGGCAGGTAAAGTGAAATGGAATAAAACCACTCCTATAGTCGATGGAAGAACTCTGCCGGGACTTTGCATAATGAGGTCATTACGGGGAACGTCCCGAAAGATATTGCAGCGTGTCTGCTTCCTCGATTCGAAACTATCGAGATGGAAACGATGAACGAAATAGTAGCGCGGCGCCGGGATGCGTGGATTAAAATGTGACCGCGTCGTTGTTGATGGACTTCTGACCAGTATGCAATTATATAACGTTAGCGGAAATAATACACTCGTCGATACGATACTCGAAATGAATGGAAGTTATTAAGTAGGGGGAAAGAATTGTGCTGATGGTCGCGCAACGACAGTTAATGCCAAGTGCGAAAACATCGCAAATGATTCCACGCTAGAGGGTAACGATTCCGTCAGAGGGCAGAAAAACTGACGCGATTGTGACAGATATGGAAAGCTGGGTAAAAGAAATGGCGAAACCGGAGGAAAGCGTGGCAAGTACAAATGTATTCGCGCATTTAACTTCTGATACGTTCTCTGTATTATATTGCCCTCGTCATTAACCCACGTTCGATACTTTTTTCTCAAAGACGGCGGAAAGTTTTTTTTCGACCCATTAACAGATTCGATCAGCATCAACAAAATACACCCCACATTCCTCGCCGGCATTACAATCCTTTTTTTCGTCCAATCATTATTCCGTCATATATTACAATTCACCCTGACATCGCCCTTTAACTGTTCAATTAAAATGTACTATAACAAAATTGAACGAGATAAGGCACCCTTACCATTAAACTGTTTACCAAATTCGAACGAAACGAATGCGAAAATTGTCGCACCCGCTCGAACCGTCCGCAGAAAAGTACTTTCTGTAAATTCCAGAAAAGATCCAGCCAAAATCTAACCGGAGCGAAACCTGGGGATAACAATCGCAGTATCCAAGGGAAGGATCCTAATAAAGTCTCATGGTTGTCGCGGAAAACGGGGTTTGATAATAATTCCAGCAGCAAACCATCTCCCACGTCGTGTTTATAGCCAACCCTCGGAACTTTATAATAAGACGGCTTCTTTACGGTAGAAGGAGGACAGTTTGGTTTATCGGGGAACAGTGTCAATTACAAGGCTACGTTACCAGCCCGAGAAGGGTAAAGTGGACTCATTGGAGGGTGAAGTTAATCTTCCCTGGCGATGATGCTCGCGTAATAACGAACAGTGGTATGCGTTGCGGAAACCCGAGCGGCCGTGCGGTGAAACTTGAGGGGCGATTATGTTGATAATTTTCGATGAAACGGAGACTCGTTGTATCACGAAACGGAATATCGAATGCGCGACGCGCTTTTGTCAACTGTTGAATCAGAGGGGGTGGAAGTTTTGGTCCGTCGATTAATTAATTCGAGGGCAGTTCAGATATTGCGTATCCGTTTGTTTAAAATTTATTCGATTTTTGGTTATCATTTCATGTAAGAATATATTTGATATTAGCAAAACGATGCCGTCTAATTTGCGTCAATTCTTACCTCGTTTAAATACCAACTACGGCATCGTATTATTTTTGCATCCTGTGAGAATAATTATGAATTCGATGCTGAGGCGAAAATTGTGATAACAGAATTTCGCGACGGAGACAAATATTCCAATGGAACAGGCATTACAATTAACGAATTCGCGCTAATGAGGGGGCACAGGTACATGCATACATACATCGTTGTGTAACATCGATGGATACATCATTGCATTACACGTCGACTAATAGCATGGGTTCACGTTGTTACGTGATCAATAGAGTACAGTCAACGTAATATTATAAATGGACCACAGAGCACATAGCGCGTAATCGTCAATCAACGTTCTAACGCTGGCAAATCACTAATAGATAACAATAATTAATAACGTTGACGTGCACGGTATTGAATGTACGTTTGTGTACACTTAAAGCACTAAGTGGAATAAAACAAATTGGCAAACGAGCAATTGGCATTCTGTTTTCGAAAAACTACAGCACTAGTTGCTGTTACGTGAAGTTTTATTTATCATTAATACGCCGTGCACTGATTATCGTGAACAAAAAAGGAGAAAAATTAATTTCGAGTCAACCGACGATATCGAACGATCCATCGAAACCATAATCCCCACTTATATCAGAACTTATCCTAGTCAATACGGGACAGACCGTCAAACTCCAAATTGAAAACGTACCGAACGGAATCGTCTGTACGCTGACATAATCGTTCCCAGAGGGAAATGCTGGAAACAATCAATATTTCGAGGTGCATCGAAGTGTAGAAGTTATTTTTCGTAAACCCCACGTAGTTTGGGAATAGAGGACAGGTGATGTAATAAGACTTCAGTTACTCTCATTAAAACACTAGCTTTATTATAAATACGTCGACACACGACGTTACTCAAACACACGATACTTTTCACTACGCTCTGGTTCAACTCTTACTTCGCTCTCACTTAGCTCTGCTCTAGCTCTCCCTCATTCATTCTTTATATTCTTTCACTCTTAGTTTCTCTTTCATTCTATTCCTCATTTGCTCTCACTCATTTAGGACACACCCCCGCAGTCATTCCTCGGTGGTGGTCGGTCCCGACCACCCGAACCCTTGGGCCGCTGTACCCCCCATACGCACGACCTTCTCAAGTACTCAGCTCCGAACGTACCTTTCATACATCGCAATCGTTCTAAACAGTCACGCAGTATTTCCAATCCTACAGAAGCAACATATTTCACCGGTACTATTGTGAAACGCGATCGAATTTAAATTCGCCACCAATCTCACATCTTCATCGCGCCGATTAAACTAGAAATTGACGACTCGTTGAAAAGAAGATGGATATCGCAGACAAACCTGATAACACAGTTTCGAAAACGAAGAGGTCACCGCTTTATTGGAACGGAAGTCGATGAGTCGACGAATCGCAACTTTCGTTCGGGAGTGCACGTATTACGATGAGGAATTGTTGGTCTGGGTGTGTGTGCGCCTGAAATCCACGTCCACGGCCGGGGTACAACGATTAATGGAGTCCTGTCAGCTGGGAGATTGCGTAACAAGTTCATTATGAACAGCATCCTGCAAGGAGACGAGATGCTCCTTGTACCCTCGAACCGGAACCAGCGGGAGAAAATCGATTATCGGCCCCGTAATATCCTGTTAAAAGTGAATTTAATACGTCTGCATACAAAAATTCGTTGAAAATTCTTTTGTGACCCGTCACGGTCGAGGAATCTTTAATTCATTTTTTTATTTATATTACAAAGTGATCACGATTAAGTCGCAGGAAGATTCGGAAATACGTGTATTTTCGAACATTGCCGCAGTCGCGTTTCACTGCGACGGTTACCAGCGACAAGCGTTTAGATTGTGTTGCAAACGTTTGTGAGGGAGGACGCAAAGCGGATTGTGTAACTCCAAAGATGAATTCGTGAAACGTCCTTGGTGGGAGCCAAGTTGAATTTCGCCTGTAACCTGACGGGACTGCATAACTATACCTTTGCAAATATACCATTTCTGTCGTCGATGTACGGTGCGCGTGTGCCATTTCACGAATCGAATAGAATGTATGCATGGATGGAAAATAGGGAAAACCGAGAATCGAAGAATTATGGAGATAGTTAGGGAAAGGTAATACATCTATAAATGGCTTCGTCTCGATACGGATGTTGAAAGAATTTTTTATTGGAATATCGAATACTCTACAGCGTTTGTCAGAAGTATGAATTATTGTGCGCAGTGTACTTGTACTTGAACGATGCTTCGACAGCGCTTATCATTTCATTGACATTTAAGTGGCACTCGAAGTATGTTTTTACGTTTCACCGATACTTGACGAATACCTGAAATATATCTATTGTTACAAAAATTGTTATTGGATATCCGAAGAATTCTTGCGACTGTAAAGCTACCTGAAACACGTTTTATTGCATGTCAACTATTCAAGAACGTAAATTACCAAATGGTAATAAAAATTAATACGAATTTATCAAATTTACTTTATAAAACGAACGCGAATTTATGAAAGTAGCGTGACATATGAATTTAAAAATCCCAACGTAATATTAAATCTACGATGCATCTACGGGCCTTTAACGTATTACATAAAGTGAATCCAGCGTATCATAAGCCCCAGAAAAGTCTACCTTGCAAAAAGAAATGTATTCCGCAATATCTCTTTCTCCCGCTCTATAATCGAGCCTTAAAATCAAGACCGGATATTCAGAACACACAAAGGCATACGACGATGAGTGAAAAATCCCTTTGAAGGGATTTCAACATTTCCGTCGCCGATATTGCGGGGCGAAAAATGATGGATCAACGTCGGCGTCTTGTTTCAACGTTTGACTCCATGATCTACTTACTCGAGAGTTTCCAAAGCTCGGAGATCGTCGTCGTGTAAACCTTATAAAGTTTATCCGCTTACAGGAGGATCAAATCCGCAGTGGCAAGGCAAGGAGTGGATGTTCAAATCACAAATGCTCCAACCGAGCTCAACAACGTCTCACGAATTTTCACGGAATACAGTTTCTCAGCTCGATCGTCCGCATTCGATGGCGGAGAAAGATATAATACTTCTTAAATGAAGCGTGGTGAAGGGAACTCGGGCAGTGCCCAATCAGACACATCGACGAGAAACAGAAAAAACAATTGCGGGCGTTATTTTTAGTGAACTTCGCTCAATCAAGCGGACAGAGAACAGATGGGATGATGCGACTTCGGTTTCGTCCAGCCATTAATAACTTTATTAATATAGAAGGTCGACAGACGACAATGACTCTCGCACCACTCACGATACTCTCAAACTCAATACTAATCTCTGCTCTCTGCACTCTCTCAATTCGACGTTTCTCTCCATTCTGTTTCCCAAGCGGTTGTACCTCGAGCACGCATCAGTCACTCCATATATCCCTTCGCTCGCAGTTTCCCCTCCGATTCCACTCCTCGTTCGTTCTCACTCATTAGGACCCACACCGACATACACACCCTTGCCACGTGTCACAGTTCGACCGCGGGTCACCATGCATCCAAGGCTCCACGTGCATTTCTCGAAATCGTTCACTCTTTCCTCGAGATAAACATCCATTCGACATTACGACTAACACTCTTCGTTCACGCCATGGTTATCGTGCAACTGATGAAAACTAAAAGGCGCCAACAAACCTGACCCTATCCGTTAAAATAATCTAAAATGTCCATCAATATCACAAGAATTAAACTACGACACAATAGGAATTATTCCGAATTGAATTTACGATAAAACGGCAGACACGATTGTTTATAATATTATATTTGAAAGATTCAATTAAACTTTCTCAATCTCTTACGTTGAATGAATTTTGTAACACGTGATGGTGTGCAAGAAAATATTATCATTTGGCAGGTATTAACTTGGCGTTGAAAGTGAACATGTGGGTAATTGGAAATAATCGACGAGTGGCACCGGTTTAATTAATAGATTAGCAGCCATCGCCAACGGTGTCGATGAAAAAATAAATATTCGAACCGAGCTAAAAGGCAATAAACGCCTACGGGAAACCCATAGCGGCGGCGGCGAGCCTGTCACTACTTCCTGCTGCATATACTCTGCGTCGTGTAATCACATTTACACCGGCGGAAATGGGAAACTCGTATGAAAAGCAAGTTAGCCGAAATTACGCCATGGAAAACGTTGCCCCAGCTGGCACGAATTTAGAATTCTAAAGTTAATTATCGTGCATCCGAAACGGCTAATTGTCCACCATTCAACGAGAAAAGACCGAAAAGTTTTTCCAATTAATTTGCGGCTCCGCTGTGAATGCGGTAATTCCGCCAACTTATAGCTTTCCATGGACTTATTATTGAGCTATTGGATTGATCCAATTAATTAATTTGTCTTTGTTGCATTTAACTTACTTTGCTTGCTAATTTCAATTGTGAATTATTTATATAACTTTATTATCTACATTTACGTACTATATCGGTACGTATTCTACTAGATGCACGATTAATAACAGAAATGCAAGGGGTGTAGAAAATTCGCCAGCATAATCGCCGTCTGACCACGCGCGTGCCATTTCTACTCGCAGCCTACTGTACTAGTTAATCCTTTCCCGAAGAATCTTGTAACTCCGTCGCACAATGTTTGAACATCACTATTATTAAACGCGAACGACGGCTGTTGCAGTCGTTGAACGTCAAGTGGCAATACGAAAGCTGGTTCAAACGGAAACTAACTCATTGGCCACATGCCATAACTTTCAGCTCGGTTTTCCGGTACCTCTCGCTCCATTATTCGCTCGTTCGCCAGGGCCGACGCTCGCCGGATTATTAGAAATCTGGAATAAATCCAACCTCCGCCCCGTGCAAACAATGGAAAAAGAGAATATCTTAACGATGTGCTGTCGCCGCTGGGACATTAATTGTATTCCGAGCGGTATCACATTTCTCTAATAAAAGGGAAGAAAGAAGAATATAGAAACTGAAATCAAACATTCGTGAATCGACCCACAATAGTTTCACGCGATCCACCCGTTATAGAATCAGGCCAGAACCCTGTTTCCAATTAATTAAACAAACAACGCCACCATGGAATTAACTGCGCGTTCCGGATTATTTATTTATCCGAGAGATATCCGTCCGCGTCGCGGAACTCTGGAATTGATTTCTATCTGCAATCAATGTCGAAGTGACAATTAATTTCGACGACGAACTTCCGATGATTTTCTGAAATACGAAAGACTCGTCTGTTCCGCAACACGGCGGCAATAATAAAGCACACGACGATAATAAAATTTCCGCAGAATCGAAGCAACGCATCCGCGTTGCGCCATCCCGCAATCGAGGTAGAAAATCCTCTACTGAATTCACACGGCAAAGTCCGTTAAACGACGCCTAACAAAATAGCGTGCCCCTGTTGAATCCACGCCATGACTCAACTTCCGTACAAAGTCTGCCTGCAAACGGAGCAATCGAGCAGAAACTTGTACGAAGCTTCGGTCCAACAATTCGGTGGGCTTATTTGCATCGTCCACGTGTCGTTCCGTTGTACTACAATATGTCCGGGTTGACGTAACGCCGTGCGGCAGTCTGTCGGGAACATGGGATAGCCTTTGCGTTTGTGGCAACCTGTGTTCGCGTGTAGCGACTGTACGAACAACAACGTCATTGTTTGCGGAGACCAAATCGTCTCGAAAGGTCAGAAACATTGAAGCAGCATGACACATTTGATCAAAATGGGAAAGCGCTCGGTGTTAAGGTGCCGATGGAATTAGGAAGAAATAGAGGCAGATTCGCGTTTAAAAATCCTTCAACCGTCTGCGCAATATGCAAGTTTAAGTAAATGAATTGAAATAAATTGGTTGGATGTTGCGAGATATGCGTAGTCGATAATCGGAGAATGAAAATCAATAAATAGGAATTAATGGGAGGTGGTTCCTTTTTCGATTCTTCTATTGTCCAGACGAATTATCGAAACTTTCGTGCAAAGGATATCCCACCGTGATTTGGCCAGAATCTCTGTTATTACCAACTAGAACGAAATATTTATTGAGGAAGATAGAACAAGCTGGCAAAAATTATTACGCTTATAATCCATTCGAAAAAAATATATATATATAGTCAGCGGACCTGTATCGGAAAGTTGAAACAAAATTACGATGATCTTTAAATAACATTCGAATTAGATCATTTCATCGAAACAAATGTTTTTCAAACCATGCTGTTTCGACGAGCGAAACTTTTCTGTCGCCCGAGGGATAAATTATTGCGCAATTGGCCAAATTGAGAACGATACTTTGTAAAACAGCGATCCCGGCCAGAGATAAACGTCCCGCCTGTACTATGTAAACGTGCCGTAATGTGCAATCACATGACAGGAAAGTATAGCTAATGGAGAGCGTACTGTAACGTCGCGTTAAGCTTTAATCAATAAACAAATCGTGGGAAGGGGTGGTAGGGGCACGCAGAAGCCAGGTAAACTAGACAAGCAATTACCTTTCATCTGACAACGTGTGTGGGACGGATTAATCGAGCAGGCCGAAGGCGAGTTCTTGCGGAAAATTTGTGGAATATTCGGATCATGGCCGTTATTAATTTCGTTAAATTATTAATTCCGTTAGGTTATTAATTACGTCCAGTTATTAATATCGCGAACGCTTTAAACTAGCGACGAGAGGAAATTTCTGTGTGTCAAGTGGTGTTAGAAATAGTTGACCGTTCCTGTGCGGTTTATTAAATTTTGCATTTCAGCAAGGATTGCAGTTCCCCAGATAATTTTATTGCAGGTTAATAATATTTTTAAGTGGGCATAACGAACGATCATTTTCCTGGAAAATTATTTAGTTATTAAATCTCTGCGTTATTTTTTACAGATTTTATTGGATCTCAACAATTAATCAATTTGATACGAAAGTTTATTTTAAAACGTCTTTTTTCATCATTTGATATTCGTAACGCAGGACTTATGATTTGTGGCGCAATATTTCTCGCAACAAATTGCACGGTTTAAATATGTCTTCGTCTGTGACAAGTGGCTGCCATTAATGAGAAAATATATACGCGTTCGTATTTTTGTTTAAAGTTGTATTCGCGTTTCTATACACGTTCGATATAACGTTCGCGACGCAAAATAAATAGTTTAAGCTTATGGTTTGGAATCGCAGCCCCGTTTATACACACCATCGACATTCGTTCTCCGGTCGTACACTGCAATAAATAAAAGCAAAAATCGAGAATTCCTCAACAATAATATCAACACTTTTCGACCTGTTTCACTTTTGCCAATCGTTCAAGTTTGTCCAATTTCGGGGCCAGAAAAAAAGGAGAAAGAAAAGAAAAAGAGCAAAATACAGATGAATGTTATGTCGTAACACGAACACGAATGAATTCGATGGCACTCGGTCACGGTTGTCCCATTTTATGTAGAAATTCAATTTTCTCATGGAGAATTTTATGTTGCGCTGAAGCGACACACTGTACGTTCACATCGCTCTACATTTGTCCTCGCTTATTTTTTTCCAACCCAACTGGCGTACAAAGAGGAGCAATCTTATTCCAATAAATTTGATGTATCACGCGATACGCCCAAAAACGGAATAAAGAATATTTCAATAGGTTACAAATAGTAATCGCAAAATTTCCCACAAATTGTCAGATGATAATAAAACTCAGCCCGAGTATCAGTCGAGGTGACATTTTACAAAATTCAATTATACCATCACAGATATACAAACTGTATATACAAACACAGGGTACAAACTGTACCCCCGTCCAACGTCGCCCCGACCTCCGACCTCGGGGGCACGACCAGATCGACGTACGAATTTTTGGCCGAACGCCAGCTGCATTCGGACGCCATTATGCAAATCGATGGCAAACTGTTGCGTCGTTTCACGAAACGATGCCCCGGACATTTGCGTCGACTCTTGATACTTGCTCCCCTAACTTCCATCCCGTTCCCTCGGCCGCATATATCGGGCACGAAGATCGCTGCCAGTGAGGATGACCGAAAATCCTGGTCACTGATGGCCGTTACGTTTCTTTTCTAGGATTTGTGGTGGGTCCAGATAAGAAGAGATGTAAGAAGAGATTGGAGGCACATTTATTCCTACCAGGAAAGTAGACGGTCGATTATGAGGGAAGTGGAAGCTGTTGATACTGGGCCAGACGTTTCTGCTCGATGGCATAATTTTGGAAACGGCGTGGACTCTTTGGTGTGCTTGTAATACAACGGCGGGGAGGGGAGGAGGGGGCAGATGGGTTCAGATTTGCTGCATCTGGCCTTTTCTCTGACCCCTCATTCCTTTTCTTATTATTATTTTTCTTTTTTTTCTTCGTTACTCAATTCCGCCGGCTGTCAAATATTTTATTTGGTTCCCCCTTCAGGATCGATGAATTATTGCACTTCGGTTCGATTTTCGAATATCCCACGATGTATGAAACTTTATTTCCATTTTGGAGCAGACGTGTAACTTCACGTTTAATGTTGACCTATAGAAAAATCTTTCTAGGAACGATCTTACTCGTTCGGGGTATTATTCGGATAATTTTTAACGATTCTATTCGTTGTTGTAGAAGACGCGGCTATGGCGAATGAACAATTTACCTTGTACAACTTTGCTATAAAAATAACTACCCTCCTTCAATTGCTTCTCGTGATCGTTGATAATGAGGAGAGTTTGCGAACGTTGCTCTAATTATTCGAAAAAATTAATATGATTGTACTTCGACCTTGATCCCTCGCGCGACAGCTTTCATCAACTTTGAATCGCAATTAATTTTAATTGCATCCATCCCCGTGTGCTCCCGAACCTCTATTGTATTCGTTCAAATATTTCAAGGACTTCGCATTCCAAGGTTCGACATTAATAAACCGGAGATAATTAATTCAGTGGAAGTTTCAAATCAATTTTATTAATTGCCATCGCAAATTCTAGAAGAGAAAAGCGGCTAAGCGCCACGGATGCACAAAATAATCGACGAAATATTTATCAAACCGACGTTTGATAAATAATGTGGAAAAGAAAATTGTGCGGAAGCTAGAATGCAAAACAGAATTCACGCGAACGGATGAAATGTGTCATTAGTAAAATTCTGTAACATAAAATGGTCTTGGAGTTTCGTTGGTGTAACTTTGTTTGCTATATTTCAGGGCGACCTGTGAAAATTTAATATAATAGCGCCTGCACAATCTGTGCATTATAAATGATACTTCCAGTGGCTTGACAAATTGATGGACTTTTTCCACACGATTCAAAGTCATTGCCGGTCATTAAAAATGCATCGTAAACGAGGAAGATATAACGATAGAAATGGAATTCTAAGGTTTCGGTAAAATATTGGTGAACGTTAAGCCTTGTTAAGCGTTTCTGGGATGACACGATGGCACTGTATTTCCATGTTCTGTAAGACTTCTCTGCGGAATGTGTTTGTGTTTGTTTTTGTACGTAACGTGATTCACACTCACGTTGCTATTGAAACGGGAATATTCTTCCACGGTTATCATAAACATCCCTGTGTCCCTGTTTCTTTTTCGGTATTTGAATATTGCAACTTGAATGAAACATTAACACTTAAAAGTAATCTTTCTATTGCGTTTTCCATTTGTTCGAATTTTCCGTTTGTGTCTGTCATTACAAAAATGTATTGTACGTATTTATAAATGTTTTCTTGAGATACATTCAATTGGACAATCTATTTGCCCTTTGAAAATTTACGTGCAACGTAAGGGTCTGTATATCATTTGCCAGTGACAAAGCTTCATATATTTGCTAAGGAATGATTTATTTGAACGTTTCATTCGCCACCTAATAAATTGTACGGTTACAGTTATTTTGTTGTTGTTGGATTAATTATAATTAATATGTCAAACGTTCCTCGGTTTCATCGATAATCTCACCGCCCTGGAAAGTTCGATTTTAAACACCTTAGTAAGAATGAATCGTTGCCGCGTGTTCAATGCAATTAATTTAATTAAAGATCGTTCACTAAAATTAAACGTGCCCACTGTTCTAACAACTGGACATCCCAGTGCGACCAATTTAATATCACTAAATTTTATGCACGATGGGAATAAATTTCTAATTATGCGCGCGAAAGGAATTATTTATATATATTCTTCAAGCACCAAAATTTATCAAATCAACACCACAAATTGCATTTTCGACCATCGTAAATTGAAACTTGATGCAAATCAATCCTTCCTCTATTAATTATTTTACTTTCCACATAAACACGTTCAAGCGTTGCATATCTTTCGTCGAGTAGAATATTATCTACTTATTGAAAGTAACAATAACACAGTGAATTCAATAGACGTATAAAATATGACTTCTAAGAGGATCCCGATGTTTCTTGCAAAACGGGAATGTCATAACGGTCATCAGCTGCGAAATAATATTTAACGGCAGCAGCTTTTATCGCGACTTAATAACGAAATCGTGCAAGTTGAAAGCAACGGCTGGTTCGATCGCGACGCTTTGATGTTCACGCGAAGACGAAGGAAAATTTTAGAGGACATAATTCAACTTGCCGCGCCGTCAGCGTAATGGAAAAATAAAAGCGAACCGCTTTGATCGCGTTCGCGTAATCTGCAGCAAGGTTTCGCTACGCTGACAACGGAGCGAACGTGCCGTGTTTCGTTTTTCCGTGATCGACACGGATGAATTCGGGGTGCCAGCGGTCAATTCGACAATTCGTTCGAATTATATGACGCGCAAACACGTCCGAATAGTGTCCAATACCTTGGAAAATGAATTAACACCGAATGTTATCGCTCGACAAAATTAAGATGCTGCCACGATCATGTTAAACAAATTTTCGATATATAACAACAGGCACTGGAAGATAAATTCTGCACCCGGTAAATATAAATGAGTAACTTGACCATTGGTATTTCGTGCATAATCGAACAATTGAATGATATAGAGAAGCAGACGAAGACCAGACATTTCTTCTGTTAACGCAACTGTGAATACGTGTGCCGCTGCGCTTCTGGCAAACGACGAAACACAGTTTCACTAGGGCTTAGGGCGGGTAACGGTTTAATAATGTTTAGACTGGAGAAATTATTGCGCAAAGGCTTCTTGATTCCTAGGGGCTTAATAATTCTAAATTTAGTTTACACGGATTTCTCACGAAGGGTATTTAAAGCGCTGGCCTTCGGATGCACGTGCGGAAGCCATTACACGTGACAGTTTCAGATACGTTTACATGGGTGCATGTATATATTGTCTAATAAGTGTACAGGATTATTAAAATGTTCCACCGAACGTAGATGATCCACAATATTCGCAAAGTTGGTAAGCGACGAATGAGAAACGACGATGAAGCCATAAGTATGTTCAGTTTCTTAATTAATTATTACGTGCCAATATTAATACTACTATTCACAAACAAATCAATATTCTAAATTGAGAAGAAATCGTCCGACAAATTTTCAATATTATATTCCATTGTATTATATGTGCGATTGGAAGTTTTAGGAGAAATTAAGCCGGTGCAAGTGTAGTACGATTGGTAACAGGAATATATATATTTGTTAAACAGTTTCTACACTAGTTCACGCTCTGTTACTCTATTCTATTCTACGCTGCTCTACCCCACGACCTACACTACTGCGCTGTTCAATGTACTCTTGTACTCTACCTATTGTCTCTCTCTCTCTCTCTCTCTCTCTCTCTCTCTCTCTCTCTCTCTCTCTCTCTCTCTCTCTCTCTCTCTCTCTCTCTCTCTCTCTCTCTCTCTCTCTCTCTCTCTCTCTCTCTCTCTCTCTCTCTCTCTCTCTCTCTCTCTCTCTCTCTCTCTCTCTCTCTCTCTCTCTCTCTCTCTCTCTCTCTCTCTCTCTCTCTCTCTCTCTCTCTCTCTCTCTCTCTCTCTCTCTCTCTCTCTCTCTCTCTCTCTCTCTCTCTCTCTCTCTCTCTCTCTCTCTCTCTCTCTCTCTCTCATGGAAAACAGGGGACACGGTCTGCAGGCCATCGTTGCACGCGTGCAGCTGTGTCCCGGGTAGCCCAGTCAAAGACGACCCATGCCGGTCGTTGGGCGCTTCGCACTCCTAGATACATTTTTCGAAATCAAAAAGCTCCATCAACCAAATCTGTGTCGCAATTTGAAAGAAAGAACATACCGCTAGATTCCGTTTCGCAGCTTCCTAAAAATTTGTTCACGAAAAACTGCCGAAAAAAAGGAGACGACGGAACGATTTTCGGGTTACACCGTTGGCGAGTTCTCGAGTTCACGAGTACGCTCGAGAATTCGCAACTCGGCCAATTTCCGCCGTTCAGCGCCGAGCGTATTAAATCTACGTTTAAGGTGCTTTTTTATATTTGGTTAAGAAGTAGCGCGCGATGAAGTTCTTAAAAGGGTCCCGGCGGCCATCGATTCACGGGTGTCCTCCGTTCACGATACCCTGAAACTCGTGCGTCATGATAACGAGATCGGGCTCCGGACGTTCGTTCGGTCCAGCGCCGAATTTATTTCACGAGACCCCTTTGCTAACAGCCTAGGCGACATGGGGAGAATATGAACGAAGTATCATTTGCCTGAGAGGACTTAGAGGCGACGATTCGTCGGCGAAAGTGATTCGCAAGGGCCTGAGCTTTCGTTGGAGAAAAGAAATCCGAAGCATCCCTTATTCTTTATCCGAACGATGTTTAAGTCTGGCTCGCCACCTGGTCGATCTTTTATTTGTTTGTTTCACCTCGGAAAATTCTAGTGGGCTAATGAATTATTGTTCAGGTGATACAGTAATTTAACGGCAGGAAAAACTGTTAACATAGATCATTTTGTTTGAAAAGATTTGAGAGTATCGATATAAAAGGAATTTTTATTTCCACTTCTTAATGTAAATATTAGGCCTGCCGGACAGTTCTGTCCGATAATATCATGATATGACTGCCTCTTTTTATCATTGTATTTCCAATCATTGTGAAATGTAATTTACATTAGTAACGGTGTAAATTACATTGTTCGGGGAATATTGATAAATGCATTATTTTCTCCGAATTCGAAAACGGGCAGAGCAAAATTTTAATTGCACGCGATTCATGAGTAGAAGACTTTCTCTTGTGACTCTGATTGGGAGAATCGGTTTCTTCTGAATAATAGGCCTGCATAATAGGCCTGTATAGAAAATGGTCTAAGACCCAGGGTAACGCGAAATTTCAGTCCCCGGTGATGCTGCAAGCAACACACCCCGAAGGCAAAACTATAATTCGGTTCCTTCGAACTTTTCGAGCTTCCCAACACCCGCGACACCTGTCCCCCCGAATTACCAAAAACTCCCAACCCTCCAGAAACAGTACGGTAACACCCCCATACCTCATATCCCGCTACGAGAGCCTTCCTCCACGACGCACGTACAATAATCACCTACCCAACAAGCATTCCCCTTCGTAACAACCAGCTGCATTTATTAACTAAAACTTCCTGATATTCAACAAAAAAAAAAGAAAAAAATACGAATAGAACAGCGGCACATCGAGTACCGTTGGAAACACCGTCCACGCCATCCGTTCTTTCGTCCTGGCGCTTCCGTCCGGGTCCTTAGGAGGCGGAATCGGTCGACGTCGACGCAGAAGCCGGTGGGCAAGCGTCGCGCTCGTCGCGAGCACGCTTTAAATTCCGCTCGAGCCGGTCGTCCCGCGGCATTTTTGGGTCAGCGCGAAATTTATCGGGCCGCGTTGCCGTTGAATAATAAACGCCCGGACAGAACGGCCACCCGTGAATTCATCATTGCCGTTCTGTTCGTTTGGACCCGGCCGTCGACTTTGGTACGTCGCTGGGACGTCCAGGCTGTTTCGATCGACTTTAATTAGACGTTCCAGTGGACGTTTGAAAAGTTGTCTTGCGAGCCGTTCGCGCGGTACCGGCAGACAGCTGTAATTTTCGGGCGAAATTGAAGCGTTGCGCAATTTTCGGGCGAAATATCGCCGATGTTTGAACCGCAGTCGCTCGGCGAATGGAAAGGACTGCGTGGGATGGTTTCAATGGGGAAAACTCGGGATCTTGTATCCGTTTGTCCGTTTGTTGCAGAAAGCCGTTTGGAGAAATCCGATTGGTGCTTTAATCCCTTCGGAAATTCGCCCGTATCGAACGTCTCCGTCGAGCGCGACAAAGATTTATATCGCCGTGGTTCCGAAGATCGAGGTCCTCCCTACGCAACGAACACGCGAACAACATCTGAAGCGGTTTTATTACGCGATCTCCGGTTTGTATCGATCGTGCGCTGCAGTTGTCGGCACACAATTACCATCCCGAGGGCTTGCGAGGAGAATCGCCGACGATGGGGACGAAATCTCTAGGCGTGCAGACTGTAACCGTGTCGTCCAAAAATGCGTTAGCCTCGTAGGGAACAGCGATTCGCCCGTATCTGATCGAATCTGTCTCCCTGGACGACTGTGATCGTTGATAGGGTCGGTACTGAAGGGACAACGCCGATGTAGAAAATCGTTTTATGGAAGCTCCAACGTCGTCGGGGTGCTATTATTAACAGCGTCCTAAAGCTCGGGAGAAAGCCACTCTGTTTATTCTTTCAAAATAATTTCCGTTCGAGCTGAAGTTTACCTGGACGCGTTAACCTTTGCCCTATGCTTCGCGTTCTGCCTCTGTGCAAAATGTACTCGTTTGAAAACGACTGAGAAATTTCGATGCAATAATTGTATTTGTATTTGGAGAAATATGAAACATTAACGAGGGATGGAAGCGAGCGAGTAGCGTGCGCGTGTCTATGTGTGTATGCCTGTGTGTGCGTGTGCACACGCGGAACAGAAGAAAAGCGATTCGAAGACAGGGCGCGTAGAAGAGCGTGCAGAAGAGTACAGTATTTGCGTAATCGACGTCATAATCTTACTTTATTCGTATCATCATCACTATCATTATTATTATTATTATTATTAACATATAGTATAGTGTATAAGTGTATATTTGATAATAAATTATCTTAGCGTGATCAAGAGGACCGCTCCAATCCTACATTAATATATTATAAACATATTGTAATATCAAATACGTCGATGACGTAAGATTTCCAACGTAAATTAAAAAGAGGGAAAACGGGAACACATATTTCACTACCGTCCGAGGGCAATTTCTAAGGGAGTGGAAGGGAAACAGGAGCAGCGATGGAATCGCGGGCAAGAAGTAACGAGACACCGAAACGAGCCGCAGAAAAATTTCGCCCGGCACGGAAAGGGCGAACCTACTTCTGTCGTGGGTGGGGGAATCGATGGATAACAATGGAAAAGCACTTATCTTGAGTAAAACGGCGCAGCCGTGGACGCCGGGGGGCGCACTTTCATTTTTCAAGCTGATTCCGCGCCACCCATCCATATTTAAGGGAACATACGCCCGGTTGTTTCGTATTTCGGTACGCTTTCAACTCGCCGCGACGTGACTTCGGGTTGGAACGCGTCGGGTTTATACCCTTACTGGAAATCCGTGTCCGCCTCTACGTCGCTGTCGGATCCGTTTCGCCGCGTTCACCAGCGGTGAACTCTGCCCCTTGTCGCGAGCAATGCCCGCGAAACCCGAACCGAAATTAATCCCGTTGTTCGCCGCGCGTCGATTTGCTTCCTCGAGGATCCTTTGCTCCGTGGCGGACATTTTATTTGCGGCCGGATCGTTTTCACGGTTCTTTGAAGACGATCCTCGTTCGTGCTCACGGGAATCCTGATTCGGAGTGAATCATGTGTGCAGCGAGTCATTCTGGCTTTGAGCCTTTCGCGGTGCCTTTTACAGAAATATTTTTGTGCTCGCAGGGATTGTATAGGGTTACAGGGCGTGCCAGATTCGTTAAATGGAATTTATTAAATTATTTTCGTATTGTATTAGTATTTTGTATTTGTATTGGTATTTTGTACAGTACTTTTGTAAATTATTTTGTATTGTTTGTCATTCTTGTAATGCCGAATAGATTGTTCGTATTATAGTAACAATAATAGTTATCGTTGTTGCACTGCTCTCAGCAGTTGACAATTTGCGCAATGTTCATCGTGGGAACGTTTATAACGCAATACTGTAATCGTTGTCACTTATCACGGTTTTTTGTACATTATTTTATCATTGAATGCCGTGTAATATTTGTGTTTACGAAGCGATGCAAAGATTCGCGATTTAAAAGAATTATACTGCTGCCATAGTTTTTAATATTCGTAAGGGGCGCGGTGAACTGGAATTTTATGGAAACGGCGAATGGTAAGTGAACTGGGGAAGTGCACAGTTTTTTGTAGCACTGCAATTTATAACTTAATCTGTTGTTCAGCGAGAACAGTTTATCGCTCGTTAACGGGTGCCCGTTGATATATTTCGTGTACGAACGTATGAATCGTAATTGCCGCCCTGGCTATTACGTTCACCTGGTATCGGTATCATTTCAAACATCCAAACAGCGTTCCATTCAGCAAGAAACTAATTACTCTGGTCAGTGCATTGTTGAGCAAATCACGTTTCCACCGTGCTGCGCTTGGTTAAAACGTTTCACCTATAAACAATTTGCTTCTTCGTTTAAACGTACGCTTGAATATCCCACGTTACAAAAGCAGTGTTACAGAAATAATTTCAGCCATTTTCCATTACCAACCGATTACCATGCGATATCTTACGCGCGCTTGAAAACTATACAAACAATACAAATGCATCAGGCACGTGTAATCTAAAATATAAAAATATCTTTTCCAAGGAAGAAACTGCAGACAGTTTCCTTTCATCTGCCCTCTGCAAAGACAATTCCTTCGGTAACAATCGACCAAGCTTACGGTGTCTGACGATTGCATTGGTCGATCTCAAAATTTCTTTGCCCATTTTCGCGTGAACGCGGTGTCGCGTATCGAAAACGAAAGTTTTCAAAAACGCAGCGGGATGATCCACGAGTCGCCGAGGCAGGTACGTGACCGTGCCGCTTGTAAATCCTTGCAAATCCTCGATGCACGTAAGGCTGAAATGAAAGTAACCGGAATTCTCTGGATGCATGCAACACTCGTTGAATGCTGAGTGCCGCCAGCGTATTTACGGTTGTTTCGAGGCGGGACGAATGAAGAGGCCCGGAAAAGAAATCCTCCGGATGCCGCCTCTTCGAATAAAACATCGACCCGAGCATTTCCTTCGGTTTCATATGGATGAGCGACTCGATTTCGTGGTTTTCACGGTGATTCTCGGTTGAAACGTCGGTCGTATTCGGCCCGATATAGGGCACCTGAAATTCGTCTGGAACTTTTAACGACGAGAAGCCAAAGGGAAGGGAATGCCGATGGTACGAAAGGTATTTCAGTGATTTCCCCTCCGTCGGGGATAATGGATTATTTATTGGAATTTTCGATGAGTTTCGCGACGGTGTCGTGGGGCAGCTGGAAATTCCACGGCGGAGAGTTATTTATAATAATAATATTGTCTTAATTATCCTCATTATTCTAATAATAATCATTCTTCGTTCGATTTCGTTTTGAAAACGATTCACCAATTGGTGTTCGTCGAGCGCCGTTTCGTTGATACGCTTAGGCAAAATAATTATTCCTTTATCGCAAGAGTGCTGCCACAAAAAGTTGCTTTATTTGAAGAGCAAGCCATCGTTTAGCAATCGACGGTCGACAATGTATTGCGATCGCACAATTTTTCCCTCCACCTTGAACATCGTTCCCACGAGAGGTAACAAAAATGGATGCCCCGCCCGGAATCAAACGCGATTCTACACGCCTGACACAAGATTTTCGTCGTTCGTTGAAAGCGCAAAGGGGCGCGTGAAGCTGGCTGGAAAACAATGGAAACGTGACGCCAGCTCGCATCTTGGAGCACCACATATTCACTCGGTGCCGGGGGACGGGCGGAGCAATTTTACAGGCCCGTTCCCACAGCTGACACGCTTCGAATTTCTCTTTGACGCCGAGAAGCTCGCGTAGAAGTTTGGCTTTCGTGCGAGAACCCGCGAATCGTCGAGAATTTCCGGCGTCTCGGAGGAAAACTGTATCGCTGCAACTGAATAAGCAACGCGGCCCGATTTATTGCGTGTCGACTTCGCGAATAATATCTCCGCGCCGCCGCGGGGTTTCGGCGCATTTGTTTTTTTTTTGACCACGGGATTTACTTCCATATTTTATTTATAAATTTTGTAGAGAAACGCGACGAAAACGGGAGGGGGGAGAACATTGGCATGTAGTGTACGGTTACTCGACTGTAATTAATAATCTTATTATAGGCTCGACAACAGAATTGAAGGATAGATCGTTTTTCGCTTTGACGGAAAATTTGTCAATGTTTGGACAGCTGTACCTTCGCGGGAAAAGAACCGTACGGCAATCTACCTGGCCTCGTTTTAAAGGGCAAGGCCCCGCTTTTGCGATGCTTTAACGAAGCGGCAAAAATTTTATTTGCGACTCTAATTCACGTACGATTTTTTGGTCGCCTGCATTTCATTGCTCATTGAATGGAGAGTGTGTACGGCGAAAAGCACCTTCGTATTCCACGGCGTTTTCTAATATAGAGAAGTCTTCGAATCAAATATTCGAGGAGGCGAGAGTAGAGACTTTCCCCTTCAAAACGAGCCCATGCAGATTGCTGTAGAATTTTTGATCACAAAGTTAGCGCAGTTTAAAGATCGACAATTTCACAGTTATTCATTTTACTCTCAATTTATTTCAATGATTATTCGGTTCCGATTAAATAAAAACCCTCGACACATATAATATATCCTGTGTAATAAAAAAGGGATATTATACAAAGGCACACTCTACGTGACAAAAAATCACCCGGATCAAACATCTTTTTTCGTGGTCTTGTTTCGAACGAATTGAATCTGTAATGGGACGCTTGACATAGGGCAAAGGACTGCAGACGAATTCGAGTTCAATCTGGGCGCTTCTCTTTTTAGCAGATATCGGGAAGAACATTCCACGTGGACCAATTATCCGCTTGTTCTTTACTTTTTACCTTAGATTGGCAGCACAGCTTTCGTTGGCCATCTTGAGTCTGAATTGCATTATTATTGGAGAGGGAATTGATTATTAGTCCAGTCACCAAAGTAAATGCTCGCCCTTGATTTATGAATATGCAAGATTTACAGTAGATACGAATGACTAGCCACGACAATTATAATTTAAATATGGAAACCGATTCATTCGTATTCAAATTTTATTTCAAACTGTTTAGATATTATTAACGGTTCTAGATTTCTTTTCCTATTTACTGAACAAATTTTTAATCGCCCTTGATTTTCCACCTCGTTGCTCTTGAAGTTTTTCAACGATTTTCGATGTCGACGTTCCATTCGCTTGGAAAATTACATATATTTTTTCGCGAGCTTTCCGTGTACTTTAACTACCTGCAACTGACGCGTGTTTATGAATTTTCCTTAATTTTCCAGTCAGCTCGAACATTGTCTCATACCTCGGTCGCTTATTGTACAATGTTTCCCTGTACGTAATTTCGTACGTACGCGAAAAGGTATTTAAAATCGGAATACACAATATTTCAGTATCGGCTTGAAACACGATATCAGGTAGCTGAACCATCTGTTTTCACGTGAAACTTATATTTCCCAAATTTTTGTTCCAGAGTCTTCCGATACAGTTCTGTTATTTATCGTGCACCCTATACCCAGCAGAAATTTTCGTGCAAATGAAAATACATGTACCGTACATGCACGGTATTGTGAAGCAATTTTCGTACCGGCAGCACTTACCCCAGAACCTCCATCGAATAAGCATTCTTTTAGTTAATCTGACAAACTTATAGAAATACTCTAATTATTTCTGACATATTCTTCTATGATAATGTGCACGGCTTCATCCGATTATAAGTAGTACTAATTGTGGCACAATTCGAACGAAGTATAAATAATGTATGCAAGGAACCTTCGTCGTCTGGCAGTAGTTGATAATTATTTTCCTCGCCCCGAAAAGAGAAAAAATAGATGAAAACTTCGGTACAATAATGCCTTGGTAAAAGACCATCGAAACTTTGCGCTCGACTGGCACTGTTCGAACTTTTTTATGAATGTTAATGCACGCTGCCCTGCTGGCAACATAAATTCCTAACTTCTGCCGGAAATTAAATTTCAAAACACCACTCCACGGCTTAGGTAAATAGGATTTCCAGGCGTTTCCAAAGATCGGCGTGTGCTGGCTCCAATTTACATCATCGCCGAAGAATTAACGTATAAACGTAATTTGATTTCGCGAATAACTTACCGAGGGAATAATTAAAGGTGAATGAAACGCAAAAATCGGCCTTCGTTATAAATTGAACGAATTATTGTAATAATATATACAGCACTTATATATTGTATATATTGTAGCACTTAACACAGTAATAATTGGTCGAATTTAATTAATCGTTGGAATGCGTTGAATAAAATAGGAATGTTCATTTGATAACGCAATGCAAAAATTCTTCTCATTAAAGTGACAATATTTTTTTACAACGGTTCTGCTTTATCACATCCAATTGAAACAAATTTGTAATATATTTTACGCATCCTCGTGGTATATTGGATATTTATTAAGAGGCCAGTACCTGCAAAGTGCGATTTCAATCAAACTAAAAGACACTAACGGAATGTCAAATATAATAATAGATAGCATGAATTCAGACGTGTTGATCAACGTGTAATCTCGTAATTGAATAGTTCTGAACTGGTTAACAAGATTCAAACTTCTGTTAACAAAGCACTCTGTTGCGTAGCAGTTCGAGTACGAGTGTGTCCAGACTCGTTACGACCACGCTTAGTGTTATTAATTATGTGCTGTAGGTGTGAATAATTTCAAGTATGTCAAGTAGTTATAAGTTACTATATACACCTTGAAATATGTACGTTTATTGTAATTGTTACACTGTTTAGTTCTTATATAGTTATAGTCGCGTTCTTAACGTATTCTCGTTTCTTAGTGTTATTTGTTCGCGTTTTAATATGTTCTGCTCGCGTTATTAATGTGTTCTCTTTGAGTTAGTAATGAGTTCTCGTGGAGTTATTAGCTTGTTCTCTTCGCGATGTTAATGAAATCTGATCAATGTCTTTGGAGTTGCTGAAAATGTAACCTCGGTTTCTTGGTATTCGCAAACTATTGGTGGATGAATTGGTGGACGTGGGAGGAAAGGGGATTGATGGTTGATTATGATTGGATTTGGAAATGACTTGAGAGCTGGAGGGGAGGTTAAGGGAAAGGAGTGGGACTGGGGGTGAGTTCTCTGGTGACTGTACCAAGGTCCGGGTTTTTCCTGTTTTACGCTGATTCTTTTTATGCACCGTTAGAAAATAGCCTGGTCGCGCCACACGTGCGTGCCGGCTGTCGCACGGTCTACCTGTGTGGGTCGCGATACCTGGCTATGGAAAAATTGGTGCTGAGTACGACCATTATGAATGGTCGCGAGTCAACACTCTCACTTCGCTCTACTCTACACAGCATATCGACCATCGCTACACCGGACATAGCACTGTTTCACTTGTACAGCTGGTCATTATAAATGAAACGATCCACGGTGCGGAGAATGTTCAGTTCTAAAATCGAATTTCGAACTTCTATCGGCAGAAACTTTATGGCGCGGTAAATATTTAACTTGCCTGGCCATGCACCGGCTTACATCACTGCAAGTCCATACATCGGTACAACTTTAACACACTCTGTTTGCTTAATCCAACGCTCATCCGTTCTACATAATACTTCCTTTATGTAACGACAGTTGTATTACTAATAATAGTTAATGCAAATACCCAACTGTCGTGTAGTACATCAAGCGTACCAGCCGATAAAGAACAAGAGTTCCAGTCCCATTCAAACAGAACTGTCGCGACGTGACTTACGCGTGTGCGCGCGCCTGACCAAATACGAACTTCCTCCACTTATCTAATAGGTGAATGCGATCCCATAAATTATACCATGGAAAACATAATACCGGGAAATTGTTCAAACGTACAATCTGATATGATAACTGGCAAACTTATATCTAACACCCCGTTACTAAATATTAGCTCACTTGTCAGTTAATCGAGGTCACGGAGAATCGGGTAATATTGATCGACAGAAATACCTGCATTGAAACATTCTTTGCCAATGTTTCGACATATTCTCACTTTCGTATTATTCTAATGCGAAGCAATTTATTTCGATGCTCCGGGCGAAACGAATCGGCCGTACAGGATCGACCTATTTCTTCGCTTGTATCCCACACGATTTGTTCATGCATCGGCTATTAACGATCCACTGCTCCACTTGTTTCTCGGGTAAAAAGAAAACAAAAACACGGTTCGTTTCACTTACTTCTGATCGTCGCCGCTTGTTTCTCCAAAAATCTTTACCTCCTATTTCCCTACCGTCCATTCCACTTGTCATTGATCCTCATTGATTACCACTTCGAAAGGTATTTCTCGCTCGCTCCCCTTTCCATTCCGTTCACATTCGCTTCCACCTGTTTCGTCGGAACGCGGTTTCACTCGCTTCGTATCCTCGCCGCTTGTATCCCGCCGAATCGTTGTTCGTATCACTTATTTCACCGTCGTTCCCCATAATCTCGCGAGGACAGCCGCGCGACAAAGCGGCGCGGACTATTGCAGGCAAAACGTACGGGCTGAAAGTCAGAACGCCGTAAAGTATCGACAATCGAACAACAATTCGAGAAGCGATCGTTCGCTGTCATTCAGTCGTCCCCTGATTTATCGGTGCGGCGGTCAGTAATCGAATATACCGAGGAGACTCATCCTGCGACCTCGTTGCCGGCGCGGAAGAAGTGAAAACGAGGTCGCTTCCGGCTCCTTCGGATACGCAAGCCGATCCCCGTTCCAGCTGGACGGGAATTTTAATATTCCCACGCGGTCGAAAGAAATGACTCGTCCGCGTCTAGGCCAGGGTCGCCGTGCATAATAATCGCGGCGAAATAATTGTAGAGGCATCCCTAGCAGGAACTGAAGACAAGGACAAACTGGTGACTCGGTCATGATTAAAAACGGGGAAAGTATAAATTATCGCGTCGTTTCATGAGGGCGGCCAGTCAAATTTTTCATTTCCAGGTGGCATTTGTGTCCCCCCGTATTGAACTAGAATACACCCGAGGATAAATATATTTTTCTTTAAACAGCATATCATTATCTTACGCTAATCACGAGACACAGGTTGCCAATGATGAGTGCTGGTTTTCCGCCAACCAATTGAACCGACGTGAACACTTTCTTCTTAAAAAAAGAGAACCTAAATATAAAAACGGTGTAAAGTACGAACTGGTACCCGTTCAAACAGTGAGCCCAGTTCAATTGGAACCATCGATTAAATTAACCACGATAGATGACAACCGCCCCCCCTCAACCACCCCCCACAAAAAACCCGCAAATGCGTTTACTATTAACGCCAAATTATCCCGACGGAATACAAGATCGAATCTTCCTTTTCGCAGCGAATAAACGTCCACCGAATAAGCTGAAAGTCAAGACGCGTCATTAACACGAAGCCTCGAACCTTGCGGTTCTTTTCACGGGATTCTCATGGGTTCGTCTGTATCGACCGCCCAGACGGTTTCGTTCGTAACGAGAGACGGTGGAAAATCGTCGGCGAAGCGCGAAAATAAAACTGAAACGCGGAAGTGGATTTGGAACAGAAGAAATTAAATGGAAAAGACGTTTCGTTTTCCGATGTTCCTTGCTCGTTTCTGTAAGAGGGATTCGTGGAATTCTCGATTGTCCCGTTGGTATTCATAGAAGGTAAGGCAAATGGAAAATGACGCGGACGATTTCACGAAATCGTCCCGTCCTTTTCTCTTTCTTTTTCTGCTAATACTTATTCCGCCATCTGTTGTGGACGTTCTTTCGCGGAACCTGTGGGGTTAATGGTGGGCAGGTGTTAAACGAGAGAATGCAACTTCCGCTACTGTTATTTCGTTGCCTTTCGTTTTGTTGAAAAGCTGTCTGTAATACTGTCTCTAGTGTACATATATGTACAATATATTGGTAGTAGAATAACTATCTACCAGACGATTAAATATATTGAACATTTGTTTGGGTCAGTGGTTGAACGACATACGAATGTCCAATTACCGTAAAATTATCGTCAAATATTATCCAAAGTACTTGCTCGGCCATGTGCTTTTAATTTTCAATTATTAATACAACAAATAATGTTTAAAACAAACACGCGCATAAATACGCCAGACTAAATAAATTCTCCAATCGAGGCGCTTCAGTTTGAATGCTCAATTCGTGCCTACAGAAGCAAAACTTTACCAAGGAATTGATCAAAACAGCACTAAATACAATAAATACGACGAATATGTGCCAACCAGGAAAACCACCGAAAATATCAATCCATCATCCACCTAGATACACGCTTTCTCCGCTGCCCTCTCTCGATCTTAATCAAACAGCAACACGCGACTCGTTCCAATTAATTACCAAAAATTTCACCCGCAACTAAACACTTCTGCCCCTCGTTGAAAAGAAAAGATAAACATCGGCCGATTGCCATAGCTCGCGTTGCCATTCGCACCGCCGCGAAGCCGCCGCGAAGCCGCCTCGACGCGTTTCAAATTGCCGGCTTCTCATATCGGGTTCCAACAAAAATGGGGGCGCGCCCCATCTGCTCAAAGTGACCGAAGTGGATCGAAGGATTAAAGGGCGCGAAAACCGTGCAAGCCGACCCCGTGCAATGGGAGATGTCCCTGCCTCGAATTTTATCCCGGCCACGCACCCGTGTAATCTTCCTCCTGGTCGTTCCTCGCCCCTTGTCCACCTGTCGGCAACCCCCGGCGGTCAATAACGCGACGCTAGAATTGCTTCGAAGCTATATGTACCTGCGAGATTTTTCGACGGCGCTGGATGTCACGCTCCCCTAGCAACCAACCCCTCGCCTTTTCGACCGACGTTCCTTATACACCGCCGTGTCGGCTGACGGAGCAGACGGCCACGTGTTCCGTGTCGCCCTCGGCCACGGTTCACCACGAGGACGGGCGAAATTTTCACCGAAGGCCTGGGTCTATTGTTTAATTGGCATCGTTGGATCTATTGAATGCATCGCGACCGTATCGGGGAGAGAAGTCGACAGATTTGTGCGCAGACGTCTGGTTCCAAGAAAAAAATGCAAAGATTTTTCTGGAAATTATTTTTAGCAAATTCCTCTTGATCAATCGGGCAGAGAACAGGTGGGATAACGAGACTTCCATTTCTTTCAGCCATTAGTAACTTGATTGGTGTAAACGGTCGACACGCAACAATGACTCTCGCACGACTCACGATACACTCAAACTCAATACTATTCTACCCTCTCTGCGATTTATCGGTTCCACGCTTCCAAACTATTATGCCTATAACTCCCCAACTATACTGCTACACCTCCTCAACTGTTCTTTCACGCAGTGTCACTGTCATTCTATTCATCATTCGTTCTCGATCTTTAGGAACCACACCGACACGCACACCATTGCCACGTGTCACTGTTCAACCACGGGTCACCATGCATCCTAGGCATCACGTGCATTCCCCGAAACCATTCACTCTTTCCTTGAGATAAAGAGTCACTCGACGCGCATTCGACATTTCGATTAACACTCTTGATTCGCGACATGCTTGTCATACAACTGCCCCGACAAACCTCGAGACAGTACTATGAACTGTAACGCACCAAGAAACCCGGCATTATCCATTAAAATCATTTAAAATAACCACCAATGCCACAGTTTGTTCCCAGGTATTCGAAACTTCGAGGTATGCATTATATGTATACGTAGGATTATTTTCCGGGGGAAATTGTGATTGACTCTTTCTCATAAAGGTAAGGCTTTGTTGCTAAATATCCCTGAACAACTCTTTTACACGACTCAATATACTTTATCTGAACGCAACTCAACTCCGTGTACTCTACGCTCAGCTCTAGGTTCTCTATGCTCAACCCTCAATACTCTACAATGCTCAATACTCAATACTCGTCTCTCACAACAATTCTCACTAAACTCCACCATGTCTCCGCGTGCATTCCCCGAGACCATAAACATTCGCTCGATCCACATTCGACGTTTCCACTAACCCTCTTCATTCACACTTCGCGCCACATTCGATATCCCTTTGCAATTCATACAAAGCCCTCTCATACCATTTCCACCAATTTTTGCATCCCGCATATATTTAATTTCTATCAACTTGTAGCCGTTCGTGATCCTCCTTGGATACTGCGGACGCTGCGGATACCGCGAGGTTGATTCTTCTTTCATAGTTCACGATACAAATGGTAACGAAGATAGCGCGGTCGGAAGGTGCGCTCAATTTCGCTTCGTATCACTGTCGTTTCTCTTACGCGTTCAAGCGAAGAATCGTACTTCGAATGCCTTCGGATGCCGTAAATGTCAATCGGGTATTGCATCGTCACGGTCACGCCGGTTCTAGAACAACCTGAACATTTTGTTCGTCGACACGGATGCTTAAGGAATCGTTTCCGGCGAATGAAATCCACGAGAAACGTCATTTTCCGGTTGAACGCTTCGTCGCGGAGATCCCGAAAGGAAACGAGCGAAATGTTCGGAGGGGAAAAAACAGATTATGGTGCACGACAAATTGCTGGTTTAATTGCCTGTTTGCCGATGTCTCGACGGTGTATCGGGTTTTAAAGCTTCTCATGTAAGCAACTTATGAGAGTGTTCTGATCGCTTTAATGAGGATAAATTGAGACATCTATCCCGGACGAGAGGCTTGTACTCGTTCCGGACGTTTATCGCGACGCTGTAGCTGATCTGCGGGGCAATTTGTCGAGAATGGAGTCGCGATTCACGGGAAACGACAAGAACATTTTACGTTGGCTGGTCGATTTCCCGACATTCCTTAGTACCATTTGCTTTTGTTCGACGGGAAAATGGAGAGTAGATCGTTGAAGTGCGTATTTTGTAATTATCGTTCGAACCGAGCTGAACTACGTTTCACTGATGACTTCGATCTCGTATGGTTCAACGAAAGTGTTCCTTTGTGAATCGAGGAAATACGAATTTCAAGCTTTCAGCTTCCCAGAATTCGAGTCTCGCGGTTCAACTGTGATTGGACGTATCATAACTACATCTTGAACTGCGATACACAGACGGGCACAAGAGCAACGTAGATCCTTGGATTAGCTGGCTAGTTTCTCCTTAATTAGGAACCCTTAGTGTGATCCTGGCTGCATGTACTGCATACTTGATCGATTATTGAAGCAGGTACTTGAAGACGACGTCGGCAGGACAGTGATCAAGCACCTTAAAGCCACTCTGAACATTCTTAAACTGTAACTTTTTGAAAATATATTACACTATTCGTCCTGGTCAACGTTCAATCAGTCAATTCGCATTAGACTGACATAAAAATTCGATCAGCTCCTACATTGTTACGGAAACAAATGATTTATTGAAACACGACAACCGCGAACTTATCAATAATCCGCATATCGCCTGACTGAATTTTAATTTCAGTATTTAGAATAATGCCAGCAGTGTTACTTTCCAACTAATTTACAACGTGCGAATAGTTGCTACTCTATAAATTGAAGTAGTTCACTTTTTTCATCAACCACGCAAGTGCTCTTATACGCAACCTAAATTTCTCGCTGAAAATATTGGAAAGTTTTCGGCACGAGTATGTAATATCTGTAATATCTGTAATATCTGTAATAATGTAATATCTTGAGTGGCGGGCTTATCGAAATCCTTCGGGAACATATCCACGGGATGTTATGAGACCCAGCCAAAGACATTTCCCCTCGGCTGCACGAATCGTGTGATCGATTCACAATCGCGGGCCAACTACGGGTAGACGTTTCAACCTTTCCATTCGCCAGGTCAAACTTCCTCGCGTAATCCTTCGCTCGTCGGTGGCGATGGTGCCGTTGCTCGCAACGATTACGTTGAGCAGCGAGACACAAATCTCTGAGAGAGCCCTTGGGTAAAAGTCTGGGGGCCTGAAGGGGCGCCGTTCTGTCATTATTTTGCATCGGGAATGAAAAGGGAAGTGGAGTGGAGGATCTTGCGATACTTCAGAGCATCAGAGAATGCGTTTACCCTTCATGTAATATTTGATTAATATTTCATTCGTCGTTCAAATTTCCATCACATTATTTTTTATACTGCTTCGGATAAGAAGATCAGCCCAGTTAGGCAGGCTTGGCCGAGATTAAATTAAATTGGCTGGATTCGAGACAGGTGAACTGGTAAACGCGAATTCAATGATATCGCGAACGATACACGGATGTTTATTTTCATGTGTGCCTGTACAATTTTTTTTCAGCGGAATAAGAATAATTCCGACGCTCTTTTTGATTCCCCTTCTTATTCGCGGTAAATATTCGTTGCTATTGGGGTCTGGTTATATTTGTAAACTGTAATAGTATTCTCTAAATTATTTCTTTGTGGATTAGTTATCTTGATCCGTGTTATATCTCGGCATTGACACTTCAAGCATCCATTTCCCACTAATTATTCACGTCAACGCGCATAAGATAACATAATTCAAGAGTCTGTTTTCGATCAAACACCCACCGGTTTGTGTAAACGGTGCACACATCGAAATTCGTTCGACTTTTGATTGCTCCATTAATTCCCTTAGAATAATACGAACACAACGGCGACGGCCGATGATAATTTCATGAAGCATATCAGTGATGATTTATTAATTCCTGTTTGCTTAGCTAACTGGGGCAAAAGGTTGTACGACGAGACGCGTTGGAAATCGGTGTACCAGTCCTCTTGCCTTACCACCTGCGCCTTATTCTACTTCAACGAAGCGAATGGAACTACGAATTGTTGCAACGATACCAACTGAATGCGCTGAATGTCTCGCGGAGTGAACGTCCCGGTAATTACTCGGTTGTGCCAGTCAATTACTATCTTCGCTTTTTACTCGTTTCGTAGCTCGACGTCGAAACCGTGAATTCGCGAACGAGCATCCCCGTTGCGGGGAAAGAGAATGGTAGATCGTAGCTCGTATTATTTTCTTAATTGGATTCGCGCGTTCCTTTTTTTTCTCCCGTTTAATTCGTAGATCAGGAGACTGAAATTGGGGTGAGTTTCGAGCAAGGGTGTGCTCTGTTTTCAATAATAATTTAAACGTTTCAAACAACCATTGTGCAACGTGAATTTACCTTCTGTGTCCGACAATGATTGTGATTGCGTAACAAAACCGTCGTTCACGTTTTCCAAATTTGTCGAAGACATCTATAAAAGCTGTGCTTTTTGCACGAGCCATAATGGCGATAAAATTAATAAATGTTGTTTAATTTCAAGGAACCACTCTCGACAAACTTTTATTTACACTGTAAAGTATAATTTTTCACCGAATCGTTAGTAAGTTCGTCTGGTATTACGGGCACGACCACTGGCCCCCCTTTTCTGCCGAAAATGCTATGCCTACTATACTGAAAGGAAGACCATACCGTTATACATACTACTGTCGTACCAAATTCAACGCCGACGAATAAAACATGCAGACAGCAATGCTAAATACTCATTTACCCAATTACGCCGAGAAACACTTTCTATCCCCACCTGGGCAGTCTGCTTATTTCAAAACTTCTGTTATATCCACAGGTGTGCACCGATGCGAGATGACAATAGAATTCGTCCGCGACTCCGAAATAAACACCGCGTGCGACAGACATCCAAGAAACATCGTTACAACCGTGTAACCGTCCAAGCAATCCGTGGAAAACGCATAAACCGAACTCGCGAAGACATTGATCTCGCGAGTGCAGTTCCAGCGTGCCGCGTTTCTCGTCGACGATTTTCGCGCGACGTCGACGCGTCCAATTTCCGGCGATTACCGGTTCGAGGGAAAAAGCAATCTGCATTCCGATATTTCCGTTGTGACCGGCCAGATAGTGTCGTCGGCAATCGGGAAGCGTTCGTCTCGTTTTGAACGATACGCGGCGAGACGACGTATTTCATTGACGACGGAGAAAGGTGAAAGGAAAGGTCGAGAGGAAACGGTGAAAGTCGTTGCCCCGAGGGGAACGAGACAAGTAGAAGAGAGGTAATAAAGAGACGACGATTATATCGATGTATTGTATTACGATTATGAGTATACCATTTATCGTTCTTTGCTTCTAATGAGATTTCAGTGGGCTTCTTTTGCATCGATGTGAAACAGGTATTGCTCGTTCGTGGTTTCAATTGTTGCGATGCTGTACGAATCGGTGCAAGTGCCGCACGTCTAAGTACGCATGCGAGACAATAATTTCACTTTTTAATTTAATTTAATACAGGATTAGTTTTCCGGGGGAAATTGTCATTGACCGTTTCTCGTAACAACGATGCTCTATTGCTAAATATCTCTTCTCGATTCTATTACACGACACAATATACTCTATCTCGACGGGACTCAACTCTCCGTACTCTATGATACTCAATATTCAATACTCGACTGTCGCAACGATTCTTGCTCAACTCCACCTTGCCTCTGCCTCGATTCTCCCTCGATTCTCTCTCGATTTCACCCTCGATTCACATTCGACGTTTCCACTACCACTCTTCATTCACATCCCGCGTCACATTCGATACTTCCCTTCGCACGATTCACAGAAAACCCTCTCGTACCAATTCCTGCGCGCCACATTAATTTCGTTTAACGTGTTCGTTAATCAACGGGTTTAAAAACCGTTTAGTACACGGGCGTTGGAATGCACACAGAGCAGCAGTATCGTATGCAGTGCAAAGTGAAAAGTATATACAAAAACGAATAACGAGGGAAATAAAATAAAATAGGACAGAGCGTTCAGGCAGAAAAATAACAGCCTTATATAATACAATAATACAACCGAATTGCGACTCAATGATCGTCATCGATTACAGACATTCGATGTTACGAGACCTTGGCGTGCCGCAAAAACTTCAGATACTTCGGCATCGATATGCAACGATGACGATATTGCTCCATCGATAAACACGTTCGCAATGTGCCGCCCCGGCGTCACAAGTTCCCGTCGGTCGTTAAACACGTCCAATAAGTCCATTAATATTGAACGAACGGCGTCGTCCATTTCGAAAAAAAAGAAGAATAATGCCACCACTCACCGATACAACATGCGTTCCTGACGATCCGCCTCCCTGTAGATCTTGTAGTACATCGCGATCATGATGATCCCCGGTACCCAGAAGCTAACACTGGAGCTGACCACCGCGTACAGTTTGTTCACTTGGAACACGCACACGTCCGGGTAATTCCTCCTGAACTCGAGGTGCGTGTCCGTGGTGTACCATCCGGCGAATATTGGCAGGAAGCTCATCACCGTCGGCGAGCACCAGACCACGCTCAGCATGGTGCTCAAACGAAGGTTCGTCATGATCAGCGGATAGTCCAACGGCTGCACGATCGCGTAATATCGATCCACCGAGATGCAGCACAGATGCAGGATGGAAACGGTGCTGAAGAAAACGTCCAGGGAATTCCAAACGTCGCACATGAAGTAACCGAACAGCCATCTGCCGGACAACTCGACGGAAGCGTTGAACGTCATCGCGAATATCGCCACCAGCATGTCGGCCAGGGCCAGAGACACGACGAAGTAGTTGGTGATCACACGTAGCTTCCGGTGTCTCATTACGGAGACTATAACGAGCAGGTTACCAAACAGGGCGCAGAGGATTATGAAGACCATTACCGTTGCCTTCGCGGACAACAGCAGAACGTCCTCGAACTCACGGCTGGAACGTTCGTGATCCCCGTCGTGGTTGTAGAAACGATCGGAACGATTCGATTGGCCCGTGTCGATCAGTACGTCGGACAGATCCGGTACACCTGTGGCGTTCGTCGAGCCCTCATTCGCAGTCTCGTTCCACTCCATTTTATTTTCCTTTACCTGCTACTTCGCGTTTAGATTGGTTCCACGTTTCCTTCCTTTATTGTGATATGTATCGCAGTTGCTTTCGTTACGGTATTTGGAGTGGTTCGTTCGGGTGTGCCTATCGTACGATTGCTCGGTTCGTTTCGTTACCGCGATTCGGGGCAACGTTCGCCATCCCTCGCCTCCTGTTCGACGTCCTCGTCGACGAGGTGGACGGGACGTCTCTGCCGGGCCATCGAAGAACGGAAGCGCCGCTCGGAATCAGCACCACCAATGACGGTGGACACTGACGTGCGCGCGGATGGAACGACGATGGAAAGTCTGTTGCATTGTTCGACGATTACCGAGGAAGCCTCGTTCCCTCGCCGAGCGATGTCAATCGGCCCGTGGAGCACGATTCCGTTGATTGGCCCTTTGAGGAGAATGCGTCGCGCGTGCACGGGGCCGAACAAACGTTGCTCAGAAATGTTTCAGGAGGAAGAACAGGACACCGATGGATTTCGATTCCGCGCACGTTCTTGTTGCGAAGCTGGGACGAAGTTCATCCTCTTGTGCTTTTTGGACATCGCGGGGAAAGCGGGCTGGAAGAAGAGAAATTTCGATGTTAAAGGTTATCTGGAATATTAAGTGGAGTAATGTATTTCGTTTCGAGTACCGCGGGTAAACGCGTTCGTAGATATCGGCGACGGTTTCGTTTCGAGCCGTCGAGAGCCCAAAGAAACGTTATCGTCGCGAAATGAATTACAATTCTCCGTTCAGCGATTCATATTTTTACTATTTATTTTCGTACCGTATTGAAAAATAATTATCCTTCGCGTCGAGCAGCGTTATCCCGTGACGGCGAAGCACAGGGGTTGATTCGAAATCATCGCGACGATGGAAACACGGGGATCGTTCATTTCGAAACACGAAATTTATTCGCGCTTCTCCGTCATCGGGACAATTAAACTTCGAAAACAATGGGATTGCGCGGGGATTGCCTTTGAAATATAAATAAGCAACGCCGATCGGAAGATCTGCCCGTTTTGAAGGATTGTAAAACGTTGAACAAATATTGTACGTCGCTGTACGCAGCCTGTAATTACTTTGCAGTGTAGCTGTTGCGAGGATACTTCGTTCGCGGAGTGCGAGAATCGAAGCTGATAAATTAGAAGTCTCCTTTTATTTCCATTGAATTAATTATTCCAGCATGGCAGACGTGTAATTACGCTTACGAAAATCAGAGAAATGCGCGAAACTATTTCTGTGAAAGACGTGCCTCGAAAGTAGGAAATTTCAGATACATATGAATATTCAGATAGTCTTGCAGCCAAATTGGAAAGAGATTGGAATACGGGTTAAGTTTTATTTCGTTCGTTTTCAGGACATGTAAAAATAATGCGAATGGAAGTGAATTGTCCTGTATTACTAACGCGAACACGAGTATCAACATGACTTTCTCAATTGCGAACAAATGGAATTACTCGAACGAATCCGTAAAGAACCGGAACGTTGGGAGTATCTGTAATCAGACAAGAGTTGCATCGGGAGTCATATTTTCTTCCATCGGAATGGAAAATACTATTATTGCGCAAACATCAAATCTTCTGGGAAATTAAAATGCAACTCCTTTGTTAGGCAAAGCGGAGGCAGTGGAAAGCGGAAAGGAAACAAAAGCCTGCTCAAACTCCGGCGTCGTACTTATTTAAGTTACGTATTTGCTTTGTTCGATTAACCATCAATCTGTAACGATTTCGTAACATTTAACTGAATCCCTTTCTAAATGATTCCCTGTATTAATGCGATCTCGAAATTAATTTTCAAAACAGTTACTCTAAGCAATCGCAACGTACTTGCCTATATCATCTTTAATATTTAATATTTCAGTAGCCTTGAGAAAAATGCAAACGGACCGTCAATGTTCGTTTATCAATTTACATTACAGTTATTTCCTTTCACATTCCTTTGGCAACAATCAACTATAATTGACTCGATAAATTTCTACGCTGCCCTCGCCATCAATAGTACAATCCGCAAACATATTTTTCTTCCTGTCAACATCATCCGCCATTCATTTTCGAAAACACTGCAGCGCCCTTCGCCTCCAATTAAATCCTGCTACAAATTTAATTATCCCCAATTACAAGACTCTCTTCGATACTAAATTCTACCTTAATTAATCGAACGGATCGATCGATCGTTTAATTACGCTCACTCGTTTCCCGCTCCGCTTTGTCGACATCGTACGGTAAAAATGGATCTGCATTAATCCATCCGTCTAATATCACGAGTCGAACGGGATGAAAAATTGCTCTCGTTCCCGGCGACACGTACAACTCTTTCAACGCGGTCGAACAAAAGCCACGGGACATTTCCACCGGTAATCCGCAATGCCATTATGCTGATCCCGCGAGACGGTCGCGGTTGAAAATTTATTCATAAATCCCGTTTCGCAGCTCGAATCTCGTCGAATGAAACCAATTACAGAAGGGGAACTAAATCGTCGCCGTTATTCAATCGCCGCGGTGCGAGAAGTCGTGCATGTCGTACGGTGTTTCTTCGAGCGATTCATCTCCGCGAAGCGTTTCCTTGCCGAAACTGAAAACACGCGGAACAGAGATATACATGCGCGTACGTACGTAGCGTGGTACGTCGCTTAAACTGAATGAAACGATTCCGCGTCGGACGTCGTTCCGCTTCGCGAAACGTGCGAAAATTCGAAATATTTTTCGTAGCGTTCCGACCCCATCCGCGGGAGGGAAGCGGGCTGGGTGAAATTTATGGAATCGATTAAAATATTAGTAGACTTCCATTGATTCGAGGCGCGACGTGCGATTATGAAATATCACGCGATCGTGTGACTACATTATGCGATCTGATTAGGTGTATTGCGATCGATGTACGTTTATGTTGTGAAACTTCGTTGTTATACATCGAAGCATTTCCTTTCCGGTAATGTTCAACATATTCCTTTGCAGACACTGGTGATTCAAATTGCTGTACACTGTCAATTACTCTCTAATGTTCGTTACTTACTGGTGCAATTTTTTAAGGTATTTCGTATGGTCGATTACTGTCAATGCAAAAATTATTTGGCGATACGCGTTCCTGCAACGAGGACTAAACAACGTTCAGAATGTGTTAAATTGTGCCGCGACCATTGCTATGCACGCGTTGTAACACGCGACAAGTGTACGTTCTGCCACACGGTTTTCGTCATCGATTCTGCGATATTTCGCGGTAATAGATTCATCTTCTGCCAAGTAAACGAAAGTAATACCCGTTCGTTCTTTCAACTTTGCCTCCGCACTCGTGCATTCCCAGGAAAATTGATGTGTATCCAGCGAACAGTGAAAAACAATACAGATCGCGAGAAATATGAACCAAGTGTTCAATCATTATACCCCTCGCTTCATTGAAACGATTCTTCGCAGACGAGGAAACGATGAATGCAATTGGAATGAATGGAAATACGAATCAGACGGGTATGAATAAGTATGCGGAAGCAGAAATGCATAAATCATAAGGGTATCGTTTCGAATATTGAATCCAAGGACCAAACGTTGCCTCTGTACCCGCGGAAATTCATACCCAAGGGTAATAAGAAGTTAATCAGCGTGTATATCAGAAAATTGAGAGAATCAGTGCTGACTTTGCCATCGCCCCGTGGAATCGCAAATTCTCGAGCAAACACAAATCGACCCTGCGACTCGTAAGAAACAGCCACCCCAATCAAGAAGGGAACCGTAACTCGATAACCTCGGTCCTCTGTTAATTGTCACGAACTACTCGCCAAAGAGAGCAAATAGTCAAGTTTTCTTTGGCGTCGAGCAATCCACCGTCCCATAACCGCAAGAAATTCGCCACGCACACCAATAAAGTCAAATGAACTCCGTCAGCCTACCTGTATTAGACGCTCGTGCTCTCGCGTGCGTTTTACAGAAATTTGCGCGCATCGATCGATTTAGCTGCACGTTTATCCCCGACGTGGGAAACAACGTTGCTTGCAAAAGAACATAACACGTTTCGAATAATCGTCGAATCGCCGCTGTCGCATCGGTATTGGAGAAAAATTGCAGGAACGCGTTCGGCGGAAAAATGTAGCGAAAACTCGGGCACGCGATCAATCTTCGTGGAGACTGCATCCTCGAGCGGAGATGCAGCGCGTGCTGCGGCAATTAGGAGATTAGTGCACGGGAAGCAGAGCTGCGAGCACATGTAAATCAGTGCGTCGCTCGTCTCGCGACAAGGCTCGCAGAAATCCACGAAACGGGGTAACTTCGCTTTCGTTAAAAAACGCGAAATATTCGCGACGATGCTCCGAATTTGACGCGTTTCGAACGCTTTGTTTCGCGAAACACCGACGCGAACTGCGTTCCCGTCACGACGTGCAGGAGGATTGAATTCGTTCTTTCGTCCCGCTCCAGAACACGTCTCGTCTCGCCGAACGCGAACGCTGCATAAACTTTATTTCCGTGTCTACGCGAATACCTGTGATACCAGAATTTGGATATCGTGATTCGTACGTAATCGCTTCTGCGGAATTGCAACGCACGAGAAGATTTCGGAATAAGTTCGTCGTTCGAAAATCATTGTAAGACCAGCATTCACAATTTACATTTCTTACTTCACGTTGCGTTACAATTTACAAACGTTTCCCCTTCGAACGCACTCCGTCGCGCAAAGCGCTAGAAATACGAAGGAGCACAGCCGACACGAACGATATTTCGGGCAATTGATGAACCGGAACACCGAATTTAATGCGCACTCGAGTATCGCGTTTACGACGCGACAAGTCCGAACGAAGACGACCTCGGTGTATCCTTTCAAATCTATCGAATTGTCGCGGCATAAAAGTGTTCCGTCGCTGCTGCCTGCAGAAGTTCAATAGCGTCGGCAATATGATACGGTCGTACTACTGGCAGCTCGTAACGGCAAGACCTCCCTCGCGAAACAGCCGTCGTAAATCGAACAGACCAAGACGTAGACCAAGAAGCTATCATTTGGCTCGGAACACGTTTATTTCCCGGCTCGTGTCTCTCGTTCCCTTCTCGCGCTGTCAACTACGAATTTCGAACAGAGCCGAGGTCGGTTTCGGTCCATTCTCGCAGGATTTCCGTGCACCTTCTGTTCGAATACACGCCGGGGCAGCAATTTTTCGCCTCTACTCGGTCTGCCGGCCGTTTCTGCCGCGAAGACACCTTTATAAAGAGGAACGGCCAAAGCGTTTACCGGCGGAAACGCGAACCACTCGAGAAAGTGCAACCGACGGGACGTCGACGATTTTTGTTTCCCTTTTCCCAAAGGATAATAATTTACTCAAGGAAGCTTGCTTCTCGTAAAACAATGCACCGTCCGGTCGCGATATTCCTTTAATCGAAACTGGGTGTTCGCTAGCTTCTTTTCCCACAATCGCGATGATCGGTCGAACGCTGACGAAACTTGATTATTTTATTAAAAAAAAAAACAGACTACTATACTGCTCGTATATACTCGACCCAATTGCGACTGTCGTATGAAACTTCTATTACAATAAGGAACACCATTCTACAGAAACTTCTACATTCTACATAACTAATTACACGAATTATATATGCAATAAAAGATTGGCGAACTTTCGTAGCGATCGATTGATTACGCAAACAGCACTGGAGAGTAATAACATTCGAGTTTCTCGCTACTCGGTGCACGAAAACTTTTGCCAACGAATTACCGTAGGATATTTTAACCCATTAACATATTACACCGGCGCAGGTGCTTCGAATTTTCGTCATAACGAAACCTTTGATCCGCCGCGAAACCCATAACGAGGCAACCGGGACGAACATGAAACATTGTTTACCGATTCTGAGGGGAGCACTTCGGGCAAGGAGGTAAGGAAACTATCCGACTCGGTTAACTGTGCTCGTGGGCATGCAATATTCAACGGGAATCGAATAATGCGCGTTGTATAGAGAGGTGCAAAATTTTACCTCAAGGTTCCACAGGTGCTGCGGTTCCCGACGTGCACCGGGTATTTTATCATATCCGATGGGAAGTTCTCGTGTTCTCGGCCCGTTCCTCGGTTTTCGTTCAACATTTCACCATCGACGCTTCGATCGTCCCCGTCGCTCTCAAAATATCACATGAGCGAGCTTTAATCGACATCGGACGAGTTCACGAAGGTGAAGCACTTCGGTCTCTTGCGTGTTTCAACAACAGCGACAGTGTCGCGGGAAGGATTATCACAGCGCCAATTATTATTCTCGATTTGCTTGAGCTGCGCAAACGAATTGTTGTGATTTCTCTTCTTTCTTTCTGGCTAGCGAAACAGACTTTTTCAGGTACATGCTCGACGTTCGTTCAATTGTCAGATCCAGCCGAAACATTATCCTCCTTTTATTTTACTTTATTATCGTGCCCTTTTGTTAAGAAGTATATGGCCAGAAATAGTCCGTGCAGATGCACTGAATTGTCAACGCCAACGAATTCGGACAAGGCGAGATGCAACGTTCATTGTCTTTCTCGATCGAGATCTGCACACGGCAGGATCATTTCGTAATTGTTACTTCTGCATTCCTCTTCTTATTATTCTCCTCCTCTTCAGTATTATTATTATTATCGAACGGTTTCGATTAAGATACACTTAGTTAACTATACTCGACAGAGCAATTCATTCGTAATAATTAACACGTCGCGAATAACAACCGGCGAGCGCAATTCGCAGGCCATCACCCGGACGTTCGTCGCGCCGCAAAATTTAAATCACCCCTTAGGCGCCGCGGGTCCAGCGAATTATGTACACCTTCAATTACTGTCCACCTTTCTGTAAACCGGCCGAGATGTTCCCCGATTTCCTCGCACCGTTCAATCGCCACTCCGAAACCGAAGCACGGGTCTCGAACTCGTCGGCCGACACAGTCGATTGGGCGCCTCGTCGATGGGAAAACTTCCCCCGTCCGGTATCTCGATTGAAAATCGCCGACCGAAATTATCAACGGTCTCTTAAACGATCGTCGCGCGTTGGATCCTCGATCGCCGCGACGACTTCTCTCACCAGGTCGGAGGGGGGTTAATCATCGGAACGATTCGACGAGGGACACGTGCGGTTTAACGATACCGTGTCACGCGAAACGAACGTCGGTTTCGACACGCGCAACCCTCGCGAATGACAGAGACCAGTAAGCCCGGGCACGTTCATGTGGGAAATGTCGATTTTCTGCGAGGATCTTTGTTTACATCGCGAGACGAGCCGCGTTCCCGTTCGTTCGTGGGCTTCGAACGGCTTGGGAAGCCGCGATGAACTGTGGACACACCGCTTTCCCGCTTTCCGCTACCCTCCGTCGGGCATCCACCGCCCTGGTGGCAGCACCGGAGGCGTCTGCAACCCCTGCGCGGAACAACCCTCGCCACCCGACAACCGCCGTACTGGAAACACAGCACGGCGTTCGCCTGGCACGAGCGCTCCGAAACGACACGTCCGCTAATTCTCCTCGGTTCAATTCGATGCTGGAAGTTATTGGCGGTGTTGCGGAGACATTAGGGTGCTCGGGGAGAAATTTGAGGGAGTGTGACTGGAAGAAGAATTTCGCGGTTGTAAATTTGATTCCATTTCGTTCGTGCGACAGTTTGATGGATTTCTCGATTGCGGAACGAACGGACGGGCCAGTTTCGAATCGTTTTGGAAGTGATTGAATCGGTTTTTCGGGGGTCAGGGAGGGGGGAAGGGTGTTTTTGTAAGAGACCTCTTCGGACGATTTTTATTGTGGAAATTAGCTCTCTAGGCGGGTGGGTGAGTGGACTGTTTTGTAGCTATTGGTGGACATGGGGTGGGATTTCTAAAGATCCCTTTAGGGATGAGTCGTGTGTGGTACTCGAAACGTCTGAATGAGATTTATGAAGTTCCGCGGCAGTTGGGGTGTAATTTCGAGAATACGGTGATGAAGGAATTCGATACATTCTGCTGCTGCTGCTCGCTATTTTTTTCCCCGTGATTGAATATCTTCTGTTTTTTTGTTGGGCGTGATGGATTTGTATACGATGCTGATAATATTGGTGGAAGTTTAAAAGCCGGCCGTCGCGATAGGATTAATGAATCAATTTTGAAAGATAATATTATGGTAGTTATTATGAAGATATCATCTTGTCCAGCCTAATTAATAGTCTCAATTCTCTCCAATTTATACAATTTATATAACGCCGCCTGTATCAGCACGGCCTACCCTCTCGTTTGTCTCATCATAGATAAAAAAAATAAGAAACTAGAAAGAGCTCGTCCCCGGAATCAAGGGCTTCAATTTAAGACGTCGTTGATTAAAATCGGCCGAGTAGAAATCGAGATAATTGAATTTGATTAAAGAAATTATAAACAAATGCGACTACATCGACTTGCCGGCGAACTACATCAATTAGGAAGGTAAATTAAAGCCAAAGGTATAAGCTAGCATCTCCAATGGGTATGAACATTATTCCACTCGAAGTTCAATTGTTATAAACAATTAAACAATTAAAATTGTTATTACGGCCAACGGAATGAAGTTATAACAACGGAGTATTTTTTGCCATGTAGCTTATTCGTTTCCCTTTCATTTGACACTTCATTTATTAAAAAGCAACCACCAGGAGCCGAGATAACAATTTTTTTATATTTTATCGCCTCCAGAAGTGGAGATAATTACAGTGACCCAAAGTGCATTTTTGCCATATTTTCAATTGTTAATAACTTTTACACCACAAATGCCATCTTTTTGCAACTGTTAGGTGACATAACTATGGTCTTTGGCTTTAATGCAAGACCAGCCCGGCCAAAAAATACGCACTAGAAGCCGAGAAAAACGCAATTGTTTAAATTAACGATGTAGTCCAGGAATTCGGTTTTAGTGATGCGGGAAACTGCGAAAAAGGCCGCAAACGCGAGATGGCGCCACATGTGCGGTTTTTGACATATCGTTACCGATAAACTTTTTAAAAATTGTTAACTCGGCTCCTGGTGGTTGTTTTTTAATAAATGAGGTGTCAAATGAAAGGGAAACGAATAAGCTACACAACAAAAAAAACCCTGTGGCTGTAGCTATATGCAGTTGGCTGTAATTACAATTTCAATTGTTTAATTGTTTATAACAAATGATCTTTACGTGGATAAATTTTCACAGGTTTGGGTGATGGTAGCTTATACCTGTGGCTTTAATTTATGTCCCCTAATCATTGTTTTATATCGCCGGGAAGTGACAGTAATAGCATTTGTTTATAATTTCTTTAAACAAATTCAATAGAAATTCGGCTGATAAATTGGTTTCCTTGAATCGCGTAGATCGAGCACACGGAGACTGAGAAATCTGACGAATGCTTTTCCTTCCGTCCATCCGCCCGCATTGCAACGACAAAGGGTTCCCTTAAAATTCATTGTCCATCAAATCTTTTCGCATGACTGATCCGTTTGATATCCGTGCAATGTATACAGAACGCAAGCAGGAAGATACTGTTCGTGTTTTTACATGACTTTAGGGGAATGTTTCGCAGAAAGCAATAAAATTTTAAACAGATGCATGGAAGAGCGAATTTTTGTGAAACCATGTGTGAGCACAATGGGAAGTATAAATATAATAAATAGTTTGAAAGCATCGAAATATTTTTCCGAAGTTGAGCGCGTGAGAATGGAAAATTGTAATATTGAAATTTCGCCCGATATATTTAAAGTTGAATTGTCAAAATATTAGAAGCATTAGACACTTAATAAAACAGCTTGACTATTTTAAACACGTTTATTGACCAAGAACATCAAATATAAATCAAAGTATACAGTGATGAAGTCAAATAGAAATTGTTGTATATAAACTATCAACTATTTAAAAATTAACGATACTTTTATCTATTTTCCTGCCCGAAATAAGTATAAGAAAATCACTTTCACGAGTACATCTATCAAATCCTATTATACTTTATTCGCATGAACGACAATAGAAAAACAATTCCTTCCGTTACCAATAAACGTTGGTTACAGAGGATAAAGAACATAACGATTATTAGGATATCGCATTAAAATGATAATACTGCACCACACACAATTGAACAAAATCCAAATCATCCATTTATCAAGTCGAGTGGCATAAAGTGGACGTTTATTCGTGGAAATCGTCAATGGAATGAAATCCACGGCAAACGAATCAACGACATTAAATGGCCAACAATGGATACTTCAATTCTTAATGAAACCGTTTCAGTTCGCTGTCCATAGCCTCTGGTGCATACTAAAGATTCCAACATGGGTTACTCGGTGCTGCAATCGCAGCTGTTCCGTTTCTAAAAGTTTCACCGTAAAACAGTGGAAACGGGGTTGTTCCCTTTAAAATGGGGAAAGGAAGAAAAAGAATGTTCCAGGACGAACCGTTTTTACTTGTCCAATTGTCAGGCTCGTTTCAATCGAAGAATGCAGCTTTTAGAAGACTCCTGTGGAGACGACATTGACGCCAATTCGAGAACTCAATTCCTCTCGATTACTTTCCTCTCCGATAGTTCCGAGAAACTAGCTTCGAACCCTTCTTCAAGTTTCATTTCACGATGCAGCACAATGCTCACTGATTCTTAATCGACTGTGTACTGTTTTTCAATGGTGCTTTGTTCGATACATTTCTAACCGCGTTTAAATATACACTTACAGTGGTGTATTCCTGGTGGACAGTATTTCGTTTTCACGGGTTTATTTATTACGGACAGTTGTTGAGAAACCAGTTCTAAGGAAGTATAAATTTGATTCTCTGACTGTATGCTTCTATTAAGTTGTTGAAAAATATTAAATTCCAGAAAATTGCAGGAAATACAGTTTTATTATTATTTAATAATAATTCACTTCTTGCGACAAGTTGTCCCTATATACATAGAAGAATAAAAAGCCGGCATTCATCGATCCAAGCGAGGAAGCCAATATATAATTGCAAATAAAGGGGTGGCCATTTCCTTATGCATGACAAAGAAAAGGAAACCGCTCGAAGGTGCATTATAACTTTTTTTACGAGTGAAACTCGGTGGTAAAGTGTTTTCCACGATCCAATTTCTTTGATTGACTTCCGGAAGGAGCCTCCCGATACTGACAAGCGTATCGTAACCGTTGGTCGAAAACGATTTCCCAGATATTGATCTGTCGATTGATCAAAAAAAGAAAACCTTTGAATGATTGCACTAAGATGTATTTCGATTCGTTTTCGGAGGAAGGAAAGAAAAGGTGCGGGTAAACATCTGTATTATAATAATTTGCATAAACTCGTTTATATTTTCATGAAGAATTCACAAATATATTTATAAAGTTTGAAGCGAAATTCCTGGAAAGATGATAGTTTTGAATTAGGTCTGGCGAGGGTTGAATCTTTAAAGACAGCCCTCGTAAAATTCCTCTTCCTTTGAAAGGCCAGCAACTGAAATCTGTCGTCAGCGTAGTCGATGAAACTAAAAGCATTGGAATCATTTTCTCCGTTCAGTCAGAAGCCGGAAAAAAATTTGATTAAATGGCCTCCTTCTTTTCATCGACGGAACACGGTACGAATATACTCACCGATTGATCAACCGATTCAGCTCGAGCCCCCTTCCTCCTTTGATACTCACAATTCCATGCAACTCATCGAAATGAACAATGAACGAAATTTTATTTTTGATTTTCATATTGATTCGCAAGTTTCAGTTCGATAAAATTTTTCAGCTAATTACACAGACGTCCAGGTATTGGATCGTACTTTAATCAAATACTAAAACAGAGGAAGGCACGGTATAATAAATATTGCAATTAGAAACTTTCGTTCCCATGGTTTCCCCAAGTCTCTCGGCACATCAAATTTTCCGTCGCTCAAGAAAATCACCGAATGCTTATCGTTGCAAATACCCATAACATACCTCTACGTATTAATTATTCTAACAGAAATTTTCGCTCGTCCCCCGACAAATCGATTGAATTACCGGAGAAAAATTCGCACGTACGGTAAACGCAAAAAAGTTGTCGCGCTGTTTATAATTTCTAATTCGGGGGATTGAACGCGGGGGGCTCGTTAAACCCCGGCTGGAAGCTCGATGCAAAACGAATGTGTACGTGAATGCACGGCCGTATCACGAGTCATTTATCAATTCGAATTGCATCGTGGAGTTTCGAGCGTGTCGGGCGAATTTATCGTCGCCCGGACACCAATTTTCTTCGGCTATCAGACTGATGTTTCAATCGGCTAGCGTATCCGACCTCTCCTGTCTCGGTGCACAGCACGCTGATGACACGTGGCCGGGCAATCTGTGCGATCACCTCAAATTTTACGAGCTTTCCTTCGTCGACGGTTAATGGATATCGTTGTCGATTACGTGAACGGAGAACGGCGGGCAGCGCGCGGCAATAAAGCGGGGGCAATTGAATTTACCGGATAAGCAAAACCGTTCGGCTACGTGCGCTACCTGTACGATTAACGATACCACTGACGTATAACATTCAACGTCGTCGTGAGAATTTCGAGATTCAGGAATGGTGTCACACTTTACTCTACACTAACACTCACCGGACCCGTTATGGGCAATTTAATTCCTTAAATCGTTTATACACGAACGCGAACAAATTTTGCAATTATCTCGATATTTTCGGGACTTCATTTATAGCGTTTAAGCACACTGTTTTAACTACGGGGAATAGTCAATTCTCGCTCTGTCCAATTTTATTTTATTTCATTTGTCATTCTTTTTTGAATTTTCTTTTTTACTTTGTGTGATACTACTGTTCTGTGTATTTCAATCCCCCGTATACTAAAGGGTTGTTAAGCCCGTTGATTATCGAAAATATTAAATAAATAAATAAATATAGTTGTCCCTATCGCCTACAATCTTTTCGCCATCTGTCAGCAAGTTTTACACATTTATATAAATTTCAAGTTCACAAGAACACGAAACAAAGTTGTTCCACGGATAAAATCGAAGAACGGAAATCAATGATACCGTAATTAAATTTCTGACACAATTAAACTTTCATTAAAGTATCAAAGAAATAATCACCGACTCGAAACCCCTTACCTCTAGTCCCCTTGCCGTAGTTCCTCGCACATCGAACACCCTGGATACTTCATTCTTCTTCGACTAAAAACCCCGACACATGGACGTCATCTCGATATGCAGCGGGTTTGCGAACAGAAATTCGAGACGGGGCTCCGTAAACTTACACACGGTCCGATTGATGAAGTAAGTTTTCCGATTAAAATTTCGTTGCCGAAACCGAGCCAGGGCCAAAGGATTAATTAACACGCTAATTGAACAATCTCTCGAGGATCGTTGAACCGAGAAATACCAAGGGCAACGAGGGGGCGAACGATTACAGAGATTCCACCGCGTTCACGGAATGCAAATTATCCTATTTATCCGAAAAGAAGGGGACGGTTGAACAACGGATAATCGAGACAGAGGAAGGGGACGAACCGAGGACCTCTCAGAAATTGGGTCGACGCGACTGCCATGGTGTAAATGATGTGCCGTCATTAAAACGGCAGTGGACACGCGATTGGCGAGCATGGAAAGATCGACAGATTCGCGAAGATTACGTGGCCGCAGCTTTAATTGAACCGTATCGAGCGGTTCATGCTGGACGAAATGGTCCGTCTGGTTGCAGTTAGCCGGCGAGGAATACATGGTAGAAGTAGCAATTGAGGATGAACGTATTTGCGAATGGCAGAACGCATTTCGCGTTCGCGTTGAAATGGCAACGAGTGGTACAAGCGTGTAAAAAATCGAAAGAAATTAAAGATTTATTGGAAATGGAATGTTCGTCTAAAAACCGTTTCGGGCATTCGATTTGAACATATTTGTAGCGTCAGCAGAATGCTTTACAGCCGGTGCATTGGGAACTGAAAATTGCCAGGCGAAGAACGAGAAATGTCTGGTTTATACGTTGGATAAATCAGTTTTGGATGAATATATCATTGAAGAGAAATAGCTGTCAAATGAATTGTTAGGTATTTCTTATTATTAATAAAAGGGTTTCGAGTTTTTATTACTTCTGTTTTCGTTTGTCTTCATTTTCTTCTCACAGTTTCGCATTTGTATAATAGGAAGCTTCCTTTTCATAATTCCTCGTTGTCTTTGAGCTATGGGAAAACTGCGGGGAGAGTATGAAGATTATAGCAGGTCATACTAAGGAATTGCGAGAAAATACGAAATTGACCTGAACGGACGATTTTCTTATTACACAATTCTTCAATTATTCAACAAATAATGTCGAACAGATGGCTACAAGTTCCGAATAGATTTTATTTCTTCTAGATTAGTATTTACTCTATATTAATATACCTGTGTAAAATTGTTCATACATAATACAAATCAGTGTCGAATATTTGCCGGTGAGACGGTATCGTTTGGCGTGTCATTTTAACTATGTACATCGCTTTATATTCCTCTTTTGTTATAAGTGCACATGCTTTGTACTGCAAGCAATAAAATCTGTTCGAATAAGGTCGGGTGTGGGCTCGTTTTGTTCAGAAAAATCTTAGCGATTAATTGATAACATTATTATTACGATGTCACAAAAGATTCGAGAACATTAATTATTACTAGTGAGTGAGATTCGTATTAAACGCGTAGCCTACCGCTATCAGCACTTGCCAGTCACACGGTGCCACAAATTTTCTATCGAAAATGTAACAAACTAGAAATTACTTTTCGCATCTTTCGGTCTTCGTTTGTTGAAATAAATACAATTCTTTGCAACCATCACCCTAAATTGTCAAGAGCGCAAGAAAATCTACGTCTACTTTTTTTTCCCATTCTCTTCTTTTGCAGAACTGATGTCTCAAGGTATGTGATAATAAATTCCGAATGATATTTAGGCCTATCCCGCACTTGTCTGTAATGGTAATTAAAGACGTAAACACCTGAGAAGCTTACTCTGTTACAAAACCGCAATATCGATATAATGTATTGCCAGTTATGCCCATAATAAAGCAACCTAAGCTATAAAATGACTGTAAAATCGCTATGATTTATAATTCGTCTGCCAATTCCTAGAAAACCTATCGAATACCATTTGGAACGTTCGAATCGTTGGAATATCCTTTCTCGCGTTACATTCATGGAGTTTTCAATTATTTGGTGCAATGCATTCCAAAGCGGCTATCGAACGTTCTCGCGCGAAGTACTGTATACAATTCTTAAAGCACGATATCGGAAAAACCTTTGCGACTTGAAACCACACCGAACTTTCCTATCGAGAGTTCGTGGTAAACGTGGTTTGAAAATTTGTCAACACGACGCTTCTTATTAGGGTCCTAAATAATTTGCGATCTGAGATCGATTAAACATCTCGCGAATCGTTTTGGCTACATACATCATTGTTTTAAGAAAAATCAGGCAAAACGGGGCACCCTTTGCGTGGCAAAGAGGTGCCGGATGAAAGATAATATAACGATGAAGAAATCGAGTAAAGGAGATGAAAATAATGTATATGTACTCGCTTTACGCAAGTTGTTCCATTGTCTTACGTAAGTACATCAATTGGACTATGTCGAACATGTATTATAGATTGTCTTTCCTCGTAGCGATTATGCTTCGAACGATCCTCTTTGAAAGGGTTAAGCGCGAGTAACAAAACGTACAATATAGAAAGATCGTTTGGTCAACGGACGTACGGTTCGTATGATAATACCAGAATGAAAATCTCGGTCGACGATTTCTGTGACAAACGAATTCGCATACAACGCGTGTTCTCTGTGTAAAAACAGCGAAACGAAACACCTGATGAAAGTACATCATTGCAAATTATACCACCTTTTATAATCTTATCCTACAAATATTCATGATCGTCCATTGAAATTGATCCTCTCCCACAAGAATATGTGCAAGTAAAGATGATTAAATCGAATGTTTATGAAATCTTTCATCATTGTGGGATCAATTTAAATGATACTCAAATCACAGACATAAAAATTATACCTTTAATCGGAGGGGATCGGAGGGCATAATGTAACTTAAATATGATTAATCCACCTCGAAAATTGTTATTACGGATTTAATAATGATGATGATGATGAGAATAATAATAATAATAATAATAAAAATAATAATAATATAATGTAACATAATGTAATAATAGTAATCATAGTAATTATAATAATAATAATAAATCGTCATTTAGAATTATTGTACATCGATATATTATTTAATATAATCTATTTTATATACTCTATATTAATATAGACTTCTATCTGATTCAATTATATTCTTAAATATTTATATTTTTTTTCATTTTGTTTTATCACCTGCCAAGAGTAAAATTCTGGCAACACGAGCGAGAAACACTTACACATTAACGGGGGGAAAGAAAATACACCACCAGAGCGTCGTCATTTTTTTGTTTCTTCTTCACCCTTTTTACATTATAATACCACCGCGCGTGTTTTACACCGTGTGTCCCGAGAATCTTTCTTTTCTTCCTTCCCTTTTATCTTTTCGCGTTCAAACGGATCACAATTTTCTTCGCGCACTGTTACCGCCGAAAGCCGTGTTAACAACAATACCAGAACATTAAAAAATAAGAAAACAAAAACTGAAAGAAATAGAAACAAAAAAAAATGAAGTACAAATAGTAACACAGCTGGATAACGTTGTCCCTCTCTTCGACGCTGTTTCAACATTTACCTCCTTCCTTTCCCTACATGTCCCTACTTTATTTTTCCGGAATTGACTTGAGATACGTTCCCTTTTCATCCAAACACTTTCTCGAGCCCCTCGGGATAATCACGCAATAATTAAATCACATGCCGCGCGTGTGATTCGAAAAAAACGACGGTGCTAGAAAGGACTAGAGGCTACATTAGAATAAGTAAAAACGAAGACTAAAAGTTAAGCGGTACCACATTGTGTAACGATAACACGTTCCCATTATGAAACGTTATTCATTTCCCTCTTACGATTTTTTGTACTTTTTTCATTAGGGTTCATTATTTGGCCGAGCTAGTTACCATTAAATCTTTGTCCATTCGCAAATACCCCATGTAGAGTTAAGTGTACATATACACACATATATACATATACACATATATGTATATGTATTTATATATACCAGGCATATAACTTGGTGCTTAAATAGTACTACTTGTTTCTTTGTTCTCTCGTAATCGCGTTTGCATGTTTCCCTTCTTTATAAAAGTCCTATTTTACTGCTACATTCGCGGCAAAACTATTTCCGCGAGTACGATTAATCCATTCGTACAATGTTGTTCATGTTGCATGTTGTTTTTGCAAGTCTTCGCTCTTTTTTTTTATTTGTTCATTATGTTTTCTTGTCATCTTTTCTCACGCAGGGATGAAGTACAGATCGTTCGACTGGTACTTTCTCTTGAACGTCAACACGTGCCGGAAGCGGCACATTGGGAAAAACACAACGCTCCACCCTGCCTCTCATTATCGCCAGAGACGAGATCGTTGTAATTCGGCTCCGTCATCTGGTTTTTACAGTAATATTAACACAGCTCGTAATTAACAAGTGATCCAAGGACGATTACAGAATTTCCTTCCCGCCCTTAGGTTTTTTTTACTTATCTTTAAAAAATCACATGATCCGTACAGGTGTGCCCGTGTACATTCGCAAACATGATCAGACAGAAAAGCGCGACCGATCAATTTTCTTCCAACTTACACCGTTTCTTGGATAATTACTTTTTTTCCTCCTCCCGCCCCCCCAAAAAAAATTTTCTTTTTTTCGTATAACAGACGAGAATTCTTTTAGTCCCTAATTTGATCATTTTGTAAATATCAAATAGTAACATAAATTCATAAAGCGTCGTGTTTCTTTTTTTTCTTCCTCTTTCAACGAAACAGTAAATCAAATTGCTAATGACTTTTGTATATTTTTATAACTTTCGCTTTCCTTTCATCACTGCCAACCCCCATTGTGGATTTTCAATCCAAAACTGACAATGATTCATACCACATTTCCGACAATGTATCGTAACCATCGCGTTATAAACATATTAGAAAAATTAATAATGCGTATCCTTGATAATTCACGTTCACTGTGGCGAAATCAATTTATCAAGAAACAATTGAAATTAAAAGCGCTCTCAACGTGCAATACTTGGGGACACAGAATTGCATTTCGGCAATGTAACTGTGTCGCGCACTGCCTGCAATTAAGTAACAATAAAATAATACAGCAACTACACGTAAAAATGAATAAACATTCGATATAATTAAATAGTACGAATCGATAAGATTTTCGAATCCAATGGTTCGATAAACCCAATATTAATGTACAAAGATCATCCAGAAACGATATACAGCCCTTGAGTTTGTATATGTCGTGACGTTAGTAAACATTATATATTTATATATATATATTTTTCTTTTCTCTCTCTCTCTCTCTCTCTCTCTCTCTCTCTCTCTCTCTGCTTTACTCAGAAAGCTGCGGATCTCAGAGATCTTGCGTTACAAGGGGAATTACGAAAAAAGGTCTTCCCGATTGAATTTAATTACTTGATCGATTGCGCCCCGTTATTCATCTTCCGTGTCGCCATCGCTACTGTAATCTTGTAAAACGGCTGGTCTCAAAAATGGTGCATTATTCGTTTGACTGTAATGTAACAAACGAATGTTTCAAAGGAAATGCGTGAGAAAAATATTACAAGAATCGTATTGTCAACTGAATATTGGTCTATTACTTACGCGAGTCTTCGATAATGATTTAACCACTCTTCCAACATTTGTGCTACTAGTAAAGGTCTTTTGTGTAGTTTTTGTTGCGCAACAAGAATACCACCTTCGGTTCTACACACGTCTAGCCATTCCTTCAATATAGACTCTTCTCGCCCTACTTCCTCTGGACTTAGAAAATGTATTGGTAAAAGTTTATGTTCTCGATCCATTAACGGCATGAACGTTGTCTGCATTTGTATCTGTAGTTGCTGAAGGGGACCATTTCCACCACCTAAGCCTACGCCGCCGTGGGATGAAAGGGGTGGTATTCTAGACGACGCGTAAGGTTCAATGGGAACTAATGCCGTGAAATGGCCACGGGTGTAACCCAAAGCTATAGGCGAACGAATACAAAATGATGGTTCCCATAAGAGTGGAAGGTAAACACCTTCGAATCTTGCATAACCTGAGAGCAAATGTTTTATTTATTTAGGCAATAGATATTGTATTTTGTTTAATTTTTGTCGATATAAAGTATACCCACCTATATCCTCGCCTCTGAAACTTTTAACATATTTAACCCCATAAACGATAATAGGTCGTCGTAAAATGTGAGCAAGAGCAAAGACATGTAACTGCTCTAAAGCACTTCCTGGTTGAGCAGCTGTAGCCAATAAACTCTCCCAATCTTCCTGCCATTGGGTCTCTTCCAATGTGAAATCTAACATTCTAGATGCTTGCGACGCTTCATATTCTCTCCATCGAGGGTAGAAACTAAACCGAAAGAAATAACAATAATTATAACAATAATTAACAACAACTGTAAAACAAATGAAGGAAAGGGAGATTAACTATTACAGTTGGCTTACAATTGACCAGCTTGTTGTAAAGAATCGGCAAGAGCTCTTCTCAATGCATTATCCCGATCAAAAACGCCCCAAGTAGCTTGCATCGCGGAATCTAATAAACAATCTCCAGCAGATCTATTCCAGAGTGCATGCAAACGACTTCCTAAACGTTCGGTTATTTCTAAGGACCAATTTAGTGCCGGCGGTTCTCCGCCACCACCTTCTAATTGCTGTTGAGCTTCTTTGTCCAGCAACTCCTCTAACATTTGCTCTTGCACTATACTTGGTAAATCTTCGACCTGACGAATAATTGAATACCATTTATTCGAGTACAAGTTTATGTGTAGTAGTGATTATTTTGTTATTCTAATGTTATAGTAACCTCAGAGGGCAATGCAAATGTAGCTATGTCAGTGATGAAATAACATTGGAAAGAACCCTTCCGTAATCGGATACTATTAGTGACATGTCTGCGTATTTGAGCAGCCAGATCGGGTGCAACGTAACTTGGTACTCTTTTTACTCCAGAACCGGAACCTTCAATTTGTGATAATAACGTGGCCAGTATATCCTCTCTTTGAAATCTGCCAAAAGCATAAAAAACTTTATATAAGAAATAGCTAAAAAAACATGGTCTATTTCGCAACAATAATTGATTTATTTTATCGCGCGAGTAACGAACGAATTGAAACATTGCCAGAACAATGTATGTATACGTTGTGTATAAAGTATATAAAATAAACTAAAATAGCATTAAAGACAATCCTTTGTCGAAAAATTATTTCCCACTGACCTAATTGCTAAATGTACTAAGGTATGTCCAACATCAAAAGCGCTACTTCTATTTAGAAGCAACACTTCTGAATGCGTCAATTGACGAGCAGGATCACCGCCGCTTGCCAAATAAGCATCGACAGGAGCATTGTCACCCTCCACTATGCCGAGACACGCGTTTAACCAGCACCAATCAGTATGACGCCTTAACTGTTTTAGTCTACGCTCGTAATCACAATTATTAGGGGATTGGGGAGTTGATAAACTGTCATTTCTGCTCTCTGTATATCTATGCGTATTCCTACATTGGCCAAAAAAAAAATGAAAAAAAAAGAAATCACTGTAGTACATTGGATGTAACAATTTCTTCACTATCTAAAATTGTCAGCAATTTTATTAAAGAAATATGAAATATAAATTTACCTTCGTTCTATAGCCATGTTTTCATCTCTTTGAGTTTGATGAATATACGGCGCATGAGGTGGAGAAGGTAAACCTCGCTGACTATGATCCCTTTCTGGGCTCGGTAAAATAACATTATTTGTGGTTTTCTCCCTTCTATCTTTTTCCTTAATATTACCACACATCACACATTTTGTAGCTTTCGGCCAATTTTCATAAGTACATGTAAGACAGGACCATTTCTCTGAACGTAAATTACATTGTAAATTGTAATATCTTTCCGGATGTAGATTTATCGGAGGCGGATCTGATCCTGAGTTTGGCGGCGGATCTCCTAGCCTAAGAGGCGCTAGGTGTTCGTGCAAATTAGAGGCTATAGAGTGTATAGACTGATTGAGGCCCGTTGGTTTTCTATTTCCACACTGAACACAACGTGCGGTATTTTGATAGTTAAGATAGGTACACATGGCGCACGACCACTTCCCCAACGGTACATTTTGACTATAGTTTTGTGTGCTAAGATTATAAGAATCTGTCGGACTTAAATGTGTTACTGGACCAGACGCGACATTTGATCCAGACCTCTGCGGACTCGGGTCTCGTAGGCGGTAAATGTCCTCCCCCAATAAAGGCTTGGTAATTCTGCACATTGTGCATTTCAATGACGACGGCCAATTCTCGTATGTACAATATTCACAGGTCCATTTTGACTCTTGTTCTTCGAGCCTGCTATTCATTTTCTCTATATAGCCCTCTGTTATGTAAACACTATTGTCCTTAACGCATAGACAGTGTGACGTTGATATTCTATTTAAATATATTTTTGTAAAGCATAAACTGGAGGCATCGAAAAGTTACTTTAAATATTTGTCGGATCGTTATTGACCGTGGTAATAAAAATTTTGCATATTTTGTATCGTGAAATACGACTCGTAGATAATTTCCACAAACATTGATGATAATCGTGTACTTGTTCATAGAATGAAGTTCATGTCATGTGGTAAACATGTTGATCAGATGTGAAAAACTAAAAGCTGCCACAGTAATGTGAATGTAGACAGCTACCAAAATCTGCAAAGAAAGAAAAAATGAACAGGTATGGCTAATGAAAAAGAACATGACGCACACAAAAAATCACACACAGGGGCGACCCATGCATACATAAGTAACGTATATGATTAATAACAAAAAAAGCAAGTGTCAACTTTATTAATGCATGTAACTTCGTAACCTTAACATAGAATATATACATTATAAAACGATATAACTTAGAAAAAAAAGAAGCTGATTAAATGCCAATTTATTTACAACTAGACAGCCATCGATCGTATACAAATAATACGTGAAAAATGAATGACAGTGCGTGACTGGTAGATTAACAAAAAAAAAAAAGAAAAGAGTGAAATTCAGCTGCACACGGCCGAGAACTTTAAGCGTTTCGAAACTAAAACGCGGGTAAACTGTAATCGAGGTTTAAAATGTGACTGACCTCTGGCGCTTTTATGCCGTGCAGGCGTCGCGTCAAAGTTAAGAAATGCAAATACAATTAACGGGTGCAAGGACAAGGAATCTACGCGTGATAGAAATCGAAATTTTTGGGGCTACCTGGCAAGAGTTGAGCCTGGTGTCCCGTAAATTGCTGTCACGCGCGAATAAGCTCCATTGAAGTGCTATGCATCGGTCGATCGCTGCGAAAGTGACGTGAGGACTGGTGTCGTGTGGATCGTAGAAATCACGCACTACGGCCAGCAAGCAGCCCACTTTAATTGCATTTAACTAGATGGAAGGTTAGAGACACGACGAGCGTCTATTGGATATTATTTTTTTTCTCTTTTTTTCTTTCTTTTTCTTTTTTTTTTGTACGAAGACGAAAGCTCGCGCCTTCTATCCTCGCGTTGGAATCGAAGTAATCTTCTTTCCCCACAGACGAAGACCCGAGGCACGTCACTCGTCGAACGGGTGAAACGCAACGAGAGAAACTCTTTCTCTGCAGTCACTCACTCCTCAAGAGAAGCGGACGTTATATGTATATACCCTCCTTGCGGCTTCACTTTACGCCTATTTCCTTTCTACGAATCGAACCGCAGTCATGGTGTTTTCCTTCGAACTGACATGCAAAGCTGCAGGGCTTCGTTAAGAAAATAGCTTTTGACAATCATCCGCAAACAGATGTCAGTGCTACCAACGTGTCGCATCATCTGTAAAAAGTCGACATTTGGCTGGGTTACGTCACGCGACTATACGCCAGTAATGCTAACCCCGCGATTCATCTATTTCGCTTGAATTAACTGATCCGCAAAGGTGACTATCATTCTGTGGAGCAAATAATTCTGCGTATAAAAAAAGTTGTAAATAATATCGAACGCTTCGTATTATGGTTACACTGATAGTATCATGTCCGTTTCCGGTTTTTAATATGCACTGCGAACTTCTCTTTTCTCTCCGGCCTTGGCACTAACGTTGCTCTCGAAGCGTTTTGATTTGTTCGAACATTGACGAAAACGTATTTTCATTAACGTTGCCGTTATTGTACAGGTCATTTTTCGGTACCATGATTAGAGCTATACAAAATGTTCGTAATAAAACCATTCGTTCGCGCGATGTACACGGGAAGATATTTTTTTTATTTATAAATATCTCGGCCGTACGCCAAATGGGGCTTAGCCTAGACATCTATCCTTGACACTTGGTTAAGCAAGACGAACACCATATGAGAAATAATATTCAATATGGAAAAGTAAATATATTCCTTTTACAGTTTTACGTACCAAGCACGCGAAACTTGTACTTTCCAAGTTATATATCGTCTGCTAAAGCGACCAATGACGTCACGGTGTACCAGCTAAAAGTTAACGGACAAAGCGGTACCTCGCAGGGAGCGTAATACGTGTATTCGCCAAAAATATCTACTTACAAGTATCTTACAATAAAGAATATTATGAAGATTACCATATTGTACGGTAGTGAGACAGGCACCGCACAAGATGTGGCCGAACAAATTTGGAAAAGTGCCAAAAGGTTTTTCTTATTGCCCTTTCTTTTTTGCATGTACATGTAGGAAATCTATATTGTTTCACAATTAGAAAGTTCTCAACCACTAAAACGTAACGATAATTTTCTACAGATGTTCATTCTTTTATGTTTTAGGAAAGGATTGGAAAGTATTGTCTGCGCATTGAACGACTATAATATTCAAAATTTGGACTCAGAGAAAGTAATTGTATTCGTGGTTGCAACAACAGGCCAAGGAGATCCACCGAATAATATGAAACAATTTTGGAGGCTTTTGTTACGAAAGAATCTTCCGGCAATGCTCCTTAGCAATTTAAAGTACGGGATAATAGGATTAGGCGATAGTTCATATCGAAAATTTAACTTTGCGGCGAAGAGGTTGAACAAAAGATTAATGCAACTAGGCGCAACAGCATTATTGTCTATTGGATTGGCAGATGATCAGCATGATTTAGGAATAGACGCTGTTGTGGATCCATGGCTACAACAGTTATGGATAGAACTGACAAATGCCTTTCATATTTCAGCAACAGATCTAATCAGCAATGAAAATAATATTATACAAAGGTTTAATATTTCTATGGTATACAAAAATTCAAACAATAATGACTACTGCAAGGAGAACGATATTTATATGAAAGATGTATTAACGAATATTGAAATGAAAGTGGGTAGAATAATTGAGAATGTAAGAACCACAGCGGAAGATCATTACCAAGATGTGAGACTGATTAAATTTCAGTCAGATAATATTAATTATCAGCCTGGAGATATAGTCTATGTTAGACCAAAAAATTCCAGGGTCCAAGTAGAAAGGTTTTTTAACGTACTAAATGATAATGATGTGCATTTAGATCCAAGCATGTTGATTCAAGTATCCGAAAGAGAAATTAAAGTTCCTGTAGTACTAAATCAAACTCTAACATTGGAACAAATTGTAGAGCAATATTGGGATCTAAACTTCAAGCCGAGGAGATCTACAATGCAAGTATTGTCTTTTATTAGCGAGAATGAGATGGAAAAGGAAAAGTTACTTGAATTTACAACAGCACGTGGTCAAGAAGAGCTATATAATTATATTAATAGACCAAGAAGAAATATCTTAGAGTTGCTAGCAGACTTTCCTCACACAACTAGAAAATTGAATGTGAAATTGCTATTCGAAATTATGTCACCCATAAAGCCTCGTGCTTTCAGCATTGCCTCGAGCCAAAGAACCACAAAAAATGAAATTCACCTTTTAGTAGCTGTCGTAAAATATAAAACAAAATTACTCGAACCAAGATATGGACTATGCTCAAATTGGTTAGCAGATTTAACAGAAGGAGATAAGATAATATTTTGGATTCAAAAGGGAACTTTCAATTTTAACTATGATAAACCAATGATATTGATTGGCCCTGGTACAGGAGTTGCTCCATTTCGTTCGGTTCTACTGGATAAATCATCGTTGAATGATGATTTGAGTAATTGTATTTTATTTTTTGGTTGTAGAAATAAGGAAAAAGATTACCATTGTAAAGGAGATTTCGAAAATTTGTCGAAGGAAAAGCATTTGAATGTATTTTGTGCATTTTCAAGAGACCAAGAACACAAGGTGTAAGTTATAAAACATCGAAATAATAAAATGCATATGTAAATATATCTTGAACGATTAAATAATTTTATATATATTTTAGATATGTGCAGCACGTTATACGTAAGCAGAAACAACTGTGTTGGGACTTTCTTAGTACAAATGGAAACATATATCTAGCAGGAAATTCTAAAGATATGCCGAATTGCGTTCGCGAAGAGTTTGTTAATTTAGCAAAAGAAATGACTAAATCGACGGCAGAGGAGACAGAAAATTTTGTTAAACGTTTAGAAAACGAAAATCGATATCAAGTCGAGACCTGGGGCTAGCGATAGATATTCTTAACAGATTGTAAATAACTGCAAACATAGAAGGTGTATTAATATAATAATGTATATAGATAAAAATATTAAAAAATGAACCAACTTTATGACATGTATCAGATAAATATACAACCAGTTTTAATTCGAAATCGTCATATGTCCTTTAACCTGCCCGTAAGGTATATATATATAATTTATATCGATCACAATGAATACTGAAAATGAAACCACTGAATATTCCCAAGACTATAGAATTGTCATTATCTAATGAAATTGCTATTTAAGTGCATTAATCGTAGAACAACGATCGCATTATGTCAGCCATACCAATTGCATTCGTCATCAAACATTTTTTTCTCGTCCCCCGATTCGAATATCGTGGACGTGCGCGCGTATATCGCAACATCTCGACACTATAGTTTGTGAATCTCCGCGCAGCGAGTACGATACTCGCTTGTCGAACTCTAACCCTGCCTTATCTTAACCTATAAAAATAAAGCAGAAACATGGTACGCCTTACACGTTGGGGAACAGTTCTATTCATAACTCAAACGCCTTAACTATCGGACATGCAGTGATACTGTGCGACTTTCGTCAAACAATTCATCGTCGAAAAGCAAATATCGGAAAGTTGGAGCAATTTATTACACATATAAATGTCGATTAAATCATTCTTTGGCGCTCAAGTTTCTTCAACGAACATTTGAATTTCGCACGTACGTCCGTCCACCTGGTAAAATCGGCGAAACAAATAACTACCGCAAATTATCCTCCTCTACCCTGACGAACACGTGAAATTCATTAACACCCCAATATTGTAGTGTTCCTCGATCAGATTCAAGATTTTGAAAAGTCCACGGGGAAAAATGGCGGGTAGTTATACAAAGAAGGAATTCGGCGTGGGACCCGAGGAACAAACTTTGTTAAAAGATTCTAATGGAACACGCATCGTACCCGCCAAAGGTATGCAGCATTTCTCATCGTTCATAATCACATTTTTTTCAACTCGCGATTTTGCATAATTATCGTTTGAAGTTTACTTCGATATTTTGAATACCAGAGTCTAGTCACTTCTCGGAAGTAACATGTCTTTTTTTGTCTCTTTCTTTCCTTTTCACCACAAATACTCAACCAAAACCGGTCCCTTGGTAATAGCAGATTCGCAGAGCACACCTTGGACGTTAGTCCTCGGGCATTTAATGCAACATTGAATTGATCTTACATTCGGTTTCACTTTGGAAACGTTCAGTACTATTTTCACACGCGAATAATATTCTATCAGTCGATTTTAAATTGACGTGGGGAAACTATATTGAAGTCGTCGATACGGTAAAATATTTTCATTCGAATTTTACAATTTGTTTCCTCTAGTTTATACGAAACAACTTTTGTATATATTTAATTTCACACGAGTTCTGTCTGTTAGATGGCAAGGATTATTTGTTGGGTGTACAAAATATTTTATGCTTTTATATGTGTTTGTTAAGCAGAAAATGTTTTCCTTTATCTATGTTATTTGTTATAAACAATTTTTTTGCATATGTATGTCATGATAAATGAAATGAAACAATACAACAGACACTGTACAAATTTCTGTATTACGTACAATTAAATAAAATAGTATTTATATCTTATTTGTTATGCGAGTTAAATAAACAGAGTCAAACTCTACACAGAAAATTAAGCCCTTTCTGAAATGGAATTTTGTTACAAATGCAGCAATATATGCAAACAAGTATCTTGTTTCATGTAGTATATCGTTTGTGCAGACTTGATATAATTTTGAACTCATTAAATACATGTACCATTCTAAGAGTAAAATATGTACACTGTGTGTTATCAAATAAGATATATATTTTTTTTTTTGTAATTACATATTTACAATCACAAGCATTGCCATATAATTTAATTATTCTAAGCATTCTTGTAATTTCATGTTTTGCATTGTTTTGTTTTATTATGCAGTTTCAGTATAATGTCATGTATGTTATACAGGAGTATGTTTTAACCAGAAATGGAATACGAATAAACGTTAAATGAATGTTTTGTCCCCAGGTCTCATTAAAACTTGGTATAATACTTTTACAGTTCAAGTTTTAACTGGTAATTAATGTTTCATTTCTTTTAAAATATAAATATTACGTTTGTCTATCATTGTAGTAATTAATATATTTCTTTCACGTTCTGGGCATTATGTAAGCCTAAGTTAAATATAAAATCATAGGAGCCTTTAATGTCTATATCCATGTATATCAAATGCTTGTGTCATATTCATTAAATTATTACATTGCTTTAAATTGATGCATTATTGAAGTGTTATTTAGTCTGTTCATGTGCGTCTTATAAATGATATTGGAGAAGGGTATCTTTCATTGTAGGTACAGAGCCGGTACGTCTCTCTCCTGGTTGGGAAGGAACAGGTAGACCGGACGATGAATTGAATTTTAGGGGAGTCACAATGGATCAAGCAGACTTAGAATTAAATCCTCCCAAAGATAGGTAAATAAAAATCTTGACCTTTAATAATATCATTTATTAAACGTTTGTTTTCAGGTCTTTGGCAGTGTAAATATTTATTTATATATCATTCTAGATTAAACATAGTATTCTGCATAATGGTACTTCATGGAATTGGTGCCTTGATGCCATGGAATATGTTCATAACAGCAAAAAATGTACTAGTAAATGCATTATCGCTAGTTCTTAGTATAGGTGAACAATTGTTAAATCGTAATTCATTCTTTTTTAGTATTTTGTTAACTACAAACTGTCCCAGGAATATACAGGAATCGAAACAAATTATGCAACAAATTTTCTCGCGTACTTAGCATTTGCGGCGCAAATACCAAATGTACTATTTAGTTGGTTAAATGTATTTATACAATTTGGGTACGTATATATATTTGAGATAATCATTATCTTTCTCTGTCATGTCAAGTGTGCATTATCGTGAAATATCTAAACAAAACTTATCCCCTAATGTACTTTCATTGTTACATTGTATCATATGATAATCTAAAAATTGAAGTAATATCATTTCAAGGCAAAGAAGAATCAAAATTAAAAGAAATGAATTTTGGATTCTTTTAGCGGCAATTTGACAACACGTATAGTATGGGGCATCTTCATACAAGTTTTAATATTTGTATGTACCGTTATTTTGGCAATGACTGATAGCTCTGGTTGGCCTGGTGTCTTTTTCTGGATCACCATGGTTTCTGTTGTTATATTAAACAGTAAGATAAAACTTTTTATTTCAGCAGTTCCAAAATAACAGTAATTTATATATTTTAAGTCAATCGTGCTTAATAATTCGAGAAATGTATGGATTTTAAAGTACAATTTTATTTTTTAATTTAATCTCAAATCTGCTCGTTGTTTCTTTCTATTTGTATAATATCGATTTTTATTAACGAAATCTCTTTCAGCTGCTAATGGAATTTACCAAAACTCTGTGTTTGGTATGGTTGCAAAGTTACCAACAAAATACACAGGAGCTGTAGTCTTAGGCACGGTAAATACTAACTCGTTACTGTTTTGTATAAAAACGTAATACGTATAATACGTACATTTACGGATTTGCTATTTATTCTCTTATTATTTTCAGAATATAAGTGGAACATTTACAGCTCTAATTAACTTTCTGGCACAATATATGGCACCAAATGCGCGAACAGCTGCTATATATTATTTTATAACAGCTCTGTTTGTTCTTCTTGCGTGTTTCGATACTTATTTCGCACTGCCAATAAATGTAAGATTTTGCATTATTTTCTTATTCATTGTGAATTATATATAATGTCCCTTGTGCATTATTTATTGTTTCTAGAGATTTTATCGATATCGTGAATTATTACACCAGAAAGGCATAAACAAAAGGCAGTTGGAAAATAGTGCAAGGGGCAAACACGATGCACCGCCTTACTGGAAAATATTTAAGCAATGTTTTCCCCAATGCTTCAATACATTTTTCGTGTTTTTCATAACTTTATCCCTCTTTCCATCTGTTCAATCTGATATTCAACGTGCGGATCCTAATTTTATAGTGCCACCGGATTATTACGTCACCGTCATGTGTTTTTTAACGTTCAACGTTACTGCTCTAGTGGGCAGTTCTATCGCATCCTTAGTTCAGTGGGTGAGTACTCGTGATAGAAAAATTAAAATATTGACAAGTTGTAATTATTCCTCCTTGCAGCCTAGCAAGAAGTACTTGATGATTCCAATCGTTTTACGTATTTTGTACATACCACTGTTTTTATTGTGTAATTATCAACCAAGAGGTATTACAAGAGTATTGCCAGTGTACATTGATAACGATTGGGTTTATTTTATAATCGCCGTAACAATGGGTATGAGTAGTGGCTATTTTTCATCGTTGTCCATGATGTATTGTCCCAGGTAAGAATTGTATAATTGTCAAAGAAAAAAAAGCGAGTTACCCCCTTAACTTGTGAAATATATTAATGCCCGAATTTTGATGATTTTAGAATGGTAGATTCACAAAATACTGCAACAGCCGGCATGTTTGGCGCAGCGTCATTAATCACAGGAATCTTTACTGGAATATTATTTTCTATGATCATGCCCAGCTTGGTAGCAAATATATCAATTGGATAATCTTAATACGTACATCTTTCACCGAGAAGGTATTAATTAATCTCTAGGAAGGATTAGCAAGTAGGAGAATCAAAAGAAGCAGACTACGAGACAAGGATAATGAAATCTGAAATTCTTGACGTAAAGTACAATCTAATTTTCGTATTACATTAATTTATAATAACAAACGAATTTAATAGATTTCACAACATATAAAAGTATGAAATTGAAAGTTAGAATTATTTCTAAGATAATTTCACAATGTAAAATGCAAATGGTTTTTAATTTATTCAATTTATATTTCGGTAACTATAAATCTTTATCTTCTTTCTTTGGTATGGAGAGGAAGGAATAATACGGTTCTTAAATAATACCTTGGAAGCTCGAACTCGTGTTTTTAAACCAATCTAATATTTAATAATGGACTGCTTAAATGTTGAAGCAAAGAAATAGACACCCGTTGTTGTTCCGTGTTCATACTAATAATATTAATGTTTAATCACTGCCCGATTAAAACTGTTGCTACTAAATTGGACCAATAAGCCTTAAAGACCCATATATTACTAGGTTTTTCACACGCATGAGTTAATTTTAAAAGCCGCTGAAGTAAGCACACGAAAGATCTGTACATTTAACAATTGTTATTTACATAGACCAAATTTATGATAAGACTGTGGTTTGTTAACTTTTCGTACTAACAATTTAACAAATCTAGAACTGAGCTATATACGATGTGGGAAACAAAGATGTCTAAATGAAAGGACACTTTCTTCTTTGTTATTTGCCCCGTGACATACATAATTCTAATGGATAACTTTAAAACGTTTACAATATTGTCGAAACGTGAACATGCATTTGAAAAGCATATTAAAAACACTTTTTACCAAAATATATAAACGTTTTGCACAAAGTGAAGTTTTATATAGCTCGAGTGTCTTACATTTATGGTTGTGTCCTTACTTTTAATAATTATTAAGTTCTGTTAGTTTTATACATGTTATTGAAAAAAATACAAATTTTTGTGTTTTATATGTTCCGACCATATTACTTTCGTACTCGCTGTTTTATTTAGTGTTTACAATAGTTAACGATGATAAAAATATCATGAGATATTAAACGGTTCCGAAATGATCTGATCAACATTAATCTCAGTATAATACAAGAAAATAATCTTTGTTTTATTTACAAAATATATCAATTTGCACACTATGTTATTCTTAACCATTTTTTTAATGCATTTACAAACATTATCCATGCTTTTCTCGAATCTGCATACAGCAACATAAAATTGCATAAATAAGAAGCTCAATATTTTCTGTATACTCATGAGATGTATTTCCTGCTAGACAAACCCAGACACACACATATATATATATATATATTTCTCCTGAAACTCTCTCTCAATCCAGCGAAATAATATATATTTTACATTCAGTAAAGAATATTTTGTGTTGAATGTTCTGTAAATGATGTATACTGTTTTAGTATTTTATTTATGCATACTCACCTTTAGTTATTACACATGACACAGGATTTATTGTAACTTGTGAAATGAAACATATTTACTCTTTACTAATTTTGTTACAAATACTAATTTTTATGTACATACATGTACACATGTTATTTACATTATAACGAAAAACAAAAAAAAAAGAACAGAGGAGTATACATCATTGAATACAAACTTTTGTTAGAGTACAATCACTAAGATCTGTAAATACTATCTAAGTGCTTCCACATGTGATAACATGTGACAATTACAAACTTGCATTTTTACTGTATACATTAACTTATAAGCTATACTATTTTACTATTTATAATACTGTTTATCCTCTATTGCCGTCGATATATAAATAATTATAACTAATGCTCTTGTACACTTTCAAAATATGCTCAGCTAAATTCATTATCGTAATATGGTATATGCATAAATTTAAGATCTTGCTAATGACAAACCTTACATTACCTCAAATATTATACCCCCATGTTGACCACAAATTTTATTCTAAAAGCATTTAAATCCGAATTCCTAAAAGGACAATCCTCCGTATAAAGCAATCCAGACAATAAATTATAAATGAAATTCAATAAAACCAATGAATGAAAAATCATTGAACTTAAAGCTGATAGAGCATAGAAAGGATATTTTTATATTGATTCACTTGAGGACACGTTCATCCAAAATTGCTTCATGCATATCATTATGTAGATTAGGCTTTTTTCAGTAAGATATGAAATGTTATATTATTCACTTGAGAAGAAAAGTATGTAAATGGTAAATATACAACTCTTTCTACACAGAGAAAAAAAATGAAATTTCAACAAATTATGTAAAAAGGTAGCAGCCAGATTACACCCGATGTTAATAGAAATCTTATTGGTATGTTGAAGTGTTTGGGCATGCAAAGTATAAATATAAATACGAATCACTGTAATATACTTACATGTTCATGGTTGAAAAAAAAGATGCGTCTTGAAATGTAAGTTTATGGAATTGTTTCAACCGTTCAACTTATTGTAGAAATAATGTTAAATAAATGAGTAAGGACAAGTATCTGCTATCGTATTTAATAATTCACTACATTATCGTAATAATTTGTATGAAATTTTATATCGAAAAACTAGAACGTGTACACCGCAGCAATGTACACATCATTTACTTATATCACATTTTATTCTAGTAGGTGATCACAAAAATTAAATTTGCAAAGAACATTTCCTTAAAAATAGATGTTATTCCCTTTGTTAATAATGGTATACAGTATTAAACAGTAAATATTCCATGTTAGAATGCGAAAGTTGCACTGTATATCGTACAAGTAATAGTATCAGAGTCAAAAAATTTTACATAACATACACTTTTTCTATTTTTTTGTATGGAAACACTTCTTTGGTTTTGGGACATATTACGTTACCATTATTTTCTTGAGCCATTTTTTCTAGTGCCTAAGGAGAGATTAAAGCAAGATAATTTCAAAACATCTGACTGTATAGAACTATGTTGCGTAAAATATACACTTTTGTTTACTCACTTGTTCTCCGTATACATATCCATTTGGCATCATCATTGGTTGATTATACTCATTTAATGGTTTCCCACTAATGCTGCAAACAAGTCTCGATTGTGAACAATGAGCAAAAGGCAATGGAATAGCTAGTTCGTTGAGAGCCTCATTACACACTGGACAATTTGGATTTCTCCCTTCTTTATTTGCACTATAACACTGAGGTGTTTTTAACGCTGATAGACCTGCTTGTAATGCAACTGTAAAAACGCTTTGACTTCCTAATTGGAAAAGCCGGTAATTTTCGTGTCTGAACAGTACAATTAAGGTATCCCATCTGGAAACATTAAAAATGGTACATATATAATTAATATGGCAAATTTATTCAAGATTAATTTAAAACAAAAATGTTTGTACCTTATCTCGTCTAATATATCTTTATATGGACTGAGAGATATGTCAGCTGGAAATGCCAATTGCCCCATACAACACTGAATTTCTTGCAACTGATATTCTTCATTATAATTTGTAAAATATCTTCTAGCATGCTTCACCGCATCAAGCCTTCTATCTTGCCTTACTAATTCTATAAACTCTTGTACACGTAAATTAAATTCCATACTACTCCCTAATTTTCTTAACTTAGACCGATTGTCGTAGCACCATTCAACGCATCTACCCGTTTCTTGATTTGCTAGCGACTTCTCAACGTCTCTTAACACCATAAAAACATCTAGAAATAGAAAAATAATGAAAACATTAATATTTAATTCCATGAAAAATATTGATTAGTATTAATAATTCGCATGCCTATATTTGTTAAATCCCTGAGTTCGCTACAATCCGCCAATTTAGTCGCTGTTTTATAATATCCTTCACGAAGGAAATATTCTATCAACATTCTATCGAGCCTTTGTCTTCGCCATTGGTTTACAACGCTCGGCGCAGTGTTAGCATGTTCCTTTAAGTGTTCCAATCGTCTTTTGCAAACCAATCCAGCTTGCAACTCCTCCGCGATAGATTCTTGTGCCTTTCGCTTTAATGTTTGAAGTTTTTCTACAACTCCTCCTAATAGTATAGTCATTTCCCCAGCCGGAACTGAAGTTTTATTATCTTTCATTAATTCGTTAGCTGCTGTTTGTACATAGGAAGCTTCTCTATCTATAACTTTTTGGGCTAAACGGAATTTCTTATTGAGAAGTTCATACGGAACCTAAAAGTGAAATAGTATATAGCTTTACCAACTTCAGTCACAATAAGGTTGCTTAGGCTTAAACAGTTATGATATAATATAAGAAATAATTACAAATATGAGTAAAATATTATCGATAATTTGTAAAATCGAATGAAAAAAGGTCATAGTAGAATAGCGAAATAATTAAATACCTTCAACGTTGGGTATTCAAGACTTTTAACGTCTGACATATTGGTTATGCTCAAATTACGCATAAAATTGTACTTAAAAATTTGAGGAAAGTTATGTTTTGTTACGCCGTAGCTAACATACTTTGCTATTACGTATCATAGCCATCCATTTCTTTTCATACAAATATTGAATACGGATACACAACAATAAGAATTATTGCAACTTTGACACAAACTGTCTTCGAGAGTCATGAAAACTCCTGCACTATTTTAACACAGATAATTATCATTTTGTTTACGCATGATGAAGACGTTAGTAATGCAATGTAACTGTAGATGGCTCTATTAACGATAGAAATAAGGGATGATCCTTAGCTAAATCATGTGACTATACCATTTATTACCAATTAAAGAATTCATTGCAGTTAATGTAGAAGTAGAATTTCATTTGTATTTTTTGTGCAGTACTAGAAAAATGATAAGACCTTTGATATAAATGCCATCATGTTATTTGTTTTCGTATTAGTATATTTCATTTAACGTATGTGCTGCATCTTATTCTTGCCAATGACTCTTGGCGTTTTTGATTGGTCACTGGAACGGATTAATTTTTGGCTTCGACCAATCGCGAAATTTGAGCATGTAACCCGAGTGCAACGCAGCTGAATAGAAAATGCTAATAACGTACGCGTGGTTGAATGTTTTGTAAATGTGTTGTGCAAGTTTCCCTCGCAAATATCAAAACGTTTTTTTATAAAAAGGTAGGTTTCGGAACAATTTTTTATTACGGTCATCGCTCTCAGTTAAATAATGCATATTCTTAAACATTTCACACATGCATTCCTCGATAAAAAAAAAATGTACTTCATTAATCCGCCAATTCTTACATGTTATTTCTATACTTTCTAGTTTAAAACGTTAAATAACGGAGAAAATTGTATGTATTCTTTCCATTATAAAAGTGTACAAATTTATTATAAACATTAAGTATGTAATTCAAATGGACGATACCAGGATGAAGAAGTTGATCCTGGAAGGAAGTAAACATTAATAAATATAAAACTAACATTTGGAATCTATCATTAGACATTATAATAAGGGAAAATCTAATAAAATAAGTAGCTTTAATAGAATATATTTGGAAATTGTTATAAAAATTCAGCCGATATTTAACCGTTCGGTAGAGACGAATCGAAGGGAATCGGTTATTTTCGGGTATCTTCGGCCGGTGACGGAGAATATCGGTGGCGCGCGCGAGTCACTCGGATGGCCGGGGGCCGCCATTTTCCTCCAGCGAGGGAGACAGTCGCGAACGTAGTTCCGCGCATTGTCGATCAGTTTTTTCGTCGAATCGAGGGATTTTCGCGAATAACTGGGGCGTCGGGCGGGCGCGCGTGACCCCAGTGCCCGTATCCGAGCAAGTATCGTTCCACGGGAGGCTTGAAGTCACCCGTGGACGCCGTGAAAGCATTGTGAATCGGAATACAGAGTCGAGGCGCCGCGCGTATACCTCTGAACGAGACACAACGTAAGAACGCCGTGTGAGAGAGTGAATAGTTTGGTGATCGCAGTGTAGCCGGTGAATATACACGAGTACCCAGGAGTACTGTGGACCGAGGAATACAGGGAGAATCGCCTCCGACAGGTTAGTGAGTGTTTTTCTCACGTAGATCGCGCCGCCGAAGAGCTCAGTGTACGCTGTGTGCGTCGCTCGCGCGGCCCATGATATGCACGGTGCATGCGTGCACACACGCTCCGGAGAAAATTCCGCGGGTTCCCGTGCTTGTGCATTTGTATGCGTTTCTATCTTCCGTTCGTACTCGCGCGTACCAATACGATGCATACGTAGTTCCTCGTTTATCCGTTCCACGTCTCTATGTATGCGAGTGTATGACACTTAGTGTGCGAGTATGCTGACTAGTGTGATATGGCGGGAGACGCCGCGCCAGCCAACGAGCCACGCGCCTTTCTTTTTATTCGGCCCTCCACTCGCCCGTGGCCCTATTGTACCATCTTTCTTCGTCCCTATACATTTTTCATACCGTGTAAAAATATTTCCGTACAATTTCGGCTTGCACTTGGTAATAGTTCATTTATTTACTATCTTGGGAATATTCTTTTCCAGTAAACTGTGTGTAATCGTATCTTGACGTTGACCTTCGGCAACGTCTTCAACCTTTCCGATGAAACGTTACATACTCGGTGCTTCTCGCATTTCTCTTAAGCGTATCCGTTCGCATGAATCAGCGTGTAATATTCCTCAGTATAAGTTGCAAGTTCATTACAATATGTTAATTTCTAAATGGGTTTCCGATGGGTAATTAAGTGCCTTATCTGTTTTATTAGGCGTGATGATTACAATAGCGGCGTTTGTCACAAATGATCTAAACGCGCGTGTTAAATTGTCATGAGAAACGAAACTACGATTTTCCGTTTGTGTTTCGTTGGCAAAACGCACGTGCGAACCCGGGCAAATTCTCTGACATATCGCACGAGTATGAAAATTGTTATGAAATATTGTTAGATGGCAGCACTACGCTAGGCTTAGAATTATTTTTGTTTGTTTTGTTTATTTATAATAAGAAATATCTCCGAGGATTTTCAATCGTTTCTTCTTCTATGTACGTATTCTGTTCGTACGCATCTATATGCGGTCTACATTCAACTTGCGTGACTCGATCCTTACGATTTTAATAAATCGTGTTACTGGAAATGTTTGATTTACCGTTTGAAGGGCATGCGGGAGGAGCATAATACTCCTGCTACAGCATGGCCTGATATAAATCATTCATTCTGCTAAGTGTACGTGTCATGCGGCTGACCGCCATTTGGATAGACGCTTCTAGAATATCATTCATTTATATCTCACTCTGCTTCCGTGACGGCCCGTCTTTTTCTATATCTGTTTATCTCGCGTAACACACCACATTGATGTTCGATGCATTTTTCACGCGAAGTGCACATGTGCATATATACGTGCATACGTATATATGATGCACGCTCACGTTGGCTGGGGGAATTTTCTTAAGCGCCCACATAATTTAGGAACATCTTACACGCATCGCAAATTATCGCGCCACGTTCATGCTACAAATTAGCATTCCCCGAGAGTTCGAGCGAACTTTTGTGAAAACGATTATCGTTCATGCTTGCGGGTGACACCACGAATGTTGGCTAGTGGCTCTCAACCTTTTCTCCTCACCTTCCAGGTATGCTGCTGATGTCCGCCGCCGTGAATCTTGTATATGTATATCTTCGTATAGCCCGCATCCTTTTAATTAGATATATCGCCCGTTTTCTCGTTGCGTTATTGATGGTTCTTCATTTACACCCACAAGCGTTTCGTCTCGTTAGAATATTATCGAATAAGAAAATTTAAAAAAAGGACACCTGTATTAATTATTTCTATAATGTTTAGTAAATTCGAAATGGATAATGAAATCATACGAGAGTATTGAAAAATTAAAAACAAATTGTAGTGATCAGATTTGTTCAATCTGTACCTACTGATCTTCTACTGGTAAACTATTTCCAAACATCAACACCATCAGCGACGCCGCCTCAGCTTTAATACAAACACCGGTTTAGTTTTTCCACGAGTTCGATGTTCTTGCTTAGACTCGGTTAACAAGCTTCCGTTTGAAGCGATAAAGCATGCTAACGACCTACTAATCTGAAACGTAGGGTTCGAACTGCTACCAAATATTAGAAGTGTGACATAATTTTTTTTTCTTTTTATCATTCCAACTATCTATAATTTCGTTATTATCTTAATTTAGAAAATTTAGGGATTGTAAAAGAATCTGTCAAAGCTGTTTAGCAATTAGACAACAAAATCAGTGTTTCAATTCCGATGCGGTCTATTCGAGGTGACGTATCGGCGACACATAAAGTGCCGTCATATTGCGTAACTTTCGCCGAATTTAAGGCGAATATGGAACGGACGGCGTCGTCTACGTTTCCCTTATTTTGTACTGCCCGGTGTGCCCGTCACATGCACGTAACTTATTCATCGTGATTGTGTCGGTATTTAAACGAGCTCCTGTTCTGGCCTTACGTAATTTGCTGAACGCGGAGAGCAGTGGTATACGCGTGGCTCAGTTGCTTATTCAGCGATGTTGTGACCTGTATTCACGACGCGACACTTCTGTTTCTTTTTACTAGAAACCTACTCATGGCCGGACATGTGTATGCACAGCCTCGCTAATATTTACGTTTTTCACGTTGGCGCCGCGTAAATCCATCTCTCGCGGTCGCCGGAGAAAGGAAACGATGGAAGGGAAGGCGTGTTATCCTTCGAGAAAGTTGAGTTGTAACACGATTTGACGCAGGAAGTTGACCCAACGCCATCGTTCAACTGTCCAGCCGATTGTGTATTTCCTTCTTTTTTGTACATTTAGATCCCCTCGGTTGGGAGAATACCTCTGTTATCGACCTAACATCTTTTCCTTCCTCTCGGCCCTCCGTTAATTGGTTACACGTATATGCCTACGTAATAACGCGTATCGTTTCCTACACGGAAGAACGTTTACATGTAAACAAACGCTAAACCGATGCGCCGCGTCGGTAGAGTCGGTATATAGGCTAGGGACGTATTAACCGACAGTTGGACATAATCGGGTCAAATATCGCGTTCAATTCGACTGGTGGCATATGTCGCGCGTAATGCCTTGTATAGGTTGGGTGAAACGAATAGTCAGGAGAATTTTCGTGATCATTAGATTTATCACTTATTGATGATTCACGGTTCACGTTGAACGCCGAGGTCGACGGTAGAATGAATCTGTTATTGTTTATCGGGTGGAAAGCATATACGCGTGTCGTAATCATGTATCAGCTCGAAGGCAATATTACCTCCTAAACTCGAAATCGACCCAGATAAAAATGCGACACTGACACACGCCGCTTTCTTTTTCTTTTTACGAGGCTATCCGGCCTAGTACCTATTATTGAACAGCTGAGATAAGACCGACGTTTCCAGCGGATCGTAAATCCTCTCGGATTATATTTTTTCCGAGTCGTTGTATACATCGTTCTACGTAACGCGCAGCGTATGAAATTAGTTCGTATACGACTTGCATAGTCCCCGATGGGGCTCAGATGTGTCGCGTAACTACCTATTTAGAAATGTTATCGCGTGCACTGATAATGGTACAATAATGCGAAAAATGGACGAGCGTCGTATTTTTGATTCTTACGTAATTCAAACGCTGAGCAAATTAAAGATATCTTTAATGATTTCAGTTATTTTTTTTTTATTCCACGAAATCAATATTTTCATCGGGTCTACATTTGGTTTCCTCTCTAATCGGTGAACTACAGAACAATAGAAAAAATTTCCCCAAAACGGGAGATGCGTACGTATAAACTAGAGTTACGACAGCCAAGTTTCTGTAGGCTTTGTTTGTCGCGTGGTAGTGCCTGCGCGTCTTCTGTCATTTTTTTTTGTCGCGTAATTAAAGCGTGAAAACGCCACGAGGTGGGACGAGAAGAGAGATGACGAAAGCTTAGATAGATAAAGAGAGTGTGGTAGCGGTTTGAGGGAAAAGAGGAAGGGAAAAATGTGTCCCCGTCTCGTACGAGACTCGGGTGGAACCAAACCGCGGCGGTTATTATCGATCTCTCGGCATCGTTACACTTCGTCCGGGATCCGTACAAGTGCGGTAAAAGGCACGAGAGAGTGTGGTTACGTCGATTGTCCACGAGTTCCAGAGAGAAGCGAGACAGGCTCTACAGGCTGTTTCTAAAATAAGCAACAAAAGTTTGGTAGCGCGTTTTGTTTACCCTTCACGATGGGGAGAAGAATCCCGCGTTAATAGGCGCGGAAATGACTCCTTTACTCGTATCACTGCTTGTCAGCTTTTATTTATTGAACAGATTTTTTTTTATTTGGAGCGGAAAAAATATTTATTTGAGATTCTTATCATTGACTATGGTCAGTAAAAGTACTTTTATATACTCTTGTATTTATTTTATCATCTATTTTATAATCGAATGTTATTTTAGGTTATCGTTCTTGTACAACGATACTGAATATTCCAATACGATATTTTCCAAAATATTTGTTGGTAAATATTCACCGTACATAAATATTTATTTTACATTATATGTATAAATGCGATGGAAATTAATGGTCGCGTTAAAATGAATTGAAAATTGGCTTTCGCGTTATTTCCAACCAAACTAATTTGTTTTGCACATAATTAACACAAATCTGCTATACCGAATCTTGTACAATTTAGGTTTCGTTACGATGTTTTCGTTGGATTATTACTAATTGGTAGGGAGGGCTCATTTATGTGATTGACATATCCTTGACAATTTTATTCATGAAGATACTCGAAGTAGTCCGTTTACACTACTATCGCCATCGACGTACAGATTGTATAGCCGATTCGCGTGACAGAATTCAAAGTGGCCTAAGAATGTATGTGTGTAGCTCTGCCGTTAAGGAAGAAAGCCATTTCTAACCGTTTACGGGGAATACTTATTCTAATATTAAACGTTCGGAAACTTGCCTGGCATCCTTGTAAACCTCTGTCGCAAACAAAAGCAGGCCATAACTCGGAAGGGAACTTTTCCCCCGTCTTTGTCCATGGGACCTTTTTCCATGCTCAAGGTGAACATCGTTAAGCTCTCCAACAATTGACTGAAGCGAGAAGTGCGGCAGCTTATCGAGTAACTACGGTTACACAAAGCTTACAGACGTACACTGTCGTTCAAACTTTTCTCCAAGTTGTCTCGTAAGTGATACTTACGTAAGGAAACTAACTACAGCGGTCATAGAGTGTTGTGCATGTAACGTTAAGTACTATTGCTTCGGATTAACAAGACAAAAAACGCAAACACATTTTGGAGTAGAAAGGTCTATTGTAACGTTGCATTCGAAAACAAATTCTGCCAAATTATTTCCAATATAGAAGCAATACAATAGGATGGTGCTGTACATTTCAATTTGACTTGACTTTCTTTTTGTCGGAGTCAGGTATAAATCCCGCTGTTACATTCCAAAGGTACTAACTCTCACTTTTGGGACACCTTGTATACCTGGATGAATCGAGGAATCGAAAAGCGTATCGCAAAGGCGATGGGCGTGTAGTGGCTTTGAACTGTAGTGAAACGTTGAAACAGTACATCTTGTCCCGTTATAGATGAAACGTTTAGTATAGGCTCCCAAAGTTTGCTCGCCCATTTTAGAAGCGCTGTATATATCCGATCGTTCCGTAGAAATTTCAATGTAACAGCCTAAGTGGCATGTGGATGAGTGCAGGACAAAGAGGGAAAGGGAGAGCGAAAGAACGGTCTCGACGGTTGTAACAGGTGCCCCCCACCCGTCCCCTCGTAGTTCCCCTCTACTCGCTTCGTTGCGTCTCTTCTCTTGCAGCACTGTTCTCTTCAGGTTCTCCTCGTTCACCCAATGTGTATATCTTATAACGTTTCCCATCTTCTTTCTCTCCATCGTTACTTAGCCTCTTTTATGCGAGGCTAGCAAACTGACCTGACTCAACTATTGGCTATGTTATATGTACCTCCTCTCTGGGGAGAGAGAAGAGCTAGAATTCTCTCCCTTCTTTTTTCTTTCTTTCTTTAGCGACCTACCTTCCGTCCGTCCGTCTTTCTCTTTTGGTTTCACGCTCACGTTTCGTTCAGGTCGAACGTAGAATTTTCCGTTAGAAGTCGACTAGCAAAAAAAAAAAAGAAAATTCTCACGGTAGGGGGCACGATTTTCGTCGCTTCCCTTCTGCGCTTGTGAATGCGAACAGAACACAGATAGTAAGTGCTCCGAAATGTCAATTTGGAAATTCCTACTACATATATTGTTATTTACTGAAATTGTATATGATGAGAGAAACAAATTATATTATTTAATACCTATTCTTAGTATTATAAAATGCCAAAAGAGAATTTATAAAAAATATATGGTACAGGAAACAGAGGATGATACTGAATTTCGTTGTTCACAGAGAAAAGTGCAGAATTTCTTAGAAAGGGAGGCTATATCAAATCAGAATTTTTTTCTATACTAAGTGCTCCAGGGTCGTTCCGAAAATGAAGTCGATAGATACTGGAGCGTGTCGTATAGATTCGCAAAAAAGATATATGACAATTTCTATGCGAGCATCCAGCGGAACGTTGGAAACTGTTTCGCATGCACCCTGATTTCTTTTCGTCATGGGCCGCTTCTTCTTGTACAAATAATGGAGAATGGGGAAAACTATAATTACTGCTATGCTATTCAGGCTACAAGCAATCGATTTCTACAATGTCGGCACAATGGAATGACAATATAGATATCACTATTCGTCTCTGCCAGTCTTGCGGAAAACGGACACGGATAGCCGTAATAATAGATAAATGCACATGCATTAGGTAAATAACACGTAACAATGGGTCCGGAACACGCGAAAAAGAACGATTGAGTTCATTCCATTTACAAATTGGCCAGCTAGAAACACGCATTACTTAACAGCATCTCCAAAGTTATCCTATTCAAACGTTTCTAATTAATATTGAGATACGAGCGACTGTAGATATACTATACATGTATAACGAACGCGCATCATGTATCTCCATATATTCACTACCCAATCAAAGAAGGTTCCCATAGTCCGTTGTGCATAACTCCGATCGCTGGAATATCTTCCGGTAAATTGACCAAGCTAAATATACTGTACCCGTACATACCTGTTCAACTCTGAAATACTTCAGGTTCCAGGAATCGCGTCGTAAGGGAAGTAAAATAGAGACAAACAGGGACTACAATAGAGTGGCAGGGTTAGGATAAACTCTATACGAGTGACTGAAAGAAAAAAAAATACATAGCTTCCGAAAAGAACACCAGGCGTCCAAGAAAGAAAAGAGAAAAAGATATGTATATGTACGTCGATGTCGTCGTCGTCACTACGGCTATGCAAGCAGTCCGAACGTGAAGTACGACCCCAGGATAATGGGGGTAGCGCATCGCCATTGTAAACAGACTTGGAAGCAGTAAGCAGCTCCGGGATTTAGTTCGATGTGTCGGAGGATGAGCGCAGCGGGTGGTGGTTGGGCGAGTCGGGGAGCCTGACGATTGGGATGAGGAAAGCCAGAGAGTAGGGCGTTGAAGCGGGACGAGGAAAGGGAGGACGTGTCGTGAAGAGAGGGGCAGACTGTCGAGGGTGGGAAGTTGCCGAGACATCGATCGGGCCGGCCATTGCTTGCCACACTCCACTACTAGGAGTCAAGATGCCATATCCACTACGAGGAACTAAACTCCATGAAACTACTCTCTGCCGCTCTCTACGCACTTGTCCTAACCCGCTGTAACTCTGTATAGGTGTACGCCGCGTGCGCATAGGTCGAACCGACGCGACCGTTGGGGACGATCGCACAGGACAGAAAGAGATAGAAGGAGGGAGCAGCGAGTAAGATAGAAAGGAAGAAGACACGAGAAGCGAGTTTTGCGTCCTTTACGTACGTATTACGTAGCAAGCATTCACGTAGGTGTGTATGGGGACTGGTACGAGGAAACAAGTGTACGCGGGCCTCTCCACTACTCATCGTCGTCGTTTGCTGCTGCCGCTTCTACGACAGCAGAATCGCGTACAGGGACGAGAGAGAGAGAAAATCGTTTGTATATACTCGCGGGTCCCGTGAGGTCGCTTTCATACGCGTACTCTGGCACATACTTGGGCCTTTCGTGGACGTTCTTCCGCGAGGACGCTGGCGAGCGCGAAGTAAGTTATAAATTGGCACCCCAATACGCGGACAAACTTGTTCCCGTTGTAAGCATTGCGACTAATGGGGTTTATATTAGTAGTTTTTCTCTGTTAAACCAGTTTGAAATGTTTCAATAATCGACACGTTGAACGTTTCTATATAAATATATACATGTATAGAAGTAAATGTATTTCTTGGAATGTCATTTCGCGGATTATCGCATCTCTGCGAGCCATTCGCCCCGCTGACTACATCCCGCATGGGAAAATTCTGGTCTGACCGCGTTCGTGCTCAAATTAAATTAATGTCTGCCAAGTTTCTTCCTAACTGGGATTAGAGTGACGAGGTTCTCAATCTGAACCGGTTCCTTTGGGAAACTAGATGCCAGAACGGAGCGGTAATACATGTTTCCCATTAACGTGTATGTTAATCAATGATTATCGTATGGTTGTTTCTCTTGTTTAACTATCCCAGTCGTATAGCAATTCTAATAGCACAGTATGAATGGTTCTACACGCGACTTTCTTTGTTTTTCTTTCAAAAGTGATTTATCCCTCGAAGCGCGTCGCCAGAATGGGCACAAAACAATAAGAAAAGTTGTCGCGGTTTATAAGGAAAATTCTGATTCAGAGCGGAAGAGGGTATAAGGGAACCGTAAAGAGGGGAGGGGTTGGCGAAGTCGACGAAGTGTATGTAACTTTGAAACTCAACAAGGGTATATTCATCGCGTTCTCTACCCATGAATAGAAGGGGACGTGAGCTGGCACATGTCTTGAGCCGTACCGGTATTGTTCTTTTCATGTATATACTCCTCGATCGAGCCCTTAACCCGACCGACGCGGTTGTAGACTTATGCGAATGGATGATCTCTCGTACAAGAGATGCCGTAACAATTCCTTGCATCGTAATGCTCGACCGGTCCCCGGTCGTGGGCATGCAACGGTCAGATCTGATTTAACGTCACTCGTCGGTCGGCGTGGTAACGCTTAAAGGGATGTTAAACGGTTTTGAGAAGTGTTCCATGCTCGAGTCGTTCCACTCGCCACCTGTCGGCCTCTCTCTGTCTTCAAGGTTTCAAATACGAATGCAACGAATGCACGGAGCGACACTAGTTCGACCGTGCTTTTCTCCCACGTATACTGCACACGCTCTTCCTGCTCCGCGCGTTATACTACTGGTCGAAAGCTTGAAGCGGCAACGATTCATGCCGTCCTTGCCGCTATTATCGCCTTTGTTCGACTCAACGTAACTGGTGACGCCTTTTCTCACTGGCTAATTAAAAGTTTCCACCAACTTGCCGGTGAATCTTTAACGTTTAAATTGTTCACCGCCATTGCTACCCATGCGATAGCACGATATTGTGCGTCGCTTGTATGAAATTGCCTTTGTAACGTTTGTGGGAAGAATAGATTTTTACCAGGGTAAACGCCCAACGAGTATACAGGAAACGAAGGCAAATGTTTTTCTTGTATAGACTCACGCAACTCGAGTAGTATGCATGGCAAGTAGAAGTTGTACATACTACTCGCGCCAGTCTAGATGAGTCACTGGGTGAGTCGATTTGACTGTCACCGATGCAAAGGCAGCGAGGTATTAACGCGTGCACCTATATCGATCAGTGCATAAGAAGAGAAGGGAGGTCCGGAGCCAGTTCGAGTTGCGAGCGCGCTTTGCATGTGCATCGACATTTGCAGAGACGAGGGCGATCCTCAAGGCCGATGCACCGGCTGAATTCGCTGAGTTCAACAAATTCTTGGGTCCATTGTTTTTTCTTCTTCTTCGCTCTTTCTTGTTTGTATCATCCATGTTGCTTTATTTTTCTTCGCTACTTTTTCCAATTAGAAATCTTCCGATTAACTTGGCGATTTCTTTAGTTTTATTTTATCAGAGTACAAGGAGGAAGTCGGTTGTTTAACTTGATAAGGGAACGAGTGATAAGTGATTTAACTGGTTTCCAGTTTTGTAATTATGCGATACGAATAGGGTTAACGTGTCTTTCGTTCTCTTCCTATTCGTGAAAGCTATGCGGGGTGATTTATAAGTGTATAGCGATGCATTACCGGAACAAACCTGCATTCCAAGTGCTGGAAAAGGAATATCCGGACGTTAGTTGTGCGTATTATAGCTTGTAAATGGCGGCTGATTAGCAGAAGTAATTTAATATTGCGCTCCGTTTCCTGGAAAACATCGAGCGCTATCGTGCCCTGTTTTACTTGAAAATACGTAAATATTTATATCGAGAAATTGATGTGAAACCACAGATTTCGAAAACTTTCCACAGGTTATTTGCACACAAAATTCTGTGTATTTACCATAGCTTGTAAATATACTCTGCAAAGTATTATCATACATTTATGAATCATTCCGCGTATCTCATGACTTTCAAATAGATCGTCTATTTACTTAATGATTCCTATCTTTAATCACATCATCATACTTATGTTACAAATAAATTATCACATTAGTATTTACTTCCACTAATATGATCAGCTGTTACCAGTCTTTTAATGCGTATTGCATAACTTTGATTGTAGATGTACATAATAGCGTTTCTTAAGTACTGCCCATTCGATTATTAGTAAACAATTTTTGCTCGGTATAAATTTCGATTAATTAGACACAAAACTATTATGCCTCGTCGCGTCTGGATTTCTCACCAGAAAAATGGCGCCGTAAGGAAGTTTTTTTTTCCCCCAGTTTGACCAAGAGAACGGTCGTAACTACTTTCCAAACTACATACGCGATCCCTGAAAGCTAAACCACCTCGTAAGTACCGACTCGACCGGTTTCTTTTCTTGCTCTTGACGTACCATCAAAGGAGGGACAGTACTCGGCCATGCTGACTGGTATCTGTTACAAAACGATGCTTACAATCCCCTACATACGTACACGCGGGAAGAAGGGCATGCATGAAACGCGAGCGAGAAACTCGCGCTTTCCTTGGAATCTCGCGAACTTCGTCTTGGAATTTCGATCGTTGCCTGCCACAGTGGAGTGGGGAGGGTAGAGTTCTCCCAGGGGTTGGAGGAAACATCTTTCTTCCTGAAACGTCTCGTCGAAGTTTACGGGCTTCACCTAGCTGTTTCCCAGTCACTTTTACTTTTTGCGGTTTTCCGTGTAACTTCGCGTGTATAGTATTTTTTTTTTTTTTTAATCTCTAACCGAATTTGCTTTAGAAACTGAGATCGAGATGCAAATCGTTAACTTTGGTAAACCTTCCTCGCGTAGAAATATAATAATACGAGCAAATAGTTTGTTACGTATTTTGGTAGACAAATGTTGGAATGTTCGAAATGAAAATTAGTGAATTCAAACCATTCCAGCCACCAAGAACACACGGAACTGTTTCAATCTTACGAACCACGCACCACCCAAGTACCAATAAAAGATAAAGACATCTTGTCCCTCTGCTCGCATACACATATGTACTCAAAATTGTCCACCCGGCCACAAATTACTGCAACCGGTGCACAGACGGCGGTAACCGTGGCGAGCAAACGAGAGTGACACCGGTCTCTCTAGCGCGGGTCGGTTACCGATCGATTGTGTACAGCAAAACATCGTGGCGAAAGTTTTGCGGAAAAGTGATAATTTCAAAACACATTACTTATTCGTGCAACGCCGATGGCATGGATATAGGGAAGGGAAGGAAAGATGGCCAATGTCACGGTATAGGTAGAGTGGGCGCCTTCGAAGACGAAGGGCGAAAGAGAAAGGGAGAAGTCGTAGTTGGAAAGAGAGAAGACGAGAAGATGGAGGGCAAGCGGGCCGAGGAAGGCAGGCGTTGGAGAACCGAAGTTTCGCTTTAGGAGCGGAGAACTTAACTGAGTTAACTTTGCTGCCGAACCAAACTTTCCGCCAACTTTAAGTAGTCGCCTCTCCTCTACTCCCTTCATCTCCCACCCTTCCGACACTCATAGCCGTTCGCTCGTTGCCCGCCGGAGAGACGAACGCGGAGGCGGAAGGTACCGGAGCAACAGCCCCTCTCTTTACCCCTTTTCCAACCGTTTCGTCGTGCCCAAGGATGAGAATGCCCGAATGCCGACACCGATACTCGTCATCATAATTGGACGAGTTTCTTCCTCTCCCTTTTCTCATCCCAGCCTCTCGACAATTTTTTTTCTCTGCTGTTCTTTCCCCCCTTTTTCTTTTTGTTTTTTTTTCTTTTTTGGGGCTTTGCTTGTTTTCCCCTTTTGCAACTTAGAGCAAACTCCTTTCAGACCCCGGCATTTGTTTAAACGCGTATCACCCTTGTTTGTTCCACGGTGTTCGACAGATTTTTGTTTCTCTCTAGCGTTGTTTCTATTGTGCGATAGACAGTATGTACCCGTGCAGCTTTATCATCCTGATTGGATGTGTTTCTATTTTAAATCCTTTGCGGAATAATTTTTAAATGAAAATTTTAATTTCATTTTAGTTGTCAATATACGGCCGAAGTTTAGGATGTTATTTCGGGACTGTAATTAAAATGATGACTTGATTTGATCTACCTAAATTTACCTGCACTGCGTACATACATTTCTATCGGTGTTAACAATACGTGGCTTTGCAAAGGTTTCCACGATGCCACATGCGTCATTATATAGCTAGTGTTATCGCTAGAGCACTTTCCTAATAGGCTTGTTTATTCCTGGCCCACTATCAGTGAACATTCCTAATGCCGTGCTTTAAATAATGGAGGTTCTGTTACTACGAAATGAGTTGACTCTTGTTAACTCTTTACGGATATGAATCACGGCACTTATCGTACGATATACATTGGTCTGGCACAGTCTGTTGCAAAACTTAAACCACAGCATAGTTGGAAAAGAAAAATATTAATAATAATAGCAAATAAGAACATGAACCATTTGGTTCAGAACGAAAAACCGAAATTACCAATTAATTAAAAACCATTTTTTAAGAAATTTCACCATGATCGTATCGCTGATGAATCCCTAGCTTAATTTACGATACGCTTTGTCCAATCTGTTTTCCACAACCTTAGCGGTCGATATAAAAAGAACTTTCCGCGATTATTATCGTAACGAAGTCGTTTGAATTTCACGTGTCACTAACAAAAACCTAGTCACCTCTCCGCGCGGCAAGTTTTGAAACAAACTTTACTTTATCGTGGCTCGATTGTAGGATGGTAGGGAGTGTGAGAGAAAGAAAGAGAAGGAGGGGGGGAGAGTGAGAGGGAGCTGGCAGGGCGAGCCTTCACCTCCTACCAATGGTTCTCCGCCAAGTAAAGTTGCTCCCAGGTTAGACAATAATTGGATAACTTCGCCCTCATAGCTTCCCATCCCACCGGCAGCTTCGTCGCCCCAGCCTCCCTCCGCCGTCCCCTCCATCTACCCTCTATCACTGTATCTGTAACTCGAAAAACTCTGTTGCACACCGAGATTAAGCTAAAGGGTTGAATTCGACCGCTTAGTCGAAATGTCCGTTCTAAAAGCCCGATGAATTTTTAACTCGCTTCTCCCCAGAGGGTACGTCTTTTGACAACTTCCGGGTAACCTCCAGTGGTTTAAGGAATCGTTACCTTACTACCTACAAACATTATTGTTTTATGCTTTCGACAAGGTCTGCTATATTTTGGAAGATTTCTAATCATTTTTAAAAATTAGGAGGCAAATTAATTTGATAAATTTATTGAAGTTCGAATTGAATGCTTAATGATATGGGTTTTAATTGTAACATAAATGAAAGATATAATTAGCACGACAGTAGTAAACGTATTCTCTATTGCAGTTACTTATATACACGGAACTGTGCAGGAAATAAAAGGGTTGTCTCTTTCTGAACATACTTCCTGCTACTAACCGTATGTGTATTACGTATGATATACGCTGGCAGCTGTCGAACAAGGGCTTAATCTCGCCTCCTTGCCTCTCCTCCTTTTGATGATATGAGCTTGCATTTTCGCTGAGTTGGCACAACATGTGCCCAAGTCAAAGTGCTTGGGTTTGCACTCTACGTTAGTATCGCATCCTCGCTTTCGCTGAGGCCAGCAGCGATCTCATTTTGTAGCCTTCTCCGCGGGTTGTTTCCGATTGCTTGTGTGTATTGACCGGGAGATCAAGCATACTTCCTCAGTCCGTCTTTTTTGGATACGACCGTGTACGAATGAATCTTAATGTGTAATCATTCATCTTATATTATCTTAACTGCATGGAATGTTCCTGCTTCGGTGGTTCAAACTATTGCATGGCCACTGACGAAATTTCTTGATAACGTTAGTAACGAGAACGGGATCTCAATGGCTCTGTAACTGTGTGATAATAAAAGACAGGTGAATGGCGAAAATTGATGACTTACAAAAAAGCGCAGAGGAGTTAAAGATTGTGGAGGTTCTACTTTAATCAAATTTAAAGACGATCTGTCTGAACATTATTGTTTAAATGTAGCACCAGTTTTTATAATTGGCGATAATTTATCTGGTATGAAGTTACCAAATTTTCCTCTTCGTAACAGATAAATTTATTTTGTTCCTTTTTCATCAATGAATATTCCACACGACTATAAAGAAATTGTAGTAGGTTATATCAACCACCAGGAATGTTGTATCGAAGTTACTTTGAAGAAAGTTTGATTTATTTTTGATGATCTTGGTTAACTGTCGTGCGATGACGGCGTCTGACGAGGGCGCCACGTGTCAGTTTCGCTACTTTCTTATGGAACTTCGCTGGTTCAGCATTTTTCCGTTCCGCCATACAAAAGCACCGGGTACTAAATCGACTCCGATCGAACATATTTTCTGTTCTCGTAAAGTCGCTTGGTTTATTGGTCATTTTACAATACACTAGGACGCTGGGAACACGAATTTATGAGTTACCGAGCGGTTAATTGGACTATTTGGCGTGCAAATGTACCATGATTGGTTTACAATTGGTGCCGAAAATGGGCTGAAAATGTCGACCCACTAACCAAAGCCAGCCACTCTATTAACTGTTCCAAAAACATTTGCCCCAGCTAGTAATTTCGTTCCCGATGCATGGTGTGTCCTGTGCGATTCTTTTTACCGCTGTTTAACAACCGGAGTGTAGAAAGTTCATAAGTACTTTTGTTTGACATAACACCGACATTATATTCTTGAGGCTTCTTACATATTCCGAGCGCTTCTATCACTGTGCTGAACACACGCACTGCGCAGGTTAAGCCGGCGCGTTTCAAGGTAACCTAAAAACGTTCGGTTTCGTGCACGCTGTTAAGTGTTTCGCTTTCCGTAATGTAAAGTAACACAAAATTATTCGATATCAATGTGTATCGATATTCCATTAACCTCTCTGTTACACAATATTGCGATTCGGTGTGAAATATTCGTTACAACACGTATCATATGGATTTCGTTCCTACGAAGACATTCATGAAGGCGTCGAAATGTATGTTTATTGACCGAAGCTCGTGTTTTATGCGTGGTAGATTTTTCTTTTGTCCATATTTTATTAATTCGTAAAGGTAAAGAGAAAAAACAAATTAACACAGACTCATTAAAAATGTATTTTCCTTTTAATTTTGATTTTCCTTTATGCTCTGCTCGTGCGCAAAGTATTGCAAAATATATTACACATTTAATTCAGCTTTGTTTACATCTGTTGCAAAAAAAAAAAAAAGAAAGTATTTATTCAATCGATGCAATGAATTACGGTTTCAATTCGTAAATATTATTTAATTGTTCGTTAATAATATTTACAATTGTGTTGCAATAAATTACACATATTATTTTCGACTTATTTATGCAGATCCAAGTGTTTGGAGGAATTTAACCGATGTCTGTTTAATGTTTTCAGGAGACGGTGTTCAACAAGTCGTGATGTGTTGGAGGTTCGGCGGTCCTTGTCCAAAAACCGACCAGGAATCAGTGTTACAGAAGCAATTTGTGTGACAAAGCATAAAAGTGCAAAATTGTATTTTAAGACATATAAAGAGGCTTCCTTATCAGTGGACTGTAGGACTTCCTTGGAAGAAAACAGACATTTTTAGTGACATTGAAAGTACAAGTGAAAAATATAAAAATTGGGGGGGCTGTTTGACCGATGGACAAACGGAAGATGATGCCCAAACGCCCTCGAATGGAGAACCTGAGGGGTCCTATTGCAAATGGACCCATTCAGACACGACCATTAGTGGCTTTGTTAGATGGCCGAGACTGCTCTATTGAAATGCCTATTCTAAAAGATGTTGCAACGGTAGCCTTCTGTGATGCACAGTCCACATCAGAAATTCATGAAAAGGTAATAATGCAAAGTATCTATTTGTAATACATGTAGCGATTAAGCAATAAAATATATATTCTATTGTTTGCAATAAATATTTAAAGAAAAACACGCTACTGTAATTCTCTCGTAGGTACTAAACGAAGCAGTGGGAGCATTAATGTGGCACACTATAATTTTGACAAAAGAAGATCTGGAGAAATTCAAAACATTACGGATCATTGTAAGAATTGGATCTGGGGTAGATAATATAGATGTCAAGGCGGCAGGGGAACTTGGCATCGCTGTGTGCAATGTGCCTGGCTATGGCGTTGAAGAAGTAGCTGACACTACTCTTTGCCTCATTCTAAATTTGTATCGACGCACGTATTGGTTGGCAAACATGGTACGTGAAGGGAAAAAATTCACAGGCCCTGAACAGGTATGATTCGCATTGTAATATATACAATCTCTGATACACGCTTGATCGTCTTTCTGATATATTAAAAGTGTAATTTCATTTATTGTGCTTCAGGTCAGGGAAGCTGCAACAGGATGTGCAAGGATACGGGGTGACACACTTGGAATAGTAGGGTTAGGTAGGATTGGTTCTGCAGTAGCCCTGCGTGCCAAAGCCTTTGGCTTCACTGTCATCTTTTATGATCCATACCTACCGGATGGAATTGAGAAGTCTTTAGGTCTTAACAGGGTTTACACGTTACAGGTCAGATATCATTCGTTCTTAAACAGATGCATCAAAGTGATAATGCCTGTAATTTCCCCTTTACAATTTAAATAAACTTTGAATCACGTTTTGTTGACAGGATTTGCTATTCCAATCGGACTGCGTATCTCTGCATTGTACCTTGAACGAGCACAATCACCATCTAATTAATGAATTCACCATCAAACAGGTACAGAATCTATATCGAAAATGACTACTTTAAAAAGTTTATGTTGTAGCAAAAAATTGTATATAACTAAATTTGCAGAACTGATAGCATTCGCAGTATAATAAACAACACATGCACTGTTCATATAAAAATACCGATGGATTTCTATAATGTATGCATGTTACGATTTTGTATGTTACGATTTTGTATGTTATAGATGAGACCTGGCGCCTTTTTAGTCAATACAGCAAGAGGTGGCCTGGTTGATGATGACGCATTGGCCGCAGCGCTGAAACAGGGCCGAATTCGCGCAGCAGCGCTCGATGTACACGAAAATGAGCCATACAATGTCTTTCAGGGTCAGTCCTCGCAGTGTGAGTTTTATCTGTCCATACCTAACCGCCCGTCTCATGTAACTAATGTTTCCCTTCATAATTCCTGGTCCCTCTTCGCCCATCGGGCAATGTAAGCTCACGCAACAAAGGTAAAATGCTTCGCAGTAAAGGTGGCGTCTCAAACTATCCAAAACATACGAAAGCATAAGCATTCTTTTGATGTTTATATTATAAACCAGGTTGTTGAAAAGTTAAATAATTTGTCTGAAGGGAATACGTCTTTAAATACAAATCAAATTTTATCTCACGACATCGGACAAAACTGTCTTTTCTTAAAATGCTCTTGTGATTTATTGAAGTTTAAATGAATGATTTATTGATTCATTCATTAACCAAAGTATCATAGAACAATCGGTATTAATGACTACGTTAATGAATCATTTATCCCATGCAACTATTCTTGCATATAAATACACGCTTGTCTTCGCTATTTGCTTGGTGTCAGCGATGCACGGGAAAATTGATTTCTTTCGCCAATATTGAAATAGATATACTAATACGATATATACTTCTGTGTTCTATAGGTCCTTTGAAAGACGCACCCAATCTATTGTGTACACCACACGCGGCATTCTACAGCGATGCAAGCTGCACCGAGCTTCGCGAGATGGCAGCCAGTGAAATACGAAGAGCTATCGTTGGTCGCATACCTGACTGCTTGCGAAACTGCGTGAACAAGGAATACTTCCTTTCCTCGACTGGGTAAGCTTCTCGTTCGTAACGCTATAAACAAAGAAAATTCAGCTTATTTAAGGCAAAGAAAAAGTTTTAAAACAAAAAAAAATAATAAAAAAAACTGCGCAGGGTATTACATTTTCTCCTTTTTTTCTCTTCTTCTGAGTATCGTTGCATTTGTTTCTCTTACACCGGGGAAAAAGATATCGTAATTTTTACAGAAACAGATTTTCAAGCAGATGTTAACTCGTATTACAATGGAAAGAGAATCGAGTGTGTAAAGTAACGTGGTTAGAAGCGTTCGAACCTTTGGATTTCCTAAGATCGATTGGGCACTTTGTAAAAGGCATTTATCGAAGTGGCCAATTTCTTTTCGCTTTCTCCAGCAGCTACCCTGAGGGGATCAACGGCGGATACTATTCCGGGGGGCTGCCCGTTCAACAGGCGCATTCAACGACTCCTCACGATTCTGCACCCCCACCTCCTGGTGGGCATTCCGTCGTCGGCGGCGGTGGTGGTGGGGGTGGTGGCGGACCGAACTCCTCTGCAGGCGGTGCAGGCGCCGGGGGTCCTACAGGCCCCACGGGTCCAACGGTAGGCGGCGGTGGGGCTGGAGGCCCTACCTCAGCTCCTCCTACTGCTGGATTAACCGGTATACCACACAGCATAGTGAGCGAGCCTGACCCCCGGCCAAGCCCACCTGCACCGAGCCCTCGTTGACCTTGAACCCCCGACGTCCACTCCAGCACCACCCTCCGATCTAATTTCCCTTAGCCATTCACACACGACCTCCGACGACAAATGGCCGATTGACTAACGTGTGTCGTGCACGATGTGCCCCAAAAAAAAAATCTGTCCGCTGCTTCCGAGGAACTCGAGGGAATCCATCCTTGAGAAAGAGTGAAATGAGAGAACGGGGTGGTAGGCGGAAAGAGAGAGAGAGAGAGAGAGAGAGAGAGAGAGCGAGAGAGAGCATGCGTGTGTATGAAAGAAAGTAGAGGACAATGGATTATAATAGGAATGTTAGAGGAGGAAGGAAGAAAATGAAAGAAAGATCAGAGTATGAGTGTGGGAGAGGAAGAGTAAATTTTTTTTTTTTGCCTGACTTTTAATACTGTACGTGCGTTTTATACGTGTATCCTTTGGGTGTGCACGTGCTTTACGTACGTAGCAGATTCATGATGTGCGTGGACGACGTGTGGATGACGCGCGAATGTGCGTGCGAGCTTGAGTCCGCATTCGGTGGACTCCTGGAATAGTGCATTTGATGTAACATTGTGACCAAACCAAATACAGTTGGGCAGTAATGATGACGGCTTTATAAGAGATTGTCGTGGCTAACGGTGGAAATAACAAGCGGTGGGTAAGAATTCTCTGTGTCGTAATTTTTGTATAAATCACTTCATACTTAACCGCTCGTGACTTTAGACAACGTAAAAGAAGACAAACGATAAAAGAAGAGATGGGAAAAGAAATTAATAAAAACGATCTTTCATTAACGCCTATATGTATATTTTTTGTTGTTCGGTCTTTTTTTTTCATCGAAGCTCAGTCAAGCTTCGATTTAAACCGAAGATTGGTAATTAGTTCCTCGAGCCCATGATCAGTTCTTCCTTTTGTAATAATACCCGCAGCATCGAGAAGTACATTGGCTAGTCATAGAGTACAAATCAAACACATGGGTGAACATTGCAACATCTGGCATATATAGTTCAAAAGCGAGTTTAGCCTAAATGTCTGTGTAAGTTTTATCGATGATATTTCTCTTCCAGTTAAATAGGTTTAATAAGACGTAGGGAATAAACTATTCCAGAATTTTTTATTTTGTACTTGCATTAGTTCCATTTGTAATTTTTGCGCTACCCAATACTTTTAATGATTCATAAACATCTTCTACTAATATAAAATGAAAGAAAAGAAAAACCTCCTTGTTCGATACAAATATATATATATGTGTATATATATATGTATGTGTTATATTATATGTTTTAATTCATCATGGTCTTTCATTTGAAACGTGAATCATATGTTTTTTTTAGCAAGGTCATGCATTATTTTGCCACACTGTATTTGGATTCGCGCATGCTCTTTAGTTTGTTTTTTTTTTCTAAAAAAGAAAAAGAAGAAAAAAAGAACCATACTCCCGAGAGCATATATATAGATATATAATTTGGCAACTTCATTAATTTTTACAAACTTTGTTTCTTTCGTGGACGTTGTAACTCTCAGTGTTAGTATATTATATTAAAATGAAAATGTAATTGCTCACAAATACATTTTTATGTTTTACTCCGAATATCATGAAAATGCTGCGTAAATGAATCCGCGATAAAAGAATAAATAAATAAAAAAAAAAATGAAAGAAAGAAGGAAAAGGAATAATAAGTCAGTAGTATATGTTATCTGTTGTAAAAGTGGACAAAGGAAACGAAGAAAACTGTAAAGAAGTATGTAATCGTTGGGGCATTCTCAAGCGTGTGGTACTTCACTATTGTCGTTGGTTGTACTGAGAATGTGTAGAACTTCGTCAAATATGAATGCCTGGTTTATTCGTATTTTTAAATGTCGATTATCGATGCAAGTAGATGCATTTCAATTGCCTTACGATATTCGTGTATGATTGAAGTAAGGTTTGTTTGTCTTCAAGTACCGATCGATCAAACAAAGAAAGAAAAAAATAAGAAACAATGTACTGACAAAACTTCGTGGAAGACGAAGGGTATCCGTGACGAGGAAGGAAATAGTTCTTGGTAAACACAATTTTATACATTTTGATTGTTAACGTAATTCTTTCGGTTGTAAGTTTTCTTCTACTTTTGTGTAATAAAATTTAAAGTGTACATATAGATGCGAGATTGTTTGAGTTACAGAAGTGTAAACTTTAGAGTTAAATGCTATTCTTTTTTTTTTAATGTGTATTACGAATGACAGTGTATGAAAGATATACATGTATATATCTATATATATACATACATACATTATATATGTATATATATATTTTTTTGTATGGGAAATGATATGACCTTTGTAGATGATTGTTTATCAAAACTTTGTTTCCTTCTTTTCACGAATACTATTTATTCCTGAAAGTTTATTGGTTACGCTAGGATCATTATGCGCGGGTGTATAGTAAAACGAATTGCTTCAATAAACTGAAAAAACATCATCTTTGATTTTTGTGGCATCTATTTTTGTACTTCTTTCAAGTTACACTCACGAATGCCTTAACGTTCCGTAAATGAATGCAGCATCTTCATCAGAAGTGTTTAAATTCGTAAATAATAATAATAATTATAATGATAATGATAATGATAATAGGTAACATCGATAAGTGGCGTTTTGATACAGAGTATTTTTGTGTTTTCCGAAGGGGACAAAAAACCACTTATTGTTTCAGAGAAAATATACCTATCGGTTAGCAGTCTTTAAGTGAGTGCGATTGTGAACGGAAGAAAGAAAGAGAAAGAAAGAGAAAGAGAGAGAGAGAGAGAGAGAGAGAAAAAGTAAGAATACACGAGCGAAAGGTAGTACGAACAGAAACAAGTTTTATTAATTGATAATTATAATATGATTAATTATTGTATTAAGTAAAGTAAAATGCGATGTTACGAACACTTGAATATATTATCGAAAGATGAATCATTAAAAAAAAGGCAAAAAAGAAAAAGAAAAAAAATGAAAGAAAGGAAAATGGAACATTTTTTTAGAAGAAAATTATTGACATCGATGATAATAAGTGAATAAAAGTAAATAGAAAAAAAAATGAAAAATATGAAAGATCTATTTTAGAGACACACATATCTATCTATTCGACTCTTTTTTTTTCTTATTTTTTATATTATACAATTTTGTTCGCCGGTGAGAGAAAGTCAAATTTATCGCTATGGTTAGTTAATTGTCATGTATACTTGCGGATCAACGTAGTGGTGTTGGACGATGATTTTAAATATTTCGAAATTGACCGGCGGCTATAAAAGAGCATTCAACTCTCCAACACATCGTGTGTCCGTGTTTCAAGAGGAACGCATATTGTGAGAGGGAAAGTGATATGTATGTATAGACGATTAATATCTCTGTTCTCAGTGACGGATATATACATATATATATATATATATATTATTGCCAGATGTCTTTTTCTTTTCTTTACTTTTTTTTCCTTTTTCTTTCGTTATTTAAAGTCGTTCGGAAAGAAGAAACATAGACTGAATCGTTTGGTATTATTCAACGATGCTTCTGGTATAAATATACATCTTACACGAGCTTTTTTGCTTCAGAAGCTTTCACAAGCGAATGAAAAACCATTCCAACTGATGTGTGGAGATCAGATCACCGAGCAACACTTGATCGATAAATATGAGTGGCGATATGGGAGTGAAAGAGCGAGCGTGAGAGAGACAGAGAGAAAGGGGGGAGAGAGACAGAGAGAGAGAAGAAGAAATTAAAACATAAAACATCACAGAGACACATACAGCGTGACAGAGATAATATACATTTTTAAATAGAGATACGCTACGCGAGGTACGTCTGTCGCTCGACGAGATGGTCCAGGAAGCTGCATACTTATTTAGATGACTCCAATATAGAGATTCAAGGGCCAACTCGTTCCTGCACCAGTCGTACCGGTACATAAACGTAGAAACATTATACATACGTTTTCTTTATCTTTTTTTCCAAGAATATTATTACTTATAAATACATCAATTATATATATATATATAAAAGAGATCGAGAGATTGAACGTGAGAATTTTGACGAGTGAAGAGGAGAAACTACTCTAAATGAAGAAGAGGTAGAGAGAGAGCGAGAGTGAGTTGTTCTTATATAGTTTTAATTGTGAAGAGAGGCAAATTAATGCGAGGATTCGTGAACCAATATCTACCCACTTAATTACCAACTAGCCGGTGAATATGAAGCCTCCTTTTTCTCACCCATTCTTCTCACTAGAAGCTTGTGGGGGCCTGATGCTGTGGGATTACAAACAAAAAAACAAAACAAACTCCCATTATTCATTCATCCGTTTTTTTAATCAGTTCGTATATGAATATTACATATTTATATATATGTATATATATTATATTATTTATATATATGTATATATATAAATATATCGAGAGAGAGAGAGGGATCGTTTTCTTTTCCGACGGAAATGGCTGCAAAACACCTTCGTTTTACAATTACAAAAAAAAAGGAAAAAAAATAAAGAAACAAGCTGACAAAGAAAAAGAACGCCACAATGAAAATTGAAGGTGGTGAAAACAGCAACATTAATATTATAATTAATAATAATTATAATAAATACAATATTTGTACAATAATCAACGGTGCTGTGGTGGATGATGTAGGTCTAAATCTGCGATATCCTGTTAACCTATCCTGACCTATTTGTAAAACAATTCGTGAACGTATAAATGGAACGATCAGGAAAATTTCGCGAGTGCATACTTTCTAAAAATTATAACGGTGTCAACATTTATCGTTTTTCTTTTTTAATCCCTTCGATTTAATGTTCCGATACAAGAGATTTGGGATTAATGATTAAAAAAAAATGACGACGACGACGACGATGATGATGATGATGATGATGATATATATATAATGAATTCTTGACGAGTTCCTAATGCCAAATATAACACATATTGTGATTATTACTTGTCTTGTGTATCGTTTAAAAAAATATCCAAGTGTGAGCCCCTAAACAACCAGATGTTCGTCACGAACCGCATTTTTTTGGAAAATTCGAATCAGTCAGGAAGTAGAACTCTTTATCGAGAGTATCGACTGTCGCAGTTACTTTATTTTACATTTTTTCCGGTAAACTCGAGCCAAGTTGAATCACAGGTATTCGACAACACCGCGGTAGAACACGATTGTTATCGATAATCGATATTGAGCTGTGTCACGTTAAAGAGCCGCCATGGACTCTCATATGCCTGTTGAGATTACCGCTTTGGCTGAACCTCAGCAAGCACAGCTTACACTGGTACGGTTTCTCGCCTGAGTGAATACGAAGATGTTTGGTTAAAGTAGAACTGTCCGAGAATGCTTTCTTGCAGAATCTACATCTGGAAGAGAAAACGAACGAAATAATTGACCAGGTAAACCGAACTACAGTCGGATTATAAAAAAGAAAACAGAGTTATACTATTTAGTATGAGATTATTATGTCCGATATCGTTAACACGGAAGTGATTTATACGGATTTTGACAGAGTAATTATAATTTTGTATAATAAATGGTATCAGTAAAATATTTGTTTTACTTCTTTACGTAAAATAGTATGCAAAGGATATGCAAGTGAAGATAATATACCTGTTTAAATGGTGTCTCTGTTACGATAAATTACATTGAATAATCGATATAACGAGATACAAGGCTCACCTATACGGACGTTCTCCAGAATGCGTTCTCATGTGTGTGGTTACGGAACTGCTTTGCGAAAATCTTCGATCGCAAACGGGACATCGAAATGGCTTTTCTCCGGAATGAGTTCTTGCGTGGGCGGTTAAATTCGCGGCTTGACTAAATGCCTTTGAGCATGCGTGACACCTACAAAGAAAATGTAAATCTTGAAACATTTTGTAAATATAAGATAGCGTTACTAACATTGTGGTATTAAGACATTCAATTTCATAATTTTATGGAAGAATAATTTCTATATATCGATTTATCGTATACGCCTGTTTAGTTTATCGATCATGTGACGTCACGTCCGAATCGAAAATTTTGTTCGCATTCAAATAAGAATACTTGTGTTTTTCCAAACCGAAGTACGAAATATCTTGCTTTAATGATAATCTTTGTCGTCTTTTTAGTCGTAATATTATCGCTCTGTTCGAAATTTAAATGGTGTAATTGCGAAATACAATTTATAGAAAAACTAACTGTAAGTATTTTGTCTAAATGAATCTGTGCACTAATTGTATGTATAACCTTGAAGAAAAACTTTGACCCCACATTACCTCCATTTCATTTCAGATAATCTATAATCGATTCCATCAATATTTCATACTTAACCTAAATCAAAACTATATCAATAACAGTCTCGTGAAAGTGAGAATCCTATCATTCAAATTGTTAAAGTAAACGAACATTCATGCAAGTCAAACTATTCTTTTTTACAATATCGCGTACAATAAATATTTCTGATAGACCCATAGAGTTATTTACTTCCAACTGGGCGGAAAACAATTTTTCACATCCATTTGTCAACCACAGAGTAGTATAATTGTTAATAATATAGCCAATTTCCATATAATTACAATGAACCCGCGCATAATGTTTTCAAATATATATTAATGTTCCATTCGATGAATATAATTAAAAAAAAATATATGTACGCTATAAATAATTGGGCCGCGCGTTAAACAAATCGGTTAACTCCACCTATCGAATGTTTTACAACCGCATCGTTAAGCGCTTGGTTGACTCTTATCTTGTTATATTGAAACTAAATTTCCTCATTTTTGTTTTGCGGTGTTACTCGATTTAAACAAGGAACGGCTCAATTAATTTTTTCGAGAAATCGTTCAAGAATTCTATTTGATCTGTATCGATCGAACTCTATCAATCGACCGAGCAGTGCTGCCATCTGCCACTGACCTAAACGGTTTCTCCCCAGAGTGCGTTCTAAGGTGCGTTTTGAGGGTGCTTGGCCGCGCATACGATTTGCCGCAGATTCTGCATAGGTTAGGTCTGCCATTGTCGTCGGGTGTGACTGGATTCCCGGTGGCGCCTATGCACAGCGCATGCTCGCTGGACAATTGCAACCTGGAATGGTTGTGTGTTGGGGGATGAGAATGTGGATGGGTGCTGGTGCCGATCAGGCTATTGGCCGGGGGTTGATTCACCCTCGTCTGCTGCTCCACGGGATTATACTGCTGGGCGGGACTTAACAAGGGTTCCACGCCCCATGCCGACGAATAGCTCTGCTCGTACCTACGCACACAACGGTATCTGTCTAAATAACTCTGCTTTTACACCCCCTTAGACGCATGCCTTCTTTATCAGGCAAAATGGCGGGGGTTGTCCTGTTCCAGGGGAGGAAAAAGTTGGTTTCATAAGATGGTAACTTTGAGTGCTATGACGATATAACGTAATTGCTTTTACAGTATTGAGAAACAACTTGACAGTCGAAACATAGGGAACATTACACTGATGTACAGTCGGCCGCATAAATGTTTGTACGCCCTTTAAAACAGAATCACTTTTTTTAAATTAGACCAAACGACTTTTTTGAGAAATTTTCTTTTTGGAATAAACACGGCCCACTGTATAATTGTACAATGCATTTTCCAATAAGTCTGCGAGAATAGTGATATCGTTGAAGGGGCTTGAAGAGAAAAAAAGGATTTGCTTAGACGTGCAGGTATAAAAATGAATTCGTTAAACAGTTTTGAAAAACGGAATTGGTTGAATGGAAGATAAATGTGAAACTGTTGTTATGCCTCAATAAAAGATGTCATACGTTCCTCTGGCAATATCCGTATGACGAATCGATTATTGAGATTAAAAGAAAATTGAAAAAGTTGGGCGCAGACCGAATAAATAAATGGCGACAAAATAAATCTGTAGACTGCGGTAGGGTTTAAAACTAGTGCTCACCCAGAGTGCATGTTCATGTTCATGGTCATGTTCATGGAAACGTTCACAGACATGGCTGGGGTGGATGCGTAATGCGTGGGCGGGATGGGTGGTCCAAGATTTTGCGTGTAATCTTGCGTGTAATGATGACTCGAACCACCGGTTGAGTAGTATCCTCCGGTAGGACTTCCGGGATGGACCACCGCATGTTTTAACGACAACAACACGTCCGCGACACCTTCTCCACCTGCATTGCTCGTCCTCGGTGCACATTCCCCTCTGGTGCATCCCCAACTGCAAGGACACTTGAAAATTACGAGGTACATCGAATACAACTCTACGATCAGTTTTAATCTACGTGCCTCTTCGTTATATCTTTCTCTATTTCTGCTTTGAAGCATTGCTCGCACGATCGGGCACATGTCTTCTAAATAGAAAACACGTGACAGAGTTCAAACGTGATCGATGATCGGAAGAGGCAATATTTTTAGTTATATTTGAATCGATTACGCGACAGAAAAGTATTATTGGCGAATTGCTTGGGCGCATTGAATGTCAAACTGTTAAAGCTTCTAATTTGTTCGTTGCAATGAATAATTCCATTATTTGATTTGAATCCAGCTTTCTATTTTCGATTGTATTCTATTTCATATTGTATTATCCCCTTGTTCACTGCTGCTAGGTTTAATTCGTGTCAAATACCAGAATTTATTGGTAACTGAATCGGGTAGGCTTGACAAAAAAATCTAAGGATTTTTCTAACGATGTTTCTGGTGGCGAATTTTATTGTTTAAGCCTACAGTAGATATCGTTTGTTTTCTATATGTATGGTGAGGACTGGATTGCTAGTAGCATGTAAAACCCCCGCAGCTGACTGTAGGATTTCAAGTAGAAACGCCAGACACTGGTCAGACGGCGGCGTACCTGATTTCAGAGACGCTTCTGAATAAAATGATAATGAACTAAAATAATCACTTTGGAAAACTGCAAATACTTTTCTCTATTAATATTATTAGTACTTTTTCGAAAAAGTCTATGCGTTTTGTTGAGCACACAAGGGAAGCACATTTGTGAGGCCATTCAATTACGATTTCTTCGCCGAGCGGACGAGCAATAATTAATAGCAATCAAAAACCTTCCAAAATATTGTAAGTTATTTTACAAACGCTACTACAATTTGATTTACCAGGCATTTTGAAATCATATATCAAAGTAAATTATATAAATGTCCTGCAGTGGCAAATATTAAATTGCAAACGATTGTAATATATTTCGAATGATTTCTATCGTGTTCAATCACAATTCAAACTATACCACACTGTTCTAAGAAAAACATACAATCAAGAGCACTGGAAATGATATTCTGTGGCTCACTTATAGGTTCCCGAGCACGGACTGAAAAGGCCAGGAGGTAACGGGTCCAGGTCCAATGGTGGTAATGGAAAACCAGCCATGTCGTCGACCCAGAAGCTTGCCCCGAACTCGCTGACCACTTGATTCTGTCCAGAATTTTGTATTTGTTGATTTTGATCGCCCCCAATATCCTCCGGAGAGTTTTGAAGATCCTGCAGACGAAGGGTACCCTGTAGAGCACCCAATGTCTCCTCGTTTTGATTATCTGTTAGAGCGTCTTCATTGGACAACACCCCAAGAGGGCCGGTGCAGAGACCGGAAGGTATGGTTGCCTCTATACTTCCTACCGAACCTGAAAATCAAAGAAATATTTATTATAATTATAATATTACAATTACTGTTAAACGTTGCTGTTAAGTTCACTGGCAAATTATAGTAGCATTCCACTGTGAAAAGATATTGACAAATTAAAACAGGTTGTGCAATTTCTTGCAATTTGTTTTGGACATAATTGATATTTTTTATATTATTGGGTGTTATAATATTGTAAAATGGTGAATACATATTGCATACAAAATTGCATGAATCTTGAATTTTCCACTATACAAGCAAGTAAATAATTGAGTAAAGGAACATACGAAATATAGTCGAATATTCTGAGAGTATCCATTTCATTCGAACATCTTTTAATCCTGTACAACTTCAAGTAACATTTCAATCACACACTCTTGCATCTATTTTCATATTTGTCTACTATAATTCAGCATTCAGCATAATACAGCATTCTACGAGTTCCACCGTTCTGTTAGAATCAAAATATTCGTCGCACTTCGTCACCTAAAGCACCCTTTTCGTTATAAAATATTTCCAGACCAATGTATTCCTTACTAATCTCTCTCCCCAACTGAGTATTACTTCATTACAATCTAATCGTTCATTTTAATAATCCCCACTTATTGTTGCACAATTTCGTTTGTCAAGCACAAGCGAGAATATTCCTGTTGCAAAATAATTAATTACTTAATTGCTTGGTCCTCGTTACCATTGTACGTATCAAACAATTTAGCACTGGTTGCCTTGAATTGTGGTTCACCGTATATTAATTAAAAATTTGTTTACGTTACAGGTACACTGTGGCTCACCTGTGCCAAGGGTGTACGGCGGTTCGGAGGTGTTCACCGTGTGATGATTCTGTAGAAACTCCATCTCTGCGAAATTTCTGGTCGCAGCCGCCCTTAGAAACACCCTCTTCCCCCGCTTCTCGATAAAATACACGGGCGGATTGCCTCCTCTCTGCAGAGATGTGGTCCAGCCCCTCTGGTCTCCCTAGCAACCGCACATTGCTCCGTGAGTATGACCAACTTCTTTATCAATTTATGACTTTGAATGTTCGCATATTTTGCTTGGAAAACTGTTTGCTATATATTAGCATAATTTCTCTAAGGGGTCCTTGAATAATGATTTACAAATAGGTGTTGACAAAAGTTAAAGTAATAGGTGAGTACTTTCGGTTTTCTATTTATATAATACTGAGGCTAATATAACGAATCGTGTCAATGTTTACGTAGTAAATTATTATTGTCAATTTCCATTGCGAATTTAATTTGGCAATGGTGGAAGCGTAAGTTAAGTATACTTGAATGAGCGATTCGGGGGTATGCATTTTCTTCGCCGGATTGTTTTTGAATGGGCGATAATTTCCAGAAATTATTGACCGAGAAATGAAACTTGAATGCTCGTTTAAATGCTTTGGAAGCTGTGGAGCAACAGAGACATTTGTTGCTTAATATCTCGCTATTTTATTTTGCTGTAGATAACAATTGAGTAAATGGTGCTTGCTTAGTTGTTCCCCGAATTCACTATTACATAATAAACAATATTATCGCGATGTGTGTTCAATTATACAATAGGATTATACAATAGGTTTCCAACCCGTACTATAACATCGGCAACTTTCCTCGAATTCCCATAAAGTAAATCAGGAAGCCCCCAGAATTCTGTTTACTATTCGCGTGATATTACTTCAGAAACAGAGTAAAGTGATCTTAACGACGGTCCACGAACTGTTGGACCTTTTTTCAATCCACACGGTTAATCAGAAAATCGTAGGCTCCCGTTTACCGGTCCCGCAATATTCCTTCCGAAATGCAGCAAAATGATGAGGAAAAAAAAAATCAGGGAATTTCATGAATGACTTTTATGAATGGCTCAAAGGAAAATGCACGTGCATATGGACCGAGCGTATAGAAGTACCTTTATGGCTTGGAAGACCTGCTGGCTTCCTCTAAAGGCTTCTGCAGAAAATCTGCCAGATATTTTCATTCATAGCCTGAAAACCATGTGCATCTTTCCACGTGATTCGGTTCTCCATCTTCGACGATTTTAATGATCACCGTCTATTTCAAAATCTGCATTCCATCAACCCTTCCCTCGCTGGATATATTTCTTCACCCTGTTTTGTCCGCATAGGATGTTGCGCTTCTACTTTGTCTCACTTTGGTCGAAGAATAATAAACAATATTCGACGGGCAATTCGTATATACTGAACCAAAAAATGGTTCAAAGTTATATTTTCCTGTTTCACGCTATTCTTTACTCAGTCATTGCGTTATCGAACTGGCACTATACGTTGTGAACTATTTTGAACACCGTCCTTAATATTAATGCTTCCTCATATTCTTCTTTCTGTTCTTGTACAAATTCCGTATCTTCTTCTCAAACATCTCTAACGTTCCTTCACCTCAACCTCACCGAATGTACACGATTTGCAACGAATCCACATTTTATTTGTCGTATTCCTTTACAACCGAAACTTCAGTCTAATCTTGAAGCACACCGTAGACATAATCACACGATGGACACTGTTTTTCTCCAACGCCAAATTACCAACGACAGTCCTCAAGAAATCCTTAAGAGATCCTCAAGTGTTCTTCGAGAACTTGGCGAACTAAACTGCCACAAAGTTAACACATACCGCACTAGAATTATTTGAATTAATATAACCCCTTGGAAAATTAATCCTGCCGGTATTGACGTTGAAGTGTCAGGAATTGGTCATTTTTCTATTAACATATATCGCACCACAATTACACTAATGGTCTAAACTTCTTTCGATATTATTCCTGCGGGAATAGTCCTTCCTCTTAACATATATCGCACCACAGCTATTTCAATTGTCTCAACTCTCTTCGAAACGGTTCCTGCCGATATTGATGCCGAAGTCTCGGGACGAGGTCTTCGGTATTAACATACATCACACCCGAAATTCCTCCAAACTTATTCCTGCCGATATTGACGTTGAATCGGCAAGGAACAGCCTCTGGTACCAACACGTGTCACGCCACAATTATTTCAATTACTCCAACACCTTCGAAAATTATTCCTGCCGTTGTTGCCAATCGCGAGGTGATCAGACAAATTCTTCACGAACGTAACCGCGTGCTGCTGCCATGCTGGCACGATCGCTTGTCAATGTGTCTTGGCTAACTAGAGATCTACCACCTACTATCACCCACTCTCACCCCTTACTCACTGACTACGTACCATCCGACCCCACTCCACCATAGGCCGGCCTTTTCTTCGCTCTCTTTTTTCTTCTCCCTCGGCCACCTTCGTTCCACGTGCGCGCCATCCTCCTCTTCCACGTGCGTGTACCCCTACCCCCGAGCAGCGTTGAACTTTCGTCCATGCTTCCACGGCAAGGTGTTTGCTAAGGAGATTTGCAGGACTTTTCAACATTGACCGCTGTTCGCGGTTGAACACAGAACGACGGATACACGAACGTTAACGGATATTGGAGTTTTAGTAGACGAAGAAACGGATGAATGGCGAAGGACAACGTTAGGGTTCTAACGGTGCGGACAAGTTGATACTCAACTGACGAATGATTTGAAGTAGGTCCAATAGTTATGGGAAATGTTTGCGAAAATATTGGACGATCGAGGAACCAATGTGCGATCAGTTTCCCTGCGTTAGAATCAATCACACATGTCGAGAAATTTGCAGGGGTCGAATTGTTTAAATAGATAATTGTTTTCTGCTTTGGAAGGGGGCGAGATTTATTTGTTCGGCGTACCCGATTAATATCCGAACCATGGAATAATCTGATCTTCAAGTTCACTCAACTTCCTATTATCCACCCCTATAGCCGATACCTCGGCTCTGAAAATCAAAACTCCGTTTCCAAAATACCATATAGACGACCCGTCTATCGCACTCCACGCACCTTCTCCAAACACGAAAAAGGAAAAATGGAATGCCGCAACGAAGTGTCCAAAGAATGCCCGGACCGACATGCAGGACGCAAGGAGGAACAGTTTGAACGATATCCATGTCCACAGGCGTGTAAGACGCAGAACGTTCGAGTACACGGGTCGACCATCGTCGATGCCGACGACACGGGATACTAATCGCTCATTCGGCGATCGGTGATCGGTGATCGGGGGCCATCCATCGGCAACTATACCGATATCCCCGTTTGCAAGAGCGGGACGAGGATGTAGGATATTATTTTCTTCAGATACCATTACCACGCCGTTCACGGTGGTCCTGCCTCGCAGACGAGTGGCCCCGATACCCCCGAGATCACTGGCTTGTAATGCCTTCCCTTTCGTGGATTATTGACCAGTGAACGGTGAACCCGGCTGCGAAACACTCCGACGCTGCCTATTCCACTTGCGACCCGGGTCGACCAACCCTCTCCGTACGCTCGTCGCCTTGTGATACCGTTCCTCTGCCACGGCGACCCTCCTGATGTCACTCTCTCCATTTCACCTGTGCGCTTCTGTCTGTCTGCCCGGCCGTTTGTCGGATATTTTCTTTTCGCGACTTTTGTGCCCGTTGCACGCAGATCGGGGCCCCAAAAATGACAGAACTGGAGATACGAACTTATTTGGGGAACAGAGGGAAGTATCTTAAAGGGGGATGTGAGATTGTAACAGAGGCAGAAGTGATTAATCGGGATAGTAATATATTGGCGGAAAGAAGAAGAAATTATTTCCTTATCTTATTTTCTGGGAGGCTGATAGTATTTTGAATTGTATATCTGTCTATTGATAGATTGGTCACTCGTAGTTATAATTTGAAAGAATCGTCTCGAACAGTTGCTTCTTACAGCTTCATACATTTGCTTGGAATGCGCAGTTCCTGTACGACCCGTTCGGAGGAACGATCTCGACGCGAAATTCACAATTCCATCGCTCGGCTCGAGGCTTTTGCGCGGTTCCTTTGCAAGGTTTCTTGTTTCTTGCGCCTCGTTGAGATTGTTGCCCTATTCTTGCCAGAAGTTCGGTATGCACCGCAGATCAGGATAGCGTGCGTGTGAAACCTGCGGTTCAATTACACGCGTGCGTTTAGTAATACAAATATTTGGGCATTAAATTCATGTAATTCGATAGCTGCATTGAGATCGAGTTTTAATAAGAAGCCTCTTCACTTCGTTGTTGCATTGTTACCTTGTTACTTTATTGCAGATGTACTTCGTTCGGTACGCTTATTATTTCTAGTTCAACCAAGCCAACTTGCACAGCGTCAGATAAATATTTTTGGACAACCAATCCGCAAGTGGGGGGTTGACTGCATTATCCTTTTAAAAAAATCTAAAGTGAATAGCATTTCACACGACCAACGCACAGTATCCGGTTAGTAATTATTAATTATACTTACGAATTACCGACGTTTAATTAATAAATCATGCATACAGTTTCACCTTCCCTATCACAATTTTCTATAATATCAAGTAGTTAGTCTAAAATGTATTCCAAAACGCGATGCTGGAGGCGCACTTCCGGAAGAAGGGAATAGAATAGCCAGACGTTGGATGGAACGACGAGACGGTCGAAATTTGAAAAAATAGTTCCTGGCGGTTGGAAATGTTGCCTCTCACGACGAGGAAGGCGCATCCGAATATCGAATGTCTCGACATAATCGCGACCGTCAGTCCGGACACCTGACTACGTAGTTCCGACGTGAACACAGGAAGAGGAAGTCGACCGCATGGCAAAGTTCTGGCGTTGACCGTGTGTCACCAACGCGAATCATCGAACGCGGTACATAGATCTTTCATTATTCGATCGTTTATCTATAACTGTAAACGTGTGGGCGAAATTTACAGCCGGTCGCCAAAAGTATTCATCGCGCCCCTCTAAATTTCAAATATTTCAAAAGATACAAGATACAAGACGCACAATTATTTGATGAAATGTGTACTATTGTTAGGATGCAATATTTCAGAAGATTTTTTGAATGCAAAACGTATTACCATTGCACGCAACGTTTTTAATTCTGATCAATAATTGATTCATCGCCCATCCTAATTCAAGGGAGACTTAAACCCCGGCCTTCCTCTCTTCTTTTGATACGTAATACTTGAACGACGTTCATAATTAATATAGGTTATTGATATCTTATAATAAATAATATAAATGTAATGATAAATTAATATTTCATTGCGATGAAAAATACTTCTGCCTCGAACTGCGCCCAGAGAAACCCAACTGACCCAAAGAAATAAAATAACACGGACGGCCGTATCTATTTTATAGGAACCTTTATTCACCATCGCAGTATCGATCAATTTTTTCCCAAAAAATATTCTCCGGCCGGATTTCAATTATCGACGGTTCCCTAGTAACGTAGATCGAATTCCCCGATTCGTTGTTACCGACATCGTGTTTCTCCATTCGATATTCGAGCATGCCCCCTCAAGGGAAACGAAATGTAAAATAATAAACGCGAAACAGGACGGAAAAATCCAAGAGGGGAAGGATGACGTAGGGAAGGGGAGAGGGTGCAATGAGGAAGAAGAGAATAGTGGGGCACGTAGAAGAGTTTGTAACACGCCGAGTGTACACCCTGGGTATTGGCTTACACTTCCAGCCGATTGGGCCCATGGTATTTACGCAGGACCCCGTAGAAAACCGGACCTCTCCCTTTCGATGGTAACGTACAATTCCACGGAACTGTAACGTTACCAGCGAGCTGAAGGAGTTCCTTGCACTGCAAGATTCTTCGTTCGCCGGTTCAACCTGGTGGGGTGGATAACTTGGATGGTGGTGATGAGGACGACGACGAAGATGATAGTGGGTTGTAGGAGAGACTTTCAAGGGTCATAGGTTTTCATTCGGGTTGTGGAGTTTTTGTTATTTTATTGAAACTACAATCTTTCATTTGTTCGGTGTTCTATGTATTTATAGTCTACTTATTATTCGATGTATGTATTCTGTTATCGGGTTGTGCAATACATTGGGCAGCTGAAACGGTTAACTGATATTCGAGGAAGCTTAGTGTTTGTTGGGGGTGAACATTTCAATTCGATGTCAATAACAAGCAACGCCCACTGATAAATTTCCTCGAAGCAAAATTACCAACGAACTTTTGATCAAACTCTGCAAGATCTCGCGGGCAAGTAAATTCCGATTTTTAACGGACAGCCATTGGTTAGCCAATGTTACATATTTGCATGTATAGCCGAACCATCGAGCGTCAAAGTTCGCGGATTCGTGGCCGCAAAATTGGCATCGATCGTTCACACGCAATTTCTCAGTCCATCAGATCGCTGGTTCAAAGGTACGAGATAATATCTGTAGCAACCAGAATCGGTCTCATCGCCCTCGTTGAGGGTGCATTGCTCGTAGCCACACCTGTGTTTGCTCGCACCTGAAATCAAAGGGGCGATTACATTCCCGGTGATACCAAAAAGATGCAAACGTTCATCGTACGTGTGCACATCCGCCTTGATCACGTGTACACGTTAGGTGGTCACGCGTACAGGGTTGCATCCTCATCGCCATTTGCCCGGTAAATACCTCTTCCTTAAATACTTTCGGCAAACATGGATGGTTGCAGCGTAGAGGGGGATATGTCAAAGTTCTTTTTAGAAGGTGAATATTAATTAAATTATTCTGGTTCGGTAACTACGGGGAGTTATAAACAGACAGTGGATGTTTGTGTAAATTTATTGTAGATTATTTTTGAAGAATGTAGATAAGAAAGGAGAACGCGGATAGAAATTGGTTTCATAACTAGCCGGTCGTGAGGACACATTTTCTTCTCTATGACAGAGATTTATTATTATTTATTTTGCGTTCGGCATATATAGTTTTAATTTTCAATTAATTCAATCAATGGATCATGCAAATTGTACAGCCACAATGGATAAAATAATATAATAATAAATGGTAGTGTGTTTCATATATATCCTGAATGTATCTCAGGTATACTTTGCACATTTTATTTTGGATACACCTAGGAGAGGTACTGAAAATAGGTTGGCCTTTTAATTAAATTATGCAGGATTCCAGTTTTTCAAGGATTGCGATGAGAGGATTAAAACCAAGTGATCTGCATAAAATGCAGTTTTGCATTTGCACTTCGTAAAATTCAGCAGATCGCTTAAAAATCATACCATTCCAATTCACAAGTGAAATCGTTTGTTTACAGCGGCCACATTTTTATTTCGTTCAATTGTTCGACATTCTATCACGAATATCGTCTATCAGAGAATAATACCTACGTAGTTTCTAATCTCGTCAGGCAAACAGTGCGAACCGGTAGTAAAGGCCAGTCTATGAAAGGAAAACGTGTTCATCGCGGTGAATCAAAGTTGAATGATTAACCCTCGTGATGAGATGACAGTGACGGTATTGTTCCCAATCAAAAGTTCCTCCCACCGGTCCCATCTCCCTTTCCTAAAGTGATTGCGTATCGGATAATCTCCAGCACCGCGATAAACCCCGCTTTTGAAACGATCGAGATGTTACCAAATACGTCACGGCTACTTAATTACATTTGCGGCAAACCACCTCTTGCGGCTGGAGCGAGCCACCAATCACTGGATAATTCGACGATCGAGAGGTCCGGAACCCCCGCGTAGAAAATAATAGAAATATTTGCAATTCAATATTTAGAAGGAACAATTGTCGATAATCGTCCATGTTAATGTTTCGGCAATTTTTAGAATTGTTTAATTATCTGTTTTCGGATATTCAATTAACCCCTTCGGCGTGAAATATGTACACTGCTTACATGTACAAGGGAATCAGGCATCGAGCAATCATTTACTAATAGAGGAAGACGAATAATTTCTTCGGGATAATACAATTTCTATTACGATTTGTGTCATTCCATTTCGAATCTACGCGCGTGACATTACGAAATGCCGAATAGGGTATTTGTATACGAATATCTTAACTTAAATAGCTCCGACAAAGAATATAGTTTTCGCAAAACAACGAAAAAAACAGCCTGCCAATTTCGCACGACACGGTATAACCGCGTCGCCGAGAGATTCGAAAACACGGTGTCCTCTTTGTCGCTTCAAATCCCATCGGATGACAAGATAGCGATCGGGTAGTGGCTTATTACGTTCTTTATTCCAACGAAGATCTTCAGCGTATGCGGTGACGGTGGCGGCCGGCTGGCACGCGCCGCGTGTAATTCAATCGGCTATTTCGTCGACGAGGATAGCAAAAGGGGGCTGAAAAGTGGGCATGGTTTTAATCCACGAGGAAACTGTTACGAACGTGTGACCACTCGCTAATCATCCCGACGATGCTTGCCTTATTTTCTTAGCCGGCTCGTCTGGACAGATGGGGCCGTTGTTCATTGGCCGCGTCTTTCTTCAACCCTTTTTCAAAATACGAAACCCGATACCGGCTGAAGATGGCCTGTAAGTAAAATTACTGCCTGCAACTGCAGCTTTCGCTAAGAATAGTGACGATGGTCGTTGGTCTTTGAATAAACAGCGGAGAATGGGGTGACTGGACGTCTCGGATGCTGAGAAAAATGATTGAGACTTTATGAGGTGAAGTTTAAACTGGCGAAGGGTTGACGGTAATAGTTGATCGACTGATCATAGTCTATGTAAGTATTATTTATTGTTTCTCTTAATTTAGTGTATTCTTTTCATTAATCCGAGTAGAAGAACCTGCATCGTAAACGTTGGTATCCTTCTTTAATATAATAATTCGACATTCATTTCATTCCCTTATGCAACAAATTTGACCATCTGTTTTGATCCATACTTTGTATCCAACAATATATTCCGTTCTATTTTATCGAATAATGATACTGTATATTTCTATTACATGTACTTATGATCTAACTTATCTCCAACTTCAAAGGAGACGCGTTTAAAATGTCAAGGTCTCCGATACAATAAATTCGACAACCATTCGTCGTCGAATTCAATAGGCACATTTCAAATATATTTAACTATGATAGAAACTGGTTTCATCTCGTTCTTGTGGCATAGCAGGGGAGGAAGAGACGCGACTAATTGCACCAGTATTCCGGAATTGCTTTAAAGCATTAGCTTGAACATCGCAGAGAGGTATAGAACCCCCCCAAGATGGCTGCTCCCGGGCGTATCGACGTTTGACGTTTGCAGGGTTTCCCAGAGGTAAGCTCATCGGAAATTGCGGGTCTTCCCTCCCCTGGCATCGCCCCCGCCGCCTTTGCTGGCCCTTCAAAACAAAGAAACACACGTAATTAAATTTTTGTCCGGCACAAATTAATGTTCGCACACCGACTGGTCGCAGCTGCACCACCGCCAAAGAAAGTTTAATCCGCGATCCGGCTTTTAATCGGGATCCTCCATTTTTTTTCCAGTCTCGCGCCCTTTCGCCCCACCCCTCTTAGTCAGCGGAGGATTTATTTTTTGCCTTGTGTTTCTTTGAAATCATTCGCCTTCGCCGGCTATTACATCTTCGTTCACCACGCTCGTATTTTATTCCGCTTAATTTTGTTGTATCCGATTTATTATTTTGACGTTTTTGCGCGATTCCTTTCTTTTTCTCTTTTCTTTTCTTTATTTCCTCGAGGTATGCCGTCTTTGCTATTATTATTTATTCTTTGGCCCTTTGTTGCTGTGAATGTTCTTACCGTTGCGCCATTCCTTTCTTGCTTTATCTGTTTTTCTTTATACAATTTCATTGACACTGGGCATTTCTCCGATCGTTTGTAATCATTTTCTATGCTATTGTTCGACTCTTTCGTACATTTTTTTCCCCTTGCTTCGACGGTGGTATTATTTCTTTCCGCGTTTTCCTTTTTAGATACTTCATCATCATTATTCATTATTATCTTTCTTCGACGTTAATATCCTGCCTATCTCGTTGTTGTGTTATTCCTTTCCTCTTTCAACCGTTTTCGTATTTTCTGTCGGTCTTTCAACTTCGACTAACTTTGCCATTTATTTTGCCAAAAAACTGTCTCCTTTTTTCCCCGATATTAAAACACTCCGATTTATTCGCGGTATCCTACCTCCCTTATCTCGTTTCTGGCAGTCCTTTTATCTATACTTCTCTAGTTCAATTTTGTCGATTTAATGGTGTTTTCACCTAGTTTTCCATTGCATTCGAAGGGTTCCGCGTTGCAATATGTTGTCTTCCACATTATTCTTAATATGGAACTCTAATATGCACCAATTGTTAGCAAGTGCAAAGATCACAACGTAAACAAATGTAGCGATAGGTATAATTGCAATCGATGTAGATAATCAGAATTTGTTATTCATGAATCGATAAGTAAAATATGTTTACGCTGATTAATAGTGATACCACCGATGCTATCACTTATGATTTTATGACTTGCAGCATTTTCGTATTTTTTCACTGAACCGTAATACCTTTATTTACACAGATGTAATCTTTTCAGTAAGATTTTGAAGTAACAACCGCTGGGATTATCGGTCCAAAAACTTTCATAAAGTAGAACGACGGACTTGCCTTCGTGTACCTACTCTAATTGAACATAAATTCTATCGTATTAAATTGAACTGAAACGCAGTACCATAAATAGTCGTAAAATCTAAGAGACCATCTCTTATAATCTAAGAAAACTCCCTTTGTGAACCCTGGTTTACAGCATTCTGTTATATTGAACGGCATATTTGAAAAAGCAGGTGGTTAGAAACTTGCAGGCGGAAGTGAAGTTGCAGATCTTTGAACCTAAATTCATTTACTTTTTACATTCATTGAAGAGGAAACTATTCAATTTTTTACGGGCCAATGATTAATTATTCATAGACATAAGGAATCGCGGAATTATGTAAATCTCGTATGCAAGTGTCCGCGTGAATATCATGCTCCACCGATAATACACAATCATGTATTTAATTTATATTTTAATCGTCTCGTTAATATTTATGCGCGCATACGAAGTTGGCAATAAATTATAACATGGCACGCGAACGTCTTATAATATTGAATCTGCCATCGGAGCGTGAATTAAAAAAATAACATCGAAGTGTAGGTGTTTCGAAACAACATTTATTTATACCTTGCGTCATTAAATAGCAACTTTTACTCATACAAAAATAGAGTATTTAGTCAGAAACAGCCATGAACCACTGTACAAAAATACAACCGCGACAATCTATTTACAATCGCAATGAATTTCTACATCGGCGTTCCCTAGAAACGATAGAAAAATATTTCGCCCCTCCCCGTCTCCTTCCCCTTCACCTCTCTTCTCTTCAGCTAATCCCAATTTTCTTGTCCTCCGTATGAATGTCACGAAGTTCCTGAAAGCAGAAGGGCAAAAACCATCGAAATGTATTTGGAACGTGCTCGTGGCGATGCAGTTGTTTCATTTGGAAGTGATACATAAAAAAAGGAAGAAAATAAAAGGAAAAAAAAGTGAGGCACGCGAACGTACGTGTAAGATTTGATAGTGGCCTCCTTTCACTTCGTGTTGCACGGTTTGTTCGCAAGATTGACTAGTTAGATGCGCTGCACTTTCCGCGTCCAATGGGCCAAAAGTCCAGCCACCTTCACCGTCGAAGCGTAACAACAATTTGTGGTATTTCGCGAGAGAAGCCACGCGATGCGTAATAGTTAACAGGGTAATTCCTTTTCTTTTAGCAGTCTCGTAAATAATTCCCTCAGCCTCGAGGCTCACAGCACTGGTGCACTCGTCCAATAGTGCGTATTGCGGCGCGTGATAAAACAAACGAGTCATAGCGAGTCTCTGTTTTTCACCACCGGACAATGTAGAGTCCCAGTCACCAAAAGCGTCCAGCCCTGCTGGTTCCCTTTCCGCAAGGCTTCGTAGATCGACTTCCCCTAACAATTTCAGGAGTTCCTGGTCCGAGCAGTCTTGCGTTTGCGACTCTGAAGGGTACAAGATCTGGTCCCGCAGGCAACCAACAGTCATGTACGGTTTTTGGGGTATATAGAATAGAGGAGGCCTTCCCCCGTGAGCAGAATAAGTTTCTGTCGGTCTCACTAAGGTTCCCCCATATACTGGCCATAAACCGGAGATTATGCGGAACAGTGAGCTCTTTCCGCAACCATTAGGGCCAGTAATTAATATGTGATCGCCTGGTTTTATCTATGAACGTAAAAATATGTTGCGATTTTTCTTCATAGCTCACGATTTGTTCATTGTGATTTTCAGGATAACTTACGTGAATAGTTAACTTGGGTACAATAACTTCACAGTTCGGTGTAACTATTGGTACGTCGATTAAACTTATACTGCCATCAATACTTTCACACACAATACCTATTACAACAGTTTATCGTGTTAGAACTTAATCTTGGGAAATTTTTATGTTAATGATTGTGGATTACCTTTTATCACTGGTGCGCCATCCTTCAACTCAATTATATTGTCTACAGCGCAATTAGCCGTACCATTTGATATTCTTAACGGACTGCTAACGATATTTCTCCTATATTTACATAAGGCAGCATCTTTGAATACATCTAACATTTCGCTGACCCGTGCAGCATAACCTGCTAATGCCACTAGTTCCTGTAGTAAATAAACTTAGTTCTTAGCGTACATAGTTACTTTCCATATGTACTTTAACGTAATGATAATTGCAAGCCTTACTTTATAGGACGACATAAGTCTTTCTACAGCATCGGCCCCAGAGCTTAGAAGATTTTTAGATGTTGTCAAGTATCTAGTTCTCTCGCTCACTCCACCTGTTCATGTATAAAACAGATTATGTAATTAAATAATCTCAATGAATTTCATATAGTTTCATATCTAATATTTACGCACCGTCACCATCGTCTCCAAGTATTGCGCCTCCCGATGTGATAGAGGTATACAGAAGTGGCATGGCAATAACCAAAAGTCCAGTGCCAGACCATACGTACTTCATGAGCAATTGCTCCAACATAACGTACCACAATTTCACAGCTAATATTCTTCTTAAGTGTGAAACAAGAGACTTGTAAGCGGTAGTCAAATATCTATGCTCCGTACAATGACCACCGTAGAATGCAATTTCTTCCGCATGAGCACTGATGCGGGCATGTGCCTCCCTTAATCTTCCGCGCTTTGATGCTTCTTCAGCCACTAATTGGCCAAATTTGGGCGAAGCAAGGCGTAGAATTTGCCCAGTCAAAGCAATTACCGCGCACGATAATACGGGCCCTGCAATTCAAAACAAATAAGTATCTGTATTTCAAATGATCTCCATCTTATTACTCGTGTATCCCATGGTTCGTTAATTATCTCATTACCGTGCATCCTCTTCGCCCCCATCTTGGAAGAAAATGAAATAAGCGCAATGCCAACCAAAGCGCAATCCAACAGCGGTTTGGTTAAACTAGAATAAAGATGCGCTACGGAACTGGCTAGTTCAGACAAATCGTCGGTCAGTCTTTGTTCTGCGCCTCCTAGTCTAGTATCTAACGCAGCGACTCTGTAGTAAGTCTGTTGACTGAGATACATTTTGTAAGCGTGCTGCACCAGTCGTCCCCTTTAAAAACAAACAAACAACAACTTAACACCTGGTTTGATGAATTTCGAAGCGACACGTAAGAACGAGAAAAAACAAACGTTTCGTCCATAATACCTAAAGCTTAGAGCCAAACGTCCCTCGAGATATCTGATAGCCGAGTTGACGAACGTCGCTGGGAAAGCGATTGCGAACCATCTCGCGAGCATCCAGGAAAATCCTCGAACGTCCTTCAGAACGATTCTTTTCACGATCTGTCCCTCCAAAGTAGCCACGTAAACCGACAAAAACGTTCTAGTCAATAGCGTCAGCGTAGCGCAAGTTAACAGTCCAGCTTCACGGGTCCTCCATCCGGGTACCATGATCTTCAGCAATGCGATCAGCTGTTGAATGAACTCTCTGTCCAAACCTACGCTAGCTTTACCGACGCTCTTCTTCTCTTCAACAGCCGTAACATCGTTTTCGCGCCGGTTCGGCACTTGAACAGCATTCTCAGCCTCTTTCTTCCTCTTCTGGTATTGCTTCACAGCGAAAGCCACCAACGGATAACCGATCTTGATGAGATACAATGTAGTCGCGACGCCAGCCACGCCACGGATCAGCTGGTTTTGCCTGATTCCGTATTTGGCAGACGTCTTGTCTATCAACTTGGAAAACACCGACGACATGCTGCCGGAAGCACGCTCTCATCGGAGCGTATCGTGAATAGAAACGACGTTATCGTCAATGACGGCGATTATTCATTATGATTATTGGTCCACAGTTCTTCTTCTTCGCCTCGCGTCACGAATAGTTAGTATCGGTGGTAGCAAGCAGCACGTTTATAATAACGTTACGCGCGTACACGTCCGTTTGTGTATGTACGAACAGGAGAAAAAAAAGGAACGCGCACCGTGACACGGACTACTACACGATCCACGTAGACCGGTTACCAGCTGGCGACTGCTCGTCACGTCTCTCGCGGTCGGCTTTGCCGCTCCGCTCTCTTTTGGACCCTCTCCGCAGCGGTAGGCAGAACCGTGACTGGTTCGTTTGTGTCTATCGCTGGACTTTATATTTCTATTTATAGAAGATATGGGCATCACATAGAAGGTGTGTAACTTTAATTGTTTATATCTTTAAAGTTTCTGAATAACTACACCTAATATTTTACGTAGACCACCAGGGACCTGTGTAATATGAACCTGCAAAAGTACATTAAAATCCGTGTCGTTCCTAGACGCACAAGCGTATCGGTGTTGTAAAATGTACATTACTCTTTGTCGCTTCCTTTTTGTACGGACGATCGGCGTTATAATTTCGGTTTTTCGCATTTCACCGTTCACGGGTGAACGGCTATTGAAACCGTTTGGTACTATACACGACGAGTATACTTTGAGATCGGGAGGTCTTTGTGGATCTGTTGATACTTATATGTATTCCACGCGTGTAGAACGAGCAAGGTTATCAGTCTATACTGGCAGACACTGTAATAAGTACAGGAAAATTATGATAATTCGGTTTACTCAGAAATTCAACAGTGTCATTCAGTGAATGTAGAAATGCAATGTAGTTCAAATTAGCAGAATAGAAATGAGCATGGTAAATGCAGTACGACAATTTAACATAATACTGCACATATTGCAATACATGCAACGATGAACCGTGGCATGAATATCGTTGCAGGAATCAACGATTGCTTTGAAACTCGTACACGTGGTGCTACTGTGGATCAACTGCTGCTACTTAACTGTATCTGTAACCTTCCGCCTCCCTCCATGCATACGCAACGGAGATAAGGCTGCACATGTATGTATGTATATAGATTAAGCGTGTTATTAAATAGTCGTTTCGTGACGTGTATTTCTTGTGTATAAACGCTGCAAGTTTCTTTGTCTGCCCTGCCTTCTTTATTCTCTGCTCCCCCCTTCTCCTTTTCCGTTTCAATTCTTTATTAGTCACGAATTTTCTTGAGGCTAAGGGAGAAATGTCAGCGTCTGTTACGTCGCTGAATCTTGGCGCCTTTTGGTTGGCTAATTCTTATTTTAGCTACAGACGTTGCACACGACGTTCTGCTGCTGCCTGTTTTGCGAGACGTATGTATATGTGAAGAATAACAAATTGAATTGACGTATTTACATATGTATACATACATATATGATATATGTGTAACTAAAGGAATGTATGAAACGGAAGAATATTGAGATTTTGTTATTATGATAGATCGTTGCTAACTTTATATAGAAAGTTTAATGGTACTTGACGCTTCTGCTTTTCTCTTACTCGTATGGCGTTCTGTCTATGGTGTAACATAGATACAGGCGCGTACAGTGACCCCTCTGCATTCCGTGAATTGTCTTCGTCTTTGGAAAACTTGGTTTTATTATAATATTGTGTACATACGTGCTCGGTTTGGTGTTTGCATTTATTCGTTGCATTAGGAAATAATCTGTCTGACAATGATACATTTTTGTTGTATAGATAGGGAAATGTATTTTGTAGAAATCTTAATGTTTTCATTTATAGTGTAGGGTATTCGGTTCGTTTCGGGTATAGGCTGTCAAGTTGATATTATCAACAGAGTAGTAGTTCATTAAAATAAATTACTGTCACTACTTAAAGGGACTCTATTGCGGTCTGTAGATCTTGGATAGAATATAGAGGTGAAGGAAACATGATTATAGATTACAGTAATCGAGTGATATTTGCTGGCCATGCTTATTTGCTATAATTCTGTTCATTCTGGATAATTAGTATTATCATTATTAATCGAAACCGAGGATATTCCTGGTAATTAGATCTTATTATTTTGGAAAAACCCTTATCATAGGATTTCGAATTATGTATAAGTACATTTGTGAGTATACCCTTCATGAAATAAATAGATCGGTATAATAAATATGTTATATCGTTATCTTTCTAATCGCGTACATACATCCACAAGATAAAGATTCGGCAACTAATCCTACGTATAAGTAAAAGACATTCGCATTGCTTAGGCTTAGAATGCATTCCGTCTGACAATGTTATCACTGACCAGATTATTATCACTTTTCCTCTGAGAAATGGGGAGGAAGAGTGTATGGTAATAGAAGCGGAAGATTTTCAAAGTAGCTTATCGTTCGATTCACATTTTTCCATTCATAGTATACTTACTAATGTTCATAGATAATATACTGTTTAAATTCTTTCGCATCCCAAGACCATTAGCACTTTGACTAAAGTACAAAATAATTTAAAACACAAAACACGACGTAATCAAATGTTTCTCTTTCGCAAATGAATTTAACCCTTTGCACTCTGAATTATTTTTCCAATAGTTCCCTAGTATTTTAAACGTTTTATCTAAAATCGAGTGTGCCTCGACATAGGAACTCCAGCGATATAAACGGATGTCCAGTGGCACTCGACATAGGAGGGCAGGTGGTTAATACATACAGTTTAATATTTATTTTGATTAAATACAGAAATCCTTTGACTTATCAAGTCTTTTATTATTATTATTCCTTTGATCGTTACCGCTTCCCAGACAGAACTTTTTCTTAAATAAACAAAAAGGAATCAGGACAAGTTCAGCAAATATGTAATAAGTTCCCATTTAATTTAATTTAATTTAAAACAGAGATCACGATATGTATAATATTTGAAATCTCTTCCACGTAGAGGACGCCGCGTAGCAACCGTCTCATGAAAGATGGAGTAGCAAGGTCAGTGCTCTGCTCTGATTCGTGTTACGTGATGACGATGTTTCTTCCTGCTACGATTGGCGTCGTTTTCTACGATTCCACGATTCAGCGCAGGAAGAAGAACATAATGCTGGAATGGTAGGCGAAGAAATTCAACCCGTGTCAGTATGAAGTGCAGGGTTACGCGTGAAGTTACTGGGTCAACAAGAAATTATCCATGAGTATGACGATTTTTAATTAATGATTTTATAAAGTGGAACGTATCGAAGAAGGTGAAGTTGAACTATATTTATATATTATATAAGCATAAATTATGCTTTTGATGGTCAATTTTAGCTTCTGACGTCGTTTGAGTTTTTTTTTATTACTGAATAGTTACAAATTCTGTTCTGATTAATGGTGGGCGGCTGATTGAAATGAACTTATTTGCAAATTATTAATTCGTAATGGTTACGTTGAAAAATAATTATTATTACGAATGGATTGTATTTATATTGCAGTTGCGTTTGGATAGATTTTTAAGTAGTTTTTTAATCAAGTACCACAAAGGTCAATTATTGTAATGGGGAATTATGAATCAATGCAACAGCGCAAGAGAAAGATAATAGGGTTGAACTTGAAAATGTTAACTAGCTGATATACAACAGAATAAATTACAGACATTTGTCCGATACGTTGAAGAAAATTGGTAGCCAGTTATGATTATGATTCCAGTATTCATAGTAATTTTCTTTCCTCTTCGATATAAGTTAACCTTAATAAAAAGACATAATACAGTTAGTTACATACGCTTAATATATTTACTGTATTAACATAAAATATACAAATTTCACTGTTCCATTGAAAAAGCTGTTAGATCATTTGAAGCTGAAATATGTAAGTCGTAAGTATTGCCTGATGACTACGTTAAAAGATAAGTTTGTAATGAATCATTTTATTATAATTTTAAAACGAGATACAATTCCAAGCGTACTAAGATCAATGTTAATGCAAACATAGAAGGAAACATTCTAATCGTAGATTTATGCAATCTCACGAACCCTACAAAAAATTAATTACCATTTATTTCCACGAACTACACGGTCGAATCCTGCTCGAAAACAGTCTATGATGAGGCTTAGTAAATCTCGTGTGTTGCAACGAGCCGTAGGCGAATTAAACAGGTGAATTTGCAACGAAGAGGCTTGCGTGTTTCGAAAGTATGGAATCAGCGTTATTAAATATAACGAGCATGGAAAAGGGTTTCTAGGTTGCGCATCAATTCTAATCTGTTTGATCGTATTGCAATGTAAAGTAGGAATGTTGAATTTTCCAAGTCAATCATATTTAACATATTTGGAATTCCAATACTCTCCGAGAATTACATTTATTTCAACGTGAAAATTACGTCTGATTTATTTTAAAAAATACTGCTCTTAATTAAATCATTGCTATAAACATATCTTGTACTGTTCTTCTTTTTTCACACGGCACACAATCCACCGTGTAAATAATGGATCCAGGTTGTACCTTCATAATACCATTCTTGTTTCCTTACAGTCTCAGTATCGCAGAAAAATATTCCCTCGAATTTACCACGTGTCGAATTTATTCGGCAGCTTTCAAATTATTCAAGCCTATTAGCCCATTCGGCTGGCTAGACCACGCCGCGCCGGGACATCGATTCACTGGTGTGAATTTCGTCGATCGAAAGTGTTCGTCGTGATCGTGTAATTCGCAATGGATTTTGTGAGTGGCCGCGTCTCGAGCTGTCGAGACAGGACGAGAGGGAAAGCGGTCTCCTTTCGGCTTTTACCACGCGCGAGCACTGTTTTGCGTTTCGTGAAGAGAACAGAGAAAGTAAAAGTGAGCCATCATTGGTTAAGTACATATATGTATGAGGCTGGTTTTCTTCCATCATTCGCTTTCGTTCTGTCTGAATGTTCGCGATTACAGAGCAGACAAGGTTCTTCGCGACATTTTTTGACAAAACATTTACGACGTTTTCACTTTTCAGATCGATTCGGTCGGCCAGTGTGAAAACGCACCTGTTTTTCCTCTTACACATTTCTTTTTTTACTCGAATAAATGACAAACTTCTGTTCCGTTGAGAGAATTAACAATGCCGGTGGATCGATTTGGTAAATTTGGAATAGTTTGATATATAATGGAGGGATTATAAAATAATACAAAAATATATTGTCCAGAGTTTGAAACGTTTATTGTCCGCTATTGATATTTCCGCGAGTGCTGAGATTCAGTCAAGTGGCGGATAAAAAAAAAGCATTTGAGCATGTAATGAAAATATATTTGGGCATTTTGGTCCATGGATATAAATTTCCTGTGATTGAATTGAGGTATCTTTACACTCGAGAAATAATTAAACAGTTTCTGATTATTAGTTGCTGTATTAGACATAATTAATGTCGCAATATTAATTTGAGACGGCGTGAGAACTATTTAGTGTCACAATACTTGGATCTATATTACTTATGCGACGATTATCTTAATTTGTAGTATAGCAGTTAATTTAAGCACGGGACCTCTTTCTCCTTTAAGTTGTGAGCGTACAAAAAAAGGCAGTTTGAAGTGGAAGAAAGTTGGTGAAATTGACTTCACTTTTTTTTTCTTTTTTGAGATCATTAGACGCGAAGGCTTGAAGGCCACCATTATTTTCTTAGCGCGTGTACGTTGTTTTATTACGTACATGTTCTTACACCTTTCGAACTTGCCAAATCTTAGATTAGAATGATAATATAGGTAATGTCATTCATCTGTGAAAATTTTTCTTATTCCCCAACAGTTAACGAAAAGATAGGCCTCGCTTGTCTCTCGCCTTGTCGTCAAATGCTCATGTACGATAAATGAATGAGAACTGACAATAGGTATGAAAAAAATAGCTGTATCATGAAAGTAGCATTCAAAAGTCCGAAGTCCACCTGCAAACGGCAATTTATCAAGCTATGCAATTCTTGTAAACAGGTGGGCAAGCTAATTGCACTGCGATACCGGGAATACAATCTTACAATAGTTTAGCGGATTCACGAGATTTCTCGCAAAAACATGAAAAACGAAAACAGCGACAAATCAACAATGGTTCTTACCGTTCCATCAGATCTCTCTCCGGTGTTTTCCCTCCGCGGCAATTGCGTTAATTCGACTGAAAGTCGTAGGAAATTGACCGAGATGATTTACCTGTATCGTTTCGGATGAAAATTCGCGCAGAAACGTAATAACGTTGGTCAATTATAGGAAACGAACTTACCGATAAAATCAACTTCGTGCAATTTTACGCGGTGCGTTGACTTCTGCTACCCATGGATCGGTTGGAAAGTAAACGCTTTAGGAGAGAGCCATTGATTGCTTCGATCAGCTTGTGTGAAGTTTCTCTGAAGCTTCGACCGAAGATGATCTTTGACACCGTAACTACAATGTGTCGGTCTACGTACGTATACATAATATTGGTACGCTCAGAAATGGTAGGTGAACATCGCGGACGGATGTTGATGATCAGAAAGCGGAAAATTTTTTTATCATTTTCGAATATGTAACTTCGAACTTAAGCGCTGACGTAGAACTGACGCTTATTATTTTTTTTCGATCCTTATGTGTATCACGTATACATATACGTATACATGCAAATAGTAGAACTATTTGTTTGCATGTCAAATGAGTAGCGATGATTGTAAAGAATTTTTAAATATATACACCACCCAATGATTAACGAGAACGGATATATGATTGAGGAATGAATAAAAAAGTGCAGACGGTGGATTCTTATTTATTAATTGTTCCCTTTATTTCAGTTTCTTTTTTAATCACTTGCAAACGAGCAACAATCGAACAACGCTCTGCATACAATGATTTAATAGTATCGTAGTACATGGATCGCAGGTAAATAACGCTTTTACGGCTTTGGTCCTTTCTCTGGCACTTTTTAGCGGCTCGTGTGTCGAGTGAAAACCGCCACTCATACACCTTAAATCTCTCGGTGTACGTCGGCATTTCGCAACGATTTTTATCACGAAACGATAAATCAGATTCGTTCGAACTAACGTTTGTAAAAAAAAAGAGAAAAAAAAGGAAAATTCTGGAGAACGGCGAGCAACCGTGACCGTTTGCTTTCCGCTGTCGCATGACAACGTTTGAGATTTCTCCTTTTTGTCTCGTGTGTGCTATTACATCGTCGGATTACGGCTGATTTGGTCATATGTCTTTTTGCTTCAACAAGGCGTAATACTAGGATTTCTTTCCACTGTGTGTCGAAATGTATGGGCCAATTACAGAGCCACACAGCTTTTGCAGAAAGTATATACAGTGTATAACTCCCCTGCGAAAGTATTGGAACCCTTACAGAAAATAAAGTACTCATCGTTTTAAATTTGTTATAAATTTGTCGTCTTATTGTACGAAGGTTTATTCTTTATGAGAGAGAATCGTGTAAACAAATATTTGAATGGTAAACTGTACATAAGCATTGCTATAAATATTAATGTATCTAGGATGAAACAAGAAACTCATTAACTTTATTGTAACCGGTGACCGAAGTTCACGAATGAAAAGTCAAATGGAAACGCATAATTTCAATGACACGATGTGAGAATTAGTTGACACCCAGAAAATAAATAAATTGAGTAAAAACGATTATTCGATTTCCAAATACATGGGTAATTCGAAAACCACTAACACGATCACCGTTTCCTAAACTTTTTTTACGAGACGAATGGCATGAGACATTTATTATCGCGATAAAATCGAAGGGTTTCATTAAAAAACAAAAACGGTGGAAAGGGGAAACAGGAAGGTAAAGAGTCATTTATCACATCGCAATCATCCCAATTAAAAAAAGAATGATACCGACGCATGTTATCTATTGGCCAAAGGAAAAAAAGTTACGGTGTGACGGCATCCGTTATTCCGACGTGTTGACGTAACGCACGTATCCAACATCGTTCTCTGAAAAAGAAACACGTTAACGCTTTTTTATTATTCTAATCGAGACTAGAGTTCCATGGGAATGGATTTACTTGGTATATCACGCACTGGACCAATCTTGCTAGAATATGTATCTGCATATTCCAGTGGCCACATAAAACGTTGCGTTACAACTATGTATGCAATTTTTATATTTTATGTACCATAGCTAATAACGCCAATATCTTGATCCTATGAAATCGTGAAAGTAACGGAAATTATGCTGAATCACAAATCGATAACGCTACAGGTATCGTTTCTGGACGAAGGATAAGTTATTTGCAAGAAATTTTACTGCCAGGAAACGGACAGCCAATGAATGATTCATAGGAGTTTATGCCTCTTTATGAATATTGTTAACCGGCTAGAATCTGATTCCCTGTAATATCAATTTATGCTGAATGCTGTTAAAGCAAAATGTATGTAGCGATAAAGAACTTTTTAGTGCAATCTTCCATTTGCATTTGTTTTTTGTGTGTTGACTGTTACTTCTAACGTTACCGTTAATCGTTCTATTTCGCTTTCATTACCCTTTTAAATTACGTCTACAAATTGTATGCGGTTGAAAATAATGTTTACGGCAGTTATTTCAATTTAAATAACGCTACGAACAGTAAAAACTTTCTGCAAGTTGTAACGAAGTTTTTCGTATGTTTGTTCGATTTGTCGACAACTTTCAAAGTCTCTTGAGTTATTTACGAGTCTACTGTAATTTTTGTTCAATTCTCAGAGCGCTCAGAAATGTTTTGCCAAAAATAATATATTGTCCAATATTAATTAATGATTCAAGGCCCTCTCTATCGTCATTGAAAAAAAAAGAAGTAACAAAAAAAGCAGTGAAAGCGATCATCTCCTCCATAATACTACTTTACACGCCTCGGCTGCCCCAAACAAAAATAGAAAACGTGTAAAAGTAATTGTATAATCTCGGCCCCCCTTTTTTGGCCCCCGAAACAGATAGAATAAATTTTGAATTTTATAGAGGCCACGGTTAAAGCAATTGACGTAGCGGTAAAATACACGTTTGTAAATAGTAACCAGTTCTTCAGTCGAAAATGAATGAACGAGGAAGTGGCAGGTATATAACCGAGGTTGCGAAAAGAAAAAAACATATATAACAAGTAACAGAAGTAGTATTAGCTATGGAATAACTGAAATATACGTCACGGAAGTCTCTCCGGCAGCCTTGATTTCCAATTAATTCTGAATCAACTGTAACTACCTTGTGACAACAACAAAAAGTCCCACCGGTGTTAAACTGGTCCTCCGTTCCCAGTTATCATACGCTTTATGTCTTCATCTTCAATACGCGGTGGAACGAGCGTGTCCAACTAACGTTGGAAGACCCTCTGTTACATCGTCGTGAATGAATCTCGACGACAACTTGTCGGATATCCCGTCCGAAATAATCTTATTTCCAGGCTTGATCGCACCGTTTCCGCCCTGCGGATACGACGGCAACGCCTCCAATATTCTAGGCGGATTTCGTTTCACGGTTTGATTGGAGAACGAACCTTTGTTCAAGCAGTTCTCATCGAACATCCAACCTGGTCGATTTAAACGCGCCGTTGGTAAATATTGGTGGGGTCTGTAGCCATTTATGTCGCCTATCATCGGGGCGCTACTTTGTAGATTTAAAGCGTTTAATTGAAGATGATTGCCCGGCGGTATACAATCTTCGGAACCGCCTGATCTGCTCAATCGGCTACCGAGTTCTGTAACGTGATTTCGATGCATTGAATTGGCGTCGCAAGGTATGTTGACGCGATATTGTGCTTCTCAGGCATTGGAATAATTGTCGAGGTGATGGTCTAATGGTGGCCCAGTCGAAGTATCGAGTCTTGTAATGTCCTTCGTGTATTAAAAATAAGGTGAAGCTACGATTTGTATTATTCTACACTTTGGGCATGTTTTTAAATATCTCAACCTGAAAACATGCACTTTTTGCTTTTCATTTCATTTATTTGGCGACATTTATTTGACGCCTATTTCTAAACAGTTCTTCCCTTTTATTTTAAATATATAATTTGCGACACACGTTTGCCTTTATTCAGCTGACCTTCATACACTATCGTACGGTAAACATGTTATTGATATATAATAAAAAATTCAACCGGTTTGACAATAGACGCTGACATTAAAGCGGCAGCCTGTATTTAGACCATCATCTCCTCTATATATTTTCAATCCTGCGTGGCATTTACGTGGTAAGTTCTCGCTTTGCGAATATAATTGTTCAAAGTAACCACAAAAGGGGGTTATCGAATCCAATACAGATACGTCGCGATATACGTAATAAATCAAATGAAATATCGCAACGAATAATGATGAACATTAATCGGTCGACAATGATTCCACATGTGACAAGCCCCTTAACACATGCTTACCAAAAGTTTTCGCCGCTCTGACGTGCGCAAGCAATTTGTCGATTCTACTCCGCCGGAAGTACGTGTCAACTATGTCCGGCTTCTTTACTTCTTCCTGTTCGCTGCCCTCCTCGGTATCAGCCTCGTTTCCAATCTCGTCCTCGTTGTCTTTGTTATTGCTATTATTGTTCAGATCAGGTTTGGAAGGCACTATGCTATACTGTATATTGTCTTTGAGCACCAACGACGGCGGTGGAAGAGGAATGTGCGGCGATACATCCGGCAATCTCCAGCGACCCAATTCGTCGCACCAGGTTGCCGCTGATCGAACAGCAACGACATCGCGAAACGGGCAACCGGGTCGAAGATGAGGAATCATCGCGTCGCATATCTGATTCGACAGTAATTCTCTCCGTAGAAAATCCCGTCGTTCTGCGTCCCAGGAAGCTTGAAGATCGGCTGCTTCCGCTTCGAGCTGCTTCACTCGTTTGGCCATCCGCTTTAGAGCATCTTCCGTCGATCTGGTCAGAAATACAGATTTTTACGCAACACGCTACTATCTACAATTTGTAGTTGATACACTTTGACTTTGTTCAATATTTCGGGGACAGATTTATGTTCCTGTATGTGTTCGTATTTGGTATACGTATAGGTAATTGGAGGGTGATAGCTGATTTCTCTTTGGAACGGTGGAAGGTGCAACAAATAGATTCTGATTTGTATCTGAAGGTTATATTGTCATTTCATCGAACGATACAGGCTTTCGTATCGTTTGATATGCAGGTAGCGATAGTGTTGTTATTATTCAATTAATATTTCATTGTATTAAATGATTCGGGGACACTGTAATCCTATCTAGAAAATATCGACGAGCATTTAGCAACGAGTCAATACTTTGGTATCTTCATTATTTCATAGAGATTCCATTCGTTCTCGATTCAAAGAATCGAGGGCCCGGAAAGTCCTATAGAAATGTCGGTAAAGTTAATGTAGAAAATGAAACATACAGTTCCTTACTGACCTAAGCTGACCATAAACTTGGAAGACAGATCCGTTCCCATCTTGAGCGCTATTTTCCAAAGCAGAAGCGAGTGCCTCGAGCTTCTTCCGCCTCTTTTCTCTCCGCCTTCTCAATTCCGTGTCACCCTGCGCCTCCCCGCCAATAGTCAGCTTCTCCAATCTCTTCAGCACCTCTTGCATCGCCGCCTCGCGTTTCTTTCTTCTCCTTTCCTCACGTTCGACGTCCTGCTCGTCCATCGGCTGTTGCGAAACCGCCTTGGCGATCGCGTTGCTCGCTGTCCCGATTTCGTAACGAATTTTCAGAGCCTCCAACTCCTCGCGAAGCCTTTGTGCCGATAAATTCGAATGCTCGCATTCCCTCTTCAATCTTTCCACTTCCTCTGCGTATTCCCTTTGCCTGATAGTTTCGTCGTCGTCGACATCCTTCACAGAGATTTCCTTTATGATCGATTGATCACCCGCCTCGAGCATCTTCTTCAGACGTTGTAACTCCAATTGGTATTGCCTTAAGAGAGCGTCTTTTGGATCCTCGTTGATCACAGGCTTGTTTTTGATACACCGCGCCCTTGCTGCATATCGGAGGGTGCTGAGAGTCTCGTCGGCGTCCACGTCGCTGGGGCTTATGCAGGCTATCATCAGAGTTCTTGCATTGCCGCCTAAACTGTCCCTTAGTAGCCTGGTTAGTTTGCTGTCCCTGAGGAAACCAATCGAAGAACAGTTTTGATAAGCTTGTTTAATGTATTTTATAATAAAGAGGGAAGTTAACGGTAGAACGACAGTGGACCTGGAAATGGGAGTTCTAGTTTGATTACTGGCTCAAACGTTTAATTGATAGATTATTTAAGTATCCAGAAAACAGGAATAGCTATCGCAATCGTACCATTGTTATAATTATTGAATTGTTCCAAATCACGAATACTAAGATTGCCAAAGGATATTGCAATATAATTTGCAGTGCATCCAAATAATACAAGGGCCTTAAACACCCTTTCACCAGAATTAAATTTGAAATAAATTCTTCAATCTACAAACATTTTACAAGCAACATCTGAACATACCTGTACGGCACGTGCCTTCCCTGACCAGCAGCCAAAGCGCTGATCACATTGCCCAGCGCGGAAAGGCTCAAATTAATACTGGCTGCCTCTTTCAGACGATCACCAGTAGCCCCAGTCCTCGCCTGTCTCTCGGACCCAGCAAGATCCACCAAATGGAGCCTCCCTCTCTTCACCGTGTTCTCAGTCTTATTATCATCATTGATGGCCAACGTCTCCAAAGACAACGTTAAAACAGCGTGGCTCCTCGAGCTGGCCGCGTTCATTTTCGTAGCGGCAGCTGCTCTTCTCCTATCACCTTCTTCGACCAATCGAGCACACTCCGCCGCATCCTTCACTGTAACCTCCCTGAGCCCACCGGCCACGTAGGTTCCACGATTGGGATCCTCTTTTAACGTCAGAAGGTCGCCCGTTCCGTCCTGCAGAAGGTCCCTCAGTCGTTCGTTGTAAATTTCTAGGTAACTGAGCAACGCCAGGTATCTCATTTCTGAGCTGGCTGTAGACGTTGCCTCGAAGATGTGGTCCAGGGTGCGCTCGATGAAGCCACGCATCGTGTGAGACTTTCCGCAGCCAGTTTGACCGTAGGCGAACACGGTTCCGTTGTAGCCGTCCAGAACTGCCTCGACGATGACTGAACCGACGTTCTCGTAGACGGACTCGGTGCTGGCTTCTGGGCCGAGGCTTGCGTCGAATTGGTACACCTTGCCGTTTCCGGTGCCGGCTGTGAGACACTCCAGGGTGCAGCATTTCGACGCCGAGTCGATCGTCACGACGTTCTGAGAGAATTCGAGGTTTATATGAACGAGATAGATTTATTATAGACGTCGTGAGTGCTGGGTGTTTTTGGCACGCTTGAATCGTGTCAGGTATGTAGTGGCAGATTTTTGAGTTTTTAAAGCTGTTACCGTTCCCCGTTCGATCGTGTACTATTTTTTATTTCCCACCGTGTAGTGCATGTGCTTGGACATGTAGTTGCGAGCTACTGTAACCTGAATACATTTCCGTTCATTCAGTCTTGTGTGTACATGTAAAAAAATGGATAAACACGATTAAGTGTATGTACTTCTGTTGGGAATAGAGTTTCGTAAATTGAAGCAGGAGGATAAACAGAGAGCGTGTCTTTATTTAAATCATATTTAGTTCTGTGCGAAGATTGCTCGTCACGTTTCGATTTCGTTAGTTTAATTCGATATTGTAGATTGAAATTCAGTAATCTGAATATTGCGAGAAGTTAATTGGAAATTTAATTGAGATACAGAAGCGGGTATTTCTATTAATGCGTAATGATATTTCATATGTTACCTATCAGCTCTTTATTACTTTTTACGAAAATTCCAGTTCCAATTCAGAAGTATTGCGCATAATTGTAACAAACACATTAGCGAAACCCTTTCGTCCTTTACTAGACCATTATACACGTACAGGGAATTGTTCGTATAACATATATCGATTCAATTTCGTGGAAATACTAGTATAATATTCACTGCTATAAATCGTTACCGTTACTCTCCTTTTTTCTGCGGCTTAAGAAATGCGGAATTTAAGAAACTCTTACTGTTACCGTACCACCGACGATACGCACGATATCAGAATCTCGATTTTTCATTTTCAGACCGGGAACAGTTTTTAAATAAATAATCCAAGAGTCTCACGATTATAGGTGAATTATCCTAAGCAAATAATAATATTCCGAAAAACGGCCGAATCAAAATGAAAAACGACGATATTCATCCAATCATCCAAGTATCGAATCCAAAACTCTTTTGTCACTTCTCGCCGAACGCCCATCAACGTTCTTCATGCCTGCGTATCAGGAAGCATCGAATAGGGTGAGTCGTCAATTAAATTTACCATTCCATAATATATTCAACAGCCAACGTAGGCACGCCAAGCTGATCGGTGCATACACGGTGCATAGATAGCGTTATCGAACCGGCGTTGCACACATTTCGTTACATACGTATGTACATCATATTATATATATATACATATACATGTGTGTGTTTATCGATGGAACAGAATATAAGCCAAATCGATGGTGAGCCACGGTAGTGTTACTCTTTCGATTTCCATCTTTTCCTTACCCCCTTTTCCGTTCGTGCATGACGACACACGTGGTTGACACAGTGCCACAGGTGAACTTTTGCGTGGGTGCGATTGTACGACTAGCGATACATGTATATGCATGTGTGACATATATTTGACATGGAGAGTAGAGAAGTATATACGTGTATACATTTATTTGATACCGATGGAGTAACTGCTGAGGTGTTTCCTGGAAGTTTAGTTGTATTTTTATGGATGAACAAGTATGTACCGTACGGTGGAAAACAGTTGAGTAAATAGCTTGAATTAAAATAATATTAATGATTCATCGGATTACTATTATTATAGAAAAGTCGAACAGAGGAACATTGAACTAGTTTTACAGGAACAAAGAATTCTCTACAGTACTGTGTATAAAGGGCGCGTTTCAGATCAGAATGAAATCTGGATCGCCTACAGGTATCTGTCTCACGCAATACTCGATCGTGTCTACATAGTTCCGACGGAAGTCTTCAAGAACTTTTCAATACTAATCCTAATCTTCGTTGCCGCGTCAACCGTTCAAAAGTAACCCTTAAAAAGGAAAAAAGGGCCTCACGTCAGACTCGAACGTCTTACTCGGAAATAAAACAATACAAACAAAGAATTGATCGATAACGAAACTAAATCATCGAACAAGCTGCTCAAAATCTTCAGTTCAGAGGTCTTCGCTAATTCAATGCAACCTCCACCGCAACCAGTTAGAATTATGTATATCATTCTTCCAGCGAACTTACGCAACGAACAAATCAACGTTCACATAGCTCTGCCCCATGAAAAATCGTCCAGCAGGAAAATTGCAACGTCGATGCATGCCGGTCGCGTGTTTTGATACGGTCGCTAGGCTACAACGCGCTCGATAGAACGATGACGAGTTTTCCACAATACTTTAACGTTGATAAACAGAGGGAAGAAACAAAAATGGATGTGCCCATACAGGTGCGCCGTGATCGCCCCCAATCTGTGCAGGTGCTCGCGGCATCGAGTCAGAATCGTCGATGTTCACGCGCAAACTGATCGTTCGTTGTTCATCGTCCTTTTGAACGTACCCTGCATCCCTGTTGCAGCTCCCGCGCGTTCATCGGCCGACATCTCACGGCCACTTTCACGGACTCGCTCATCTAAAAATAAAGGAAACTGGTTTAAACTCCTGCGACCGGTTAAGATTCGAGGCATTGAGTTCTTTGCTTCAAGTCCTTGATGTTTCCTTTTTCTGAACGTGAATGCTTCTTTTTCCATTGAGCTCGTTTGTGTTAATTGTGTTAATCCATCGATTGTATGCTGAGGTTTAGATAATCGAAAAATCAGGCAGCTACTTTTTAATGTATTTGTTCGTTATTGATTTTCTAGTTTTTTCATTTATTTGGCAACGTTATTTATTTATTCGTATCAACGCGACGAATCTCCAAAGATTCCGAGTACATACTGCTATTTTATTTAACTTTGTAACAGCTACCCCCTGATGTGCACGCAACCCTCCGATATTTATGCCATTGCTGCTATGATTATTTTCTGTAATATTATCGAATTCCCGCAATAGTGTACCCTTCAAATGACTAGTTACAATGCGTACAATTAAACCAACTTCTCCGAAAATATATTGCTCTCCCTCGTCGTGTCGGCGAAACACGTGAAGCTCGGATAAAAATACCGAATCAAGGTTAAAACGTGGTCGATCAATGTGTGAATGGAGAAAGTTCTAATAAATGATAAGGCGATAAGAAATACGAGTGTACGAAAATAGAAATACATTATATTGTCTAAACAGCCGCGGAATTAGTAATCCAAGCACCAGCATGAAGAAAGAAAAGAACGATAAATACATCACGAATAATAATTCTTATTGGAAATTCGATCGATCCTCTCATTTTTATTACGCGAGTGTAATTCGTGCAACTTTCGACGCCCTGGTCACGACCGACGACACCATTCAATAACGTTCTTTTTCAAGAGCGCGTTCCTTTCGGCTCGTTAAGCGTTCCATTCGTGTCACTGTCGGGGCTGTATGAGTCGACCTTGAACCCGATTAGTCGTTGAATCACCCCAAATCATGGACGTACACACCTCTGTGCACGCGAGTACCATTCCATCGAGTCTTACTTGACTGGAAAAATGGCCTAAGCTTATTGCTTAAAATTGTATAATGCGACGAAAAAAAGAAAGATTGACAACTACAGTTTCGTATAACATTTTTGTCTTACTTTCGTGCATAGAATACGCTGGAAACGTTTGTCCGGAAAACCCTCAGACACATTGCATGTTAAATGAATATGTACTCGAGAAAGCTAAGGGTTGAATTTAATGATTTTAGTAACATAAAATAGAAAGATGCTATAGTTGACGCTTAGGTAATGACCGAGTACATTCTTGATCAATCGCGGACATATTTGTCTAGAAACGAATGCAATTGTGGGCAAAAGTAGAATAGAAAAGTAGAGAGACATGCCGTCCTCTTGATAACAGTTGAGGGAGCCGGTGTATAGTCGGACGGAAGTGCGCATAAAGTTTACGTAAAGTGTACTTCTGGTTTCTTTAATAATGTATAATTATACTGTAGACACAAGGTACCGATTGGTTTAGTAGCATTAATTATGTATGAGTAATAAATTAAGTCTAATATATGGTGTTGAACATGAATGGAATACCAAGCTCAGGTGAGAAAAATTGTAATTATATAATTGTGTGCTGTGATGGAATGAAAAATGGTTGCGAATAATAATAATAATTTCCAGTCATTAATCACGCGTCTTGGCGCAATTTATATGCGCCATTTCGTACAAGAATGATTTATCAGAAACAGTGAATCCAGTAACAGTAAAATAATTTTCATTATTGTGATTAAAATAGAATTATATTATTTAATATGCTTTTTGTCGCCATAGTGGCCATAGCTAGCATATTTCAATTGTGCACAGTATTATATTTTACCTTGAAGTACTATTCCAAATGTGCAAGCCTATATGATTTATTAACATGGACGAAACGAATAATAAATGATTCGCGTAAATCTATACAAAGAGCAATGAATAAATTATGAGGTATATATTGCAGACGTGGATATAGTAAGTACCCCAAATTAATTATTTCCATTTACACATGCATTTAATTCTAAAGTTCCCAATGTTATAAAATTTAGAAAGGAGACGTTTATGCACGTATAAATATACCGGCGAAAAATTTCGACGTAAGTTGCAGTATCGAATTAAATTAAACAGGTAGTGCAGCAGGTGTAGGCCAAGTGCAGTGTTAAAAGGCGTTGCGTGTAGCAATCATACACAGATGTCGCTGATGTATGAGTGATCAAAAAGTTGTTACGTAATCGATGTAAGAGTAATAATTTGCATTGCATACAAGAGAGTATGCAAAGAATGAAGGGGTTGGATACAAGTTACATTCTTTCACGCGTCATTTCGTGTACTTTACGTTCTGGTTGATGCTTGATATGTAAATCAAGTCTGATCACAAAGGGTAGATAAGAAGGCGTCCCCTTAACCGAGTAAACTCTATGAATTGACCTAATATATGTAGAAGAGCAACTTAGATTGGTCCGTATAATAACTTAAGAAAAAATTCCTTTATTTCCTATTATTATTTAAATATTTTTCTGAGCCAACTCGTATTGTCGATATGAAAATTTTTAAGTTACCAATTTATTGACCGCATTCTGATATTTGTATAATATTTAGAATGATATATCTTTTTACATAACAATGTAAAATATAGAAATAATGTAGAGTTTCTTAAATTGAAACGAAATATTTATTTTACTTTAAAACTTTGACTTTGAGTAATAATTAATTTTATGCTGGGGGAGGAGATATTTCTAATATGAATTTATTAAAATTATATTAGTTAATGTATTACATGTATCTCGCTTTATAGGAATTATAGTATAATAATGCAACTAAAAGTATAAAAGTGCAATATTGCGAAATATTATGATATTACTTATAGTATGTTATTTTAGTAGGGGCACTGAAAATTGTTGCATGACCATTTTATGAAACTATTTCTTATCGGACTGTCAAGTAAATAAATATTCCATCATGCCAGAGGTGATGAATAATAAGAAAATGGGAGATACTAAAATAGAGACTGCAGGAATTTACTTTGACCATCAATTGTATTAGTATTATTACGTTCAAAAATTAATATGATTTATGATTTACCCTTATCTTAAAATATATTAGTTTTATATGCAAGACCACATAACTCGATAACACTAAAAGACTAAGCACTATTAATTAATCGATAAAGACGTATGATTTAACCAAAAGTCATCGATAATATTGCAAGTGCAATAATAAATATGCAGACAATTATAAGTATACAATTCAGCAAAGTATTCATAACAATGTTTAATTCAGGTGAAACTACGTTTGCATTACTCACTTCAAAAAGGCATATATTCTTCTCGCCTGCATACGGAGTTATCCTATAATTACAAAGATGTATGTCGTCATCTGTCGCGTCCGAATAATTGAAAAAAGTACACTGCACCGCATGACAAGCACACCTGGACTCACACGCAGGTTCCGATGTTGTGAATTATGAACACCTTAGTTGTCGACTTGCGCTTATTCGAAAAATTGCAGGATGCGCGCGCATACCATTTCATCATTTGATTGGTCTTCCCAAGCCGAAAAATCATGTGCGCAGACTGCTAACTTTTTCACACCGCAGTTTGAACCTATGATATTTTTTAGTTGAAAAATACTCACACGAAATGGCAGGCTACGATTTGAAAAATGGCGAGGAGGTCGAAGAATATCTGAAGAATCTTTTAATCGAATATCAGTTCGGTTGTTTAAGCGAGAAAAAACCTGAAGGTAAGGGGGCCGGAATCGTCATCGAATATAACCTCCAATAATCAACTTTTTAATTCGTTTTTGGGGTGCATTGGCAGTATGTCACCTGTTAGGCGATTATAAGGAGTCAATTACACAAGATTATAAGATGGCAGGAGATGTGTATAAGAAAAATTGTGACGAGTACAAATTCGGCAAAAGTTGCACGAAATACGGTGGTTTTAGGTTAGCGGGTGAGTACAGATGGTGTTTAAGTTACCCCGCGAAATTCAAAGGAGCGCTGTTTAAACCCGGCGCAATTATTGTATTCAATACCAATTATTTTCATTCAGTATATATCGTATAATCTGTCCGGGTATATTATATTAATAAAGGACAAAAATTTTATGTATGTCCTTTCTAGGTAGAGGATGCGAGAAGGATAATACGATGGCATATCAATATATGCGGAGGGGTTGTGATCTGAATGATCCGAGGGGCTGTCTTCACGCAGGCACTTTTGCGATATCTGAAGAAAAACTTGAACCAACCAGGGCTGTTCAGATATCTCGTGGAATGGAAATGCTGAAAAAGGCTTGTGACAACAACGTGGAAAGTGGTTGCTTTTATTTATCAGGCATTTTCTTAAAGGGGATTGATGGAATTATCGAAAAGAATTCGAAAGAGGCTTATATGTTGTCATTAAAGTCTTGCGAACTAGGAAATCCTTATGCTTGTGCGAATGTGTCTATGATGCACAAAAGAGGCGATGGGGTACAGAAAAATTTAGATTTGGCTAAATCGTTTAAGTCACGAGCTGAGCTATTATTGAAGCAGCTGAAACAAGTGCAACCCCAATTGAAATTTCATCAAGGCATCGACTCGTAATTTTCGTTTTTCTAGGATTGTTATGTACAGTATATATCGAAGTAAGCTGTAGTACATACAGTACTACTAAAGCATACAGTTGTAGTTTTGTAGGCACAAGTAAAATTGTGTATAAAATATCTATTATTCATCTCGGTTGTCTACTTTCTTACACTTCGAAATTTTTTCGGTATTAGTGAATGAGCTACTTCGTTATTATTATATCTTGTATTTTATTAAATTTTAGTAACAATACAATTAACAAATATAGTCTATGTATAATTATCATAACTGTCTTTCATGGTGTTAATTTTATGATTTGTATGTTATGAAATATACATTTCTTGTTACTGTACGCACAATTTTGTGTACAGCTATACCATGGACGACATTCTCGCATGTGGCTATACCCCAGCTGCGTACTGGATTTCTGCAGGTTCTGACTAACAATAAGTTTCAACTGAAACGAGGTGAAACGATTGACACGAGGTTCATACGTACTGCACTTCGTTAGTTTTGTATAATCTGTTGGTAACGTTGTGAGTGACATGAAAATGGTAAGGGGTATTCAAAATCCCGCGAATTTGGCCCAAAAGAATACACTGTACGATTGGCTCGTCGGTGTAATAATGTAAAAAATAAAAACCGGTGGTTGATAAATCTACGCTATATCTCGTTCGTGGGATATTGAGGGAGGACAGATAACAGTTTACTAACTTTGATTATGCAACTCTTGCTACTCACTCTCCCTCTCTCTCTCTCTCTATATATATATAAGGAAGTTGTGTCATTGATTATAAAACGCATTAGAATATTCGATTTATTGAAGAATCAATAATGTTACCAGAGATTACATATGTAAAACATACATATTATAAGAAATAAGGAATGATACATAAACTCATACTGAAACTGTTAACAGTTATATACTTCTAAGGACAATTCGCAGCATTTTCAATATACCATTAGATGATATACATATATTTAAGCTTTCGCGATGCCCACAACTCCACAGGCAAGACGAGCACCGGCATTTCCTGTGGTTTTTGATAACTCGTGACCACCTTTGCCAAGGTCATCTGGATCAGCGTGAACCTGTTATCATGAAGAAAACAAAATAATATTTATAGTCATTGGATAACACATCTGGCATAATTAAATATAGAAATTCATCAAAGAGATTGCACAAGAACCTACCACAAGAGTTCTGCCAATTATATTGTTCGATCCTTGCAGTTGAATCATATTGTCTGTTATGTTAACACTGGCAATACCACTTGCATTTGCTTCAATGTTTCCCAAGTCTCCGACGTGGCGAACACTTGAATCAGGGCCACCATGTTCTTTTCCTAATGGATTGAAATGTGCCCCGGCACTTGTACAACCTATTTGATACAGGGAAACAATAATTCAATGGTTTGAAACTATTATATTTGACAGTATTGTTATTATAATTTGCATGCTATAATCCATTGACCCCTAAACTTCAGGATTGTAGCAGTTTCATTTTTTTGCAAGTTAAATTACATTCGATTATAGTGAAAAAATTATTGAGTACAAATTATGAGAGTTATTAATTTTGGCTGATAGTGATGCTCACCGTTAGTGTTATCGCCGAATTCATGAATGTGAAAACCATGCAATCCCTTTTGTAAGCCGGTTACCTGGCCCGTGACCTTCACCGGACTAGCGCTATCCTATTGAGCAATAGTATTTGTAAAACAAAAATAATACATTACTGTATCATTGGATTGAGTTAATTAAAAGAATCATTTACCGATTGATCGAAAAAGAGAGTGCCCTTGGCATCGCCCTGAAGAACGCACACTGCTTTAACCATCTTTAGAAGCTTCTCGACTGCACGGAATGACAACCACGGTCGAAATGTAGATATGTATTACCCGGCACCAACTACGAAATTGCCAGTTGTGAGCTATAGTTCTGCTGAATCACGAATGTAAATACGCTGACGTATCAAGTAGTCCTGCCGATAAAACGATATCGTTACCGTTCAATAGAAATATAGTATCATTGAGTATCACGCGCAATTATAATCAATGACGATTAACGAGCAGAAATACGCAACAAGCTAGACCTAGAGAAATGCGAAGTCACAGACGAGATATATGGATAGACAAGTCACCTTATGGACTTTCGTGGCTCAACGTGACTGCCGTACCGACTCAGATATTCGACACTGAACCACCGACAAGATATAAGAATAGACAAGACATCTTATGGACTTTTGTGGCCCACGTGACTGTCATACCGACTCAGAAATCCCACACTGAATTGAGCGTGTACTGCTCATGAACAGTGATCACTTGAAGAACTATTGTATACTAACGTAGTGGCGTCGGGATTCTGCGATTGTGGGGACGGGATCAGGAAAGCTATTTCTCCGGCAACGTTTCGGTAGAAAAACTGAGCTACGGTGCCTGGTCGCGCGATGCACTTGGGTTCAGCTCGAAATGCGTCGGAGCGATGAAAATGACAATGAGATGCGTATCACGTCAAACGTCCCGCCTGTACTGTTCCACTTTCATTGCGCGGCAACGAATAAAATAATTCTCTAACGAGGATCGTAGGTCCGGCTAAAAGTTGGTCAGACACAGTAGAAGTCTAGTCGGTACGTCCCTAGAGTCATAGGTCCGCCTAAAAGTTGGTCAGAAATAGTAGAAGTCCAGTAGGTATGACCCTTGGATAGTAGGATTTACGGAAATAGCGAATACCACCGAGCGCAGCCGACGCACCGTCGCGCGGCGCGCGCCCCGGCAGTCACGATTCAAGCGTCTCAGCGTAAGGTTATTTATGTAGTTGAAGGCTAGCGACATAGATCACTCTACAACACAATAGCACCTCGGGCTTTACTTTACCATCGTGTACGCTTGATTATTAGCCTCTATTAATTAATACGTGTTTAACTAACAATTGTTCTACTACCGCAACAGTACATTAAACTTTAACGATTAAAATCTTTCTTCAGTCTCCTTTGCTAGACGAATGACCCATCATCCAATTGAGAATGGACGCGTCTTCGTCTGGCATCGAGATTTTTTAAATATGAGATCAACTAGTCGTTCGTTGTAACATCGCGTTAACTAATTTATTAGCTTGAACGGTTCTTCGAATCTTTATTATAGTTTATTCAGTCACTTACATACTTCTTTTGCGACTTCGAATTGGATTCTGATTTTAGAACAGGTCTATCCCAGGTCTACTCTTTTGCTGCAGATATAATGGATGATTGGCTGGCAAAGAATAATACATTGAGGTTGCAGGAATGGAGTGTTGAGATACAATTACTGCGATGCATAACAATCAGTTCGATGACATATGATGAAGGACTGGTAACATTTAACTTATTATCCCAACGGTTTATGTATATCTCTTGTTATCTGGCGATTGGTTTTGGGCAGAAGTTCATTTCCTTCTGTTGAAAGTTATTGAACACTTCCATTATTGTATATAGATTTCAATACTTACTACTCTCAATTTGTATATCCACGTTCATTAAATAATGAAAACATTTCAAATAGAACTTACAATGTTCGCGATTGAAACTAGTCAGTAAATTTCATTAATTCTAAGCGAAAGATTGAAATACGTTCAGGTTCATTTAGGTCGCGATTTCTATTGTAGCTTCATTAATTATTTCAACAAACACTTTCATTATCACTGTGACCTAGTCACAAGTACGGCCAAATTGTATTTTCGGTTTTAATGTTGTCTGCTCTTTTTGAATGTTTCAGCAGCTTCCACGGATTCGATGGCGACGAGCCTGCTCGCACCCCTGGTGAGTCTGCAACCGGTGAGTGGAATGCTTTAAAGTTCCTCTGGTCACTCAATCATGTCGCAGGACGAAAGGTCCGAACCGACACGGGTGACTGGTTGTAATTACGTAGATTCTTCTGGCAAGCACTGTGACCATGGGTATAGAATTATACTCATGAGTAGTAACTTCTTTACTGTTCTATATTATATGAGGATAGGTCTTCTTGTACAACGCGTTTCTAAATAGCTTGACAATTTTAAAAGAGATCATATTTAGGATAAAATATATCACTATACATCTTTTTATAAGAGTCCTTCATTGAATACGTATAAAACAGATATTTAGATAGTTATTAATTATTAAATGAATATAAAGTAACGTCCAGTATTATACGTGCGTTAGTTTGTAGTGAAGAAGTCGGATACCCTTCGACTTCGTTTATTTGTCAATTGCAATTACTGCACAATTATAATACAGTACATAATTATTGCTGTTAGTAGGATTGTAGTATTTTTTCTTTTGGCTACTTTGATTGTATATAAAGTAAAGTTATTTATTTACCTTGTCAATTTGTTGGAACTATCGAATAATAAAATTATTCGATAACCATATTAGTCTTTCCATTTTTTTATGTAATTGTAGGTGTAAATATTCTGTTTTATTTCTTGCCTTACTTCTTATGTATACTCTTCTGTGTTGTTACGCTTTAGATATAATTCGACAGTAAGATAATCTTTGTTTCGTCTTGAGAATTAAATTTCCTTATTCCCCAAGAAGCCTTCTATTTTATGAATGAGGTGCCCTCGTATATATTTTAATTCATAAATTAATTACTATCTGTAAAGATATGCTTGAAACTACCCGGGCCGATACCTTATCTACAGTGGCTGCTATGTTGTCGCCATCTATAGAGAACATCGGGAAACTACACGTGCCTCTTACTTACTTTAAGTGTAGATATAGCAGAGGCACGGTAGTTTCACTCACATTTGTATAGATGGCGATACTAATTACTCTAGATAAAGCAAACATACATGTAGCTTCGAGCAGATCTTTACAGATGGCGAAACTGAAGGCACTTTATGTGTAGATAAGACAGGGATATACGAGTGGTACGCAATTTCAAGCAGTTGTTTATAAATAGCGGTACGATAAAGTTCGTAAAATTTGGTTATTTATGTCTTCATCTTTAAAATTAAATTACTAATGCTCGCAAAGCGTTTCATACTGTGATTTACATATTAATAAGTTGCTATCAAACACGGTATTGCAATCTACATTAAAGTTAATATGTGTAGTGACATTGTCTGTTCCACTGTTCATTTTATTCTACAACAAACAAGCTCTTTAACAAAGGTTAATACATTTGTGAATATTTTTTTCTTTCAACAAATTTTCCAGCATGCAATAATTATATACTAATAACTGTATTATTCTTTATTTCGGTCTCGCAGCAATAAAAGTTGGGTTAGTAATATAACCTATATATAACCTATCTTTAGAATACTATCTTAACTCTTGCACTCTCATCTTCTGTTCCGCTCTTTGTTTTCATACCTTCTCTACCTTATGCATCACACCCTTTTTTGTCTCTTTATCGCACATCTATTATAAATCTTTTCATTTCCTCTCTGTTTCATTTCAAGTTCTAAAGTCATTTTTGCGCTATTAATTGCTGACTCTTTTCTGTTCCCCCTTTACTTTGGTAATGTTTTCGTTTTAATATATTCAAACCTTTCATTATATTTTGCTTCTTTCATTTTTCTTTTAAGGCTATCTGTTAACTCCTTTACTTCTATTCTCATCAAATTTCGTATTCTCAGAATCATTCCATTCTTTTTAAAAGAATCCCCTCGTTATCTTGTGCTTCTAGTTTGGCCCTACCTTCTCTCTTTTTGCACTAAATATCCTTTAACAATCTTCGTCTCTCTTGCTACGTATACTTACTAATGTATTTTTTGTGTGTGCAGGTTTCGCAGACAAACAGTTGAGGAGCTTGACCGACATTTCTCATTGGGCATAAAACAAGAAAGAAGAAAGATTAACCCTTGCTACATATTTTAGTTATAGTAAATTGGTTTCTAAGAATAGTTTGTAACTATTAGCGCATAAGATTAATTTAGAACAATTGTGTAATTAACTGTTATGTATTATTCTCTTTATTCAGTAGATCTTGTATAAACTTTAATATTACTCTTACTACAAGTTCTACTGAATGCGCTAAATATGAAATGCAAGATACAGTAAATACTTTGGGCTTTACATGTAGGCACAACTCACACAATTGTTGTAATTTGAAATACGCTTCAGCAGATAAGGTACATAAATTTTAGTATAAGTTTTATCTGTAAGATATATTGTAAATTAACTTTAAAGAATAGTTCATAAGTATTAGTTTGTAAATTTGAATTACCACATTTTTGTTACTTGTATCTTCATTTATTAATTTGAATAAATCTTAAATGAAAAGAATTCTCCTCCTCTCTTTATTTTAACACCTTAACTATCCTTAACAAGACCTAATTCCAATTCCTTAAACAAGTACTACCGTGCAGGAACTTTAAACACAAAGTTCACAAAGTACTTGCGTATTTGCGTTACCCGAGAAATAGCTTTCCTGATCACCCCCAAAGCATTTACATATATTCACCCAATCGCATGAATCCTGTCCGCAACACCACTTCAGTAAATAGTAGTTCTTCAAGTTAACTATTCATGTGCAGAGGACGCTCGAATCAGCATGGTTTTTCTGAGTCGGTATGTCAGTCACGTTGGGCCACGGAAGTACATAAGTTGTCTTGTCTATTCTTGTATCTCGTCTGCGGTAGTGGCGACAAGAAGATACAGGCCGTGTATGTTACTATAGGTAGTCAGCTACCGAGTTAGGTGTGTTTACACTAAATGTATCCCTGAAATTTTGTAATTCATACAAAACAATTTACATCCTACGAAGGAACAGAAAAGTAACTCTATCGTTTAGTCATAGTACTGCATCGTAGACTCTAGAAAACTCCGTACATTTCATTACAGTCAGTAGAGTAAGTCTAACCTTTCGTTACTCGAAGAAGCAAAAAGGACGTGCTATTAAAACGTATCTTTATAAGGACATGATACACTGACAAAATGATCGGGATCAAAATGTTAAAACTATTCAAATCTGATAGAAAGGTGTATCGTGAAATTCGCAAAATAACGATTCAAAAGCGTTCTTTTCTATCGGAGGCATACCGGTGCGAGGAGGCATGGAAAGCTCGTTTCCAATCTTCGTTGTTACAAAAATTCGAACCAACAGATTTGTTTGTAATGTTAGATCAGAAATATATCACTGCTGGTAAAGTTAGTGCAGTGGATGTTGATATATTCGCGAACACCATAAGATCCGCAGAACAGGTTGAAGAATTGATGATTCTGCTTCAGAATCTGAGGCGAAGCGCGGAAACGACAAACATTTTACAATCGACGCATTATGCCGTTGTCAGATATTTGTTGGATAACGATCATACGAAGGAACTTATAGACATCTTATATAATAAGCTGAGTTATGGTATTATACCAGACAATCCAACTTACAATCTTTTAATGGACACGTACATAAAGAGGAAAGATTATGGGAATGCAGCAAAAGTGGCCGCTTTAGTTATGCTCCAAGAAGATACAGAGAATCCGATAACTGATTCGCTGTCTATATATGCCTGTTTCAAATATTTGGAGAATCCTGATACTTGGCAGAAGCCACCAGAGCCTATAGACGATTCTAAAGAAGAAATTAGAGTACGGGTTGATTATCTAAGAAATCCGTATTTCGACGATCATTTCGATCTTACAGATCCACGCGATCTGGTTGGAAAAACATTAGCTTTTCAAGGTAAAGCTATGAATGATACATTGGGAAGGACTTGTCAATTGAGAGGCTTAATATTATATAAGAAGTACCAAGATGCGTTAAAATTAGTAAATGATTGGTTGAGCAAGATTGAAGGGAATCTTGTTTATGAAGAAGTATTTAAACTGATCGAGAAGGATAACAAGAGCATACCTGAAGATCAAGTTCCAAGTGAATTGGAAAATGTAATGTCAGAGATAAATGTACTGAAACAGAAGAACTTATGTACGGACAGTTTAATCGAAGCATTAGAAAATAATGTTAAATCTGCTGTTAATAAACAACACGATTTAGATATAAAGGAACAAGAACAGGTAATCGAGAACATTTTTAGTAAACATAAAGCTATTAATAGTCTTCAATTGGACTATTTTATCAATATTTCAATTTGAGAATATACATGGATGAATCTAATCAACTTTACTTACTTTTTAGAAATATTTAGACTGGGAAGCAGAAAGACAAGTAGTAGTAGATAAACAACTAGAGGAAATAAATCGGCTAGCTAGAATAGAAAATGTAAATAAGATGAAAGAAAGTTTAGTGAAAGAAGAAAGACTTTTAACTTTCTTTGAGAATGAGGAAAAGATCGAGCTAGAAATAGAGAGACTAGAGAGAGAAGAGAAAGAAGAAATGGAACGTGTCCTTCGGATGCCACGTGCTCAAAACAAACTACGTAAACTGCAACAGGAAGAAGAATATGTACCACCTAAAATTTAAAGTTCAAATAATTAGCTTTTTACATCATCGCAATTTCTCGATATATGTATACGGTTAAAGCGTATATAATAAATTGTATTTGTACGATGGCTGTTTTCAAAGAATCATAATCATAAGAAATAGTAAATATATGTTGCACATCATTTATGTTTTGTACATGATCGCTTACAAGTACGTTTAGATCGCTTAAACGTTCATTACGAAAGTTTGTAGCACATCTCTCGACGGCCATTTATTTCTGAGAAATACGAAAGTTAATATAACGTACAATTAAAGTTCATGCAAAAAATTATTAGGCTCTGTAACAAATAACGTTCGGTTTTGAGCGGTGATTAAATGAATTTATATTACACGCTTGGCCCTTTGTTAACATGATTTCTATTATACAGTTCGGGCCCAAGGTACAGGATTAACAGCTTTCGTTAATCAATTTGCAAATTCCTCTTCTCACAGGCAGCAGTATATGCATATGTATAAAATTTGGTCTTCGTAATCGTCTTCGTTTATGAGGAATGTCCTGTAAATGCAGCTAATACAATTTGCACTACTTCGAGAAAAAAAAATGTATAATCTAAACTCCAATTCATTTTTCCTTTGGTGCTAATAACTTCTTACCTGGTCGTTGTTGCAATTTGTTTCATGGTATCACCGATTATGCAATAATCACGAAGCTTTACTCTGCAGTTGTGCTGTTAATTCCGCAGTTTCTTGTTTCATTTGTTTCAAGTCAGCAGTTATTCGTTCCAAGTTTGCTCCAACATTTTTGGTAGCCTCAGAATCAATCTATGATCGAATGTATACTTAATCAAACCAAGTGTGCAATTACACTTGTAACAATATTTAATTATTATTACCTGTTCTTCTAAGTCTCGTATCTCTCGTACAGTCGCACCTGTTTCTTCTACTAAACCTACGAGTTCACTACAGTCAGAATGAAGTGTGGCTAATAATTTATATGCTCGTCTTGATGCCTCATTTGTTCTCGCATCACGAAATATTAATTCGTCAACAACAGTAAATGATCTTTCTAATCTGCCTGTAAGTGTATTGATTTCCTTTTGATTTTCTCGTGTGTCTGCTAACACTTTACTAATTTCGTCTCTCTGTTTCCTAATGTTGTTAATTATTTCTAAAATTCGTTGAGTATACGCGGATCTATTCACTTCTTTGGGTAATTTCTGAACTTCCGTTACTAATTGTGAATACTGTTGATCTTTGTTACGACTTTCTTCATTGAGTTCTCGTTCTCGTTCCTTCAGTAGCTTAATCTCATCGAGTTTTTTTTGACTGGCAGTCTGTGTGAGCATAAAGTAGATGTCATTCCAAATTTACATGTACATAAATTCAGAATTTTATTTTACACTAAAATAATACTACATACAGCTTTCGAAGAATGCTTCTCCCTTTCTTGCCTATACATCTGAATTAGTGGAACTCTGTGTTTCTCCCATTGATTACCTAAACTAATTAATTTATTTGTAGTAGCTTCGACCGCAGCTTCCAATTTTCTAATATTCTCTTCGCCGTCTTGAAATAGATCGTAAATTCTTCCTTTTATCTTTTTCTGTTCTTCATTAATCGTTAATTCTTTCTCTTCATTTTGATAATTTATTGTTACTTGCGTTACGCTAGTAGCTAAGCTCTTGATTGTATCTTGTAACTCTTCTATATTACTTCTAAGGCTTTCGCATTCTACTTTTATTTTTTCTACCTCCAAGTCTTGTTTCTCCGCGCTGTCTACAAATTTTTGTTCTTCAAGCTTCGTTTCCCTAATGCTGTTATCTCCTATCTGAGATTCCTATAAATGTGAACATAATCTTAGTATAATAGAAGATAGTGCGGTATTGAAATGCGAATACTGATATCAATTTTTTTTCTCAAACACACTTCTGATTGTAACGAAGATAATGCCGAATCCTTTACCGGGACCCTATTAAGAACATTAACATCACTAGATACATTAATTTCGTCAATTTTATCGTAATGCTGTTTATTTAACCAATTTATCTGATCGAGTATACTCATTGGATGCGAGTGAAGAGCTATTGCATTATAGGATATCAAAGAAGGTAGAATGGACGATTCATTTTGCACTTGTTGAGGCACAGACTGTAGATAATGTATGCAATAATCTTGATGATCTGCAAAAAACGCACAATACCTCTAAGTCAATCGATTTCAGGTAACACTAACAATTATTATACAAAGCATTTTTACCATTTCCATTCTCCATTTTCGGGACTTCTAGATTAACAGATCTATAAGGAACTCTTGCTCTTCCTCTATTTCTAAATCCTTTTGTATGACAATAATGCGGCAGCCAGGGAGCTGAAAGGCCCTGCGCTATTGCTGATGCGATAGATTTTTCTAATAATGCAATGTTGCTAATAGGTTCGCTGAGGGGTTTATCACTTTCCTTCGGTAGCTTCTCAATGAGGAACATAAAAACTTTTCGCAGGTCTGCTTCGGAGCTATATAAAAATGTTTGGTAGCCGATATCACCTTTGTACCCTAATTCCTAAATACACTAGCTAGTTATTAATATGGAGCATATAAGTCCTGTAATCGATAAAATTGTTATTTCAAAGGAATCTTACTGAACACGCTTGAGCGAGTGTGGCACCCACTCGAAAACGGGCTGCCATATTTATAGGTAAAACTGTAGATAATCCAAGGCCTGGTTTTATTATATTCAAACATTTTACTGTTGCCTCTACCACTAGTTCTGTGTTGAAACCACCAAAATTCGTTATCTTCTCTTCTATGTCACTGCAAAAGAACAGATGTTAAAACAATCTCAAACTACATTAAAATAAGAATTTGCATGGTAAATTTGTTAAATTAATAAATCGAAAAATCAAATTATTTCTCTTTTATAAATGTACATATACGTTACTAAATCGGAATAAGTTGTTAATGATTCATACGTATTTCTAAAATTAGTTCAAAAGCTATCACAAATTTGTTGATAGTAGTTATCAAGTTTTTGTCAATCGTAATCATTTTAAACGTTCAATATATCGTATGCTCTGTCTTGTTTATTGCAATATCGATGCAATTCTTTTATTTTTTGCAACAATGGATAATGCATGATTATTCGAAAGTACTAAAATTTTAATGCAGACAGCAGACACCACCGCCCACCGACACCAGTTTTATTCATAGAAAACCGGTTGACGTCAAACATCAAAAGTCTGGTGAACACGTATCGAGAATTCCACTCACCAGCCTATTTGACGCAATGAATGAATGATTATATTGTCAACCTCCTCCATCATCCGTAAAAACGTGAAAACTCTACGATTTTCTACAGTATTGTCCTATTGAGAAAAAAAAACTTCAAATTAAATTGCACAAATCTAACCTGCCCATGAGTGAACAGATATTTGTGCAATAACTGCAATATGCAATTTACAGATGGCGCGACAGATTGCCAGTATAGCCAACACGAGATGAATCCGTGCTATATTGATCGTTTTATTGTTATCGTTACAAACTTGAAGAATAATATCTAAATAAGTATGAATATATTACAATATGTTCAAATAAAAAGCAGGACAAACAAGCACTATATTCAAAAGGTGAAAAAAACGAATACACTATTCACCGTACGCATATTCGTTTTAATTAAATTAATTTTAGACATTAAGGACATCTTGAAATAAATTTAATGCGATTATTTGTAATTCCATTCGTTAATCTCACGTATATGAGTTCGAGAATATACGCGCGTTTGATTTTTCCCGCCGCGCTTCGGCGATGGTTGCGCGAGTCGATACACAGGCAACTTCATGTATATGGAGAAAAGATCAATTATTCGCGGCGAGAGGTCCGCACTCCACGGAGTCGTGCGTTGCGTTCGGTATGCGTCAACATCAGCTGTTGTTTCGCTGTCGCGTGAAATGACAGTTTCGTGGAGGTGCATGATGTGGAAATCGTTTTCGTGAGGGTGCTTTGTGTACCGCGGAGGCGAACCGTGATTGAATCGTTTTTACCGAGAAAGATGAACGGGAGTCTGGGAATAACGCGCGGACCAGAGCAACATCCACAGAGGTTCGCGGATTATTTTGTAATATGCGGCCTGGACAAGGATTCGGGCTTGGAGCCAGACAAGTATTTCGGTGAGTCTTTCTATTTTACAAGTGTTTTCAGCGAAACATTCGACCACCATCGAGGCAGAACGTTTGTTATTCATATCAATACTTCAGCACTGTATAAATCACGGTTATTTATTCTTCAGCGATATTTTTTTTACCGCCTCGCAGAGTGATTGCAATTTTCGAAATCGCTAGGTTGCGCAACGATAGATAATGTATCTCAAATCGGTGAATAGCACCAGCGTCGGTTATTTACGTTAAATGCGACATGCTTGTGTACTGAGAGTTGGACGTGATTCATTAGCTTTCATTATCATCTTATTCGTGGCTTAACTTCGGTTTTGTTGAACGACGAGTTTGTTTGTTAATTAAATGAAGGATGATTGTTTCTGCAGTATGTGTAGCCCGTGGATTTTTTATTTTATTTCCACGTGATTGACACGTGAATTTTAATCGATGCGAGTGCACCCCTTAGAAATTGCGTCCTCTTGAGGCAACCTCGTTGACAGTTTGCAATAAACACATTATTATCGCAAGCTTCTTTCCGTTATGTAAAGTGATAACAAAAAAGTACTGTATATGTATACACATGCCTATGTATATCCTTGTCTGTATATTGGACCGTGGCTACATACATTCTACAGCAACGCTTCTGTGAATGGAGCCTGTATTTCTGATATGTTGTCAAACATGATTATTCATCGCTGTGAAATAAGCCGGTACAATATGTTTTAATTTTGTGGTATCAGTGGTGGCCTCGATAATGATCAAGTTCATCCTTTATTTTTAATTTCATCTCTTTTATTGTTACTCCAATCGATATTTTCATTTGCTTATTTTTAGTCTCCGCGTGAGAAGGATATACGTTGGATGTAGTATTATGATGAAACTTGGTGTTGTTATTGAATATTAATATTCTATAATTAATATTAATGAAAGGAATAAAATGTAATCGTTGATACATACGTTTTACAACGTCAACATTGTGAATTTCTTCTCCCGCGATACCTAAAAAATTGTATTAAATATGTAGAGTATAATGTGAATAATAAATTAAGTATAAAGCGTATAATATGTCTATCAAATTTTTTATTCGTACGCAGTATTCGTTTGAAAAAACAAAGAACTCGGGCACCGGAAACCCAGATCTCGTTTGTTTACGCGATATCTCCCTGTGTTTTCTTCACGGAACAGCTTCCGTAAACGTTATACACTATTCACCTACATACGGTGGTTAGTAGTTCACGACACAACGGGAGGGTCGCTGCAATTGAAAATGCAATTACTAGCCTAACAAACTTCGCTTGAATATCTGATTGTTTGGCGGTGTATGGATGTGTATAGGATATCCCGCCTTAAAAATGCCCCAAACGCGAACAACGAAGGTATACTGTACAAGAGGCAGCGTGTGCCCCTTCAGTGGAATAAAGATATTCGACTCCTTCAAACCATTTTTTTTTCCAAGAAGGAATAAAAAAAGGATCGTTTTTCCCCGCTGTGTCGTCGGAGGGAAAATCTCATTTTAAACCTTGCACGTGCCCTGTAAATGGCCTCTTGCGATATTTTAACATTCAACCATGGACTCCGAATTTCAAATTGCACGTTTATTAAATACCTGTATTGCGTGAAATAAGCAGAACATTTATAAAAAATTCGTCTCTACACGATTGTATCTTGAATATCTTAAATATAGACAATTGTCGCCGCTTCTTCAGATACTTATACAAATGGAGTTAGTTTTTCAAGGTGGTCGGATGTGTTGGCGGTAATACAATCCGAAAAATTCGTATGCCAGCGAATGAAAGTGGCTGGTATATTCAGTTACGGCACACTTTATTCGGTACAAATTTCAACGGTTACGAAGTTCAACGTGTTCGTATATACACCGTTCTGGATGCTACATGCTACTGAATCAGCGTTATACAGCGTCGCCACAACCTCCTGGCAACTTATCACCCGCTTCTAACGTTACATTGGTATCTGCGTTTTCAATGCGATTGCTTGATGCTAGTATACAATGTATCCATCGCGAGTAACTTGTATTACCTTTGATCGGGCCCTCGACGATAAGCAGAGATACGGAATAATTGATGAATAATTAAAGACTGTGGAAATTTTATGAAAATTCAGGTCATATCTAGTTCTGGAATAATTCCGGTACATTTTTGGTGGAACTTTAAAGATTCTGCTGACTTCGAGATGTTTTACATTTTATGCGTTGAAAATGGAGCTTCGAATCGCACTACGTTCGAGAGAAATTGCAATTTATCGCTGTCACCATTAATTGTTCGCCAATTATGAAATGAGAATAGTTGGGCAGCGATAACGCAATAATGGCAGAAAAGGATAGTTTACACTGCAAAATACACGGGTCTATAAATTGAAACGTAATTCTGGCGCGCTCCAGAACGTACATTCTGCTCGGCGAACAAAGGCTAATTGTGAACAATGGTAACACGAAGGAGATAATTCCTGCTTTCGTTGAATTGTAACCTTCGACCTCGTTCGTTCGACGTGTTTAGCTGTGCCGCATAAAATGAATACATATTCTTCTTGAGGGGCGAACTAAACGTATTACGTATATCGTGGAATTTCGAACGTAAACTGTTATCTTATCGGAATGAAGTAATTGGTTCTGTCGTATGTAAAGTAGTGGAACATCGACTGTGTTCCTAACTTACGAAAACCGGGGCGAAAATTGTATTAAATCACGTAATTTATTTAACCCGAAACCAAGGGGCGAAGTATAAACAATGTGGATGTAGAAAGTGTGATAAAATGTATGGAAAATATGAATCAAACAGTTTACACCGAAGAGAATGGACGAACAATCCGAAACAAATTTTTTGAACATTTTGCATCGCACGTAACAGCGTTTGTTTTTCTTATAGAAGTGTACCTTTCATTTTTTCCATTTTTACAAAAGAATTTCTCAACGTTATCCATTGGTGAATATAACATTTGAAAAGCAACGGGAGGGGTTTCGGTACATTCAACAAAGACCATGTTGCATTTGCAAAAACGGGGCGCACCCGAGAATTTCCCTTCTCGTGTTTCCAAACGAACAGGAAAAGGGTCCGGGGAGGAAGGAAGTGAAATAGTATATGTAGGTAGTTTTTCCTGCGGTGCATCCCGTCCCAACAGTTTTCACAAATTTCCCTGGAAAAGGACGTTCTTGAATAAAGCGCGTTCCTACAAAGAAACAGGGGGAATTCTAAAGATACTGCACGCTGAGAGCAGCTGCAACAGATGCAGCGCAATGCACCATGAGCACTGTCGAGGGTGACGAAATTAATCAGAACAAGAAGAGTGCTTCTAGAAACGAAACTCGATTGTTTGACCACTGTAGAGCCGTCGGATCAGTTCGAGTGTTGTTTGGCCGTTTAAATTCAACGATCGGATCTATTTTTCGGGCCCATTCGATACGAGACATTCCATTCAGTACGTTCGAGATCGTTTATATTTTTCCGCTTAATAGTTGCTTTCAATTCGGCGCGTATCGACGTAGTTATTTTACTAGTTATTCAGTTGTGGTGGAAAAAAAGGAGGGCAGTTTCTGACAAATGCATCGTAACGTGCAATGGTCGGGATATAATTGCTACTTTCAAAGAAATGTTCATTTTTCTAATAAAGGTACAGATTGCTGAAAAGATTATTTGGACGAAATATTTTGGAGCAGAGACGTGTATTATTGTGCGATAATAATATATTCATTATTTCGCATGGAAAAAATATAGGAACGCGGTGAGCGGGCATGGAAAATTTAAGCTGAATGAAGCAGATAAAAAGTTGCTATTCAGTGGTTTGTAACTTTCATAGATTTGATGACTTCCGGTATAATAGACCCACAGGCCGTCTAATGGGAGCAGCCAGTGTGTTCAGACTCGCCCATTCGTCAATTTAGTATGGTGGTATAGTGAGACGATTCGATCGATCTAGCCGCAAGCAAAGTTAAGCTATTAAACACGTCTGGCTGGGTATACTGAACGATGCTTGTCACTGGAAGGTAAAAGGCCAACAAAATGCTTTTTCTTAATTGCATCTATCGTATAAAGAAATTAGTAGCGGGCTACGGACAATTAAATTATCTGGATGAGTTGATAGTGATCGAAAGTGTACACGCTGTTGATAATTGGCAGCATTGGTATTATCGATACTTATCGAGAAATCAATTTCGGGGCACTAATTTGAACGATAAAAGCTATCTAGCCCAATATAATCAATTAATTCTTTTCGCAAACAGAAAACACGTGGGTGCGTATAAACATTTCCTTGGGACAACGATTAATTGTATTTCCGTCAGTTTTCTAATTAATCAAGAAAATATTGCACCGGAGCTGGCAATTATCGAAATCTTGTTCTTTTTACTTGCGAGCATGTACTTGCTAGAAAGTTTAAATCATATATTCAGTAGTAATTATTCTTTACTATAGTACGAATCAGAGATAACGGTGGAAACAAGAGAAGTAATAAATACAGGAGAAAGTAGAGTAGAAAAGGTGAGCTAAATAAAATATCACTTCTGAGAACAAATTGTCCAAAACAGTTTTCCTACCATTATGTATAATATTCTATCGCTTCTTTAACATCATTTTAATTCGATGAAATACCTGAAAATATAATACTCGAGTCATACAACTAGGAAAATAATCGTAAGCAGCATTCATAATTCATAGAACTTCGCGCAATATGTATAATTATTTAATTAACGGAGCGCCATCAAATTGGAACGGAATTCCTACGTCAACATTAATCTAATTAACAGGGCTAAGATCATACATATTAACTCGGAACACGATTCAAGCACAATTATCCATTGCAAAGTAACATCATCTACTAATTGCCGTTCGTTTCATCCGCGAATTACGTAAAATCATGCATCTTCAACCGGGCATAACTCGATCGAGGCATGGTGCGAAAAAAAAGAGGAAAGAGAAGTATGGGAAAAGCCGCATTAAAATGCAACAGCTCTCTACGTACTCTAATTTAACGAGAAACATTTATACGCACAGCAATTACGCTTGCTGTAATAACGGCGTCTGCTTGAAACTTTCCAAAGGGGCGGAGGAAAAAGAAACCGAAATCGTGGCGTTAAAATCCGGGGAAACATGGATTTTCCTCTGGTGGTCGAAAAGGTTGCCCACAATGCCGGTGCACATTTTTCGCGGAATGGGACGAGCGTGCGTGACGCTAATTTTTTTAACGCTGCCTGTCTGCCCCCGAATTCTCGGGGTGGTTACGTTCCACTGATAATGAGTCGTTTCGTGATAAAAGAGGTAGCCGTTACCGTCGTTAACCATACTTTCTCCTCGAACGAAATAAACTTCTAATTTGAATATATGTACGGCGTGCTGCCAGCATGATCTTACCAAAGGAAGTTTCTTGATTAATGCGATATCTAATGTAAGAAATGATTTGTTTTTAAACTGGATTATTGGTTCTTGAGAAAATAGAGTTTGAAAATAGTATGGACATCCGTGGATTGACCCATAGTGTCTTCACTTAGCCCCGAATTTTATTTGAATATTTTGGAGTTCGATAATGAAAATGTTCGACGAAAGGAAGAGTAATTCATTAATTTATAAAGTACGTAACGTCTATATGAATTCTGCTAGTGATTAGATATGACAGAAGAATTTGTGAATTTGTGAAACTGACTGAAATTGAATTTGCTTTAGAAATTAAGCCTCTGATGAGCGAACCGTTACTTTTGTTCCTAAATTGTGTTTTGTTCTTACTCGAGGTTCTTAAATCACCTTTTATCCGCTTTTACCGCCATTTCGACCACACCCTGTATAATATCAAAAGGCTCATAGGTATAGTATCTGCGATTCCTACGTCGACGCTTTTTCCCTTCATTTTATGATCGAACAGACGAAGTGTCATTCTGCTGACAAGTATCTTGCTTCCGGTAAACAGTGTAGGTTATCAGCGAACTATGGCGGTTTCCGTAAGGAAACGACACTCATGTAACAAGTATGTGAAACATATACGTACATATGTAACGAGCACATACATTTGCAAGACACTTGTCATTTGATTATATTTATATTGTTATACATTATGTTACACACACTATGGTACACTATCGGCTAAATGGCTCAGGATCACTTTCTTATAAATTAGTTCTACAAATAACTGAACGACTTGTCAACGCTTCATAGATTCAAAATTAATATTGTACACTGTTCCATTAATATTAATGGAAAGGTTCTCAATCAGTGCATAGTAATTAATGTTCATAAACCAAAATTCATAAACATTTTCGTTTTCTGAATTCGATTAATTAAATAATTACAGTTCAATCATCAGTGATGTACAGACTACTCGAATAATTTCTCGAAAATGAAAAATATACACAACACTTCCATTTTTTTTCTCTTTTATGCATTTCCCTATCCCACGTTTCGCCGGGATTATTTCCCCACACTTTATATTATCAGGGAGAGGACGCGTATTGGGTATGCACCTGAATCATTTGCAGGGTAGGTACCAGTTTTGAGCACATTGAACGCACCAGGGAGATTGCGTTATGTGTATGTATACGTTGCAAATGTTTCCTTCTCCTTCTTTGCGAGCATGGATGACGTCATCATACAGGGGGTAATTTGTGCGCGAAAGGGGGGGCTCCGTCACTTAAGTACGCGCTTAAAGGGCGGAAGTATAGTTACAGAACTTTAGTCGTGTGGTTGGTATATACGTATATACATACACGCGTTGCTCGAGCAACGATTGCCGCATGCTCTAAAACATTTCTATTTTTAGATTATCAAAATGTGCAATGGTACCAACGCGATGATATTATTCCACTTCCGTTTCTCACAATTGGACACAAAATTTGTAGAAAAACTGTAAGCCCCGTGGCACTGTGTTGATTAGTTATTGTCGCTTTATGTTGCGTACAGTGCAGACGAGGTTTCAATATGTACAAATTAAAATATTCGTAATAAGGCAACTTTCTTCGTGCTTTTGGGCAGATTGGTTCATTAAATGTTGTTGTCCAATGCGTATAAACATTCAGCTTCGTGCGATATTAACGATATTAATAGCATTGAGACATCGATATACATATACATATCTCGAATATTGCGATTTAGAATTGCTGCCTTTACTACGTTCTTATAGAGGCTGAGTCATACGGTGATGAAGCTTAAAATAATCTCTGTTCTTTTTGATGATGCTGGAAAGTGTCTCAAGAACAAGATGTAATACACGGCTGTGCGAGTTGAATAATTTGACCAAAGGTTTTGTTATTGTTCCCACGATCTTGCTATCTGTGAATTGATAATACAAACTGTTTCTAACGATAATATTATATCATTATCGTGGTAATTTTACACGTGTCAAGTTTTCACGCGAATAGAAACGTTCTGGAAGTAAAAGTATAATATTCCGTTTAGTTGCTCCAAACTTTCGTTTATCACAGAACCATGCCCGTATGGGTATGTGACACCGCGCATTTGCAATGATACAATGCTTGTCCAAAGATAAATTCAATAAATTTCCTTCGGCCGTTCCGCAACGACCTAATTTAATCAGTTCGTTAGGAGATAACATAGGCGGCTGGAGCTGACAGTGTAAAAGGGGGATGACCCTGAAACTGAGACGTACTCGTGAAATCACCCTAAACTCCAATCGAATTTTCGCCGTGCATTCGAAACCAGTGTGTCTAAAAATAACATTTCACACTTGCGTGGCAATGGGAACCCTTTCATAGGTCCGGAGAAGGGTGCAGTACATATTTTGTAAAAGGGGGATGAAACACGACGCGTGGATAATTGTACAATGGCAAGAAATCCTACCAATATTCTTATTGTCATTTAATACAAATTCTTTCGTCCATTTTTACTTCGACACTTAGTAATTGTTTATTGATTTCCCATAGGGATCGCAAGTAGATTGTTACTTTAATATTAGTGGGCAATTTGTACTGGGTGTTATTGAAATTGATAGTCAACACCTTGGTACAAAAAGGGGAGGAAAAGTTTTTTCAATTATTTCTGTACAAAATGGAAATACATTTACATATTTAATGCTGGAATGTTATTAAAAATATTTCTGTCGTTCACCTATTGGCTCAGTAGTGAAAAATAAAATCCGGAAAAATATTGTCTTGGATTATATCCATATTACTATTATAGCATATTATTTGTAGATAAATGTAAGTCAGATAGAAGTTTCACGGCTTTTCAACGAAATTTTCATTTTTATTTCGAAATAGTATGCTTGTATATTTCTTATGCTTCAGCCGAAATTTTATCAGAAAATGAAGCTATGAGCAAGATATCGCTATGATTTTTAATAAAAAGTCTTACGAAAATCCGTCTTTAATAAAAGATATTTCTTTTCATATAAGAAAATATAATTTTCGTGGAATTATATTCCAATTTATGATCAACTTACATAAATACCTTTCATAATACGAGAACGAATAGAATTGTATAACGTTCGTTCCCTACTCAAAATTGCAATTACTTCGAGTGCATGAATTGCATTCAATAGGTTTAAATGAAAGTTCATGCCATTTTGGTAATTGTCAAATACATATTACACAGCATCGTGGATAAGACAAGAGGATAAGGGGAAGAAAATTGAAGATTGTACTCTCAGCTGTTCAGAAATTACTGAAGTTCATTACCCCGAAGTGTACAAATATTAGCATTGAAATTGTCTGAAGGCAGAACATCAAAGAGTTAAGAGAAAGGGGTTAATGGAGGCAGAATTACTGTTGTATTCTAAAAGGGTGAGACAAAAACGAGGATAATGTGAAGTGGAACGGAGGAAAGGAGAAAAGAAGAAAAAAGACACTTCACCTCAGAAAATCATTTTTCCAAGTATCAAGCTAGGAAAAAATTCCTTTTCTCCCGCACATCTTTTCGTTGCGTTATGGGGGATTGAAATATTGAATTGAAAATGTGTATATCGTAATTATGAAGAATTACTGCGCGAAAATATATAAAACCAGTTTGGATGCGGTTATTAAAATTTATTACAAAATTCTGTAACAATAGAAGGCGTTCCTTTTTTGTCCTTCGATATTTGTTGTCAAACCGGATGTCCCAATTGCGTTCGTGGAGAACACTTGTTATACAGTGTCTCACGCATGTAACATACCCTCGAATCAATACTTTCTGCACTATAGGGGCATATCTAACGTTTAATGCTCGTTTTTCGTTACCCTCTTCGGTGCTATCCTCTCTTCCTCGAGCCTTTTATACGTGCACTCGGTTGTAACCTGTAACAGACACTGTTTTTTTCTTTTTTTTTTCTTTTCCTTACACCGTCACGAGTTCATAAATTTATTCGGCGATATTCTGAATAATTATAATAAATCCTATTATTACGTTTCTTACCATCTTTATTCTAATTTGACGAATGACATGTTTATGAAACGAAACAAATGGAACAATAATTATTGAAAGTTTTACATTGAAGAAGAAAGGGGAACTTACAAGTATTAAATAATATAAATTGGAAAAGAGAAGATAGCGAGTTTAAATATTAAAGGCTCTAAATAAAAAATGTGGAAAGTTGGATGTGTGGAAGTAATAACGCTCGACAAAGCAGATGTTGTTCGTAGTTTTGCAACATGTTTTCGACGATATTGTGGTTTCGCGGGAAACGCAGAGGCGTAATAGAATCTTCGGCTTTTTAGTTACATTCCATGGTTATAGCGACGTATTATATTATTCTAGAAATCCAATACCGACGATACATTATTACGCACAATTAACGACGCATACTCTAGTTATAGTGCTTATTAACGAAGCGTTACGTAACGGTAGTAATTAGTTATGCACAAGGTATTATTATTGTTCTGAAAATAATTAGAACAGTTTCTCCGATTTTTTTTCTGCCAAATTAGGCACGACGCAATAAGCGATATGCAATTTCACTTTTCGCAAATACGGTACAATTATCTGAGAACAAATATAATAAATATATATTGTGTTTTTCATGGAATTTAAAGCACCTGAAAGTGTTCTATGGAACAGAAAATATGCGAAATTATGTTAGTTAAACGGTGGTAAAAATGGTGCCAGAATTTCTGTTTAATAGTTGGTACATTATTTATTTAAGTAAATTCGTTTAACGCCTACTTTTGTTGAGTCTAATAGTTTTCACAAGTTTACCACGGGCAAATAAAGAAACTGCAAATAGATTTTGAGACAGATTTAATGGCGCTTCGTTAATGCGCTAATTGGTGTTTAAATCGGAAGTGAAAGCAAGTACATTACTTCTAGTAATCTGTTCATTTTTTTCGACAATAATTAAGCCATAAAACGTCATCCGTGACGATTGTGCTAGAAACTCGAGCAAACTCCCTTCACTGCTCCTTACTCGATTATATATATTCTGCATACGAATAACGTCTTCTTTCTTTATATAATCGAGGTAATCATTTTCATCTTATTAAGCAGAGAAGGCTACGGACGTTTATCATGTTATTTTTGTTAGCCGCAAATTAAGAAGACGAGGAGAATGGAAAGTTATTGAAACTATAAAGTATAGTGAAATAAATAGTACATGAAACATTTAGTGCATAACAAATGTGTGTCGTTTAATAAATAAGTAAAAGATGCTCAACTATTAGATGCAATAAAAGGAGGTCAAAGTCGAGGTAGAAATTCTTCGTTTCACCCTGAAAAGAGAACGCTGGCGCGAATTTTCTCGATGAAATCGAAGGAAATGGTAAATTTCGCGCGCGCGCGCGCGCGCTCGATGGCACCGACACCGCCCATCGTTTAACTAAACAATTGTCATACAATTTTCTTCGGTCAATTAAGCTCAGTGACGACAGAGAAGTGCATAACACACGGTGGGCCGTTCGTCGCGTATAAAACGCTCGGAGGAGCTTTCTCTCGCAGCTAGAAACTTTATTACACCTTAAACGACGGTGCAATAACGTAACGCCTCTCGAACTTCGACAAAAGTGATTCCAACCCCTTGTAACGCAGAGGGGCACTCGATGCGACATTTAATTATCGTTCTCTGATGGCCAACGATCGCGAAGGTTCGGCTATTCTTAAATCGGTGACCCATATATTCTTCCTTGGCAGGTCAGACAAATCTTTGCGATATGCAATTGTCTTCACGTTTCGTCTTCACCATCAATAAAATACAATGCTAATGCAAAAATGCTAGCCAATTGCCGAGAAATAGAGAAACTAAACAAAAAGAAATTCTTCCGTTTCGCAGTTTCAAACGTTTATTATAAAACGTCACGTACGTTCCTCTGTGCTGTTGTGTGCAAAGCCATCGTTTCCAAATACAATTTCAAAATCATACGCGTGTACTACTAGAGCCGTGGATGCTCCGTTTCTTTTCTGCGGTCGACGATATTTCAATTGACGCGTCCAATCGGGACGAGGAAAAATCACGGCGGCCTTTATCGAAACTGTTCGAACGCTTCCGACGATGGCCAAATTGCACGGTCCATTGGATTATCGTCGTTACTTCGTTCGCCGAATCGCCAAGCGGAGATTAGCACGTTGGAGCAGTTGATAGTGGCAATTAAAGTCGCCGACGGAGCTTAATCTTCGGCCGGTTCCTTGATTCGTCCACAGGCAAATGTGACCGTCTGATTACCCCGAATTCGCCCAGAAATGCCGCCCCATTGCACTGTGAACATCGGAGCGGAAATTATTGCCACGATGGTGTTAAATCTGAATCGAACGATCTTGGATATTGTTTCCAAGCTTCGCAGACACATCATAATTACATCTGTTGTAAGCTTCGTGCTTCTTCCATTAACCCTTTAAAGCCGCAGCTACGTATGCGTCATTTTTTGTCATCACAATTTGTATTCTAGTTGAGGGGTTAAAATGACGACATGAGATAGGATACATTTTAGCTGGAAATATTTTTGTCAAATGCTTGATCATCCGGGTTCTGAATTCATTTCGATATAAATATGTTACAAAGTATCGTCAGGTAATAAAAAGGGGTTAAAAAGATGTATGTATTTTTGACCTCATATACCCGGAGAAAATTTCATCCCGAAGATGTATTCTGATTTAAACTCTTATCAGTTCTACGCGAACGTCTTGTATACGAAGTTCAAAATGCCTGGCGGCTATGTAAGAAAGGCAACGAAAGCTATGCACAATGGTGGAATAAAATGTAAGACTCGTCCAGAGCCTCTTTCCGGTACAATCGGTCGAAATTGTGGTTGGTAACAGCCAGGAATATTGTGGACAGCAGGGGGGAGGGGCAACGAAACCCTTGTCACGTAACTTTCCTTCGTTCGAGCCTAAAGGGAATAAAGATTTTTACGGCGTTGCATCGCCGGCGATAACTGTCATGACTGGTGCAGCATCCCTTGGTAATTTCGACGGGGAAGGATGCCAAATGCGCCTTTGGACGAAATATTTCGACGGGAAACAGAAGACCGCAATGACAATCCTTAGGCCAAGCACACACCATCGTTCTACTTTATTTCTCCTTTCGAGATTTGTTCGCGGAACGTCCCTGTATCATTTATTACTTTCTATCGTATCGTTTCATCGTGCTATCAATTATGTATATTAGATTGTCTAGAAATAATTCGTGCTTTTTATTTCACTGATATTTTCAACTTCTTGTGTATTGTTTTTATTCTTTAAATGTTAGAAATGAATAAGTCGAGAGTCGTGAGTTGTCCGTACTGTTACCGACCACTTTTTATATTATGCATACCATACACGTAAATGTTGCATGTTTCGCGTGAATTTGCAGCAGAGTTTCCGAGGTTTTCATTAACCTTCCATGTATGCAATACTTATGGCCGTAGGAGGATCGTTTGCGGCGATAAAGTAAAGGGTTCGAAGTTCTTGGTATTCGGGATTGAATTCACCAAAAGTTTTTATCGGATGGAGAATTACAGGTGTTTCGAGATGTGTAGCAGGGGTTTAATTTGGGACAGGTATGAAGGTTCCCTTGATTTGTTCGTGTTTCTCGTTTGGAATGAAGTTTCAGCCACGTGATAGATGAGTAAACTCGGGGAAGTTTGCAAAAGTTCTAGACCGGTCTGGAATTTCTTTCTCTGCTCATTGTATTGGGTAATTGGACTGTAGAATTGTTATGCGAAGTTTGAAGTTGAAAACTTAGAATGAAGTTGTCTTGGGGGAAGATTGGGGCTGGAAATGATGGTAGAAGGAAGCGTTTGATATAGAAGGGTAGTTTTATTCTAAAGGTATGATTCTCATCCTTTTTTTACCTACGGTAAATATAATGGTAAATATTTTCATGTACAATACATATATTGTACATACTGTGCAATTGTAAATGTGATAGAAAATTAAATGAATTAAAGTTGAGACACAATTCTTAACGTTATTTAATAGGAGGAAAATTAGGGTTTCGTAAAACATTTTATTATTATTATTGCCTCAAATCGCTCTACAACAGACGAAGTTATTTATTTGAATCTTAATGAGTGCAGTGAAATAAAAATGGGGCGATTGTTAATGTAAGATAAAAGAATGGGCTCAGGGATTTTGAACAACAAAGAAATTAAAGAGGTTGGGGAAAGCAGAATGGATTTAAAACGGCGCCAGACACTTCAAATTCGAGTGATTGCTTTCTGCAACCACTTTACAAGTCACTCGAACTGCAGAGTACTTATGTATATTTCAACTCTTTCGCAATTTCCTTCGGCGTTGTTTCCTCAATTTTTCCGAATTCTAACCTTCTGCAAAAGGAAGACTTGCTGCCACCAGGCGGTACATACTTATAAACTCTAGCAGGGAGAACACAACGAGTGAAGTTTTTCTAAACTTCGCAGCTCAGCTTTGCCTTCACCGTGTTAAACTGAAATGACGGTATCATATATGCATACATTCGAACGTGAAAACGATTGTATACTACTTTCTCTTTGAACATAACACTGTTCCGTTCTTTCTTTCCGCAACTCATCTGCTATTACGAAGAACAAAATAGTATTTTGAATCACGTGATCACTTTGCTTCACGCGGCCAACACTGTCTTCCTTAAATTTGCTAAATATTTGCACAATCATACCAAGGCAGTTATAACTATCATTAACATTTTAAGTTACACTTTTATAATCTATGTCCTGTGTTATGCATTAATTGCGTTTCGTATAGCACGATATTGCATAGCGCGTTGCTTTTAAGAATCTAACTACCGTGTTCTGCAGGGTGTACACCTGTGCACGTAAATCCCGTCTGATCAAATTCCCCCTCGACATGCCCACATCCTACGCGTTTCATCCTCCCCGGCTGTCTGTCCGATCATGAACGATTAACCCCGTACAAGGATAGCGTTGTGTTCGCGGGCAAGACAGCTGGATCCAAGCCAAGACTTCAACAGTCTCATTCAGGTCGAGGTGCTCTGGGATATGTACCACGTTCAATAACAAGTTGCCGACGTTGCCGTGGAGAGATTCTAATTTTTTTTCCCCCGGGAACGAAGGAGAGCCCCCCCTCTATCTCTCTGTCTATTTTCATTTTCCCCTCTTCTTCGTCGCTCGCTGCTAGATGTTGCACGCTACATAGAGACGCACTTATGCAGCGCTGGCCCAAGAACAATGCGCGAACTGGAGTGAACACACCCGGTAGACCAGCTGAAACACCTTTCTAAACGTGGAATTCTCTTTCAACCCTTTTACCCCCCCCCCCCCCCCGGCCCCATTTGTCCTGGAGCTGTCGTGCGCATCGTCATTCTTTCTCATCTTCTTCTTTTTCGCGGAACGTTTGACCGAGTTGAGCGTATACTTATGTACGTATGCCCCGCGCAGTTAACAATTTGGACTAATTACTGCGCCGGGACACGTCATTGTGGCGCGAGGGGGAAAATCTTCTCAGCCCAGTTGTGTCGAATGTCGTTTCAGAAGGCTCGAGAATGGGGAAGATGTGCGGTATGGGGTAGGATGCACAGTGGCGGGATATGTTGCTATTTGAGGTGGTGTTGGTTTTGCATGTGTGCGTGTGCGGGACGAAGGTATGCGTGGACTGTTTAGAATACGCGGAAATTGGAAATGGAGGAATTCGTTGCAACCGGGGGGTGCGGTTGGAGGCGAATAGGCAGAAGCGAATTTCGAATTCGAGCGGAGATTTGGGTGTTAAAAATGTTGAACGGTTGAACGTGCTGAAATGTAAACCCTGGATAGGGATGAAAGTTTGTTTCGCAAAGAGCAGATGTCGCGGTGAAGGAATTTGCAATTGTTCACAGATCTATGTGAAATTAAGAAACATTAAATGCTGGAGATTTATTATTGTGTATACGGCAAAAATGTACGGCTACATTTAGAGAAATGGTTTAGAAATTATACTTGTAATGTAATTTATATGATAAGCAACGAGTCACATCGTAACCTTTCCGAAAATTGCTTCAACAAATATTGCTCGCTGTGGGCAGGAATTTTGTCTCGTTCAAGTTTAAGACTGGAGACGAGAATGGATTAAAAAGGTAGACCTTTGTGTCGCACCAGGAGCGTGTTTAAGTATTTGGCCAAAAGGTCACGGTCTTATTTATCGTTAACAAGCACTACAGCTCATCATTTGCCGAGCGTTAGTAGATGTCACGCTATCAAGTTGCTTAAAGATAATGCACGTTCAACGCGTACATTTTATTACTTAAAATAACTTGAAAGAATACGATATATTTATTTAACACGTGTTCCCCTTTTTTAAACGACAAGACAAAAGCAGGCAAGCGAATGCAATTATTGTCATATGAACAACTGCCGTTATTAAATGTTCTTTTATTTCTAAATTAACTTTGTAAGGTAAATTAAATTAATTTCATTAAACTGTTATGCTAATTTGTAGAAATTTTTGATTCGAAGAATAATCGTACTGCAATCACTTTGTCATTTAATTACACCATCAATTGAACCCCTTTTAAGTGATTTAACTAAACGAACAATTGTTCTCTCTTTTTCCAGGCGATTCTTTACAATGTATACCTCTGGACCGAGCATACAAGAGCAAAGTACTAGGGCATTATCCAGATTCCGTACCGTGGAATCTATTCGACGAGCACGCTGTCTGCATGGTATTTCAACAGAAATTTTCATAACCCGTTCACACGTAGTTATTAAGAATGATAATATACTTACAGTTTCAATATACGCAAGTAATAGTTTTCAATAGATCCTCGACGCATTTATAACCAATGAATTTACACAGCCGACGTTTATGATAATTCAGTAGCAGCTTTTTAACTCGACGCACGTTTGAGAATAATTTAGCCGAGGTTTGGAAATTTACGAGACTACGTAGAACGTACAAAATTAGCGTACGTCGACAAAGGCGAATAAATAATTAATAAACGAGTTATTTTACACGCAATTCGATTACTACACTTCGCAGAAAAATTGCATCCGCTCTATTAACGTGAACGAGCGCTAAATATTTTACCAGATTGTCCCGGGAAATGTGTTCTACCGGAAACAATGATAAATTCGCCCGATTTTCCAACGTCAGCTTCAACGTCAGGCTGACTCCGAGCGTGCTCCACTTGGGGCCGGCGGGCACAAAGAGCAAAAAAAAAAAAAAACCGCCATAAAAAGCAAACGAAATTGAGGCTACAGAAATGAAAAGGCGTTGTGTACAACGTCCGTTCATTAGATATTCCATCTTCCAGCTTTGCCTGCCCAGTGGCCTGAGATTTCGAACTCAGAAACACTCTGTAGAACCGACGTTCCACTCGTTCGTGCTAACCAAGGAGGACGGGCACAGAACCTACGGGTTCAGTCTTGTTTTCTACGAGGAGTGCAGGAATCGAAAGATATGCGCGGCTATGCAAACCTTGCAAGCGATGCATATCACGGAACTGAGCAGCGGGCAAAACGGTACACCGCCAACGTGAGTCTTCTTTACATTATTCATTCTCCCGTGTCGTTTATTGACACGGTCAACTCCGATGAATCGGGATCGGTCGGGGTACAATGGTTGCGAGACATTGGCCGCCTTCGGCTCGTTATGCGATTCGTTTTGAAGTCGATTCGATCGGCTCCGTTTGATAAACGGTGACGGAAAATTTATCGATCTCGACGTGCTTGTTCGCTTTGAGAAAACTCGAGGATCATCGGTGAACGTATTGTTCAAGATGTGAAATTTGTTGCACGTTATTGGAATTAAAGGAATCATTTCGAAGCGGAGTCCGTTGCAACGGTTTTGGAATAAAATGGTTTGTCGTTCAGCGATATTGTACAATTTTGCAACAGCGGTGTTGATCAATTGAAGCAATTTGTGTTTTCTTTTGTGTGGAAAGTTAGATGGTTATCGCAGTATTTGTATTTGAAAATAAGAAGAACATCGGAATTTGAAATAAAATTATAGTGTAATTGGGTTGAAAGAATTTCGAGGCCAAATGCAATTGTGTCAGGTAGCACATCGTGTACAGCTTCCAGATACGGGACGTATCTGAAATATAATCAAACCTTTTGTTTGAGTTACTGGAATAGTTTTGTCTGAATAATCGAACAGGCATACTATTATCGATTTATCGAGCTATCATCTGTCTACTTGTCTAAATAATCGCCGTTCTTTTTTCAGTTTCTTTCCATTGTCAGTACGAAATTATACGAACAATTTCCTCAGAATTGTGCCGCAATTTTGCCCGTTAAAAGCTTGAATAAAGGAAGGAAGTAATAAACACAAAAACCATTTTATTCGATCATAAAATTTGTGCGAAATTCTCGCACGATTTCTACTGTTTCTATTAACAGTAATTTAAGATATCGAAATACTCATCAGTAGATTCAGTAAAGATTACACTTGCTACGAAAATACACACATGGTTCCTCGCCAGTTATAAAAGGGTTGATGCAAAATGAAAGGAAGATTTCCATGAAATATTTTTTTTAGAAGAATAAAAATTCCTAGAGTGGAAATGCGTGTAGGTTTAATAAAAACGCGTGTATTTCCAGGGCAAGAAAAGGCCAGGACGGACATAACACACGATCGTTGCCACGGCATTTCAAGCTCTCAGCACATTCACCAGGTGCTGCGTTAGGCTACTACGACTCTACCAAAGACAAGTTACTAGTGACTAAATCGATATCCTTGCTATGCCAGCAACCTTACCTTCATGCCGCGAAAACGTTCCTCACTAATCTCTACAAGTAAGTACGGGTCCATATTATTATCTTAACGCCGGTTCATTATCATAACGTCTAGTTCAATAATATTGAAGATCCCCGTCAAGGTATATTACTAGGATTTGCAAAAACTTGTTTCCCACGAAACGAATCTCGAGTTGTCTCTGCAGAAAGCAATTCAACAGCAGCGCGTAATCGGCGGATTAATCTTAAAATTGTACGCAACAGTAAACAATTTCTTTCGCGAATCCTTTGCAAAACAAGAAATTAAAGAGCTCCGACTTACGGGTTCGACGAACCCTTCCCTTGCGTGTTCAAGGAACAACAAAAATCCCCGATTCTCATCGGTTCACTTTTCTTTGAAAATGAAATGACCGCAACATGTTTTGAACATTCAAGCTCGCCGAACTTGTCGAACATCTCTATTGTCCGCGCAATGGTCGATAACGAAATGCGTTCACCTTTCAGATGTGTTCCTAGACACCCTGGGCCAGGCCTCAGCTTGGAGTCCTACGTGTACAATCTCCTGTACAACGTGCCGGTACCATTGCCCGGAAAATCGCTCAAGTTCTTCGTTCCGAACGAGGAGCCGGCGAAATCACCGTTGGACCTTGTCATCCATCAGCCAACCCCGTCGCACGAGCTGCCGATGCTCGATTATCCGTTGAAAGACATGTTCACGTGGCTCGGCGCGGACTGCGTGATCCAATTGTTCACGTGCGTCTTGTTAGAGAACCAAGTGTTGCTGAGGAGCTCGGATTTCCACAAGCTGATGGTCGTGTCCGAGTGCATAACGGCGCTTCTGTTTCCGTTTTCCTGGCAGCATGTGTACGTGCCGATATTGCCAGCCAGTCTACATCATTTCTTGGACGCGCCAGTGCCGTTTATAATGGGCTTGCACGCGCAGACCGAGGGCGGTGTGCTGAAAATTGCCAGCGAGGTGAGTGTTTCGGGGCTCGTTTCGGGATCAATGGTCGCGATGAAATGGTTGGATATTATATTGCTATATATCTTTCATATACACGTTTTATGGAAGCGATATAAATAAACGTTGAGGGGGATATTATATAAGTGCATACAGTATAAATTAATGTTGAGGAGGATACGATATAAGTATATACAATATAAATAAATATCGGGGAGGAATCATATTGCTCGCGAAATCGTTTCAAGCTGTATCGGTTCTATGCACTAACGTGCACGACAGAGGTTCGCTTAGTTTGTATCCATTGTAAGCGGTACTGCTGTTTAATTTTATTATCGAAGTTCGAAGTTTCGAGCGCGAGGTGACGTCCGATTGAGGATAATGATAATAATCGAACGTGTACGCTCTTCGTGATATTAAAGTTTTGAAGGGATCGATAAGAGTTCCGAGTTCTATGATTATGCACCTCGAGTGCCACCGAGTTCCGTTCAGCGTCTGTGTGTTCTTGATGAATTGTTCGAGTTCTCGACTTCTGACTCGATCCTCCACAAACGCATAGGTCAGTGATTTTTAATGCCTCGTGTCCTGCCTTCCGTTGTCCCCTTAACGAAGTTATGCCTCTTGAGGGGAAACAGGCCCAGCCCTTCGTGGGGGTGAACCGCGAGGTATCAGAAAATTCCCGAGGGTTGATGCGGGAAACGTTCGACCGTCGTATGACCGATCGGAACGCCCGAGGTTTATGACGGGGCCGTTGCCATCGGGTTGAAAAAGCGAGAGCTATGTGTCGCCTAGAATTGTAGGGTCATTAAACCAGTGCTATTTCATTTTAATCCCGTGCCGTCTGAGCGCTGGTTAAAAAACTATTCCTAAAAGACGAATAGCACTTCGGTTTCGACCGTGTCATAAACCCGACCCGGCCCTCAGCACGTTCCCCCGAGAAGAATCGAGGGAACAGCATAGAAATAATTGTGTTTGTATTTCGGATTGCTTTCTGTTCAATTCGAAATTACTTTTAACTTTGTCGTTTTTTTTCCCCCGGTTCCAGGCAAACCTTTGTTATGTAGATATAGATAAGCAAAGTAGCCAATTTCCGGAAGAGTTACCTGTGTTCCCCCATAAGATGCAATTCATCGCCGAGATTAGAGCTCTCTTAAACAAGTACAAAGTACCACATACGGGAAAGTAAGTCGACGAACATCGAACGTTTTCCTATTTCATTTCCGTCGAGTGTTCTTTGTCGTTTCTCAAAATCGAACCGCTCTTTCTGTCAGGACTGATAACATGGTCATAAATCATTATAACGGAGACATAATGACCAGTAGCTTGACGCTTCCTGGATCTGGGTTTCATCTTCCGCGTAGAAAACATTCGTTACACGACGTTTTGGACTGGGATCGACCGGAACTAACGCCGCAATCTGATACATTGCAGAGGATAGTTGATATCGTCAAAAGGACAGGTAAATTGTGCACTTTAATTTCCTAGCATACTTTCACTTGAATTAATATAGATGCCAGACTTACAAATGTCTTCCCACTTTTACGCAACTCTTGAAAATTCCTTTCATGGAACAATCCTGATGTATCATATAAATATAATATAATAAAGTATCGTAATTAAACGAATGATTTACCGTACCGTATTTACCAAATACTTTTTGGTTCTTTACGTTTTTGAAGTTCGGTGCAAAGTGTTTTAGAACCTTTCGCACAATTTATTTTAATAGCTCGGAGTTGAAAATTGAATTGCCTTACTTCGCAATATATTGTCTAAATATTATTAAACAAGTATGTAATATTCTAACCGATTTTGTTGACTATTATGTTCTTTTTCAAAGGGGTGAACGTGGACGATATCGATTCGGTGGAGGACAATGTTAAGGAACGGGTACTCATGCCCCAAGAGGAGTATCAAGAGACGCTTATGTTTAACAATGCCATTAGGGAGATTTTTCTGAATCGTTTTGTACAGATCTTTTCTAGTTACGAGCATTTCGTTATTCAGCCAAGTCAGGTACGTTGTAAAAAATTTGCGCGCGACGAATCTGTATCGAAGCGTATAAAAAGAAAAGAGAAAAAGGTAAATGCGATTTTATGTTACAGGATAAAGACGAGTGGTTGAATAACAGGGACAGCATGCATGTTTTTGATAAGGCAACATTTTTATCCGATCAACCCACGCAACATTTACCATTTCTATCGAGATTTCTAGAGACGCAAATGTTCGCCTCTCTCGTCGACAGCAAAGTTATGTCAACGTGGAGCGAACTCGATTTTAATATCAAAGTCTTTGACCAAAGGATCTCCATTTTGCGGTAAGGATGAGTAATGAAATATATTTTATTATAACAAATCGACAGTACAATAATATAGTACGAAAATAGAATGCTCCTGTCCCTGCATGAAGACTGTCATTGCCTGCGTTTCGATAAATAGACAAATTCATTTCGTCTGTCGCAGGAAAAAAGTTGGAGAGGGTATTATACGAACAACGCGTTACGAACCGTGTACAAGTATAGAAGAGTCGCAGAAGGTCCTCGAGCAGAGATTAACGAACGTGGATTTTGAAACGAATCCGCCCACCGAAATGTTACCCCACAGGGCTGCGTATTTTCGAAGCTTTCCACTGTTGGACAGTGTTGCATTAAATAAAGAGCCAGCTCAGAGGTGAATATTTCTTACAAATATTTTTATATCTAGACACGATCGAATGAATTAATGTTAACGTACATTCTCTTGTTTCTTGCCTCGCCTGTAGTATACTTCGGTAAGAACGTAATATATTTGAAATCACAGTAGTAATGCTATGCATGTGTATTTCGAATTGCACTTTCGTATATTGTTTACATTATTTAATTATTATTAATTATGTAAATTATACTATGATGGTAGTTTCGTTACGTCGCAAATATGTTTTGATGCGTTTAAAAAGTATCTCAGCATTCCACGTTGTCCTCCGATATTCGTACAATATAATATTTTCTGAAATACTTTCGGCGACAGCAGTCGGAGGGGACAAACCCAATGGAAGTACAAAATGAAATCGATGGAGTCGAATGGAAAGGCATCTGCACCGCAAGAAACACAATCACCACGGCCTCAAACCAAGCTCTCTGCAGACATGAGTCCGGCGTTGATAGCGCAAGCAAATTGGACGTTCGTTGAAAAATTGCTCAAGGTACATTATTTACACCTCTTTATATATTTGTATTATTTTGTCTTCAATGTGAATGCAAGCATTCCTTCAATCATCGCGTCATACTATTTTTTACACAAATATTCACGCGATTTTATAAATGCTTGTTCCATTTTGTATCGCGAATAGGAAAAACCGTCCCTTTATATTTCGTCTCGTCGTATTTTCGATGCAAACACAAGCATTCCTTCGATTATCCTGCCCTATCATTTCGTTCATGCAAATGTCTGTCCCATTTTATATTACATTTTATTCTGTAAACGAACAACGTCATCATTCTTCTGAACGGGAAGTATTTTCTTAATTGAAGGACTGCAAATCGAAAACGAAGAGGATGCTCGTGGAAAAAATGGGTTCCGAAGCGGTCGCGTTAGGCCACGGCGGCGAATCTTTGTCCGATGTCGAGGAGAACACGCTGGTGGCTAGTCTCTGTGATCTGTTGGAGCGTGTTTGGAGCCACGGACTGCAGAATAAGCAGGGGAGGAGTGCCCTTTGGTCGCACCTCACCATGTATCAAGCGTTAGAGGAGTGTAACGACCCTAATAAACCCATAGATCCTAATTTTCTTTCCCCTGGTAAGTTGATCATAATTTCGTTCTGATATCACGCCCCCGCCGATACCGCGCAAACGTTCTCGATCATTGCTAATTTTCTCATCGTTTGGAAATGCAGCGTTAGCGTGGTGTGTGCTGCGGAAACGACTCGATTGTACGTGTCTCATTTTATTTCAGATAAAGTGTTAAAAGTAGAGATTAGTTTCTCATACGTAGATACTCTGCACTGTATTAGTTGTAAGTGACACACTATTCATAAATAATTAATTATCTCACACTACATGTGCCTTGCTATCATTGCACACACCGTGTGTACACACATCGACGAGTATATAGCCTGGCTGCTGTATTCGAAGGAATTTTAATTTTCGCAAAAAGTTCTACGCTTTGAAATATTTACGCGCAGTGGATTTTCTTTTTGCTACTATTGAATGCGGTTTGAAAGGGCGGCGAATCTATATTTTACGCAAGTTCATTTACATTATTTGATTGTTACATTTGCCTTTTCTCGTCGTAAATTCGGTTCACGTGTCGCGGCTGTTTTATATCATTTGCGGAATATCATGAATTACTGTGAATTTTAGTTGAATTATTTTAAACGAAAATTGAACTGTAAATTTTATTTTCTTTCTCTTTTAAATTTAATATAGCCAGGGAACTTTCAATAAAATTATAAATATGGTTCAAATTTTCCGTTTAAAGTAATTGTCTGTTTATATTAATTTATACAGAGTGTCCCATTCGACCGGAAACGGTGGAATACTTCAACGAGGGATTAAAGTTACCGAAAAAAATGTTCTTCAAATCAGTTGTTTAATGAATAAAATAATTTAATTTTGATAACTTCAATATCACGTGAGATATACCGCCGTTTCCAATTGAACGGAGCATCCTGAATTTGTTTTACGAAGTATTTCTATTTGAAACATATCGCCCCTTGTTTATAGTGGTAGCACAACTCGGAGAACAAATAAGGTCTCTAAATTTTATTTAGCAACTTCATTTCACAACAAAATTTTACATCGTTGCTTATAATTTTCTCTTGAAAAACGCCGAGAATTAATTGATTTTTGCCTTGGTTTAATCTGCCAGAGTGTATTCCGGTTTGAGTTGTACTATTGTTGTTAAACACTTGGCAACGTTTCATTCTTACACTTGATTTTCATTTTTCTTTCATTTCCCTGTTACGAATAGCCAAGAAATCGCCGAGTAAATTTTTCGGATTACCGGACCGTTTAATTTCATCGTTAAAGGGGAGAAATATTTTTGAAATTGCTTCTTATATCAAGGAGAATTTTCATGGTAAGCCTCATTGTTGGCTTGCCACAAGAATATTTATACAGTTTTTCTCCGTAGCTCTCCTAACTATTGTACATAATCATTTCTGTGAATGTCAATAAATCGCATGATTCGACACGGGCATTGCCAACGATACTGCAAAACATTTTTAATTACGCCTACTTGAACTCCAAGTAGCAGAGACGTATAGAATCTCAGGCATTATTTTGTTTTTGTTTATTTACATAGTGTAGTATACCGTTAGAAATTCAGCATGGAAACCGTGATCGTAAATTAAAAAGAAAGAAACAAGCGAGAAAATCGTCTGTACTTTGCGGGTGTCTGTTCTGTCTTCATTTGGAGCATGAAATTATCATTTGCATGGAATGCTTGAAAGAAATATCTTTTGCAAGTGTGAACCGAAGTAGGTAATAATTATTTCGACTATTTGACGAAATTCGTCTGTGATATAATTGTTCTCGTTTCTTAACGATAACAGATCTGCCGAACCTGGCATTGGAGATCGACTCGCCCACCCGGGACAAGCACAAATCACTCGGAGACAGAAAAGTTGGCCCCGAACACCTGAGACCTTTACCCGACTCATTGATCTTTGATATCCGAAATGTTCAAGCGATGACCGACATCAAAACGCACATTGGATATGCCAGAGCTTGGGTTCGATTGGCGTTGGAAAAGAAACTTCTCTCTCGCCATTTGAAAATATTATTGTCGGATACCAGATTGTTAAGGTAATTTTCGCTCGTGTGCGAACATCGAATGATTGGATAATATTTAAACCTTTCGCTACGAGAAACGTACAACTTGTACACCCTCGCGCACTCGGCAATTGTTTGCAAAAAATATATATAAACATTCTGTAAAAGAATGGTTGCAACTATTATTATTATTACCATTTATATAAATTATTTATATACACTACACTTTGGGTAGTCAAATGGAATATGTATGTATTACTCGTTATGGCTCCCCGATATTAATAAAATCTGCACTGTTTTAAGCGTCGAGGATATTGTCACGTTTAACGGTGCCGAAGCGAAAGGGTTAATAACGTGAATAAATGATAAAACTCGTACAGATTCATGCTATCGTTTTGTTTTCAGAAGTCAGTATAAACGATCGGCGTTTCTTCGCTGCGAGGAGGAGAAAGAGCAATTCTTGTATCATCTTCTGACATTGAACGCCGTTGATTATTTCTGTTTCACCAATAATTATCCGACCACGAAGCTGCCATACAGAGTCGTCATATTTCCCAGTCGAAAGGCCAGCGCGGCCACCACTTCGGCGAACAGTTGGATCGCAATCTCTGGCACGTTGTGCGAAACGAATCCGGTGCCGATACCAAAGGGTGCTTTGGAGTTCGTTTTTCATGTACGTTTCTATTCGTTTATATAAAAATATAAAACATAAACATCGAATCAGCGAAATCGGAATTAAACGATTCAGAAAAATCGCAGTTCGTTGACTACACACTAAAATGATCAAATAAAATTCGTAGATGTTAGACGAAGCGAATATTTCTGTGGATTTTTACTAATTTTTCATGCGATCGAAATATTTCGTTTTCAGCACAAAAACTTAGGCGTGCTGTCTACTCTACGCATAGGTCACGACAATACAGGTCTCTCGCCGAAATGGATGGTAGAGCATGTAGTCGTTCGAAACGAAGTCACAGGTCACACGTTCAAGTTCCCCTGCGGTAGATGGCTCGGTAGAGGTATCGACGATGGTTCTACCGAAAGATTATTAGTAGGTGCATTGGTGCCACGTAGTATCGATAGCGAAGAATTAGTTGAGACCTGTTCTACGCCACCGAGATGTAGATCGCCGAGTATACCCAGACGACCGATATTGTCGCAGATCGAACTGCAACACATGCTTGGTAACTATAAATCGAACGACTTATAATTTCATTCGAATAACTGCGAGACACGAGTGGATTTTTAATCATTTTAATGCGTCGAATTACGACGAAGCTGATTATATCGCAACGTTTATTTTCTTTTTATTATCGAAACAAATTTTGGAAAGTTTCACATTTGGCAATAGTATTTTAGTTATCCATTGTCCAACGGCATTTAAATCTGCTATATTCGACAAATTTGACAAACAAGTATGTTCTCCGATAAAAGCGAATATATCTTTTTTACCGCGCAGCACCGATCGCCAATGTGTCAAACAATTATTCTGCGGGCGATTTTTCTATGACTCGACTTGTGAATTTTCCAATTGAACGAATCGACGATGATTTTTTCCAGGCGAATCGGTGAACGCAATAGTTAAATTCCACTATAGACGAGAATGCCAAGACGGTTCGTTGACTGCTCTTCTTTGCGGAGAAGGTGGCCTCGTGCCGTCGTTGGAGCAAATATTTTTATTCGGCTTTAAGAATCAAAGGATATTCGGGAGGAACTTCTACGTGTGGGATTATTTTTGTGAGTATCTACATTTGTCGTTATAACAAAGCCTCCGTTTTCCTCTGTATCCTTGAAATACGTATATACACACATGTATAAGCGAGAAACATACGAATTTTCATATTTATTTGCAGTGCGCGTGAAGGAAAACTTCGAGATTTCATTGCTGGAACAAATGGATGAATACACGCAGAGGTTGAGCCGGGATAGGCGTGTTCGCGAGAACAATCAGAGATTTGCGATCCTAAGGTGTTATTGTCACCTTATTGATCAGATTAATATGTTCAGTCAGACGCTCGGTAAAGATGGGAAGTTTCAGTTGTTCATTTGCTTGGCAGTGAGGTGAATTTATTTGATAATTAGTTGTATTAAATATTACCGATGTTCCTATTTGTCCGACGGAAGCTTGAATTCTTAATTAACATTACAGAGAGCAGCTACTTCATTCGATGCTTCGGCCGATGAGCGAGGCCCGTTCCACGGCGGACATGTACGAAGAGAATTCCTTCCTGAGGAACTCCGCGTTATTAAATTTCCTTGTTCACATTCTTGAACCGTTGAGCGAATTTCATATTGTCCTTGAAAAGAGTTTGACTCACGGGATTTCGAGTATATGTTAAAATTTGTCGTGAACATTCCCGCATTAATTAGGTAAGGCACACTCAATGTTTCAGATATTTTCGTTGATTTTTACTGAATTAATTTAGCGCGTGAAAGAAATCTACATTCCTTCAATGCCCATTCTGTAGGATTCATTTCTTTGAAGCGGCACAATTTACCAAATTCTAAATAATACGAGGCGAAAAGAGGGAAGCGTTATGGAAACAAAATGAGGAACTTTCTAAGAAAAGAAAAAAACCCTACTGTTAAGGACTTAAGAGGAATTTCATAATTATTATACAAACGAAGACTGTTACGCAGATGTAAAATAGTCGTTTTTTAAATGACAAATTATTTGACAGAAAGCTGACACATGAGCGACAGTGAAAGCGTTGATCTTGCCCTTGTTGCGAAAGTTTATGATATTAATAGCGATAAGAGTTCTGTGCAGGAGGTCGATCATATAATTTTTGCCCATCTATTGCCGTAGAGGTGATTGGTAGAGGAAAGCAAGCCGAGAGTTTGCTGAAACTAACGTATCGTGTACCAAAGATGTGATCCTATTAGTTATTACTATTAGTATTATCGATATTGTCATTATTATTAAGGGTTTAGTTTCTTTTTTACAATCTTTAACGTAAGCTGGTGAACACTTTAACAGCGTGCAAACAACGTGTATCGTAATAACTAATCATTTGAATACTTGATTTATATAACATTCTGACCGAGAAGATTAGTAATACAAAATTTTAATTTCACCGAAACGAATTGAATCGGATGCAAATTACGATTTTTATCGCTCTTCACGAATCACGGTAAGATCTTTGCGTGAATCGTGAAGATTTAATATTAATAAATGCGTAACAATCTTTTCCAGTTCCATTTACGTTGTTTATTTACACTTGTACAAACGCTTGCACCGTTATCTAATACTCGTTTTATTATTTTAACGAACAGGATAGATCGTGAATATATTTTTAGTCATTAATTTTTGGTTTTACGTACAAGTTGGAGTATGAAACGATCGCAGTTTCGTTCGAATAATTCATGTTCGTTTACTACGTATTTTTCTTTAGCATTTGCAGTTTACAAATATTCTTCGCGAGACTTGAAGTCCAGCTGGTACGTCAATAGTTCAAATCGAAAATCGAAAGGACGTAATGAATTATGAGGAACACTTGCGTGCATATTCAAACCAAAAAAAAAAAAAAAATAACAAAAAAGAACGGACCAAACGATCATTTAATAAATGTTTCAACGTGAAACAGTTGATTTTTAAAGTACAATGGTACACCGCAGCTGATTGTTCTTCAAAGTTTTAACGCACTTGATAACAAGATAGACCGATTGTTCTACCAATGTTTTAAACGTGTAGCTATCAGAGTACAATTTTACAGCTAGTATTTCGTGCAAAACGAGACAACACATCCCATACATAAGAATCGTTCTTTCCTATTATTAAACAGTGTGCTATTGTTCACCCATTTCTAAGCTGTACGCGTGAATAATTCATCCATCGATATTATTTGAACAAACGGACGTTGAAAGTAGCCTCTTATCTCTTAATTCTCATTTGTCTGATATTCAATTAATTTTCTATTTTATATAAGAAAACTATTTGACGAATCGGTTTCGATAAAATTGATTTTAAGTGGACAATTTTAACCGATTCTCCTCTTAACAGAGAATTTTATCATTATTATTATTATTATTATTATAGTAACAAAGCTTGTGTATGAAATATTCACACGTTCTTGCCGCGCACGTTCATGACATTAATATTAAAAAATAATTCACCGCGGGATTCCCGCATCATGTGGCCAAATGTAAAAGTTTACAAATATCGTCGATTTCACGTCGATCTGCTCTTCTGTTAACACATTGCTTACCGAGCAATCGCATTTTCTCACTTAATTTCTTAATATAAAACCACGTATCGTTGCACATTACAATATTCGAATTTTTCCCAAAATAATCCAGGGCATTTATCAACTTTTTTAAATATATGATATAAGTTTATTAAGTTCTACGAAGGCTTCAGATGTTTTCCGACGTCGAAACATTAAATACGAATTCGATGGATGAGCAATGTGTTAATAAGTGAAAACAAAACGAAAGAAGTATGTGAAGAAGCGGGGGCAGAATTTGTTGATTGAGTATAACTGGTATGTTTTACGAATATCCGAGAATTTGCATAAAAGTTTATTCGTTAATTGACTGCATTGCTGTATGTTGTTGGGATAATTAATTAATGAAATACTCGTTTGATGATCTGTTCGGGTTCTTTCTCGTTAGGATATTCTAGGGAAGATTGAGAGCGTTTGAAAGTGAATTTATGTTTCGCGTGCTTCTGAAACGGATTATTGTAAATTTTGTCGTTTTAGCAATAATCCCGTTTATACTGGGGACAAGAATGGAAAATTTAATTTTAGGTAGCCGTAAAATGTGTATTGTGATGACTTTATTGTTAGACCGAATGATAATGCGTTGTGTTTTATTTTCATTCATTTTTATGCTTTGGGGGGTGCATTCTGTCGCCATGCTGAATTCTCGCAATATTACCTTATTCACGTAGTTTCGCCAGTCATTGATAAAATGGGACATTGAACGATATTTTTTAATGCAGCTTTTCGTAACAAAAAACGATACGGTTGGAATTATTTTATTGTCGCGACGAATGTTTTTAAACATTTTTATACACCACAATACAAAGGGTGGAAATAGAAATGTTTAATAGAGAAGTGCCCATTGTTATTAAATGAACCTTGCAGATATGTCTAACACTTTTTTTTTTTGTACAAATCTTCTACACAAAAGGATTATGAATTCTAATCTTACAAAAATGATTTTCCATTCGATTAACCGTTAAGAAACAACATTCTAATGAAACAATAAGATTTTTTGGATTATCGGCAGCTTGTTCAATGTGGCGTCAGTTTGCAGCCATTTATAATACTCAAGTAGAAAGTTCGTGTGTAAGCTTTGATTCGAGATTGAAAGTCGTGCCAATCTGATCACGATCCACACCCGATCGTTCCTCATTGCGAGAAGCAAATTCTTTACCAAGTTTGTATATAAATGAGAAATTACAAAGCTTGATGTAACGTATCGAATCTTTTACAAGACGATCGTCATATAATATAATTGTATATATGCGAACTGTAAAACAACAAAATAATATTGTACAGTAGAATAAAGGATTATTAAAACAAGCAAGCATTCAGTTGCGTAATTTTTGCAAACTATAGCCCTATGTATTTGCTTTTAATGTTATATTATTAACAATTGTTTTAGATGCAAACGATTGTTTAGAATTGTTCTGGAACTATGTCTTTGGTCGCACATTATTTCAAATGTTTTTCACATTTCGGCAATCGAAGCTTTTTCCCCTTTGTACGTATTTCCAATTGTATTCTCAAATATGTATTTCCCTACTCATTATTGAGTCTTTATATTTTTCCTATTTTATTTTCAACTTCTTACTATTGTACGAAATTATATATTTTACCAGGATCATCAGAGATTATATATACAAAAATGTTTAACTGTATATACGTTGATTGGTAGTGTTTGAAAAGAAGTAGGTCTGAGAATACGTTGACCGATACTACTTAAAGCTCTTTTTTTACTAATCGTACGCTGACGTTTACCACTCAAAAAATATATGCTTGACTACATATTGGTTTGTACTATATAAAAATTATTTACCACCCGCGTTTCTTTGCACTGTTTAAAAAATATGGTCGCGCCTCCTTCATACGTTGACTTGTACTACTGAAAACCGTAGAAAACACCCATTCGTGTCAGAACGTATTTGTCCACGATTTCAGTTATTCAGAAAACTTGTTCACGCAAAAAAGTATATTAACTGATCGTTTATTACATGAGAACAATGTTAGTTATGAAGAAAGGAAGGAAATCACAAAAATTGTTGATCATGCTAGTGCCCTGTTTTATGTGATCACTACGTAAATCAAGGAAGGTACGATTGTGAATTCCATTTTTCATTCTATTCGTCTAGTGTGTTAAAATGGAAAGTCTGAGCTTTAATTCGCGACAGTTGATTAAAAAAAAATATACCCGGTAGACGCTGAGAAAGATGCATTTAAAATATTCAACATTGCGCAATCTGGAAAGTGAGTTTCGACTGCATCGTGTCCAAATCAATTTAAATATTCCACTCGTCGACCTACGAGTGAGAATAAAATAACGGAAATATCTATTGCAGAATTGTACACTAATTGCACATTAATTGTACATCACACTCAAGACCTAGTTTACGTGTATCGCCTCGCTTGACAAAGAAACGGGAAATGAAGAAGGCATGTTTTACGACTGTATAAAATACCAATACTTTATTTTTCAATCGACCGTGCGTCGCACCACGCACAATGGGATATGTACAAAGTTTGTCGTACCGGCACATACATCTCGTTCGCCGTGTACAACCGATCGCGCACCTACCGATTAAAAATCATGTTTTTACGTGCTAGGTTTAAAAAGTAACGTATAAGTGTGGTTCTTTCATTCGTTCTGTTCTTTCTTCTTCTTTTTTTCTTCATTTTTGTCTTTCGCATCTCATCTCATTCGCGCACACTCCGTCGCCGCGATTGACGGGTTCTCTCCTATCGTTTATTATTATTATTATTATTTATATATATATAAAAAAAAAAACAACAGAGCTACACGTGCTGTTTCGAGCGGTGTATGCGGTGCCTGAGGTATATCAGTGGTATGTCTATTGCGTTGCTTTGCTTCGAACGAAAAATATCGGTAAAAACAACTGACAAAAGTATACAACATAGTGTACGGGAGAAAAGAGCATCGTACGGAATCCGATGCGAGCTAACTATAACTTTTATTCTATTCACTCGGACGCGACGTATTTAAAATAACGCCCGTCCGAATGTGGCAGTGGATCCTCGTCACGGAGAGAAACGGACCTTTCAACCCTTTCGGTACGCGGTTGAGGGAACAACCGATTGGCGTTCCTGGATTATAATAAAGTATACGAGTCGGGGGTGAACGAGTCGGTACCGAATGGATTCAATGGACTCGCAGTGTGCTCGCATCGAACGGTGAGGGGAAAGAAAACGTGAAATGATCGATGATCGATCGATCGATCGTTTATAAAATACAGAAAAAAAAGAGAAAAGAAAAATGAGAAATCGCTGTGAGGCGCTGGTGGCACGGTTTGTCCTTTCGTTCGGTGGCGTTGGTGACAAGCTCGTCACCGTGTTCTTACGAAGCTAAAACAGGGGCGGAATAACGGGGTTCTTCGATTTGAACGAGACGCGATTTAGGAACAGGTTCGTAACCTAGGGTCTGGTGTCTCTGGCAAGTTCTATTTTACAGCATATTTCTCTCTTTTTGGATATCCGAAATCCGGCGAACCGTGCGAAACACATGCACCGAACTTGGATTGTGGCTTTGCATGCGTTTTCGGAATCTCGCGAGGACGAGTAAAATTACTAAAACGAATGTGAATGATTAGAGAGCAATAATCGAAGAACGAGAGATCAGGGGAACGGTGAACCAAAGTAAATGGAGGTCCATTTAAAAATGAATCTAAACAAAATCGAAATACAATTGCCAATTGAAAGATGCCTGAACCTCGATAATAATAATCGTCTAAACAAATCGAATTCTAAGAACCAATGATAATCCTTCAAATAAGAAAATCGCTATCTCAAATTCCTTCGAAAATTCTCCTCTGCAACGCTCGGGAAAGGAAATATATATGAATTCTCGTCCGAACGATTGAACGAAACGGCAAACATTTCCATCGAAACAATTTCGCCACGTACTTTCTTGCCGGATCGAACTTCCAGAGAGAACCAGTTACCCTGCATCAAGAACCGCCACTTCTGGTTTACAAATATTCGCCGTAGCTCCGATGCGTCCCTTCCCCGTCTCTCGACAATGTTCCCATTTTTCCAAGGTACACAATGATACGTGTTTAAAATATACAAATACATATATGTATATATACACAAATCAGGGTGGTGCGCCAAACTGTTTCACATTATAACTCCGTTGGCAGTACAGCGGCGAAAAAATGATAAAGGAGAAGGTACGATGGTTGAAAGAGGTACTACATCGATGGTGCTATGTTTTTCTTTACACGTACAACGATGGATGTGCAATAAACAATTACGTGTTGTTTCTTTAACAATGGAAATGGATATTTCTCTTTGCGTACATAGATTAATATTTATTTACGTAGAATGGCGAGATAAATCTATCTATGCAAAGAGAAGAATGCATTTCCATGAAAAAAGTAGTGTAACTAACGCAATTGCATATGCTCTATAGCACTTATCGAAAGACATGGTCCAACAGATGCACTCTTAGAATCAACGATCCTTTTTCCTCGACATTTTTCCGTAACTGCTCTGGCGATGGGATTATAACATGAAAAAGTTGTGAGGACCACCCTTATGTGTATATATGTGTATATATATGTATATATATATATATTGTATATATGTATGTATGCATTTATGTATAAGGTGCGTGCACAGGGAACGCATTATCGTACGCTAGTAGTACGCGTATGAAAAAGTTCAGCCATGCCTGCGCCAACTTGGATTATTCGGTTTTTTTTATTCGTTTCTTCACTTTTATATTACTCGATCTCTCTCTCTCTCTCTCTACGTTGTACTAAGATTTGGTTACTTCAAGGTTACGTTACTAACTAGTTTCGCTTTGTGGCACTGGGCTGTCTCTCTTTCCCCATTTTCACATTTTTCTTTTATTTTTTTTACTTTTTCTTACTTCGTTTAATGCTAGTCGGAATGCGGGGTTTAACCGTGGGGCACAGAGGAACACATGGTGTTGTAAAGCGGTCGTTCTTCTATCATTTCTATGTTTCGTTTTGTTCTCTATTTTATCTTCCATTCTCTGCTCCCGATCTTCGAGCCTCGACGTCGAACAGAGAAGAGAGACTTTTGTGCTCCCTGTGCTCCACTCCTCTCTCTCTCTCTTTCACCCTTCGTTTCTGTCTATCTACCCTATTCGACGCACTATTAAGTACTAACGAGTTTCGTGGATCCCTTCGGTATGAAAACGGTGGATGCTAATCCTCAACTACTGTCGTTGAAATTCTGACGACACCAGGCGATCTCTTTCTGTGCACCACTTCTTCTTTATTTCTCCGTTTGTTTTCCACGGTTTGCGGGGTTTTTTTTTCTCCTTTTTGGAAGGGAAATTACACTACACGGTTCGCTACGAAGCAACCTAAACTGTGCGTACACGTACACAGCTGTTGGATTAATGAGAATACGTTTAAATGCATACTTCGTCCTCGCAGAGGTTTCGTGATATAATAATAATAATAATAATAATAATCATAATAATAATAATAATAATAGTGATAAATATTATGAACGATAGTAGTTGAGGTTTGATTCAATTCTATTGATGCTGTGAACCAGTACGAAGAGAATAATCATCTTCATATATATAATATTATAATATATACATTTATAAAAGGCTCGTTCAAATATCTGAGCTTTGGAAAGTAGTCGCGGTCTATATTATTTTCCTTTTTTTTTTCGTCGAAATAAATGCAATTCTAATCTCACTGTAAGCGTTCGATTTGTTTTTTCTTCTTTCTTTCATTCTCTCTGAGATACTCGGCTACACGTCCCGTCGTCACGGTCGCACAATTTTGTTCATTAAGATTTCTTGCATTTCCCTGAGTTCGTACTCTTCTTCCGTTCCCCCTTCTGTATCCACCGTTTAAGACCTATTACTCCAATAGTATATCGGCGAAGTCACAGCACCAAAGAAGTTCAATTATTATTATACATCCAAGCCCCATTCTCGTCGTAGCGAATTTCACGTTTCGCGCTCGTCATTCGATTCTATCGATTCCGCCACGTTACACATCAATCATGCACTCTATCTTACACGGACTACACACGTGTTAACTCGTAATCGTACGCCTCGTATAGCTTACCTACATATGTACAGCCGTTGTTCCGAAGTGGAAGAACAACCGTGCGGAGATTCTGGTCTCTATTATTATTATTATTATTATTATTTTTATTATTATTATTATTATTATTGCAGTAAGATGATAGGGAGATCACGTGGCATTCTTGCGCAAGGTTCGTCGAGAAGAAACAGATATATCGGTTTTGTCGCGACAGAGAAAACAGAATAATCGTGATTCATAATCTCTGCAAGAATTTCCAATGGCAGTGAATTCAATTAAACAAGGCGTCGAATTTAACATTACAATCGCCTCGATAATCTCTTGTTTGATAACAGAATTTCAATATGTGCCCAAAGTATCCGTACATACTTTATTCGCTGCTGTTACCATAAAAGATATCCGAAGGAAATAATAATAATAATAAAACAAGAAATGCGTTAATTAAAGGCTCGACGGGAATCTCGGTTTCTATTATAAAAAAAAAAATATATATATAAATAAAATAAACCGAAAAATCGAAACGATTAATCGCAGGTGTATATATAATTCTCATCGAATTAAACGAAATGAAACGTTCCTTAAATTGTTAAAGATTATTTGGTAAGAAAGTATAAAAAGGATTTGCGATTTGTAAAACGTATTCGACACCTAAGACACTAACGACGAATCGACTGAGTCCATTGCCTCCGCACAAGGAAATATTCTTCCGCCTCGTTCTTCTTTTTCTTTTTTCACGTTTTTTCTTCGCACACGAAAAATTCACACACACACACACACACACGCACGTCCTCGCTCCCACGCATCCACACGGCGCAGCTCTCCTCTCTGGGGCCTTTAAAAAAAGACGCTTCACGATTCTTTTTTCCCGGCCGGCCACGAACCGTCTTAGGAACCGACTGGAATAAGCGACGGATCGCGCCGCAACCCTTTCGCTCAGTGCACCCCCTCTCCCCCTCTTTTAGGAAAACTTAATTTGGATAAACAATTAGCGTTTCGCATGATAGAAACGAAAAAGGGAAAAGAAAACAAAAAAGAGGGGGAAACATAGGTTCTTTTCTATCGGCTAAAATGCTTCTCTGGTTCTTTCCACAATCTCGCAATCCATCGCGCGTTTTCTCTCACCCTCACACACGCGCGCACATCTCTCGTTTATATATATATATGTGTGTGTATATATACATAAATATATATAATATTTATATATAATTATATATATATGTATATATTTATATATATATTTATCATCTTCGTATGTATATCCTATGTACAAAAACACTAAGTGACTCGACATGACTATGTGCATTTTTTCCCTTGTTTTCTGCTCCGTCCTTATTGTTTCTCTCTTTGTATTCGCCCCCTTTTATCCTTCTCTCGTCTTTGTTCTTTCTTTTTCTCTCCTTTTGCTTTAGTCTCGCGAGAGGAGGATATCAATCCGCGTTTAAATTCCCCCCCCCCCCCAGCGCACGGGCGCTCTGATTAATTATAAACAAATCGTCGTCCGGCTACTAAAAGAAAAAGATTAAGTGTACAATTATGTATATTACGAAATTAGATGCGTGAAGCGTATTGCATTGCCTTCCCTCGACGGCACGCCTTCCGGTCTCCTTTTTCCTCCGCAAGCTTCCGGTTTTTCTTTCCCGTTTTCTTTTTTTTCTTTTCGCTTTTCGTTCCCATTCTTCGGCCTTTCTCGAGATCGTTCGATCGTTACCCGGTATTTCGATGTTCTCGCGATACGTGCGTTTTGTTTTTTGGTTTTTTGGTTCTTTTGTTGTTTTTTTTATGCCGAGGACAACACTTCTGTCACTTCGAACGATCCGATAATTGTTCGCGTCAGGTTCTCACGTTACCCGTTGTCCCGCGTTCGAGAAGCATCGGGACACGCTGTTACACTTAATTCTCCTTCACTCGTCGCTGTCCGTGGCGATTCATTTGGCAGCTCTACGTTTCATTCTTAACCCTCTGCAAGCGCGCGCCTTCCCGTTACCCCTTTCCCGGCCGCGAATTATCGAGGAAAATCACGCGGACGGGAGCAGCCGGTATTAAACGTGAAAGTTTCGAGACGCTGTTCAACGTCGCACGTTGCAACAATGATTGCATAATAATTGCCGTGAATGTTTCACGTAATACCCGGACGCTCGGGTTTCACCGCGACGATTGAAAAGAAGAGATGAAGGAATATTCTATCCTATTTTTCTCGCTCACTCTTCGTCTGTCAATAACGCAAGATCGGCGTTACACAGGGTTGAAATAAGCCAGCCGCTCGAACGAGGAGATTGAAACAAAACTATTCTCGGACGGGCTACAAACTCACGTATCGCAAACGACGAATCCCGCGAACGAAGAAATAAAACAAAATAATAATAATAATAATAATAATAATAATAATAATAATAAAAGAAAAAACGTTTCAGAAATCGGTATAGATCATGATTCGAGATGCAGGACAAGAGAACGAAGCTGATCTCGATCACGAACGATCGAACACACGACCCATCGCAAAATAAAAACGCAGTACAACTAAATAACAAGGTGGGGCCAACCTACCACGTGGACCCTTTTCGCCGTTCAACCAACCGCATATACATACACACGTTCGAACGTATTTAAAAAAGAAAAAAGAAAAAAGGGCATTCCGTCGGTGGAATCCACTCGATCGCCGAGTCAAAAAAAACAAAAAAAAAAACAAAAGGAGAAAAAACCGCAACAGTTTCGAATCGTACAGCCGGATGAAAGATCCGTCGAAGTAACCGTTTGTCTCCCCGTGCCTCCGAATCGTTCATTCGACCCGCGACGCCCCGTTTCACGCAGCGAGTCTCGACGCGCGCAACAATATTTCAACGTTCGTGAATCGTTTAGTTCGCCCGCGCACAGAGGGGACACGTGATGGATACGAGAAAAGAAAAATAATAATTCCTCGGTTCCGCGACGTTCTACGTATCACGTCCACGGATCTATATAACAAATCCGTGCTACCTGTACAGAACATAAAAAAAAAAAAAACTCGTCCAATTTGATCGCCCTGCCCCCTATTTACTTCCTCGCCACGTTTGTCCATTAGTGACGAAAGGGGTGAACCATGGACGAGCTTGATCGAGCGTTGCGCGATATTTAAAATGAAACATTCGCGTCGTTTTACATGTACATGCGTACACATATACGTATTTATCTATATATATATATATATATGTATATATGCTTCCTCCGTAAGGATTTTCATCGCTCGATCTTTGCGTTCTCGTTTCTTTCCTTCACTCGTTCATTTTTGTTTATTCATTCCTGTTATTCGTCGCGGCCGTGGATACGTCAGCGTCGTCGTCGCTGTTTGGCATCGTTTCCTCGTCGGCCTCCAGGCTCAGCAGAGAGTCACCCTGGCCAGAGTTTCCCTCAGCGGCGTCTCTCAAAAATGGACGTCCCTCACGTCGGTCGGCGTGCCCGCCTTCTCGTGTTCCAGGATCTTCTCCTGGCTGGTCATGTCGTCCCCCAGAGGCCTCTGCGTCGCCCCGGAGATCGAACTTCCGCCGATCGGACGACCGTTTCCGCCGGTTCCGTTCGCGCCCACGGCTTGTGATACCATGTCTTCGATTTGCCCCAGGCAACCTTGCAGATAATCCTGGAAGAGATACATAACAATGGTCATTCGTTGGCACGGATCAATTTCTTTTTCGTATCAAGACATTGGGAATCTGAGGCGAATGCGTCGAGAGTTACATGAAATATGCGATTCACGGGGCGCATGGGGAAATTTGTTCAAATTTGTTCCTGCAGTATAATTGTAAGTGTACTTTGCCAGATGAAAGATACGATTACTTTCGCGACGGCGAAACGATAAGTCAGATTCGTGGAATTAATTATTTTTAGAGCAGTACTGGCATTCCGAGTGCCAAGGGTTGAAAGCTTTCCTCTTCGGAAAATTGAAGTGTCGGCCTTGAAATATAATACAAGATCACTTTTCCATCATTCCTTGTACTTGATAAATTGATTCGATTCGCGTACGGAATAATGGGGCAATCAGTGAAACAATTACCGAGCAATTGTTCAGCCGTTTTAGAATACCAACCCGCGTGTCTCGAGTCAATAGAATATCGAGATAATGATTGTTAATTAATCAGGGACGAGGCGTGTAATCTTCATCGATGTGGCAAGATCCAGGAGGCAGTTTGAGGGATCGTTCGCGAATACGGCCAAGACGTGGAGCAAAAAGAAAAAACGTTGCCGATGAACGGAGTGCAGCAGGTGTTGGGCACATGTTTACGGGGATGGAAAGAAAAACGTGACGAGAGAAAGAGAAAAGGCGATACGAAACACGCGCAGACTACACATTCATAATGCGCCGAGTGCAAATAAAGTGCACGCGTGAATGGCTCGGCATGGGGTCTACGCCCTATAAGCGCAATATTTTCGCCGACCACATGTGTTTAGAAGCAGGAAGAACATTCCGAGAACTATCATGGCCACCTGCCTCTCTCTTCATTCATAATCACGAAGCACGACTAAAATTTGTGCCAGCAACAGAAGATGTCGCTTTATTATTATTTAATTAAATAATGTTTAATTCATAAATAAAACGCGGGCTTTAAATATTGTGTTCTTTTTATCTGTTTTGATAAAAAAATGAATAAAGACGATGCCAAAAAAGTTAAACGAAAAGTGACAGCTGCGTTAAGCGAGATATCTTTTTTTGAAATATATATTCAAGTTGAATATGTTATAATTAAATTGCAGCAGTGGAGTGGGTAATATATAACGATTTGTTCAAATCAGATTAATTAAAGATACAGAAGGTTTTGCAGTTCACTTGGAATTAAATTTTCTGGAATTTGGTTCGTAGTAATTGTAGATATTCAACAAGAAAAGGGGGATATTTGTTCTGCAAGGTATTTCAAAAACATTAGTGGCACCTTCTATCGGCACAGTACCAGTGATATCTTTTCTATAACGTTCATCCTTTTATAGATGGAGTATGATAGACGATGAAACTAATATAGCAGCCACTTTCGGATTAAGAAGTAAATACGCGTAAATGTCCCGTGTGCCACATAATTTATCGAATCTCCCAAATTTTCAATTAATACTTTACTCTAGTACTATCAATAAAGAAATCCCCGCAGATTAATAATCAGTACCCCATAGAGAATACTCCGGACACTCTTGTCGTTCAAAATCGGCGGTAAAAAAAAGAAGCACAAGGAAACGACGTAAAAAAAGATCTTCCTTATCCAATCAATCGTACGATATCGAAAGTGGACAGTGGCAACGGGACATCCGTTTCAGATTTATTCTTTGGTCTTGCCGTTCGAAGTTTTCGTTTTACAAGTCTAGGGCAACAATATCAATACAATGACAAACCTGTTCGATAGCCGTGATGCGGGTTAACTCGTCGAGGAGTCCGGCCAGCCCGTAACCGCTTTTCCCGGTCCAATCGAGACCGTGAAGGGCCGCCGCGACGCTCGCCGCCGCGATCATGCTCGGCGTGTACATCGAGAATTTGTACTCTGGAAGAATGAATGCGTCGTCACGTTTAATAACGGTGGCGATACTTGTTGGAAATTATCGACGACACGATTCATCGATTAGTAAATTGCAATTGAATTCAATTATTTGATAAAATGGTGAGCAGTTCTATTTGGTGAAATTATTGAAATTACTGTTACTGATTCCGGCTGTATGTATTTTGTAACTATTTGTAAGTATTTGTAATTATAGCCGGAGGTAAGAATTCTATATGTCTATGAATTGATTTCATTGATAACGAGTAATTGTTTCGCTCTAGGATAATCAAAATTCGAACGAGATACAGAAGCACGTCGTAATTATCATTTTCCTTGAAACATCCAGAGGTATTGGAACCACATGGGCGTAGATATAACTGGACACAAGGAATAGTAAAAGAAATATCTGTGTACACTTGGATCTTAATATTCTTGACGTTGTTACAACCTATGACGAACCTTGTACTAGCGTTGAATTCCAAATCGCGACAATTTTATTCGAAACTTGTGTAACTATATTAAACAACGCGCAATCTTCCCGTCTTTGTATCACAGAACGAAAATATGCCCGATGGTTATTAGGAATAACAAATACATCTAAAAATATATCCTTCGAATCAGTCAATCGTTGTTGCAACCGCAATTTACTTCGCCGAAAAAGTCGAGCAAAAATAGATCATAGGAAATGAAATTACTCTAATTTCCACTCACGCTAACGTCAATACATTTCACTGAACAATCCAGAGCAGGCATCAATCTTTTCCCACGAGACATATATACTTCCACCATGTACACGCACACATAATTCCTCCATTACTCCTCAAATTCCAAACACACGTCTCGGCATTCCAAGCAACATCCGTGTACAGCATACGAAACAGCCGGTTCCTCGTGTCGCAGGTTTCAGGAGGAGCGCCTCCGAGGCGTCAGGAAAAAGAAAAGCGGGGAAGGGAACAAGGAATGAACGGGACGGAACTAAAAAAAGATAAATAGAAAGAAAAAGGGAGAAAAATGGAACGTTCACACCATTGTGCACCCCCGCTACATAGAAATCTGCCGTGGCGGATTCTCCCTGTTCCAGCGAGATCGGGACCACCTCCCGATGAAACGAAACCGTGAATTGTGCCCGGGACCGAAAAGACGTTGCCCCAGCGAAGGCCGAAATCCGCTAATAGAGGCGCAGGTAGACACGTCCCGAGTAAAAGGGATTCGAAACGAGATTTACGACTCTGAAAAGTGTGGCCTTCGTCCGGCCAAGTCCAAAGGTTACCGACAGAGTAAACACCAGATGAGGCACCACGTTTCTCGCCTTTTTCCCTCCTTTATTACGGCTCGGGGGATCAAGCGTGAAAGCTTTTGCCACCTCTGGGCTGGCCTGCCACGAGTGTCCAACAAGAACTGGACAGGGCCTGGCAGATAATTAAGCTGCCAGGCTGTGTCTTGCAATTAGTGGGCAGATTCGGGCCTTGGCAATCTCTGGCACATCTTTTAACGGTTCCACATTTTTCTACGCCTGTGTAACTGCGACCAGATGGATACTTTCTAATGCCTTTGTTCTTCGACGCGCTGTATCGTCGCGATAAGATTGTTGCCGCGAAGAAGCTGCGGAGAGTAAATCGGCGCAGTTCTAATGGTCGACGAATTGGATTCAGTTTTTTTTGCCAAGGCAGGGATGCTCGCTACTATTCGTTTTGATTCCGATTGTCCCATTTGCGATGGCCTGTCTTTTGTAAGACAGTAGGATAATTGAAAAAGTAAAATGATTTGCTCGATCTTTATTTAGTAATCGGAATGCTGCGTAGAATTTCAATTATTACTGTAACACATTTTTCTGCTGTCATAATTTACAATGTAATTTCAAATGCCGCGTTATCCGATCGACAAATCCATCCAAATGATAACGAATGAATTGAAATCTGAAATGACCCAACCGAAGCCTACCCAAAGACAGAAAATATATGAGAAATATCTACAAGTTTCAAAATGAACCAGCTACGCAACTGAATCGATCTCCCCGATAAAAACCGTCTCAGATGGAGGAATTCGACATTACCGGTGACGAGAAAACTGTCGCAAAGGGAACCTTGATGTCGATCATAAACGTGGAAATCGTCGACGCGGTCGTGTTCGTCCTTTCACATCGGCGATACATAATTTCTATGCATATATGCGTGTGTGCATGCGCTATATATTCCGACGGTGAGTTTCGTTTTAATTTTTCTCAAAAACAACTGCCGTTCATTCATGGAAATATGGGAACAGGTTCCTAGGCAACCGAAATGTCCGATCGACGGGTTGAAATTCAACGGTGAACGCGCACGCGCTCTTTGTAATATAGCCATTAAGAATGGAATTCCACGAAGCGGCTCCTCTTCAATTCCCCCTTAAAGGAGAGAGAAAGGATGCGGAGTTGTTCGCGGTGCTCGTGCAGGTGTGTTCTGTGGTCCTCGCGGATCGTGAATTACTATTGAAGAACGACATTCCTTGGACGAGCGACCACCCTCAACACAATCGATTCTAACCCTTTTCTCTTCACCCTCGATTACCCATTGGATGGAATCTGATATATTTCTTTCGTTTAATAATTACGTCCCATCTACGCTCTATTTCGTTCGATCTCTTTAATTCGATTTGATTTCTCCTTGGATTTTAATCGATTTTTCCGCTGTTTCGTCCACTTCCGAATATACGAGCGTTCCTTTCTTTCCCCTTTTCTTTTATACGTTTTTATACAATACCTCTTCGTACATTCCATATACGGTCTCATTTTGCCGTGGACGTTTCGTTCTTTTCGCGTTATGCTTGCCAACACTTGCGCACGCGTACAAATCCGCCTGTGCGCGTAGCAATTTTTGTTTAACAATTATTTTCCTCCGTGGCTCAGTCTCCTTTATATTGAATCCGTTCCCATTGTTCGCCCCGTTCCCCATTCTAAGACAGATGCTCTTGTGCGGTTTCTACGTACATATTTTCCCGGAGTAATGCAATTTCTGACGGGTCCTCTCTTTTGGTTTCGGGGTTTCGATTCTCCCCCCCCCCCCTGGCAAGCCTTTGCTTGGACCTCCCTTTCACCGTGTTCTGCATATCTTTTGCTTGTTTTCTTGCTCTGTCTAAGAACCTGCTACCCCCCCTCCCCTTACGGGTCCCATTCTTTTGGATACCACATCCTTTCCGTCTTTCCCCAGGACCCCCTTTGATTCTGCAGCCATGGTTATATGCTTTCTTGATGCCGCTTTCTTAAGTTCCATCTTCTCATATCCCACTTTTCTTACGCTCCTTCTCTTGTCAACGTCTTTTTTCACCCCACCTTTCTTCTCTTTCCGGTGGCTTCTTTATTTTTCTTTTCTTCCTCGTCGCCTTCTGTTTAACCTTGCTTGCTCTTCATGAGAAAATTGGACTTCTGTTTCTTGAAATCCTCCCCAACCGCACACACACGCAACCCCAATCTAATATCCCGAGACTTCTTACGAAATTATAAATCAGTTTGTGCGATACAAAACTAAACTGAATTATTACAGTGGTCTAGTTAATTGGTGTCAACCATTAAGAGAATCGAATCATTGTTCAGAATGCAAAGATGGTGAATGCTTGGTAGAATAATTATTTACATATTGTTAGAATAAGACCGAAGGTATTGTCTTAGAATTGTGCCTGGAGATAATATGCAATTATATCGCGAGAACAACGACGTTCGATATAGAAGTGAAAGCCAAAGCCTCATTTAAAGCATCGCTCAAAAGTACTCGATACAAACGAAAGTAACTCTTCAACTCTTTCTTGAAGCTACAATTCAATTATAATATATTCCAGACCTCACAACCTACGATCATTTCCCTCGCACATTAACGATCATTCATTCTTCGTGTACGGGCAAAAACAAATAAACAGACCGGATTGACACAATTGATGTTTCATGAAAATTCGCAAAAATCGTGACGATCGAATTCCGATGCGCACGTACACCCGTCCACCTTTTTTCCTATAACCGTGACGAACCGTGAGAAACGACGAACGAACGGATTAAATGTAAGGACGATCATGAAAACGCGATTGTCTCGGGCGTCCTCCGCTTCGCAAGGGCGTGGAAACGAAAAGGGCGACGGGGATCAGGTTCACGGACCTTCCGCGATTCAAGGAAGCGGCTGGAATTCGTGGCGCCGTTTCCTTCTCTTTTCGTCGCTGAAAAAGAGGGTCAACCGACTCGAGCGAGGCTCGCCGAGCTACCTAGTTTGGCTCGTGAGAAACAATCATCGTCTCCCGGGCCCGCTCCTAGTCTTTTCTCTTTCCCCGGCGGGGACCACCGAGCCGGGCCAGACAACGAAGGACGATGGTTCCTTGCTTCTTGCCCGTCCGCTCTTGTAATAACAACCGACCGGCAACAGCCAGAAGGGGATTTAAAACGTGTCCCGCGATCTCCCGCGTGCCCGGCGCACCCCGGCCCCTTTCCAATCTTTTTACCACCTTGCCCCGTTTCTCTTCAGCTTCTTTCGAACCCGTGACTCTTCAACGAGATATCAGAGACACGTCTATCGCCGCGACGAGTGCTCCTTCGTCAGGGAAACGTTGGTACAATTCTCGCGGGCACTCGTCCGATTTGGGTCACGCTGTTTTTTTTATTTGCGCTTGTGCGATAGCTGAGAAGTTGGAATCGGTTTTAAGCTTTTCCCCTCGATGTGTGGACATCTTGCTCCGTTTTATAATTATTTGGTCGAACCAGTCTGTTCCTTTGTAATTGTAACAGGAATAGGATCAAACGTGCCGGTGAATTGCGCGGCCCTTGACGATGATTAATAAAACTAAGCCTTTTGTACGAGGTTTATTAGCGAACGTCGTCGACTGAGAAAACGGAAGGGATTATCTATTCTTGCCCCGCAGTCTTTCGTAATCACGAGATCAGCGGCACCGTGACGCGATACATGCAACAATATCCCCCGTCGATTTACGCCGATATACGAGTCAATGTTGAACGCGATGAACGGAATTGACGCGAACGCGGCAATGAAAATTAACTGTCCACAACACTTCGCTTACGTTTGTACACATTTGCAAGAAAAAAGAGGGAAAAAAAATCACGAACAGAGAGAAACGAAGCGTATAAATAACGAAACGACTCTTCACCTTTCCTCGCCTTTCTTTTTGCCCCCCCCCCCCCGGTCATTCACGTTGCCGTTCGACGTTCCAACGATATTCGTACATACGACCCGTTAAACGAAACCGGACGAAACGGAGGGACGAAAAAAGGAGGCCCAACGACGGGAGGCGAAGATATACGCAACGCGCAGAATCGATTGACAGTAGAGTTACGTGATGTCGTATCCGTTGGGCGCATTATACGGTGCGCGACGGCATATTCATTAACGCGTCAGTTAACGATGCATGTTCTCGATTGTTTACGATGCCGTGACACGATTCTAACGAGGTCTGACAATGAAGGCCCGCGCGTAAGAATTGCATTTATAAAGCGTACCGCGCGTTTACTACGCGCTGCGTGGCCCCATTATAATTTCTAATGTCGCGTCGAAAAAGTCGTGTCCTCTGCGGTAACATCGTTGTCCCTCTCGTGCGTCGAACAGATCCCGAGCGAAATCGGAATGCCGATGGGTTTGGACGACTCTAAAATAAAAGGGGACGGCAATGGCGGCTGAATAATGTATTGTTGTTATCCCTCAAATAGACATTGGGCAGATTTTCGTCGATCAATTCCTCTTCGGGTAAAAGTTAAACCCTCGTAATCTTAATACGAATGCAGCGCGAACCGTTCGTGACGAAATTACTGTAAAACAGTATTCTTTCCTTACTAGTGAGATGATTCGGGAACAAGGGTGGTTTGAATTGCAAGGAATTGCAAGCTGTTTTAATCCTTTCCCCCTTTTTATGCATCATTTTTTCGAAATACACACGTAACGATGAAAATGAACGAAACCGTTCGAATCGAGCGATTATGTTAAAGTAGAAAGGAGAACAGGAAAGTAGAGAGGAAATATACCATTGACGGTGTTATCGTTCTTTTAAAATATTCGAGCATTTGACGAGCTGTCGCCATAAAAAATAGAACACAGATAGGATTTCGTTCGCCTATATTCATAGTGAGGTAAAAGGAACACAATTCTTACGTGATACGAATTTACCTTTCTCGTCTATTATACTTATCGGAATCGTTAAAATGACGATGATATGAAATATGTGACGCCTGGCGTCATAAAACGCAGAACACTGTCGGAATAATCGTGCAAAAACGCGTGAAAGTAGAACGAATTATAATTCTGTTTTTTCCATGTTTTTTTTCTTCTTTTAATTTAGTATTCGTATCTAGTTTTTCGTATTCGTGATGCTATCCGAACAATTGATACGAATTATTTCGAACGAACCAAAATTGAGCAGGCCAAGAAACAACGGAATCGGTGCAAACGGATCGCATACAAAATATATCCTGTGTTTGGTACTAAATCCATAATGCAGGTTTCGACATACAACCAAGCTTAGTTCTTGACCTATAAATAATCTTATAGCTGATGTTACTATTTTCATTACGAAGTATGCAAATATTTACCGCTATCTAATGGTTTTATTTAAGATATGTAAGTCGAATTATATTTTTCTGCGCTCACCCGAATATTTTATTCCACCATTATTATATCCGTGAGAATATACCAAGAAATGATTTAGAAAAGGTGCTAATAAATCGCAGAAAGATAACACTATCAGAAACCAAAATGTCACGAGGTTAACGAAATTAAAAGCTCTCGTTCTAAACTTCCTTCCATCCATATTTCACGTTTAAATGTCCCCAAAAATTCCACTTAGCTTCTCAATGATAGTATTAACACAATAATCGTGAAAAATCGAACAAATACTCCGGGTTCCCTCAAAATAAGGAACATCGTTGATAAATAGAAACACATAATCGAGAATTCTTCCGAGCATCCGAGAATATCTAAATGGCTCGCCAGAATTAATTTAGAACCTGTTCATCTCGATATCTGCGGACCTGCACACGTGACCAGGTAAAAATCATTTCGAGGAATGACCACCCGAATTTTCCACGGTCCCATGGCGTCCTCGAATTTTCTACGGTGCAACGCACACTCATTTGCACTACCTCTCGTCCCACACACATGCATGCGTACATACATACATACATACATACATACATACATACATACATACATATATGCATATGCAGCTCGGTAATCTCGATCGTTTCTTACCTCTGGCGCTGAGGGCGATGAAGGTTTGCGCGTGCCTCCTGACCATCACAGGATCCCAGGTACGAGGTACAGGCAGTCTGCTCAGGATGTGCATGAGGAAGTCACCTGGTGTTACAGCGGATAATTCCCATTTCAGCTTCGAGACGACCAGCTGCTCCCACCTCTGCAACAATCATCGAGACAGAACACGTTTAGACGATCGCATCTTTCCACTTATTATTTGGCAAATTTCTACGCCGGGGAATAATACAATTCTTCGAGGGGGTGGCACGTGGGCGTGTGGTGGGTTGGGTCGGTCACGATGATACACGAGAATAGATAATTCGAGTTCCTCCGTTTGTTTGAGTCTGTTTCGTGGCAATTTGTTTCAAGGGTTATTTCGTATTTACGACAAAATCGGGAGTATTTTTATTTCAGCGAAGACGTTGACGGATTGATACGTTTAATTATACCGAATCATTGTACCATTATTGTACCCCGTCCCCTCCGCTTTTGCGTGGCAATTATTTCTCGCCGTCCCATTATTCGCAATGCCACGCGGACACGGGGAGAGCTTCATTTAACAAGGCGTGCACCAAATATTACCGGCGGTATTATGCACGCATATTATTTGCGCTCCCGTATTGAGGAATCGGCGCCGCATTTAAATACACCGCATTATCCAGTGGAAGGTCCATTTAAGTTCGCATGCACGACCGGTAAAATACACACGCTCGTTTCCTCGCCGGCCGTTGCATCGTCGCGATTCGCCGTAGTAAACGTGTGTACACGGTACACGGCTCTCTGTTTCCTTTCCGTTTCGCGGATGTGCTGCTCGCTCGAGTACGTCGTAGTACCCTCGTTTTCTCTCGACCGTGAAATTACACGGCGGCTATACTACGTGGAGTACTACGCGTCCTTCGGCTTGATTAAAAGTCCATTGAATTCGGTGGGTATATAACGCGCTGCTGCTCAAGGCTCTGAAAAAGAGTCACTCGCGTGGCGTGCGACGTGACGACGACGCGCTGCCCTTTACCGATCTCGCAAATACTCGACCGCGACCGTATCGTCGATTAGGCCCGACGGTCGATTTTCGTTGAATTTCGTCTCGTCCTTCGACCCACTTCCGTTCGAACGATGAGTTTTATCGTTGAACGCGCAGCCGAGTGTTCGAACAATTGATCGGGATACCGTGTTTGTTATAAATAAAGACGGTGCATAGCTGGGGGATGCGATTGTGCGATTGCAATTGTACATTCAACGATTCAGCGCGATGCTCGAATGAATCGAACGTGACGAGGCTAAAACGATTTTCGTTCGATACGCGTTTAGTTCTCGGTTTTCTAATAGCGACGATATTGTGTGAATACAATTATTTCATTTACCGAGCTATTAATTGTAATCGGTGACGCTTAAACGACCGTTAAACTCCTTACAATTTCATACCCGACGAATTGCAATTATTCGAACAATATCAAAGAAATGTAATGAGAGATCCAGAAAATGTTTACATTAAACGAACTCCAATAAGTTCAACTCAAAGAATTCTGCACTACTGAACGCAAAAAGTCGTGTGCGGTACGGTGCGAGAAACGAATGAAGTATCTAACACCCTAAAGACTTTGATGTATCAAGGATTCCTCTGTTCTTTCTCATCCTTTTCTCCCCAGCTTACATCGCCCACCTTCTCGACCGACCTCTCATCCTTGAAGGGGTGCGGCTTCGCACCTGAGTGCGTGCGTACACGCTCGCAAAACGCGACACGCAGCATCAGTGAATGAAACAAAGACGGCAGCCCGCAGTGGTATAGGCGCGACTTTTACGCGACCGCAAGTCGATTCTCGAGTGGTCTACGAGTCGATAGTTGCACCGCGCGGCAGACAGTCCCCGCACGACCCAAGGAATATGATTTACGATTGAACACGAGCCGTCGTAGCAAATATTATTTTCGTGCGCATTCTTCTTCGGACATTTCGTCTCATCTTAACGCGACAAGCATGCAATAATTTTGTGAAAACAACAAACTGCAGGTGGGAATGAAACTTTTCTCAATGCTTGTCTTTATGCATTCTGCAAGAAATTTCGCGAGGCGCTGAATTGTATACGTGGAGGCATTCGAGTAAAATGTTGTAAATGTCGTGGGAAAATTGAAGGTCCGTAATACTGTGAAGTATATCGTTCGAATTTGTCAGTTTACTTAATTATATACGCGGCAATCATTTTTCCAAATCAATGAAGCTTCGGCGAACGTTACAAAAAATACTTGGAACCGTGGAAACACGGCGGACCCCATTAACTTCGCCTTTAGATACGTCAGTTGACGTTCCGAACACCAATTTGCTGTCAAAATTACCTCCGTTTTACCTGAACGCTTCGCCGGCTACGAACTCCATATGTCGCCGCCGAGTATTAAATTGTCACCTCAAATTTCTACCGTACCAACAATTATAATGACCCGCAACACCATAGAATAACGTATTGAAGCATTTGTATGTCCGATAAAAGTGGCACCAAACATTTCATGAATAATATACACTTTATAGAGCGAATCCAAAAAAAAAAAAAAGAAAATACAATAGGATTATTATTCGCGCCGTTCGCTCTAAAATATTGAATAAAAGTCCACACAGTGACTCATGAATAATATCGACAATTTGATAATAAATAAGGGAAACCTATACACATGCAGCGAGACAACCTAATATCGATAAAACACCAGAATGCAGGTTTAAATGATGGCTTCATACAGCAGGTGTATTTCAAGTATTGAATCCACTTGTACGCATCTTTTAATCCATGTACAAATCGTGCAATGTTTATGACAATTTAAACTTTGAGAAGATTTTTGGAAAACTGGTTACACGTCGCGAAATGCATTTCAGCCGACATCTTCAGTCCTTTTAAACTGATCTGACAAACAAGCATTCGGCCGTCCGCAAGTTTCCACATCAAATATTTCAACAAATACGTTTTTCTCACAAGAAATTCAATAACCACCCCAATTTCGTACGTGTCGATATATATTTTTGACTTCGTTGCGTCATACCTGGCACCGAGACGAATCCAACGACCTACTACACTATTACCTTAAGCGTTGAAGTAACGCCGAAATAACTTCGCCCACGAAAAACGTGTTTCCAGCCCGCCGTGGGGTCACGGAATCAATTAAATCCGTGCACCGTGCCGACCAAAAATTCTAATCCGCCCGTCTCTGTACAACAATACAAATAACCTCGTACAACAATGTCATTCTTCAATCGCTCTCCGTGCGAGCATAAACCAAGGCAATTGCTGCATCTGCCCCCCCCCCCGACCCTTCATCAATTTACGCTCGCCGCTGTACCTGCGTACGCGTGTACTACATACGCCAATCCCCCAACCCCTCCTCCTCGGCCATCTTCGCTCGCGGTTCGAAGGAACGGCGTAAAAAGGAGAATATTGCACCGGCCCGTAATATGTGTATCTCGTCGATGGTCGCGCGTCCACTCGTCACGGAATGCGTGACGGTGCACCCAGGTCTACGCACGCCACGGTACGCTGCGTACGCGAGCGTAAACGTAACGATTCCGCGGGAGGGCAACGATCCGCCCCGGGGTGTGCGCCGTTTACTATTTATAAAGCGAGTCCGCGCGTTTGCGGTTTTCTTGATCGCCGCCGCCGCCGCCGCCGCCGCCGACGACGACGACGACAACGACGACGACGGCGGCGATCGTTCCCCCCGCCACACGGCGACGGTAAGACAAGCCGAGCGGGGGCTTCTTTCTTCTTGCTCGGCTGCCTCGGTCCCGTGACGTTCCTTTCCCCCTTTAACATTTTCCCCTCGGTATATCTGGTGTCGTGGCGCAAGCTGTATGATGCAACGTCGCCGCAGTTGCACTTGTGCATTTGCATTTTTCCACGCGGGCTAGGAGAGCGAGTTCTCACGAGAGAGGGAGGGAGAGAGAGAGAGAGGGAGGGGAGGGAGAGATATAGGGAGGGGGGACGAGTCAGGAATGTTGGGGAGAACTTTTCTTCTACCTTTCTTGTTCTCCTCCCTCCTCGTCTCCTCTCTTCCACTCCCTTGGCTTATATTCCGTTTCGAAGAGCGGCCGGTTCGATTAAACGGAATCGAATCGACGCCGCGTCGCGGCGCGTGGAAACGCGAATGCATTGGTCATGCTTCTAGGGTAATTTGTTCGAACGACCGAGATGATGGCATTTAGAATCGGTGACTCGGATTGGAGACGCTGGGAGAGTAATGCGCACGGGGAACTCGCGGCCGAGGATCCGAGACCGGGATTGGTGAATTTCGTTTTCCTTTGCTTTCTATGCTTGCTGTCCTATGCCCTTTACCGAGCGATCGCGGAGAATTGTTCCGGCCCTCTTTTGCCAACCGACACATCGGAGTATTGCATTGCTCTGAAGGTATCAATTTTGTTGAAGACGAGATTGGGGGCAACGGAACGTTTAAAATATCGACGGGCGACAAAGCGACACGGAAAGTGGTAGAAAATAAGTGGCAAAGAAGGAATGTAACGGGCGAATATTATCAAGTGGGTCGGTATCGCGTTATTGCCTTTAAATCGAACTTCCTGTTAGCTTTCTGCCGACTTGATACGCGTTATCGAGCACGAAATCGAGAGAGAAAGTCGACAACGGGCCTCGGACAGAAATAAGAAGGAGTATACCATGAGACGTGGAATATTCGAGTTCTACACATATGGTATGTCCACAGGTGCGAAGCTATAGGTGTTGTAATAAGCGTGCAAAGTAGTGTCAGGGACGTAGCGTTAAGAAAACGAACCGTTCGTTGATGAACAAATGAACAAAATGTATACATGTATACGCATAGTTTCATTATTCGCCATATAATTTTTCTATATTATCCCGTGTATACTGTAAAAAAATAATATAACTCAAATATTAACACTGCACATATTACGTACCAGCTTCAAATTATTTGCCATACAATTTTATAAATTATCCCACGCAGATTTTCCGAAATAAAACGATTTGGATATTAAAATTGTACGCGTCATGTACGAGCTTTAATATATCTTGAATATATGTATGTGGAGTATATTATCCGGACACCGAGTACCAGTTGGAACGTGTAATAATTCAAGAATCGATGGAAAAAGCGGGGACCAGGAAGATGTGAAGTTCGTTGTCTCAAAAGTCTCGGGGACTGGTTCGGACCGGTTGATAAAGTGAAAATAGAAAAGCTGATTGCCAACGTCCGGAATGGACGCATTCCTTAGGATGAAGATAAGGGGGGGACATTTGAAAAATTGATGCAGCTGTACTCGGATTTTGTGGAATCATATGAATCCAACGATATTTAAACGACACCATATATTACCGTGAAGTTATTGGAGAGAAAACGGATAGAAAATCGACAGTGATTCATTTTCATGTACGTATACGGTGACTAAAATGAAACGAAATCTTCGATACAGATTCATGTATTCACGGTGGCTATCCCGGTATTAACATGTCAATCAACGGTCGAAGTATTATCGCCAGGCTGGTTTTTCCAATAATACGTGCACGATAAGTTGGAAGCCGAATGTTGAAATTTCCAGCAATAAAATTCAGTTTCCTTCCGTTACAAATTTATTGGCCAATCGAGCGATCGATACGCAGTTATCTTACTGTTTCGCGTTATTACTTACAATTAATGTAAAAAAATAAACACGAACAAAAATAGTTCAACAGACGTAAACACTTCAGTATTACTTACAATATATCAATGAAAAATATCAATGACACTTCATATGGAAAAGAATTGGAAACTAAGAACTTTAAATCGTACTAGACTCTATGCCCACTACAGCGCGATACTTGCGAATTATTCAGCGGCGGACAAGTACGATGCACTTATATGTAACGTGAGAAAGAGCAAAATATACCTGTATCGTAAAACAAGTCACGTTCAAGGCTCGAACAGAAGTTGCTGGTAAAAAAGCAAAAGGGAAACGAGGGCGAAGGGGACAACTTGATACGCTACTGGGTATTCATGGTATTGCGGTAGTGCGTATCGTGTGTAAGCGTACTTCGCGTAAACGTACAAGCATGCGCACGTACCAGTGACGCAACGCGTGTGCATGCGTGATCCACGTGCAATTTAACCCTTTGTGGTCTCGCCTGACAGGACTTGATATTTAGTTCACCATTATCATCTTTGGATCGAATTTAATAATCGGCTAGAGTACGAACGAACGCTCGATAGTGCCTCGAATGAAATTATTTTATAAGGAGTAAAAATTCATGAATATATTATCGAAATTATCAAATAAATGCGTACGGTTGACAACAATGCCTGGGGAACGGACGATTTTTCCACGACTCAGAAGACAACTGTGCTGGAAAGAAAATTGATGATTACAATTATATTTTTGCGACAGACTTTGATATATCAGCTCACGAACCACGGGGTAAATTACCGTGGCATATGTTACTCTACAGAGATAAGACCTCGTGTGAAATCGGATAATGCGCAATAATAGTAGAGCCGGTTAATAATTACAGTCATTTGCCGTAATTAATCAGGGCCCATGTGGTTGAAACGTTACATCATTTTCCATGTATAGGAATGATGTACCTTTGCACGTCCATATGACGATTGGGGGTGGAATCAGTGCGACAGGTGGTCAACGTCACGTGACGTGACAAAGGAAAATATACCACGTGAATACCTTTTCAGCCCTTTCACATAATTTAGCAAACAAAAATTCCGCTGAAACGTCGGAACGGAAAAAATAATAATCATCTTCCTTCATGCATTTATTTCCCCTTCTCTCCTACTCTTTCGCTTTTCATAATTCATTGTTTATCATATTCCACTAATCTTCCAGCCATTTAAACAACCTGTGTAACAAACTTTACCGACCACTTTAATATTTCATCCCCTATGTAATTCTCCAATAATTCGAACAACGGTGCATACCTGTAAATCCATCCAAATGTTACATTGATTTAAAATTCCCGGTGCCCACGTGCAAATATAAAGGCCAAACAGAGCGAATTAGGATCCACCGGGTCGAACGGTACCTCGTTCTGGAAAAGTCCAAGGGGATCTCGAGCATCGACTCAATTAGAATCAGTTTTTGCGAACTGGGACGGGCACGAATTCTGGGCGGATCGAGGAACCGCGACGGAAACGGCCAACAAAGTCTAACGGGCCGTAGCTTTTCTTGGTAGAAGAAACGAGAATGGTTAGGAAAGAGGGGTTACGTCCCTCTGCCATTACCTGGCCGGTTCCGAGAAACGGAGGTCCGATTTATCTGGTTCGCAATGAGGAATCGATAGGAGGTTGGTCTCCAACGAAAAGGTAGACGCCGAACTATACAAGGTGTCCTTAGAAGTACTCAACCGCGAGCAATCCTTTGAGAGCTAAGAATCAAACTATTTCGTCACAGGAAAAAACCTCAACCATTCGCACATTTTTGATCGAATTTGATTGATTGAAAAAATCAAATGCATCGTGTATACGCATTATAGATCGGACAAGGCAACGCGAATCTTATGCACAGCGTGCGATAATGAACTCGTGCCACGAAACTGTTAATTTAAAAACGAACAAACGTACCCACGTTGCTTGCCCGTGATTCCTCGGGAACAACGTACGGCCTAAAAAATATTTAAAACGTTCCCGCGAGTCGTGAGCCGTGGGTAACGCCAACGAGACGCGTGTAAATAAATAAGCGAGAAAAGCCCGGGTAGGGGGGAGGGAGGGAGACAAAAAAAAAGAAGAAGCACAGTAAAATAATCGATACCCCAAGGCAGGTGGCAGCAGCGTCGTCCAGGCAAGGCTCAATGGCGCGGACGGCCGGGACACCGTGTGGATAGAAGGGCGCAGAGAAGAGAGAGCCCAGAGAAAGTGAGAAGAAAAGGTAGAAAACGAGAACGAGGGGAACGGAGGGGGGAAGGCCCGGGCCACCTCTGCAAGAAGAAAGAGGGAAGAATGATGCAGGGATCGAAAGGGCGGCGCCTCTGAGCAAGGTGTTTACCATTCCGGCCAAAAATAAAGTACAAAGGCCGTAGGTAGAGCTCCTTCTCTCAGCGTAACCGGCAACAAAAAGCAGAATCACCGTCCGCGCATTCCATGCCCTCCATGGGCGTAAGGCATTCACAGGTAGAGGAGGTGGTCCCCCGTGGAACGACGGAGAGTCGAAACGGTGGCCGATGGGTCGTTTTCTGGCTCCTTCTAGTGGCCATCTATGGCTGCGCCAGTAACCAACGCCACTTCCAGGAACCGTTCTCTCTTCTATAGAGGACATCTGCTCCGATTACCGTGGAATACGTCGGGTCCTTTTTCGCACGTAAGGGACACCCCTCCCTGCGCCCCCTACCCCCCAAACCGGTGAACGCCAACGGAACGGTAGCCACCGTTCTCTGATTTTGCCACCTTTATAGGCCGTTCCGGTGAAATATGCCAGCGAGCTCTCCCTCGATTTGTATAATACCCGGCGATCCGCTGTTCGACGTTTTCCTTCACCTTTGGACGCTTCGGACGAGATTTCGGTGGGAATTCAGAGCGCGCATAGGATTCTTAATCGGATCACTTAATATGCTGGAACGAACGCCTTGCTTCGAAGTTCTTAACGCGACAGGTGTTGTCGCAGAGACATTTATAACGACGTTTAATAAGAATGACAATTATACGTGTCCACTCTCGTGATACCAAAACGTGGCGGTGGTTCTAGTGTTAATTGGAGGTCGCGAATTACATGGAATTTGTTATGCGTGGTATGGTTCATGGACGTGATTCGATTAGATTTAATTGGCGTGTGAAAAAGAGAATTTTCGTGTTATTTAATTGTTGTTGTTTCTTTTTTTTTTGTTACGGAATCGTCGTTAATACGACACGCTGCGTACGGTGTATGAATTCGAAAGGAAATTTTTCAGTGCGCATATTTATATATTTGTTTAGGATAGTGAAAGAGGGCACTGTAGTTCCTGCAGTGTGCACAGAAAGACGCATCATTGTACTCCTGTCGATTCCTTTCCAGGAATCGCGTGGGACATCTGCCTCGAATGCCGACTTTTATTTGTGCATGTGCTTATGCATTCTTCGCAATCGTGAAATGTACGCCCCCCCCCCCCAATTTTCTACGGTGTCGGTGGAAAATATCGCTGATATTCGTTATTACACAGGTGGACTGTATAGGCAGGCTAATTAAATTTCCCACGCTTTGTACATTGGACGTATAAAATTTCAACTCCTTGAAAAGATATTCCCCTAAAACGTGATTCAACTATTCGATTTGATGAGTCGTTCACTTAAACGGCATTTAAGAAATGACACTTTCGAATGCTTTTGTCGTTTCGTATTACGTGACCGTCAGTGACCATTAATCGATACACCGAACGAAAACAGGCAGCGATTTCTGTACATTCGAAAATTTGCTATAAGAAAATTAAACTGCCGATGCTACGTTACAATTAACCTTTGTAAGATTGTAAAATGAATCTGTTTGATGTAGCCCGGCCAGAATATATTATTGAATGGTGGAAGTTGTTAAAGAACTCTTTGCAACCTTGTCCGACTTGTTTCTGCGTTCACTTTGGAGAAGAACGGCGGTGACCTCACCGCGCGTGTCTGACGCGGTGCTGGCAACGACTACTGATTCCGCCAGCTCAGCGCACGTGGTCTGCTTTTCGTCAGATTTGTTCACGTTTCTCGATCGCACTTGCCGACCAATATTTTACATACCGTTTCCAACATTTTTCTAACAATTTCTTATCTTTCTTTAAATAAAACAATTCACGCGTACGTGTAGTTCACGTTCTTTCTTACGCCATACCACATTTATACCACGTTCCCCTGAAGGACCAGCAGTCTTATTTAAAATCAATTTATCGAATTCCCGTTTCCGCATATTTTCTTACTGTTACAAACGTTCAAACAAAATTCCATTGTGCAGAACAGAACTCAAACGGCCAGGTTACGATAGAATATTTTTGTCCATCCTCTATCCAGTTGAAATAACTGAAGATCAACCTCCCGATAATAATAATAACAACTCTATATTAATTATTTATAATACGCACATGCGCGACAAATTGAACGATCTCTGCCCGACAATCGGAATGCCAAAGGAAGTATCACATACTATCGGGGTACATTTACTCGGCGTGTTTGCCAAAACTGTGCGAAATTGTATTTGCGCAAAAGATATCGTAAATAGAACCGACAGATCGATATAACGCGAAGAATCGAAAGACAATACGCAGCCGCAAATGAGTAAAGGTGCAGCGTTTTACCTGCGAACGGGACACGTTTGTTCGTAACACGAAGTCAAGTGGATCGTTCAAGGAACGAATTTCTAGGAAAGTGTCAACGTACCGAGGCAGAACCTGTCTACGGGTGCCCGCATGCTTAACCAACGTCGAAAACAGTGTTTTATACCACTCGGAGGAAACTCGAAAGGATCGGTGCATGGTTGTGCATCTTCGAGGGTAACAGACGCTCCGGAAAAGCGTGATTAATATTCATTTTGTGTACCGCAGGACAACCGTCGTTTTTTTTTGTCCACGAAAGCCGTTGTATTTCGTTGAGATGAATCGTTACCTGCTTCGACTTAATTTTACGACCACTGTTTCTCGATTCTCCCGCATCCTCGATTGTATTTTATTTCGCTTAGTTCGTTATCCTTCCGCGGACGTGTTTTTTTTTCTTTCCCGAAACCGAGTTAATATTTTAACATCGACGAAACAAGTGGAGGAAATATTTTGCAATTTTTGTTTGTTGGATAGACAAAGATAATACTAATTATTGTGCAATTATATTATACGTGGAAAATATTAAAAAGAATAAATCCCCTTGGTTCCTGTGTTTAATTCTCAAATTTATTTCTCGATCGCGACGACCCGAGAGCAAAGTGAAACACGTGTCATCCAAAAATATACTGCAAACCGAATGAAAAATAGAAACCCACGTGCTTTCATTTTTCATTCACAAATTTCAGCCAGAAATACATTAAGATCATTGAATATCGCATGATCTCGAGCCATTGAATAGAGTACGTGTTTTGTAGAGAGAGGGAGCACAGTTTGAACACGTGGTGAGATCCACCGATACGTCACATCCGTGTTCGAGGCCACAGACGACGAAAAGAATCGAGCGGCTGTTGCGTTTAGAAGTTAGAAAGCCAATTCTCGCAGCATATCTGGCCTTGGCTCGATCAATATTTACGAACATCCGGTTTGCGAAGATCAAACATCAGCACGTAAACGTTTGATCCAGAGGTTGTAGAATATGGTCCTTGCGACAAATTCTGACGTAACGCGGTAGCCTCTGCAAACGGAAGTTTGCGCAGTCGATTTAAGTGTTACCAGCGAATTCGTCAATTCTTCGGGGCGATCATTCTTACGAAATTATTACATCCCATTCAGAATTATAATTAACGCTTCCTTGCAAAAAAGAAAGATCCCCTGTCTTCGAGCTACAGTGGAAACTAGATCCTTACATAATATTACCCCTTGCAATTACAATTATTTTACCAAACGAAAGTAGTATTCTATTTGAAGAAAAAAAAAAAAACTATCCTGTGATCTATGCTTATTTCTTTCACCTCCATTACACTTGTACTATTTGTACAGACGAATCCAAACGAGCCGGTAATCGAAATTACTTCTGCTGTCAGTTTCAGTCACTCGTTACTTTCAAACGAAGTTTCAAAATCGAAGGACACCGCGATCGACCAGGTATACCGCACAGGCGAGGAGACGAAGAAATTCAACGCGCGAAACGTTCGCCGCGAGCCACGACGCCGCACGAAATGTTAACGAAGCAATCATTGTTCGCTGGTAAAACGATGATTTTTCGCGGTCGAGGGTCCATTGTTTTCCGTACACGCGACAAATGTCCATCGCGAAAGGAGACGAACGTCGGCTCGGTCCGAATTGCAAAATTCTTTCCTGTCTTTCATTGTGTTTTTTTTTTGTTTCCTGCTCGTTTCTCCTTTATTTTTGTTCTTTTAAGGAAAGTACGTGATCCGTCTTTCGCGGTGAAGTCACCTAGGTGTAGCCAGGCTTGAGGCAAGGTCGGTGTCCACGAGTTCAAATGAACGTTAGAGGAGTGTACACGAAAAGGAGGCAGCTTGAAATGTCAGCCATTGAAGTTTGGGACACTATGGGGGAACACGGAAGTCGTTGAATTTATATGGAGAAGCCGTCGACCTTTTGTGTGAACTTGCAAACGTGGTTCGTTGACATTTCGTATTTCTTGAATAGAAATCATCCAATTTGGCGTTTGAATAATTGATAACGTCGATTAAAATTATCAGTCCAGCGTGGCAATGAATGTATATATATAATTTTTTGTTATTTTTAACGAAATGGCGTAATAATGCTTTGTGGATGTTTTTAGTTAGATTTGTATTTTTAGAGCGATTAAATTGTTACGTATGTGGTATCTTGAAATCAGCCAGGTCGAATATGTCATAAAAGTCCCTTCGAAATAATGGCACGTGGAGAAATCACAGTTCCTCTTGAAGATATATAGATGGGTCATTGAAATTCAGAGTTCATTTTTGATTTTGAACTGATAAACAGTTTGTGACATTCTTGCCGCCGTACGAATTCAAATTGCAAGTACACAAGTCACCATCAACTGGGTTTCCCCATGTTCGTGCAACGCAATCGATGCAAACAATTAAATAGGGAACACCATGATACTCCGTGCAATCAAAAAAATTAATGAACCTGCCCAAAATTCATTTGCAACTTTGTATCCCGAATCCGCGCATGTATTTCCCCGAATGAAATTCGAAATAAAATGATCCAAGCAACAAAGTGTCGCGCTGACCCCAATCAAAAGCAATGTTACACTTCCACAAATTTACCAACGACTGCATTCATCCAATAGACGCCCACGAAGTTTCTACACGCCCACGAGGCAAGCAAGCATGGTTAAAAAAAAAAAACAGTATACAAAAGGACAAGATTCATAATAGAACTATTATGCTTCACGCCTAAATTTCTCTCCGAGGCAAGGCTAAAGAGCATGGCCGGCTACGTACGATCCAGAAAAGCGGGTTTACGCGGCCTCGGGCTGGTCACCGCCCCCACCGACTTGTTCATGGCGAAACTATTTCTAATAGTAGACTACGGCCCGACAAAAACGACTTTGTGCGCCCCGAACAATAGGCAAACGGGCTAAATCAATGATAGAATCCAAGAAACCACGGAACTGTTGTAATTCGTGAAACGAAACGACCCCATTGTTCGTCGTGTTTCCTTTTTCCTGTTTTCAATTTGCGCGGACAAATAGTTTCATGCTCATTTTCGTGCAGAAATCAAGGAGTCAAGGGAAAAAAGAAGAAACGAAACGACATATATTAAAGTTAGCTACGGGCGAATGTCGCAGTAAGGAATCTGAAATATCCTAACGTCCGGATTTATCTCCGAGAAGATCAAAACCTATAAATAGCCGGAAATATGGGGCAAGAAAAAGGTCGACAATTAAAGGAACTGCTCTCTGTCGGTATTTTCGATCTTTTCCCTGATGCGGCAGGCTAGTCTGAGGTGAAAACGATGCACCTGTCCCAATGGCAGCCTGATGGCAGGTTGCATCCAGGAAGCCGTCGTTAAATTGGTGAAAGGTAACGACCTACGTGTCGCGAATGTTACAAAAAAAAACTGTCGCTCCCAAATGTCTATTCCTGTAACCAACGCTAAGTCTAATTCAATTTACCTTTCCTTCCGATCGCCAACTAAAATTAATTCTCCTTCGGTCAAACAGTTCTACTAAGTTAATACGGCTGTCAATAATAATGTTCATTGCATTGTATTTATTTATTGCAGATGCAGATTATTTTCTAATAAGACCACCGGGAAATGTTCATTAATAATTTAACCATTTATACTCAGTGTGGAGCAAAGGCATGTGTAACAAACAAAAAAACAGGTTACACCTTCAGTAACAAAAACGAGCAGCGCGACCAATTTGAAAGACTGACAAAGAGCGTAAGGATTATGCTCGAAGTGAATATCTCTCGGGAGGGACCGCAGCGAAATTGAAAGCAAAAGGTAAAGGTGCAATTAACTTCATAGACACAATTTCACGGGGCTCAAGGTGGGTCGATTTAATTCCCGTTTTCTTTCCGTGGGCCGGACCACCGATCCTTTCGTCCCAGTTCCATCGAAACGGAAACCTGTCGGCAACGACGCATACACCTGTCACGCGGCCACTTTAAGGTAGGCCACGTTGTGGAGGAAATACGTCGTTTCATTGGACAAGGTGCAAGGTATGCATTACGAGGCTCTCGCAATAGGATGTAGCATGTGTTAATAACGACTGAGAACGGCTTAAATCATGCTTCCACCTTTGTTTGTAATTTTCATATGGATCCTTTTTTAATCTCGCTTATAAAGTTAATTAACAATCCCCGATTGGTCGGGGGTTTCTGTTCGCTTGAAATTTCATTCTTTCATTTGCCAGGTGAATTTATCGGTAACTCGCATTGGAACGAAGTGGGCATTATATTTTTATTTCGTTCGATTTGCATCCGAAACATTTAATCACTTCTGATTAAATGATAAATCTGTCGGACATAAGTACATAAATAATTGCAGCGATACACCAACATTCGGATATCTCTAACGAATTTGATCACCTATGAAAATAAAGTGTGCTCACAAGTCCATTTTTCCCATAATCACTGCATCGAGGTTCTCTGTCGAACGAAAAACCAACCCTTCATTACTAAAAGGGTATCTATCGCGTTTACATTTAATCGACGATAAAACACGAGCTTCGTCTCACGCGTGTTCACGCGTATGAAACACCGACAATGGAAATATCGTGGTTGGAAAAAAGGGAGGGGTAAGAAGCACCGTCCGACGCGAACCATTGAAGAGGCTCAAAGGTAGAGGAGAAAAGGAGACAAAACAGGTGGAAAGCACCACGCTGAGGCCCTTATTTTCTATTTTTTTTTCTTTACGAATCGCGTGATGCCTCTTAATTGCAGCGACAGATGGTCAGTCGCAACAATGCATCGACCGTGGGTACGCCGCCAGGTTTTATAACAGATTAGTCTCTGTCGCGAGAAAAATGGCGAAATGGATCGCGTTCCGTCGTCGAGGGGCCGCCTTGCAAGCGTCGCGCGAATCGAGAGACAAATTGAGAAACGAGCATAAATCATATTCGAGGCGGCTGATAGGATGCTACGGGGAGACAGATGTCTGACGACGTGCGTATTCATCTACTGCGAATTTCGCTCGCGCCGTCTGCGTCTCGCGGGCTTCTGGCGATTTGCATACGGGTCTTTGGAGACGCGAGTGGAATGCACCATGCAGGCGTGCGTCATTTACGTGGACGAAATTTTTTGGTTGACGGGGGGGAAACGTAAAAGTCCCTGGCCGCGGGAAATTTTCATTCGAGATTTCGTTCGTGGCATGACGTGGCACGGTTGTAAATTATCGGCGATGCAGAACGGTGAATAATTTCGTGTACATTGTGTTGCATTCTTTTCTCAACGCCAGAACTAGCAAGCCAGTCGAAACGACTGGTTTTAGATTTATCGCTTCAAAGTTATTAACGCGCAGGCATCGTTGCAAGAATTCGCGATGTCTCTCGATGAGGCAAACTGACAATTATATATCTTTAGTTAACGTCCGTTCAAACCACTTTCGTGTTCATAATCTGTATAACGTATACTGTCCACATTCTAAATAGTACGAAAACCTATCGGTAGTTCTAGTGTTAATTCGTGTATAGAAAGGGTTGCGCGAAATAGGTTTCTTTAAACGATTTTTAAACGCGGTAAATTGGTAGCCGTGCCCGCGTGCAATGTTTTTACTGCGACTCATATTTGTACAGTATATGTTGGAGGAGTTAATTCCGGGATATATTAAATGGCGAATTAATAGGGAAGCATTATATGATACGTAGCTACGCTTTTTTCATCCAGAGGAGAACGCCCCGTTCCGCGTCTTGCATCGGTGCATGCGACGGCCTTGCAATCTTTGAAAATCGTCACGCGCTTTAACCACGGAGTTTTCTTATTTTCTGCCTTATGTTAAACAATTCATTATCCCATATACCAATTTCCACGCTTCTCTGATCACTAGGCACAAGACTGCCTTCGGAAAATAAATATTCAAACGATGTCAGGATAAATTATTTAATATGACCCGTCCAGACCATTATAATTATTCATTATGAACAGCAATTCCAGTTCATGCGCCTTCAAGCGCCCCAAGACACATTCGAACTCGTCCAGAAATGTTGGAAAGAAATCGGTTCGGCGAAAGAGGGGAACAAATGATTCGCGAAATATCTCGAACCGACGATTCGGGTAATTCTGTTCGCGACGCGAACGAAGCAGTAAAATATCTGGCAGTAAACCGAGCATCCTAACGATCTCTGCAGGCCTTATAATTCCATTTCCGCGAGGTATCCTCGTTTCAAAAAGTAGCAACCGCGTGTGCAGAGCAGACTTCAGAAGCGCGCGTATTCGTGGCAGATCTGAACGATCGATACGTCTCACTTTTTCCGAAATGAAACGAAACGCCTAATATTCGACCAACATCCCCGAATGGTAATCGTCAGCAGAAGCATCGTACGTTCATCTGATAAATATAAATTGCTACATACATGAAATTAGACGTCCCCTTTTCTAAAACGAAAGGAGGCACCCTCGAATTCAACTGGTGGCACGCGCGATGACCTGCTCGCTAGACACGCGCCGCTTCCAATCGAACCGAGACAGGTGAACATTATTACCAGCCAGTTCCTTTCGGATCTCGAGGGATCGCGTGGATTAAACGGCGGAATTAAGCGGAATGATTAAGTGCAACCGAACTATCGCGTGCCGGGCAAGCAGTTTCGACCGTGTTATCGCGTAGAATCGTCGAGGGAAAAGGCGAAACGACAGGGAGGGCAGAGGGCGTTCGCAATAGCAACGAAATTAATCCCGCGGTCGCACATACGAGTTCTTGTAAAACGACTGCCGATAATTATGCGGGACACGGGCTGCAGATCGCGTAAAATTAGATGGAATATTAATGATCGGCGATTAATGTTCTGAATTAATTGCGACGGAAAATCGGCCGGCTCGTTAGTACCGCTTATTAATACGGGAAACGCGACAAGATCTGCGTGTGTAATGAGCGACAAGGCAGGTGATGGTGGTTAAATTCGGTCTTGAACTTCGTGAAACTATGTACTACTGTTTCGAGGCGAAGGTGTTCGTTGAACCAGACAGTCGAAAAAGTTTTCAGATCGAACCACATATTTCCTTTTGCGCGAATAATTCTCGGAACGTTATGTTAATTTCGCAGAAATTATCGTCGCACACTCGAGGTTTCGAGATATCTAGATTGAATGTTGAGTGTCAATTTTTGTAATTTCTCCATAAAAAATATTTCTACCGTAGATTTTATTTATAGTTCGAATGGCGCGAACAACGCCAAGGAGCAGAAGGATGTAAATCGGGCTCAATAGGGCACGACTTTAAGGCTTCAGGAGATTGACTCGACTTAGAAGACTTCGATCAGCAGGAACCCATTGAAGAAAAAAGTGTGCAGGGTCTTCCGGATACTACAAAAGCTGAGACGGGGTCAAAAGCTACGCAGCTGCTCTTTTTCTCCCACCGCCAGAGGCCCGAGCGGCATGGCGCGCACAAATGAGCGCGTGATTCAATGTGCATCCACACTCGAGGGTGTTCGAACGTTATTTATCGTATAATAATCTTTGTCGAGGCCGGCAAAAAGAGGGTGCAAATGAAATTCATTTTTCGCGATTACCGACACCGATAATGAGATTGACAGGACGATTGAGACGATTGAGAAGTACATGACGATGATATGTTCAAGCAGTAACACCTGAACACGTAATTTCGAGTTATCTTCGTGGCTTTCAGAAATGGTCAACGATATTATGCTACTTAGAATGAAGGAATAATAAGAATTCACGTTACTTAGCGGTCGCTATAACAATTTGCAGAAATGATCAACGATGTTTAACAATAATTAGAACTATTAATTTCAAGATACCCAAACGCAAGTACCTATACTCTCGCAATCTTTCCGTAACCAAAGCAACCCCGATAGTATGCCAAACTTGTAACAAAACGTGACAAAATAATCTCGAACATCTTCAGTTCAACCCCCCCATTCGATTCGCGGCAATTTGCAAATTCCATTACAGCCCATTTTCCTTCTAAAACAAAAAAGGAAGCAAACCAATCCCTCCCCAAAAATCGACGCGAGCATTTCGAATCTTCGCAGAAAGCTGTCCGTGCGGCAGGGTAATCAAGCCGACTCGCACCTGATACTACCACCGATCAACAGGTGACGCTTTCCACTGCAATTACACCGCACCTGGCCCATATCCGCGGGAATACGTAAGAGCCCCGTCCGCGTCAGGTCGCTTTCACAGCCGCCTCCATAAGGCGAAGGAAATGGATCTCGGATCCACCGTGGGCCAGGTAAGCGGCGTGGAGGATTTTCAGCAGGGTTTCCTGACTCCTGAGGACGAAGAAAGGGGTGCGCACGTCCGCGGCATTCAGAGATGCAACAGCTGCCTCTTGGCATCGAGCACGGGCCCGGTGCAGCCCTCAAAGGGCCGGGATTCCGTCGCCAGCACCTGGCCCTCACCTGCTCCCTTCCTTTTTCTGTGCGGCTTCTGCAGCGGACGCGATGGTGCACGGGACCAGCCGGCCGGAATTCACCTCTATGGGTATTTTCACGTCGTCTGCGTTGTCGCGAATCCCTCCCTTGCGTCCCTTAACCAAGAGCTTTTGCTCACGCAACATTCTGCGATACGCTTACCGACGCTTAAGCGGCGCAGATTTCCGCTTTGGTAATAAGAGTGCGCCTGGAACGGTTCTCGTAGGAAACTAAAGGGGAAGCGACTCCATTGAGCGTCTCCTGTGTATAATCTGTGTGACCGAGTGCACGTGTTTTTTAGGCTTTTGTACGCAGCTCCCGATTGTTCCCCGATCAGCTGGTGTTTTGGTGGATTTTTGTACCGCAGCAGGAAGCTGGTTGCATGAGATCGGCGTGAAGCAAAGTCGTGGCCAAGTGCAGGGTTCAGGTGTGCAATCTTTTTCATTTAGCCGGCTCGATGTTAAGGAGCACCTGCGGTTGCTCCAGGACGAACTTCTTTCTGTGCAATTTCAATCTTGTTTGCGCGCGACAATCGTTTATAGTTCTTGCGTCGATTCGAATCGGTTCTAGTTGGAGGACCAGAGGCAGGTAGCATTAGTCCGCCCGGCCTGCTATTGGGGGCAGTATAATTGTTCGGCTTAAATTGTAGCCCAGGGCAGGTAGAACCGTGACCTGGGCCAATGGTGGCCGATGCAGTTATTTCGAAACTTCGTGACTCCATAAACCATCTCGACTGTTTCGTTGAAACGTCAACGCCTGCTTTGGACCGATAAAAACGACCGAAATAATAACGGACTGTTTATTCGCTCTCCCGACTTAATTGATTAAATACAAGCGCGCCAGGGCAGGCAACAATCGGCCGCAACAATTGGCAACGGGGCGTGAACTTGGTCGAAGCAATTTCCATTTCGTCGCCAACGGCGGCCAGCGGGCCAGCGGGCCAGCGATTCGCAACAACAGGGTCGAACGCGCCCCCCCGTTTCCGGGTTGCCACTGAATTCCGTAATTTCAGCCGGCGTCCGTCGCAGGATCGATCAACTTTTTCGTGCCTGTTGCACGCGTGCCGGTGCATGTGCGTTTCGACGCGCTGCAGGTGCACCGCACCCCCAGAGCCAGCACCTTCCTGTTTATTTTCCGATGATTAGTCAGCGGTGTTGCTTCTGTCTCCTTTTCACCATCATTTCGCCATTTTCTCCCCGCGAATGCGCTCGTGCTTATTTTATTACACGACTCAACGACCACGTGACGCAACACACAGCTAACTGCAGACCGGCGTTTATTGCCACGGGGGCGAGCAAATGCGCCCCGAAAACGGCAATCACCTTTTCAACGTTTCCACTGTTTTACTCGACGATTATCTGGCTCGCCAATCTGCGACTTCTCGACTTTTTAACAGCGCGTTTCGCCGGTTGGACACCCCTTTCCTTTTTGGTGGCAATTGGCAATGACGAACGGTGTGGCAGGTGTGAATCAGAACCGAGGGGGGATCTGTTTTCGTTTTGTTTGTTTTTGTTTATGCGATAATTGTTAGAGTAAGGGGTAAACTGAACAGTGTTAACGAACTGTATTTGTTCTGTGTAATACGATGCCAAGATATCGTGTACCAATTATGACAAAGTGTTAGATCTAGGTCGCTAAGCTTCTAATGATACAGCCTGATCCCTAGACACGGAATGCAAACCGCTCTGTGGACATTCGTCGTTTCGATAAACGAAGCAAACATGCAAATATTTGCACATTCTGCTGTCGTGCAGAACGGCGGAATACAAATCGAGAAGTAATATATGTTAATTAGCACGTTGATTAATGTTCGTATCAAGATAACAAGCAGCGATATAATGTGGAACAAAGCATCTGTCTGAGCCACAGAATGTCGCATTGCCACTCCAACGAAAAGTTACTAACTCGCCAATTATTTGCTTGTCAGATTATTTATTATATCAATTCCCAAATAAACCAACAACTCTTTGAACATCTATATTCCGTACGTCGAATTATCAATCGCCAGTACAATATGAAATTACTGATGTCACCATTAAAATGTGACACATTGTACCCTCGAAAAATCAATGACCTATCAAAATAATGAACAAACAAATTCCCCATTCGATCCATGCGGCATCTCTAGACAATCGTTTCCAACCTGCACTGACAATACTCTACGAACTTCCTTCGCCACCAATCTACCAAACAACCATATCTTCGAGCCAACCAAACTGTCTCTATTTCCCCACAAAAAAGATTCTGTTAACACAACTACCAAGCGAGTCGAAATGACTCGTTTCAGATTTCTTGCTTCAGAATTATTAATACATAGGCATCGTTGCAGCAAAGACAATTCTACATCTCAATTGAATGCCCATTCATCGACTTTCGTGTTCATAATCTGTCCGACGTATCCTATCCGAATACATAGTACCAAAATCTATCGGCAGTTCCGGTGTTGAAGAAGAAGTTTCCCCGGCGACCCGAAGATCGACCAAGACTAAGATCGTGCGTGTCGAGAGTGGCTGGAAATTAAATAACGTTTCGCCGTATCAGTCGTTATCTATTTAGGCTTGCTCAGGCTATCGCTTGTTTGCCAGAGGAGCCCAGTTACACTTTCGTGTTCTCGAAAAGCAGGAATTCGTGGCGCGACGCTGGCCATCGCGTCGCTACGTTTCCTCCCCGTTGGCGGTATTTAAAACCCCCTCGGCGCGGAAGCGCCTCCGCCGATTTCTCGACGACGCACGGAATTCCTCGCCGCGACGGAACACACGGTTACCCGTCGCGTTTGCGAAACCGTGCCCGTCTTTTCCTGACGACTGTAACGACCACGCGCAATTCGACACTCGACGCTTGCACTGCCGTCTTTCCTCCTCTCGCGCGGCTGCGAAACGCTTCTGAACGATTTAAACGCGGCCCACATTTCCTTCCCCGTTTCGCGACGTCGACGGACGACGATGCTCCCCAGGCTGGAACGCGGATTATTCGAGGATCGATCTTTGCGATACGATAAATTGATTTGGTCTTGCGGAATGATTCTGTTCGATGATATCGTTGGATAATACGCGTCTGCGGAGAGTGCAGGATTAATGCTGCGTTTCTCTAGTTTCTGAAATTATCAGTGGGTCAGATTCGGACGGAGAAATTCTTGGTATAGACAAACGTGGGGGCTTTATTTAACGGCAGCAGACGATAATGTTGAAGAAGGTTATTACGAGTACCTGGATATTGCAAATTTCTCCTGTATTTATTGCAGTAGTGTTGGAAATGAAATTTATCTAAAGTTTCTTGATAAATTAGAAGAAGGGGCCAGTAAATACGTATGAATATAATACATCTTGGGAGTAAGACCAGACACGTAGACGCAATTTCACACGTTGCTGTTATAATTCACGCGTACAATCGTGGCCCAATAAATCAGGTCGGTTTCGTGCATGTTTTTATACGGCCCAGCGCATGTCCAAAGGATATAATGATCGTAGGTGACGCGATTTGCGGAAAGTATTTTCAGCGAAAAAAAACAAGCAGATTCGATGGCTGACTCACGGAACTGATCGAATTATGCCCTGATAAATCATTCGATCTTCCCTCCGCCCCGGATAGAACACGATTGCCCGGGAAACGCGACTATTTGTTCGAGCATCGTCGACATTCTGCTTCGTCGCGATGAAAATTTTCCGTTCTCCGCTTTCGACTTTTGCCGGGCCGCGACGCGACAAAAAGGAAAAGCTCGGCGAATTTAAATGCCCCGTGACATTGGAAATTTTTAAAGAACACGAAGAATGCCGGCGTTTATCGATTAAATAACAGAGTCAGCGAAATCCTTTCGATAGCGGCGCGTCTCTTTATCTGATAACAGGCAGCACGTTCTTATACGAATTTTTAACGAACCGACAATACCATCGATCAGATTAGATATTAATTGTGGAGCGATCTGGCGAGTGTTTCCCTAAAAAAAAATGTCTGGATCCCTGCGAATTGCAAATCTACATTGCCACAATTTACATTAATCTGACGTCTGTCGGGCAAACAGATCTGACGATACTGAACTGCGTACAGCGTTTGACCAATATCTCAGCTCGATATATCACATTCACTCGTTGTTCGAGATATTCCCGCGCGAGACAAATAAATCGCTAACGAAACGACGTTAAGGAATCAAGCCCAGAACGAATAGAATAATCTGCAAACACTTCTCCCGAGAACTTAATTTGTTACGCGCGACGAACGGGAGTAGATTTCGTGCCAAGAATAACCAGGCCGCGGTGGCGGCGTGAAACTGAGCGTGATAATGTTCGACGCACGAAATAAACAAGAAATTGCCTGTGTGCCGCCTGATCTTACATTTCATGAATATCAAACGGTTCGAGAGATCTGGTGGCGTTGCATGGGCTCCTCGCGAAAACAACTTCGGACACGGGTAACGCCGAATCGCCCAATAATCGATAAGGCTATCGATGGTAGAGATTACGAGCGACTTGAGATTTGCCCATTTGACGGTCTTGCCGCGGTGTAACGAAAAAATAGTCGCCCACGATAGAGATAACGCGTTCCATTTCAATCGTTTCACCGAAACCTCCGCCGATGGGGGAAGCTTGCCGTGAGGTTTCGCGCTATGAAAATTTCATGCGATTTACGTGCACACGCGTCGATCGATATTCCTCCGCGATACATTTCAACGAGAACAGGAAGTTCGACGTACATGCATTGCGTCACCGACTAACTGCCTGACACGGTTGACGATTCGCTGTCGATTAAGCTCGATGAAAACCGTATTACCATTCTCGTCTCTTCTTTAAGTACAACATTCTGTTGTTTTCGGCGGAAACGTGTATTATTTGTAAAATTGTATTATTATTATGCGCGCAAAATTGTATTATTATGGATCCCGCGAGAGAAAAAGCTTGTACGAAAAGTATTTTAATTCTTAGCTTTTATAACTTTGTAAATTGTGCATGCGAATGGTTTCGAAGTAACAGCACCCTAGCGGGCGATAATATGCGAGCCTCGTTCACCGGAGCAAAATGTTCGAACGGTTTTTGAAGACACGAGGATAAATTCCGACAGAAAAAAGGACTGAAACGGGAATCTTGGGAGGCCACCTTTTCCCAGGATAATACTACAAAGGAAACCGACCCACCGATTATCGTTAATTTATCGCGAGGGTATCTTTTCCTGCGGGCCGAAAATGTGGAAGGTACGAGCCACGTGACTTCGCGCCCAAAAACCGACCCGCAGTAATCCACTGCTGTACCTGAGGACTTATCGCGTGACAGAGGTGCAATTAACGATAAGCCCGACGTGTTTCATTAACGCGTAACGTTTTATCGGCGGAGGGTGATAATGTTTACCAACAGTATTTTCCTTCTTTTCGCTATCGCAAACAATGAAACGATCGTAATCCCCGGCCGCCCGTGTATGTACGCGCATAGAAAGTACACCACCAGTGAAATGGTGAATCACGATTACGCGTGCAGATAATAACGATTAATCACGCCGGGACCATTTCAATATTTACGATAAGACGATTATCGCGCGACGTTTAATTAAACGAATCGCGCTGTGCTCACATAATTCTCCAGAATAATTGAATCGTTCGAATCAAGTCGAAGGAGACGTTGAAAACAGAACTTGGCGGCTTCTGAGCAAAATCGATCTCCGACGATATTTTCCAAAATTCCGACCGTTTGAAACCGAAAAACAGAGCGTTCGACCGAAATCCCGGCTGTCAGAAAGATTCCTACGATTTCTCCCTCGACCGCCAGAGATCATTCTCCGCCCCGTAGCCCCGAAGAATCCGCGATCGATTTAAAAGTCGCATGAAATCGTACGAAAGGAAACAACACCACGGTACACCTAAAAGACTACGGCGGCGTGTCGAGGTAGCCGGCCAACGCCGTAAGTCCAGAGCCGATCGCCAATAAATGAAGAAGGGTAGGCAGAGGAGGCAGAGGAGCAAAAGCGAGTTCTATGAACACTTACCCATAAGTCATCCAGGGTGATGGAGTTGTCTGTGTAGAATACAAGCACCTCCGCCGTGAGCGGCGACGGTTCTCGCAATTTCGACGCGAGTAGCAGGCAAGCGGTCCCAAGCAGCTGTAGCTGCGACTTCCTGATCGGGCAGATCGAGAGGAACCTGTCGACGTAGTTCATCGACAGCGGGAAGACCTCGTCCTGGCATTTCTGCTCCTCGCATACCTGTCACAGATCATCGAGCAACAGATTTAGAAATTTTCTCCGTGCATCCGTAATCCCGCGGTGGCAGAGAATAAAGGGTTCCTTTCAACGATTCGCGTCCCCGTTGCGGTGACTCATGCCCGGATGCATACCGGGTGCAAGGTATCGATACCTGGGCACGAATTCGTCTAGGTGTCGATACCTGGACTTTCGAGTCGAGGGCGGGGTGTGCGTGTACGGGCACAGTTTGCACGCTGGGTGGGCTGGTGTCGATTTTAGGGGATGGTACGAGGGTACGGGGGTTACGGGGCTCGATGAAGCGTTAACCGGAGAATCTGGGTGGGGAGGTTTCGAGGGAAGATACAGGGGACGGAGACCATTGTTCTAATAGGCGCCTTTTGTTCTTCGTTAAGGGTGCATGGGTTGAACGGGACGGTTGGGGTCCTCGAGGGTGAGGTCCATTTTTTATTTGGGCATTTAGGTTTTGCGCTGTCAATCATTCGGCGCGGACAGTAATTGGGACAGGTAGCGAGGTTGTAAATGAAGGTCGTTTATTGCGGTTGGACAGATTGGTGTGCACGGTCGGATGTTTCCTTACAGTTTGCAAAGTTAAAATTAAATTGTAGTTTCGCTTGCAGTTTGTTAGTTTTATGCTTGGAGATTTTGCAGCTCTTACAAACATATTTTAACGCGAAGTCGTGTTATTGCCGTGTTATTTAGTGAGGTATTAAAGAGTTTCGTTGAATCGAAACCTAAATTTCGAGTCGTATTAGTATCCAGTACCGGGTGAATGGTTTTTTACAAAGGGGAGGGGGCGAGGGTAAGTAACAGGAAACCGGAGAAAAGTGAAAGAAGAGCAAGCACGTCGAACCGGATTTCCTCCCTTCAGTATTTTAACGTCGCGGCTTTGGTTAATTGATCACCCCGGGGGCGCAGGGGTCGAGAACCTCGGTTTTTGTTTTCAAAGCGGTCTCGAGAAGAAGATACAATCGATACAATCGATCCCGAGGAAGAGTATAACAAGCTTTCGACGCGGAACGAAATTCCAGCTCGACGGTTCGAAATAATTTTCCACCGAACGACCACTTCGTCTGGAGCACGGTAAAATTGAATAAATTCCCCGTTTCAGACAACGTTTTATCGACGGTCCCGCGAAGACGAGGACACTTTCTTCGAAATAAAAAAGAAAACCGTCCCACAAACGAAGTCGTAAATTACATTTTCAATATAAAACGCGAAATACACGATTAAACCCGAGCCAATAAATAATTTCCTTTCCAATCCACGCGAAACCCTGCCAAGCGTTGAACGTAATTTCTCGCAACGAGCGCCAAAAAAATCTTCGTACATGTTAGATTTATTTTATAACTTCGATTAACTAGGCTCAAAAGGCGACCGTAAAGCTCCAAGGTTTAAAAATACGTTGACGCTAACATACAATTACCCAGTCCCACGACACTGTACCAGCAACCCTCGTCGAACATTTGACTCGCGATATTGTTACATGTATTGAACCCCACTTAACAACCGTTTGCCCGAGATCTCCCATTTCGGATGACCGAAATTTTACACTGTCCGTTCTCAGAAATGCCACCGGTCACCGTTGACGGCGATTAGATGCAAGCATACGGTACGAGCCGCGGAGCGACGTTGCAGGCAGCGACTTATTGAGCGTAACCAACGTTTCCACCCTTCTCCGTCGCCCTCTGTAATTGCTACGTGACGCGTGTACCACGGCCAATTAGTACCAGCGACTTAACGAAATAATTGTCTATGTCCTATCATCGATAAAATGTTACGAGGGTGAGTACGTCAAGCTGGAAAACGGGGGCTCGTGGGGCATGCTTAATTGGACCGGTCGATCCAATTAAAACGCCAGACGCTGGGTGTTTGTAAATACGAAAAGTGGCCGATATTTCGTGGATTCGTTTCGGCAAGAGTTTAAGCGGAGCGGGGAATTCTTTTAAACGGGCGGAAGGGTTGAAAACGTTGCAACTGGGATTCGACAAAAGTTGAACATTTTGTAGATATAAACGGCGAAGAAATTCGAGGATAAATTTCTCCTCCTCGTTAATCGAAATACTATTTGTATAGCTATTTCAAATTATTCTGCGCCCGAGATTACCGCTGAGAGTGAGTCCCTTTCTATATAACGATTCCTTTTCAACGGGAACGGACTGCATTATAATCGCACCGTTCTTTACTTCAACTTAATGAGACAAGGCCTCGTTGAATTACGTTGGATGCGGGAAGGGCGTCCAAAATCGGCCTTCCCACTGAATAGACTGTAGATACCACGTCTGTACACAATGAACTTGGCTTTACTAACTGTCGAATAATGATTTTGCAACCGGCAAGTTTACCAGAGAGAATTCTTAACTCGCAATCATTGTTGTCTCTTTAATTATCTTCTTCTTCCCTAGCTAATATTTCGGTGCTTGCGTTATCGCATTCCGATTTGTTCGCTCCGAGGTTTCTCCGGCAATTTTTGGGAATGACATTTCCTAGACAAACGCGTTGAAGGTGATCGTGTTGAGATGTAAAAGGCGAACAGAAATTGAACAATAATTTACAGTAATGAAATGCACGCCGTTAAGATACCGTACTCCGTATCGACAGACGAATAGTGACATTAAAATTCATTACTGACACGTTGCAAAAACGGGGAGGGGGCAGGAGGAATTAAAAAAGAAGTCTTCATCGGTTACGTCGCACATCTGTTCAAATATTCACGAAAGCTGGATGGGAATTGGAGCTCGATATCTCATTCGAAGGAGGAACACGTTTCGGGCCCGAAGTAAGAAGGAACACGAGTATGGCTGGCCGATAAAAACGAGGGCCAACAAACTCTTATTCTGTATCTGGTGGACGGTCATCCGTTACCCTTCAACACGTTGATAACTATTTTTATGAATGGTTTCGAAATTTCGCGTCGAAACGTACGAAATTCCATATTATACCGGTTCCGCTGATAATCGTTATTGTCGTTCTCCATATCGAAGCTGTCGCGTGTTATCACGCTACAGACCTTTTTGTCTTCATATTACCAAAAAGATTGCAGCAATTATGTCAATACCAATCGTGGATACCTTTTTCTGTTATTTTTCAAGATTTCTTTACAGGCTGCACCTCACTCGAGCTATTTACATTTCAGGGAAATTATATGTTAATTGTACGATTACACATTATCGTTTCTTCTGTTTCAAATTCCATCGGTTTTATAGAAATAAACGTTGCTAAAGTATTCGAATTTCGACAGGTCTTGATCCAACAAATTTATCACAACTTCCTTACGACCATATTATATGTGTGTACTGTGCACATAATGAAATCAAAGAGAACTCAATCGAAAGTTTCTGACAAATCGAAGCCTATCTCTGTCTAGAACACTCTTCGTTCTTTGTGTCGAGCCACAAATTACATACCCCCCATTACGTTTGCGTCCGCGGTACAGATTACTATTATCTGCTGTAGAACAGAAGTTATTGATATCACACAACAGTTCTTACAGATACTTTATATTCCGCTATCAATTTTAGGCAGCGGCTCCTACCAACTGTTTGCCGATCCCCAAACATTCGTATAACACAGAGGGCCAGATAATAGTTTCTACGTTGGTTATCTGGCTTGATAAACTTTAATCCGTCCTTCGACTCGACAGAACCGACCGGGGAAACGAGAAGAACTCGTTTGACGTACAACTTGCCAGCCGACGACCTGCTGTTATTTAGGCGTGATAGGTGTTGGTCCAAATTTTATTTATTAACTACAAGTATGTATACTTATTCTATGTCATCTTTATGGAGTCAGGTATGCAATGGGGTGAAATGGTAAATGGTGTTCACAAACAGGGTTGAAAATTTGTACTACAAACGAAGAGCATTTTTTTGTTTTTAAACGGGTGTTAAATTCCTGACAACAAATTAAAAGGAACAACTCCGCCGGTCTTTTTATTCGAACAGATATATTGTACGTGGGTGATTTGGAATTTTGTAAATGAATAAAATTCGAATCGGTTCGAATGAAATGTTGGAATTAAATAATGGTCGAATGACTGTACAAGCTGGATTTGGCTGAAAATAAACCTTAATATAATGTTCAACTGTTTTCGGCTGACAGGTAGACGTGATTTTGTTCACAATATATTTCGAGGTGAAGATATGTTTCATTGTAGCTAACGAACCGACGGCATACGAATATATTTCTGTCTGGGACAATTTTAGATTGTGTTAAAATTTAAAATAAACGATAATCGAACGTAGTTCTGCTGGAATTCGAAGGAAAAAGTATATATGTACATTTTCTCTCTTCGTCGTGATTTCTATTATAACATTTCAGTTCACTTTTTTAATGCCAACGTGCGGCAATTTAACTGATAGAAGCAAAACGAGACCGTTCGGGGAAATATATTTGCAAACGAACCGACGATTGTATACTTAATTCCCCATAATTTATACTCGACTACGATTACGAAAGACATTGCTGAATCGACCAAAAACGCTGGTGATTTCGTCTCGCAAACCGAAACATTTCCCTTTACATTCATTCCCAACATTGCAAAAACCATATAAATACATTTCGGCCGAAAGCTTATTAACAAAGATATATGAAAAGAGTAGCATTCCACTGTTCTTCATTTTCGAGCATAAATAGGCGAAGCAAAAAGTTCCTTCCATTATTCAGAGGTAAATGCCAAAATCACAGAACCTCGATTCTTTGGGGCAAAAAAAGTTAGAATTAATATTTCACGAACTTCTTCCCCGTAAGATCGTGAATTATTCGAAACGAACATTAATCCCGACGCTTGTCCTTGATTGCCGTGAAAGCACACGTGTGAATCGAGCCAGTGTAGCGGGACGAAGTAACCGATTTGAACCGAATGAATCGTCAGGGATGCCTCTAATGCCAGAGAATTCGAGGCAATGGGACCTCGACACCGGTTCGTGTATGTACGCGCCAAGGCCGACTTTGCAAACCTACTGATTGTTGCAATTAATCGGGCAAAAAATCAATCGCGAGTGGAACAAACTGGTCCTTGAACCTCTAATCGCGGGGAAGCAAGCCTATCGAAGAGGTTCGTGGATCGTGCGAGGAACTTTTATCGTGATTGACACCTTCGGTATCGAGGGGCGTAATTAATCAAGGGACGTCAATTAGCGACGCACTAAACGGAATTTTAATCGGACGAAGTTGGATTGTAATACTTTAATGCCAATCACGATCGATTTCAATTTGTAAAATCGTCAATAATTTTGATCGTGCAACACGCTAGTTTGGGTAACATTTAATTCCAACGAATGACCGTGCGGAAATTTTGTTTCAATTACGAGGTGGGTGTAATTATGAAAATGGCACAAGCGACGTTGATTATGCGTATTGTTTATTGGAAAAATTAATTGGCATAGAATTCTTTTATGCAGAATTCGACGCGTAGTTCGTGTTTGTTGCTTGTCGTTCCGGTTATAAACGCGGTGTAAATGCTTTCTTAACGGTGAAGCCGCCGTTCGTAGTACACAGTGGCAAATTGATAAAAAGTGAAATCGTAAGCCCAGATATTAGATTACAAGCGCGAAAGTACTTGACACGGTTAAGGAATGATGTCTTCGAATAGACCCGAAAACACGTGGGCCTTGAGTTTTGAATAATCGATCGCATCCTTGGGGATTCGCTATCGGATCGATTGCTTCTCGATAACAATTTAACTGTTTGACTCGGGGATTCGCTTGAAGAAAGAACCACAGGAAAAGGAATTTAACACCCATGGAATCACGATGCGAATCGGGACAATGTATGTATAATTCATTTGAAGCGTAAGAAAATTTTGCGGCACACAACTTGTTGTTGATAAATCTATCACGAAAAATAGGTAACGCATATTACGTAACTACTTCAGAACTATCTTCTTAGAGATTAGATACATCCTTGTGCTATTCTTATCGATATTTATTAAATGACCTATGCAACCTCGATCTTAAGTATCTCAGTAGACGTCCGTGACGAAACACGAACGCGGGAGGGTTTAATTCCAAACGAATTGCGATGATTTTCGGCAACGATTCGGGATTCTATGCGAATTACATCATTAGAAGGCGGCGACGATACTAATCGTGCGGACTTCTTACACTCGACTAATTGACCCCTTAGCAAAATCGAAATGCGGCAAGTCGGATATGTAAATTTAATTTGACCTAAAAAAATGTGAGACTACGGGGGGGGGGGGATATTCGAATTACTGCGTAATATACACGTCACGATTGCCATTGTCGGTCCAATGAATTGAATAATCATACAGTCAGTCAGAAACCTATCCATTAATTTGCCGCGGAGAACGTAGAAAATACTTTGGAAACAATCATTTTATCACCGGACTCAATCGCGCGAGTTAAAAATTACACACATGCAGAACTTTGTACGATCCCATTAATTGTTAAAATATCCCCCGTCGACGTGTGAATAAATTCCCCGAATAAATAACTATACAATAATGCTGTGCGAAATATTAACGAAATTCTTACGATTCTCAACAAATCGTGGCAAAACGGTTGAAGAAAAAGAACGATCCGTGCGGTTCGTCGAACGCGAGAACAAATTTCGTTCGCCTCGACGACGAACCAAACAGTCGTCGCTCGGATGTTACAAAGAAACGATTACTGTTAACCACGAAAGGAAAAAAGGATACTTTGTCGCCGAGCAAGGCAAACATTCGTGCGAAAAGTATATGTATAAATAGACATATATTTCCGTTCGAGGCACGCACGGAAATCGGGTATTTAAACCTATCCGCGTATGTACCAACCAGGCTACATTGTCGGCGGCCCTAAATCAAGACGAAACGAAAAATGAAGGTGGATCGTGGCAATTCGTTCCGGAAGCTAGGAATTCATTACCATAATTGTCGAAGGAAGTCTGCCACGAAGTCGAATCTCCGTCTTGCTCTATCTTTTCGGCGGATTAATTTATTTCTAGGCACTTCTTCAGAGGCGAATTCTTCACAATACTCGTATTCGTTTCTATACCGTACCAAAGACTAGGTTCATAAACATTGCACTTTGCGAAACCGAACTTTATATTTCCAAAACTTGGCGAGAGTCCAATTTCGTTTACAATAATATTTCTCACTAGGCCTCAACAGAACCAATATTTATCCGAAATATCTTACGATATCGTGCATCGATAATGCTGGTCCGAAGTAAAAGAAGCAGCAAGTAACATACACGAGACTTAGGTATAGATATACGTGCAAGTAAAAACTAAATAAAAGTCTTTCGTGTATAATTGGATTAATTATTAATTGACGCATTGCGACCCATTGAAAATAGCGGGCAAAAATGTAAACGATCGTCCCCGAGAAATGTCACTACAGCGAGCCAACTTGTTCCCCCAAATGAACAGAGTAACAGGTTCCATACGTGTCTGAAATTCGCCAGGAACACGAAATATTAATTGGAGGCGGCTGGTCTATCGGGACGCATTTGCCAACGGTCGGTGACGTAACCGTAGTTGACCGATCACACTGATATGATTCGCCTCGTCAATGACGAGGAATGAGAAGCCACGAGCGCGCCGCCCGCAGCATAAGCCGCGTACCTACGCAACAAGCGTGTTTTTTAAATTTTAAAGGGACCCCAGACGCGTGTTCGACGTCACCGGGACGCGTCTCTCTTTCGCTCTCACGCTCGACGGCCAAAAATAAGCCGTTCGCGGTCGTTGCGCGACTTTCCACGCGCTACCCAAGTCGAAAAAACCGATAGGTGAACTCGTTCGAGAACCTGTTCGATAGCAAGACTCGAGGGACTCGTCTGGGACGTCGAGCGTCACCGAATTCTCCCATCATGCGATAATTCCCCAACTGAAAGCCCGGACGACAGCTGGGACCTAAAAGCTACGTAATATTCTAATCCATGAAATAAATAGGAATCCCGTGTTCACTTACGTATGACGCGTGTTATACGTAATTGTAAAGGGGACTTAAAATTGGCGTAGCAAGTAAACGCCAGCAGGAATTACGATTTATGTAATTCTCGTGTTTACTGGTGTATTTCGTTTAAGAAAGACAACAAGCAGGATAAATATATACATTCCTTTCCAAACGTCCCGATAGACTAATATAATTAAATATACCCATTGTCAGAATGAAAAAATGAGACTGGCCCTTGTGGGTATAAGAACCGTACTGAGGAAGGAATCGGCGCACGAGTTATATTTAATTGCATTCATAGTAACGCAAGCAATCCTCACGATTTCCAAACGCGACGCTTCCAATACCGCTACAAGCGATATCCAAGTGATAATATAAGTGCGAATAAGGGATCGGTAAACGATTAAATTGAATAAAATTCAAAGTCGACACGTGGACCGGAAACGGTTGCTTACCTCCAACATCCACTCCGCTACGATCTTGCGCATGAGCGGCGAGATGTCCCTCTGCACGCACTCGAAGTAAGAGCTGCTGGGCGCGTATCTTTCCTCCGTCTTCAGCAGATTCTGGAGCACACGGTCGTCGCCAAGGAGGGCCGGATCAGCGTACGCTCTGCACTCGGTCTCGGTGGTCTCGCAGCAAAGCAGATCCATGTTCCTGTGACGTTTCTAACCTCTCTTTCGACCGCACACGGAAAACAGAGAACGGTGGCGGCGGCACAGCAGCCTCTCCCCACCCCTCCTTCGCCACTACGCTTCTCTATCCCCGCGATCAGAAGATGTGCCGGCGTGTCAGGCTTCTCGTGGAACGCAAACGAGACTCGAGTGGTTCGACCGTTTTTTTTTCTGCACCGTCGTTTCTCTCGTCAATTCTAAACGCCGTCGTCGTCGTCTCCGTCGCGGTGTCACTTTATTCACGTGCCACGTTGCCAAACCGTTTTTCGCCGACGCGACCAGACAGAGCATGCACGAATCGATCGTAAAGATACGGGCAGAAGTTCACGTGAATTCGCACGGTAAGAAGATGCTCGCCGGGACACTCAACACTTCACAAAATATATGTAACATACATCAGGGACACGCGTGTACACGTATAAATATATTTATGTATATACACGCACAGGACCTTGGTTTCGGGCAATGACTCCGGAATATCACTCACCTAGAGGCCGTTTACGCGAAAACAATATATACAACGCGAGAGACTTCGACGACGTGGAAAAAAAAGCCGGTGTACGGTAGGCTTTTTTTTGTGTTCTTCTTTGTATCCCTTGCAACACACTTTCGTCTCTGGCGATCGCTGGTCTGACGTGATCTAACTTGACTTAGTGTGGCTGTCGTTCTTTTCTTTTTTTCCCCCTTGCGCTTCGTGTAGCCTCTTCTTTTCTCTACGTATTATATGTATATGAATATGTGTATGTATCCTTGTAACGTCGAAGCTGCCTCTGGATCGAACGTGAGGGATGAAAAGAAAACGAATCTCGGAACACACACACTCGGTAGGCGAATGAATAAGAAAATCGTTCGTAGGGTTGTGCACGTAGAATTGTAATAATTTAATAAGCGTAATTCGGCTTTGTTGCTTGCGTTTCGTCGATTTAAGTTGAGTCTGTTGCGTGTAAGTCCAAAAGGTATGTCGCGGTAGGTGGCCGATTCGCGAACAAACCGTTTCCCTTTTCAAAACTAGTCTGCTCTACGGTCGATTTAAATGTCCTGCGATGCGAGCCTAGCCTTACTCACTTTCTCACGATCCGACACTGGCGACTTACCAGGTCAGAATGCCGCCGGTCCTCCTACCGTGGTTCGGTCCTCTTCCGAAGGGGTGGTAGGTGCGTCCCCACCACCTAGGCGCCTAACGATCACGTGACCACAAATCGATCCCTACCACCAAGGCGCCAGCGTGTCACGTGGAACGTAACTGTTCCCCCACCGCTAGACAGCATGACTGGGGCGCCAGTGCCGGGTTCGCATCGTGTAATAGGCACCACGCACCACTGCCACCTACAGGGTCGCCACCTTCGGCGTCTCGTGCTATTTCAGGGACGACCAAGAGATCCGCAGAGCCGAGGTGGCAAATTGTACCATCGTTTTAACCTGTTGTCTGAGTCTACGGTGACCTGAGGTGGATTCCAGGTGCAAATGATTATTCTAGTCATGTCTAGTTTAGTTCTACCATTCGAAATATCGAGCTTTCGGATGAACTGGAGGGGAATGTCTTTCTTGAAGACGAGTTCGTGTCATGTTTGCTATTAATGATAGAATAAGATATATTATTCGTTTGTGAAACTTCATGCGGGATATATAAAATATTTTATATAATTTCAAGAAGAATTTTTCAATAGCGAATCTTTTTTAATGAGCGACTATACAAGATTATTGATTCCTATGCGTTAACGATAAAATAGCTTCCTTTATTAGTTTCACGTTAATGGAACAACATGTATATAACGTTATATAATAACGTTCTCCCTTTATCGAACACCGTGAGTCACTCTAATAAGAATACAGTGAATTGTATACGGTTAAAAAGGCATGTTAAGAGTACGCTTATCTATGCTCACAGTTACTTCACGAAATACAAAATGTCTAACAATCGACCCGTTACCACTTTAGGTTGCTGACCAACATGTTTAAAGTAGCAAAGTGCCTTGAACATAGTTTCGATGCTGAAATGTCCTCTAAATCTATCTTTGCTCGATTACAACAAAATATCGTGTCAAAGGCTACCCAATAACTTCTTACAGCTTTTAATTATAATGTGCCGTAAATATGGTGACCGCGTTGAACTCTGGCCACGTCTAAACGTCTAATAACGTGGCATAGGGTTCCATGCGATGATAATCCGATATTGCTTCGCGAGAGTTCGGACGAGTCCGGACTCGTTCGTTTTCATTCGTTCATGTGCAACGTCGAAATTTTTGTACACGTTTATTCGCTATCAAACGTTGCTCCTTTCCATATATACCTCGTTAAAATTTCAGTCGCATTTTGTGCTGTAAAAATCGATGAAATTTTCCGACCATTTTAAAACCGCCCACAAATGGTGGCAAAGGGCCTCCAAGAACCCTGCTCCAAGCAAGGGAAGGCACTGTTCTTCAGGTCTCTGCCATACACGTGACAAGAAAGGAGAAATTTCTGTCCTCTATCGTAAATTACAAATGCGTCCCTTTTAGTTCTTAAATAAAAGAACGGAAGCTGTCTGATAGGCTCGTAATAATTATTGTAACCTTATAATCTGCTGAACAATAGTTTTCATTTACACCTGACCGAAAAGAATATGCAATGTAGCTTGAAGTCTTATAAAATATCTATTTAAACCAAGAAATCGTGAAACGCTCTCATTAAACCTGCACGTTTCTCTCATTGTTAATAAGTATATGTATAATGAATGTTCATATTGCACCCTATCCTCAACGTTACAATCGTGTATAGTATTCTGCAAAGCCCCCAGTCATTTTCATTTCCCTTGACATGCTGCGATAAAGCAAAACTCAGAATCAAAAGTACCCTTCACAGGTAGAATCACAAGGGTCACCCTTAATGTAGATCTTAGACGATAAATTATTTAGTCACTATTTCAACGTTCTCAACGTTATTGCCAATATATATACATATATTAATCACCTGAGGTTCCCTTTACGCGTACAATAATATTGAAAACCCTGCAATATTAGCAACACATATTGCCCGTCCGAGACCACCTTTATGAATACCATATCCACTGCCAAGCGTCGTCGAAAGCTCGATAAAAATTCGCTCACCGATCTCGTCTCGCGTGCAAGAACACTATACTATGTACATTATATGCATATACGCGCGGATCGTTTGTACATTATCGTTGCCACGGAACATAGAATCGCATTATCGCCAACGACTCGAGAACGTGCACGCACGTTGTGCTCCACGTTCTCGTGGCCGTCGATCGAACGGCCTCTTCGTTTTAGCCGAGGAGTTTCTGATGCGTGTACAGGGAAAGCAAGGGCCACTTCCGGCGGATAATTTGAACGGGTTGAGAGAAAGAAACGGCCGGTGTAGGAGTGGGAATGTCCTTCGTGCACGAAACTCGCGGCTCCTCCGCTCGTTTGTGCGTACTACGCGGCTTACTACGCCATAGTGGACGCGTGCAACTTTACGCGACCGGATGTTGCAGCGTGTACCAGACGACGTCGTAACGACTGAACAATAAGTGCTACGTTGGAGTACTACGGCCGAGCAAGTCGGTACGATCGTGACTATCTCGTATTAGATGTCTGGCGCAGACCGGATGACCGGATATCTGGCCGTTCGCTTGCTTACCGATTCGACGACCGGGCTTAATGGTCATCTGGATAGTGTAACTATCGCGTCTCAGATATTTTTCAGTATTGTCTGCTGCCGGTTGAACGAACGTTTCTGTTTTTTTCCCCACGTATTGGCACTTAACGGTTCGCGTACAATTTTGATTCTGATTTTTGAATGAACGTTGAAATGGCTTTTTGTTTTCGTTTTTTCAGCACGTCGCATAAATTTCATTGGAAAATACGAGGAAGCGACGCAGCCCGCGAGCATGTTTATAGCACGTGTTCGCGTGTAGTTGAGTACTAATCATTATAGCGTAATCACTGTTATTACGTTGGATAACAAATGGTGGCATTCTTTTGCCGCAGCAGTGTTGTTCAAAGTATGCAGTTGTACAGCGACATGCAGAAGGAGGGATATAGTTGATTAGCATTTGGGCTTGTCGGGTGGCAAAGCAATTACTTACTATTAATAGCAACGGGGGTAACGGTGGTTACGATAATAATAATAATATTGATAGCAGTAATGATATTAAAGGCAGCTTACTTAATCGTATAACCACCATGGCAGAATTATTATTGCGACCATTATAGCCGTGGTCACGGTCACAGTGACACTGTCAAGTCAATGACAGTGACAAGTAGTAGTGACAGTGACAAGTAGTAGTGACAGTGACGTAGCCACGGTCGTATTACAGAGGTTTCACCACTGAGTCAGGATAAACTCGCAATCAAATCGCGAGCAAGCCACGGACATGCTGTTCCCTTGACTCATTATTGAAACTATCACGCAAACAATTTCATGACGTACATATATTGTACTGACAATGGAAATTTGTGTCACCGTGGACATAAGTAGAAATGGTAATAGGCACCGAATAAACTGTGAACTGTTATTTAACTGTGAAGAGCTTGAAAAAATTTGTGGAGAGAATCATCAACATGATATCAATCAACGTGATAATGATAAGAACAGCAATGGTAAAACGCTGTAGAATTTGGTAATTAGACGTAATAATGATAATGAAGTTTTTCAACAATGTTGAAACTTAAGTGAACGACAATGATAAGCAATGAGGATAACCAAAAATCTAATATATAAAAGCTTGCTTAACGTACCCTCTTACACTCTTCATTTATCATACTTGAAGCTTCTTGTCGTGCCAATTACATAGAACGCCAGGGTGCTGGCTTTAATTAACCAAAACCATTAGCAAGTATTTCTTCACTTTCTGCATTAGATACTATCAATGGAATTTACAATTCAAATCATACCCATGGATGCATTCATTAACTTTTTGCAGCTTTTGTCGTTATTAGTTCACCTTAATTAGACTTTAGTGTTACTTCTAGCGTGCACATATTAATCCCCGTTCCATAAGACTCTGCGAACATCCTGTATTGTGGAATGAACGGGACCGTAAACGTGAATGAAACATTATTGCTAACACTTTCTATTGTATATAGCACATAAGCATTTACCCGGGGTTAATCTAATTGTTGTTAGGGTTAAACTAAATTATTGTGCCATTTTATCCATAATTTTAGCAAATTACTGTAATTTTTTCAATTTTCCTGGTTATTTGGAAATATTTAACTATCACACTTAATAATATAAATGTAGTTTGCGTTATTAATCATGAATATCTATATTATTCATACATAGAATAGAGTTGCATAAATTATCCTCAGTTATACAATTGTCTGCAGCTAACATCGTTGACCTATGCTACTTAACTATTCTTTTGCAAGCTCACTCCTTTAATACACGAATTCTTACAGCTGCTATAAACTCCCCCGTTTCACAAACTTTAATAAAACCTTACACTTGCTCCTTGTGTGAACGGAACTATTAAACGCGTTCATAATACGCTCCTCAACTCTCCTAGCACATAACTATGAATCATTGCGGCGGCTGTTCACATATATGTATAAGCAGTTCGCTAATTGTACATCATTTTCAGTGCCACGCCAAATGATAGCAATGACGTGGCACGTATCTGAAACCAACATCAGTAATCATTCCACCTCTCTGTTATTGTACCTAACAATAAGCTTCGGCAACTTTTCTCGACCGACCGATTATTTTCACGACGAATCTGCACACCATTTGACCCCCGTGTCGATAACCGGCAACCCCCCTCGCCGCATCGTCATTCAAAATTTATCGCGTCCCCGTTGAGATTCGGTATGTACGTGTATCTTGCCTCCGAAGTGTGAGAAAATCGTCACAAGGGGTGAAATTCGAGGTGCGCAACTCCGTACCTAGAAATCGAATTGACAACTGTGACAACTGGCCACCGAGATTCTGCCACGAACAATTGACAGTAATCGCTAAACAATCGAATCAATATTGTACGATCTCGCGTGCTCTCCGGGACTGAAGCTGCGACAAAGTGGCCAACGTGTACACGCACCACGCGGACCCGGGGTCCTCCGGAGATTTACGCCGCTGGAAGACCGGGCGAATATACTCGCCTCCGGCCAGTTTAAATGGCTTTGGACGCGGCTCTATACGCACTCTCGCTGCGCTAGTATTTAATTTCACTAGAGCATGAATGTTCCGCTTGGTGCTTACCCATCTTTTACGATACGCCTCGCAACTTCTTCCCCTTCGGACCCGGCCTCGAGAACCCTCGCCACGGCGAACACCGTCCGGGATTCTACGCGTCCAGAGAAGAAGAAGACGGGGAAGAAAAACAAAAAAAATGAATTCTGGCTGCAATTGGACCTGATCGTCGTTCTCGCGAACCGTTTCGACATGTGGTGGCCTTTGGTTGAAGTTTTGTGGACAGGTCGGGGGCTTCGTAGAAGCGCGGTGCCTTTCGGAGTTTCGTTTCTTCTCGGTGTTCGGGCCGCAAGTAGAATTTCTCGCTGTCTGTTTTCGTTGACTTCGTGGGGCGACGAAATACTAATATCCAGCGTATCGTATATATCGTATGTATGTATGTATGTATGTATGTATGTACGTATAGCATATATGTATGTACAATGGAAGTCGTTCGGTGGAAAGTCTCGTATTTTTCTTGCCGGGGAAATTTATGTCCCTTGGGCGATGCGATTCGTTCGAACTTTGTACTTGAGAAAGCGGAGCATTTGGAGAGTATTTTGGAGATTATCCATGCCTCTGGTTGGCTATTTCTGGAGGAAACGTTATTTTCTTTTAAATGTTAGAATAAATATAACCTGTTCTCGATTTTTTCGTTCATTTTGCATCAACTGTTAAAGTTTCGCGTCAGTTTTCTAATTCTGTACGATTCTGATCGAGGAATTTTAATTACTTGGTATGTAGTCCCGTCGTCGCGCGACGTTTTACATTGTGATCATTTTGCTTTGCCTGTTACGGGAACATAGTTCCAGGTGCCTCTTCCTCGAAATAAAGGTTTTCGGCCGTGCCACCTTTCTGGTAAATGAGCCATTCGTAGTCGTGAACCCGGTTTTTACTCGTGGCGGCGCCTTTCAGCCGAACTTGTTCGCCCTTTATCGTCGCGTAATACGTTCTGATAAGCGATTGTTGAATTTGCATTTTTACAACGGTGGATGCGGGTGGACAGGAGGGTCTTCTCGCTTCGAATTGGCAATAAAAATGTGTATAAACCGTTGTACACTGTGCGCACTATATCTTCGGTGTTTGTTGCGATACAGGCGAAAATTGAATAAATATTTCGGGACACTGATCGTGTATGCAAGACTTTCGGTCGCGCTACAACTCTCAGATCAATCGGAAATGAGGAAAGAGAAATGTCAGAAAATGAATCACGCCTCGCTACGGTGTTCTTTTTAAAATACTTAGATGAAGAACATGAATATTTCGGTTACAAAAAGCATAGGAGAGTTTTTCGTTTGATATCTTTTTAGTCTGTAATAAATAACGGAGATATTTTAGGTACCGGTATTAAGCACGTGACTGAGCCTAAATTGTAGGATACAACTCTCGTCTTTTTTCATTTCGTCCGTTCGGCGACCCTTAACATTTGTTATAATAATCACTCAACAATGTTCCACGCGCAAACGTTTGCAAGCTAATTGAAAACAGTCTGTCGAGATGTGATTCCACTTCGAGTCGACACAAAACAACTTAATCTTCGAAATGCAGGACAAGTTCGTCGCCATCAGACTCTTTCAGACACGCATGTACACTCCTATCGTCCAGTTTATCGTCCAAAATGATTGCGCGTGTCAATGATCTTCGATTCATTCGCTTTCGTGCTCGCAATTCTTATCGCAGAACACGTATAATTAGTTCTGTATCGGACAGCGGCACTTTCCAATCATATTCGCCGGTCTGGCCGTCGCGAAATTTCTCTCGTTTATCGCGCATTCTTCTCCAGTTCACTGGTACGGCCGTCTGGCGTATGCTTGAAAGAAAACATTCGAATCAGAAGCAGCGATAAAAATTCCGCTGTCTCTTAAGTCGTCTACGATCGACCTTATCAGTGGCCATGAGAGGTCGCGATTTTGACTTCACTCCTCTTGGCAAATATAACAAATATAATAAGTAAACAAATAAATTATCGACACCGAAAACGGTCTCAAATATATTCGACGGTTATTCCCGATAATCTTGGCGTCGGAAATATTCGGGAAAAAGTTCGCGAAGGAGAAAATGAATAAAAAATCACCAAGCAATCCATTAGAGCCTCGTAGAAGACAATCGCTCAACGATTGCCCACGTACACATTTTTCTCTTCCATCCACGTGACGATTCATCCGCGGAGGGATTCCTTATTGTTTCAACTTCCCCTGCTTTCGTTTAACCACGGCGAAATTGAGGGACGGGTCTCGCGTGGATGCGCAAGCACAAAGTGCCAGCGTGACCCAACTCTCATTAAGCAATTATTGCATGCTTACGTTCGAAGGAGCGACTTTAGGAGGATCAACGTTCGCGGTTTCGGGAACGATGGTCCAGAATGTACGGTCCAGAATGTACGGTCCAGACCAAGTGAACCGCCGCTCGGGGCTAATTACTGTTTAACTAGCGAAATAATCTTTCTTTTTTTCCCTTGCCCGTTCACGCCCCCCGACACAGCGCAATGTCCCCTAAGGCTCGTTGAGGAAGCTGTGCTCTTGGGCGGGATGCCTTTGCCAAATTTTTCAACGACGACACGTGTTTGCAGGGGCGTTTCAAGTATGCTTTCTAGGCCCATAGTCGGGTTTTAGTGTTTCATGGAGAGAAACAGGTTGAGTTTACCGTGAATTTTATTTGCTAATTTTGCTTTATTGAGATTACGGGACAGAGCTCGGCGTGGAATAATGGAACGCAGGGTGTTCTTGTTTGTGGATTGTTACTTAAACCGTGTTTGTTAATTCTCAGTGAAAGTAAATCGAGATTATTTGAATGACTTTCACTTCTGTATTTTATATTTATATAAATATTCAGTGCACACAGGCGGGCACATTGTTATTATAATTGCGGCAGGGACTCCATTATAAAGTATTTGCAAGACTTGCAAGGTAAACATCACTGGCAACCTGCAGTCCACGGCAATAATTCCAACGGGGTAGTATTCACCACCTCGTGTACACTTTCCTCGATAGCAGTGGCACATTTGCAAATTCCGCTGCCCACAAATGTTAGTATTACTCTATACCGCATTGCACCGCGCTAATCGCTCGAACTCGCCTTACTTCGTTCTCGTTCGAATTCCGGACGGTCGTTTCACTTGAAACAACGGGCCCGGGAAACAGGTGCAGAACGAAACACGATCGAGTTTATCGTTGAGCCATCGTGCCCGCGAGTTCCCTTGCTTTTGGTTCGTTCGGTTTGCTGGAAGGATCGTTGGAAATGTCCGTTAAGGTAAAAGTGGCATTCCATTCCTCAGGGAGCACTGCCGCTGTCCGTGCACGAACTTGTCTCGATTAGTTGGGAACGAAATCCCGGCGAGGTCTTTATAAAAATCCCGAAAAAGAATCGCCCAAAGAAGCTATCTGGCTCGTTGATCAACCGGACCGCCAATATAATCGATTGCAGGAAGTAAGACACCGATGGGAAGGACCCGCTGGGTTTCTTGTTGGCGTTCTGTGAATTAAACGAATTTTCGTACGATGACGTTTATTCGACCCTTTTTCTTCCGGTTCGGCGTTACAATCGTTTCAGTATTGCAATTTGGCGAATCAAATTTTTTCGGATACTGCGAGCGCCCATGGAAATTTTCGGTGCATCATTATGTCAGACGATGTGGCAATTTTTTTTGTAATTTCTTGCGACCGTATTAAGATCGACGGGTATTCAGAATTTCTCGTTTGACGGTAGGTAACGACTTTCGTGAAAATATTCGTTGTCAAATTGGTGAATTATGTCGAACGCCGAGAGGCGTGGGCCTGAAGCGTATATTTCTTGCAAATAGAGGAGGACAATAATGCGCTCAATGTTGCTGTAGGATAATTTGCTTGTATCGGGAATAAAATGAATCCGCACTTTGATCCGGAGTCTAGACGATATTTATGAAAAACTGCAGCTCCATGGCAGAGCCGTGGATGTTTGTCGAAGTGATTGCAAAATCTTCATTGATTAAAATGAGTTCGAATTGGAACGAGGGATATCAGCGAGCGAGGAGATAAAGTGTTACGTGTGTGCAACTATGTTCGAATTCGTGGAATCGGTTATAGGAACATCAATATTTTGAATAAGGTAGCAACATTTCATTAGATAATTGATTATCTAAAATATTCATTAAATAATCTATATGACCCTGCTATTTATTAGCCCCGTCGAGTAAAAGTGTATCAACGCCGATACATATCTATTCTACCCAAGCGGCGAGAATGTTGAGAATTGTTGCAATCGGTGGACGATTATCAGTGTTGGGAAAAAAAAAAATAATTACAAAAATTAACGCGACGTAGATTTCGCAACTGAACGCGATTAAAACTGAACTCCGAGGCCAGTGATCTGTCGCGCAGGAATGAAATATCGCCGATGAAGCTAATGCAGCGTCGGCAAGTGTAATTGTCTTGCTAGTAACGGACGATCTTCATTCATAAGAATACTTTGCACCCCTGTACAGCGCGGACGTGTGTAATACTGCAAGCAGCCCGCCTTGAGCCTGTATTATTTGGCTTATCTGTCTGCAAGTGGGCGTGCTCGATAATCCCGATGGCTGCAGCCCTGACCGCGTGATTTATACGTGGCTGCATAATGTGTCACATCCTTCGATGAACTTTCCGATTGCATAAGTGAGTGCGGGGTGTTGAGCGTCGCGACTGCTGAAAGCAGCGTTCTGGCGCCAGTCTCTTGAACCGTTCAGAAACACGAACCTATATATATATATATACAAAAATCGGCTGCAAGTAGTGGAAAGGAAGTCGAATATTCCAGAGAATTTTTCCATCACCGACGAGTGTTTTATTTTTTTCCGGCGAGAGTGGGTATATAAATACTTGCACTTGCAATTCGAATACGTAGGGTAATTATTTCAGATAATATTCGTGCGACGAGGAATTTATGTTTGAAACTTTGCATTCCGGGGATGAAGAATATCTTGGATATAAATATGAATAAGATTGTTGTAAGAATTGAGCAGGAAAATTTATTGTAAATATTAATGAACAGGTTACGTGTTAAGCGAGCGGCAAAAATAGGAGTGGCTTCGATTTAATTCATTTAGTATAATTATAATGAAAAAGGTAATAATTATAATTAAAAAACATATAATAAATAAGTAGCAGAAATATATCCTGTACCTACATGAATATTTTTACTATATAACATCCTTTCAATTTCGTTCGCATGTGAAATAATCAGTTTCGTCGTACAGCAATAAAAATCCTCCCCAAACAATTGTCTAATAATTTCTATATAAAACAATGTTTCATACAATTGTAACCAACAGGCGAACGAAATGTGCCGCGAATGCGCGAGCAACTCAGAACTACACAAATGAATAACAGTACCACGGTTGCATAAAATCGGCGACCTTATTTAAAGGTAATAAAATAAATCAAACTCGACGAGACAGTCTGATACTTATCATCAGTGTTGCATTAACGTGTACATAACGTGCATAGGCACGCGTCTGTATCCGGCAGAGTTAGAAAATTGTAAAACGTTTGCATAGCTTTCTATCCAGTCGCGAATAAAGCGCCACGCCGAGGAGATTAAAGCCGAAGGTATTTCACCTTGGACACGATTAATAGGTAACGATTGGGACACTGTGACAGCCGTGATAATTGGACGGGGTTATCTTAATTCGCACCTCGCCACGGATTTTTCAGGAGCTTCGTTTTCACGCGATACACCGATCGACGTTCGTGATTACGACACGCGTACTTACTCGGGGTGTGATATATTCGACAGTCGCGATGATTACCCTGACGGATGATTTTTCGCAGCGCTGACAGGATAGAATTTGTTCGTTCGGGCTGGCCGTGGAAATTTTTTCCACCTATCCTTCGGCCCGCTCGTCGGAATCCAAGGGTAATTGATGATACCGGGTAGCAAAATAAAATTAATCCTTTGTCATATATGGTGGAAAGGAGTATGGGTACTCTGTCTTTTTGTACATGTCCACGTGACATTGCTTTCGAGTGTCAGAAGTTAAAATATTGTCTTTGCGTGCGTGGTGCGATTTAATAGCTTTAAAGGGCAATCTTTTCAGGTGCACAGCCATAGTATCGGATAGCTTGCTCGGTCTGATTAATTTGATTTATAACGGAGGAAAAATAGAAGCGTCGACAAATATTTGGTGGAAGGTGTTAAATTTGATTTGCTGAAATGATTGTGAGATATTTGTACCGTGTTTGTAGAGTGATTGTTAAGCGATTGATGTTGTATTTTTGATATTGTAACACGAACTGAACTTGACTGCTCTCTCCCCCTTCGTTTACTTTTTGCTCCGTGCCATTGCTGATTCCCGAAAGTAAGAGAATTTTAAATTTACAGCAGCCATATAAATCAAAATGTGTACCTCAGACCTAGGCACTTGTACCAGGTGTCTGTAAATTAATGTTTATTTATTTATTTGAAGGTTCTTTATGGTGAAGGTTCTTTACAGTTAGCTACACCTTTATTTTTGTCAGGGTTCTTCTATCGTTGTTACTTAGTATATTACTTTTAATTAAGTTAACCAAAATACGTGTGCACGCTTCTTTAAATACCTATATAGTTTTAAATTGAAGAATAACTGCAAATTAATTGCCCCACTAAATAGCTTCATCGCAAGGTACACAATATTAACAACTCTACTCACGTCACCAATAAAAAAACCCCCCAAGAGCAGACAGTGCCATTCTCAAAACTGCAATATCCAATTACCCGACAGAACGCCAATGACAATCCTTTCATCCCACAAACACCTCGAACAATAAACCGAATAATCATTCCGTTCCAATATCATCAAACACCTTGCGAAAACAATAAGTCCTAAGACCGCTACGTTCACGCCGATCCGTTCCCAAATACCTCAACACAACCATTGTATCGCTCCGTTCAAAAACTACCCCACCCCGAGCTCGCATTATCCAGTCAAATGGTAATCACTATCCAATCCAAGACACCTCTCGGCCTCCAAATCAACAGGCCGTTTGTACATTCAAGTGGACGCGCCAACCGTGATCGGGATATTGTCGAAGCGATTTTTACAATGCCGCCGCCCTTAAGAAAAGGGGGGAAGAGAAGCGGCAGGGATAATGGGGCTCATTCAGACTTGGCCTCACGTCGGGGACTCGAAACTCATGTTTCTCCAACGATATATACGAGTACCTGGACCGTTAATGACCCGTGTACCTGGCCAAAAATCGGAAAGTTCGTGCATTGTTTCTTCCCCGAAGCGAACGACCTCAAGGGTTGCAAGCACGACAACGAACCGTACAATGACGATGGGCCTGAGACTCCACTGTCATTCACAGCCGACCAACTTTCGATTTGTACCGTTGAATTTACTGCCCGAACGTACCGTAGAACGTGGACACGGCTGTTCCCAGCTGATCCGGATGCTTCCTGATCAATTCTGGAGGTCCTGCTGCGTCTGGGCCTACCTGAAACAGAGAAGTCCTCGGTCGGCATGACTGTGGACGGACTTAGGCCCTCTTGGCTTTCAGGGAATTGCTGATCTCGAGAGCTCCTCCAAGGGGGTACGTATCTTTGAGAGGTGGAGTTGGTTTCACGGGGTGCTCCCGGGGGATGGTTTATTTCTTTCGTTAGTAATTGTTGAAAATTTTAGAGAATTCATACATTTTTCGGCGGATGGATTGCTGCATTGATTGCTTTCGAGGAAACGGAAGTTGCGCGCGATTATTTATTATTATTGTTGGGTAATTTCTGTTCGAACGGAGGGAGGATTGTTACGTTATGTAACAATGTGCTGTAAATATCGTGCTTGCCATTGTTCTATTCATAGTGAGTGAATACATATGCGAGCAAAGAGAATGAACGACCTTCAGCGAGCAGTGCATTTTGTTATTGTTAATTAATTCACCAGGTAACAAGATTGCAAAGTGAAAAGCGGTCGTTCTAATAGTAAACGTTGTAACAGAAACATCCATGTAACTTCAATAAAGTTGTAATTCTTAACAAAAGCGGTACCACTTAATAATATTCCCGCAATAGTTGTGATTCAGAATTTTATTTGCCGAATTGAACCTAATTTTCGGTGCACCGATATTTTTCTTCGAACCAACAATATTTTTAAATGTAACCATCATCTGTACTTCGATTTCATTTGAAAATTGACGTCTTTACGACAGAAGGGGATGCTGCTCGATAACGCGATATTAAATAACCGCACCCTTTAACGATTTCTCGTAACAACATTTATCAAATACTGGTGCGCTTATCGCCAACCGTGTTGATAACTGCTTCCGCTCCTTTTCGATAAAGGGGCGCTCGGTACTGTGTTAGAAACGGTGCAGTTTGTAAAAATGAGGGCTTTCATTACGGCTGGAACCACAATCTAGTACGGTTTTATCGAATCCACAACGGTACTTTCTTGATAAATGCACACTGTAACTGGCCAACGGTGATTTAACTTGTCCAAGATACTGGACAGAAGGGTAAACGATTAAACATACGGTACGCACAAGAAAGGAAAGGGGCAGTGATATTTTTTTTAGAAAATTGCGATAAATTATTCAGGATCAGAAGCACAAGACCTTCGTGGAATCACAAATATTTACAATTTTCTTTCTGTCCGCCTTTTTGTTTTCTTTTTCAAGTGTACGTGTCTGTAGACCTGCTTAAAAACAAAGTAGAAAAAGAAGAGACAAAAACGATAATCGCAGTTCCCCCCATAATTCATATGTAAATATTTCAGTAATATAAAACGTTTAACACTTTAAGTAATTTATGAAATCCATGTCCTCGTACAAAAGTGAGGATCCGATTGGGAAATCCCCGAATAGGTAAGGAATAAGCCACAGGTGATTAATAATTGTTTCAGGGTTGACACAAATTACAGGTAATGTCTTAGGAAGGAACGAAACAAAAGCCATAATACCCTGACAGAACCAATTTCTTTGTTAAAAAGGACGACGATTTTCTTCAACCCAAATATTTTATCGCTTTACGACTAAATTAGCCAGGTATCGGATTAAGGCAGGTAGACATCAAAAGCGTGCAACAACATAATTGCGCCGTATTATTGACTTGAGAATCAATTTCAATATTATCGAACAATCAAACAGAAAGAGATAGAAGAGAGAATGAATTAACAATGTCCTATGCAGCGGTGTGGCTGCGTACATAATTGTAAGAAAATTGCAGTCCCTTATACAATCTTTGTTGCACAAGATCGATCGACATCATGTTTGCTGCCACGAGGCTGTACCAGGCGCTTAATGATAATGACCAGACGCCAATAATTGTCTGCTTCACCCCCCCCCCAACCCCCTCAGCGTACGCTATCGTCAGGCGTAAATCAACGTATCGCAGACTGGATAACTGTTTTTTTGTTCACAGACCCTTTTTAGGGTCGCGGCACTATTATAGATCGTGACAGACGAATGTGTCCTGTTGATAACGATTGGGATGGGACTTTCAATGAACGAAATTGATTGCGCACGGTGCCCTAGTGTGTCTGTAATCGTGACGCAACCAAGAAACGAAAAATAACGGTGCAGTTATAGAATACAGGTTGACGTGGAAAATACGAAAGGGTTGATAAATTTTCGATGCATTTGTTGTTGTTGATTGGCTCTATTCAAACAGTTGTTATTTTGTGAAAAATAATCGTACAGCAATCCATCAGTTTGTTCCTTTTTATAATTTTTCTGCACAACGTGGCGAGTGGTCAAAAGTGCAGGTGCATTTCTGTCGAACATTTGGCAAATACAAACGATTGTACGAAGCGTGAGAAATTTTTGCTCGTACACTAAAATCACCATGGATTTGAAGATCGAAGCGTCCCCTTTACAACCATCATAAAGTAATCGACGTACGATTTTTTTCTCACTATTTTCCCGTCGTTTGAATGAAAGGTGTGCCGCCGACATCAGAATAACTCAAGGTGCACAGCCAGACTTGCACATAATACATGTTGGTGTGTTCAGCGTGCGCTTAGCGAATTTTTAAGAATTACAGAATTACTAGTTGTTGCACAGGATATTACAAACGATACACAGTTATACATATTATTATCCTGCACACTTGGTAACTCAAAATCCAAAATCGACGAAAATTCCTGCAACCCCTATTTTCAAGGGAACCATCGATTTATCCGTCTGACTGGACACGTTCGCATAGACATTCCTCTGTGTCCACCTTCGATTCGTTCCAACTTAATCGCAATGGTGCGTGAAACGCTAGATCTCGTTCATGACCAGCAGCAAAGGGACTACCAGACACCGTCGAAGGCGACGCTGCCGGTGTCGTGTTTGCATTTCACATTCTTCCTGGTAACACAAGTGTTCTTCGTGCAAGGTGTGTTCCCCTTTCCCGCGCCGACGACGGATCCACGTTTCTTCCGTTGAACGAAACAACCAAAATCTCGCTTATCAATGCTATTCATGAAACAGAACTGAGGGAACAGGAATACTACAAAAGAAACGATAAAAGATGACACTGGATGAAACGAAGAAAAATGATATGCAATAGTGTACAGATGTTGGAATTCATGCATGGTTATTTCTGTTTGTTACAGCAGTAGTGAAAAAAAATGTATTTAAAAAATAAGAACTATTGGAGAGATACCTGCAGGTTCCCTAGGTGGACTGTACTTGTAACGAAGTTCGAAGTATCGCGCGGTTCTTTAAACGGCGATGCAGGAGAACGATATCTTGGTTTTTAACTCGTATCGTGGTTTTTAAATTTCCCGTGTTTGCGTTTTGGAACGCCGTTAGAGGCTCTGATATTCGACCGCTCCTTGCTTTACATTACATTTTTGTATAATGTTTGGAAGATTAGATTTTATTATTTGTTCGCGTACTACATTCACGAACTAATATTGTCAGCAATGAAACTTTTCTACTGGATGTTCGAGGCAACTGGAGATCATACGTTGGGAAGCTAATAGCGTTGTATATGATAGTGTCGAATGATTTTTTAACAAATCAAATATATAGGAAATAATTATCTACCAAGGGGAAAAATATATTACCGATGAAAAATTTCTTAGCTTCTAGTTGCATTGAAAGTTTCAAGTAATTAAATGCAATATTCAGCTTTTTTGTTAAATCGAGGCAACAGTGCCGAGAAATTGACGCGGAACGATAGGAGCTATTAAATATAGATAGAACATATGTCAGTTTAATAAAACGAAATCCTGCGCACTATACTTAAACGAGAAATCAATAGATACTATCCTACCCTCATATTTGCGATTGCACCGAACTGTGAGTCGAATGGGGAAAAAAGTAAATGCATTCTGAAGTCTATATCATCCAAATTATCTTGTGTTTAACGTTCTAAAATAATAACAATTCTAAAAGAATATTATGTACCACAATAAATTTCATTGACAAATTTGAAGAATGTGACTCCAAATTTTAACAAAAATTTCAACCGCACAAATTTCCTAAAAATAATTCAATTTGTGTTTGCATTAATCTCTTTAATAATATATATCTCTTCGCTATTTCAATAATACATTTTTCTTATTGCTGGGCACAATAGTTTTTACTGCCTCGAAACGTTTCATTAGCAACGGTTAATCAAGGCATTGTGTACAAACGTGACTACCTGAAAGTATAGAATGTAAAAAGTTAATCATCTTTATTGCGACCCCTTTAATCCGGTCGCATTTAAAATACTTAACGTTTCATTGCTGGATCTTTATTGGACATTTATTGCCCGTATTATGCGCAAAAGTTTTAGCTACCCCACTATTCGAATATTATTATAGTCCACAATTTTCTTCGATTTAATACCTGCTTAATGCGCACCTAACGTTCCTTGCTGTTCAGAGCATCCCTCGTGCTCCACTTTATACTCTATTCCACCGCCAACTGTTACACCTATAATCTTTAACACCACTTAAATAGTACCAATTTACGGTGCTACTATACCGAGCTGTTATATTAGAATTTCACCTGCATACCTATCAAACTTAACGATTTCCATCGATGCCTGCAATTTACGCCGACTGCACATTGTCGAGTAGATCGACAAAGTGGTAATTTTACTATGGGCTAACAACAAGGCACAGATATTTGGAAAGTGTTGAAGGTCCATACCTACATACCTCAGTATTTTAGAATTTAAACGCGTATCCTGGCGAAATATTCGACAGGTGGTTTTTTGTAAATGCGTCAGTTATTTAATTTTTGTGTCGCTGTTGTTATACGGTTTACACTATTATACAGTTAGGGGTACTTGATTGTAATAATTTTCGACAACTAATTGTCAAACATTTCCCTCATCGTCGTCTCAACGACAATAAATTCCAAGCATGTACCTCCATAATATCAGGTAAGGGCAAGTATTAAGATAATTACACTAGCAATAAATTCCTGGATTGCTCTAAAATATTCGAAGATACACCGATAAATAGAATAATAGGGTAATTGTTAACGTTCAGATTTTCTATTACCCTTCAGTACATCGGTTAAACATCCCATTGTAAAATATACCTCGTGTGATTAATTGAAGTTATATAGAGGCAGCACTCACTATAATCGACCCTCTATTGCTTCGGGTACCACATAATAACCAATTACTTACGTCCCAACGATCCCATGACGGGCCTCAAAAGTCCAATTCGCGATTCCTTCGAAACAGGGGGGAAACGGCGAGTGAAATGTGGATTTCATGCCCGCATCACGTTTCGTCCGTCGTGACGCTCCCCATTTCTCGTTACGGTACCCGATCGAGACGTCAGGATGAACTATGTATGTATACACTCTCTGATGCGGGCGGGTTAACCCCCGTTGGGTCGGTTTTCGCCCGCCAGGATAGTGGTATTAGCGAGGCAGATCCAATTAGTTGAAATTAGTGTAAATAAAGATATTCGCATATGTGTTTGCTATATTATTAATAATTTAATCGTATTAGGCTGAATGGAACCGTGCCCATTCAATTTGAAAAGAAATTTCGCACTCGATTTGGACTTGTAATTGTTAATCAAACTACAATCTGGAATATTAGATATTTTGTAATGATACTATTCTCGATTAATGTTTAATTTAATTTGAATTGTTAATTCGACGAATTAATAGTATGTATTGGCAAAGTTTAGCAACAGCCTCTTTCTAAAGTATTCGTTATATAATCAAAGATGTGCCACACGAACTCTCAAATCAAGAAATATTCAGTTTAGTTCCTCCCAAAAACAATTGCCAGTTTATATCAATTCTATTTCATCTGCTGTTATTACTACGAAAAAATATACCCAGCCTGCTTATTGTACCATCGGAGACAGTTGAAGATAGCTTCTATATTATACATATACGTAATATATCTACCCTGGAAATTGCTGAAAAGATTTGACTTTTTTTTTTAAGTTTGCCTGGGATAAATCTTTTTTAAATGCCGGTTCAGGGTATCCAGGCCCATGGTCGGTTGGTCCATCCTATCCTAACGTAACCTGCCGACCGTCCTCTTCATCTTTCTCTCTGTGATGTGTTTCTGGCCTCTCCTCTTGGCCTGGCCACAGTTCTTTCGCTCATTTCCTGGAAACAGTTCACGGACGGTACGCGCACTAATGGCAGAAACTGACGGGGAAACGTTTGTTAACCCCCGTTGGGCGCTTTCCTTCATTCCTTTACTTATTTATTAACGGGTTGTTACCCTCCCATGCAGTGAGAAATAATATTCCCTTTTGTTTTGTTTTGGAGGGCCATATTCCGTGCGACAGCAAATTCTACGCTCCTCGGGCAGATTTATGTATAATAACGGTTTCAGATGCGAACTGTTTTTGTTTGACGCTACTCTGCTGTATTCGAGATTCAAGGGATCACCGTTATCATCTAATAGAATTTAATTTTTGATTCGATGGACAAGAGTGCGACCAGTGAATTATTGCACACCTTCCTACTATTATTTTATTCTTGTACGATCGTCCTCTGATTTCGATTGTTGCAAACGACTGGCGACCAATAAATGAAGCATCTTTCAGAAGAACCAATCGAATAGAGAAAATTAATTATTTACCGCAAGAATGCAGGGAAAAAATGCAAGATACGATTCTCCTCGATTAAAGGCGAACGCGAAAGATAAACGGCAAATGAAATTGTTAAAAAAAAAGTTTATCGAGCATTGCCTGTCACGAAATTCTATCGAAACAACGTCTACGAATCGCCCGAGAACAGCATGGCGCCCGAACAGAATCGCCTAAGATAAAATTCACCCGCAGTTAAACGCGTACGAATCGCCCCAACGAGTACGGTTTCGAAGCCGGCGAATTATCGCAGTGAAGTAAACCCGGGGGGACGAGGTTGGCGTCTCAAAATGTGCAAAAATCTCCGACAGTCGAATACAATTTCCGCCTGCCACTACGTCAACCGACGGAGTTTCTCGTTTCCCCGAGAATAATCCGAAGTCTCTCTCGTTTGACAAAAGTTGCAGTTTCAAGGGCCCGCACGGTAAATAACAGCCGCGGCTCTTTGTCGAGTGCAAGCCCGGCCAGCTCTGCCGTGTTGAGCATTATGCTTCGCTAACTTGAGATGACTAGGCAACGTGGAATGTGCTTCTTAGCGTGGGGCAAAAATCGAAGGAGGTGTAGACTGAAGTACTTTGAACACAGGTTGTACAATAACCGCTTATGGATTCTCAGGAAACACCGGCCCCGATGCTGCAACTCGTTTCGCCGGCCGTCGATTTTCTACCCGGCGCGACACGATTCGACGGTGAAATTTTGACCACGGCGCGCCCAATCCCGTGGTTTCCGGTTATATTTTCAATTTGGAATGGAATATATTCATTTGGTACATATTGATGGTGAAATCTGAGGGTTCAAGTACATATCTGTCTGTCGCCGATTGTTGGTTTCGCAGGAGGGAATTTTTTCGGTGACGGTTGCGTACTTGGCATCGTTCAATTGTAGAATAATTCGAGGCGAGTTTGTAATTTTTTTATGCGCGCAGCAGCAGTGTCTTCGTACAAAGATTTGCTCCTGCAAATGGTTCTGTGAATTTCACAAATCGTTTTAGCTTGTATGTTTTATATTTTTTAGTAGTTTTATATTTATTTGTACATTATATTTATTATTGGCTATTTTTTAGTATTTAGGATATATTAGTTTCATCGCGGAGAATATAAACTACAGCACAAAAATAAAAAAGTGTATAAAAGCACCATTATAACTACCGTCTCCAATAAAAGCAATAAATTATCGGAAAATTATGCTATTGAAAATTATATGGAACACTAAAACGTTTAACGAAGATCATTCAAATAGTTCGTTCTCTGTAAACATATAACACAGATTCATTCTTGGCAAATTTTCGATTTCCCTACAAGTGTACAAAATCCAAACTCTACAAATTAACGAAAAACAACACCCCCATTGGAGACCCATGTACGCCGTGTGAATATCTCGCAATTCCACGAAGGCTTCATCGTTTATTCCTCGCGGAAGCCAACACCATCCCCTTTCGATTGGGATCTCGTGAAAATTCGTTCTCCACAGTTTCACCTTTCGTTCTCCAGCATACCTAATCGGGTGCCGCCTCATCTTTTTAAAACTCATACGTTTTCACTTTGCCTCCGGCGCATCGCTTCATTGGTTACGCGGTCAGATTAAAGGCGCTACCCGGCCTAATCTGACTAGATTTGAGGCCCACGACGCCTTTAGGATTCGTGCTAGCCTACCCCAACACGACCCTTCTTAGTCTAGAGTTCCGATCGAGTTCCACGAAAGCCAGCCTCTTCGAAAATCTTTCGCAGGCTCGCCAGGACACCCAAAGTACCACCTGTTTCACTCACTCGGTTGGCCGAGATGATTCTCCGTCCGGGATGATCAAACGAAAACGAAACGATTCGTTTCACCGTTTCGTATGTACAGGCACTTCATGGGTTGCCCCGATGTTCTTCACTTGGCAAGGAAAGCAGATATAATATGGTATAATAAGAAGCAAATATGATACAGAAGTAATTGAATCGGTTGTGAAACAATCGTACAATTCGTGCCGTTTCCCAATTTGTGATATATTGCTGGTGAAATGTTTGGAATCGTCTCCGCGGTCTTTAGTGGCATCGAATTTATCCATTGATCGGAAATGAATGTCGAACGAATTGACAATAATTCGCCGGATTTTTGTAACATATTTCCGCCCGGCGGGACGTACCAAATTTATTCATCTACTTATCCGCACCTTGTCAATTTCACGAAAGGCCAAAACGCGTATCCGTTAATTCCAAATTAATCTGTAACAGCGCGAGCCGATGATAATCCGCCGCCGTCCTGCAACACAATACACCTCGACAGGGCAATTAATCATCCGCGTAAAAATGATTAATCACCGCGACAGCGCTTCCCTATTCTCAGAAGGTGTCTAACGTTTCCCAAACGTGCGGCGTCCTTACACGGTGAACAGAAGCGCGGTCTCCCCGCGAATACTTTGGATCGCGAATAATGGGCGAAAAAGGCGAGCGTAATCCGCAGGATCTCGATCGTCCTTCGAATCGATCAAGCCTGAAATTTCACGAAAGCCAGTGTGGAACGACCGCGTGTACGTGTTTTCCACGGTCGCCCCCCCCCCCCATCTGAATTCCCGGATGGTTCACGTGGCCCTTTCTCCGATGGGTACCAGCAGACCCAGCCACGCATTACGTCACGTAGCACAAATGACTTTAAATGCCAGTCTGGCTGGTCGTGCCGGCTATCCCTTTCGATTTCGTCGTCGTGTGGGCACTCCCCTTTTGTATTTCTCGCTGCCAGCATCGTCGACAATTTCGGCTGCGATAGAGAGAGGCCGAACAGGAATCCAGTCGTTCACCGATGGCAACCGGGACCTCTCCTTCTTTGCTGCTCCCTATTCTACCTGTTCTTCTTCTTCTCGTGTGGATCTTAGTCCCCCTCTGGTTTACGGAGGTTTGCGAAGGTGAGACAAAGGATGGAGCTTTCGGCGCTCCTATTGTATCTACGCTTCTGCCTTTATTCCATCTTCTTCCTTCTTATTGTTTGTCGCGCATCTCTGCCTATTCCGTTTCGCCGGGTTTTCCGAGGCGAGATAAAAGAAGCTCTGCCGTTTCTATTCTTCCTCGTTTTCATATTATTATTATTGTTCCCTTTCGCGCGTTTCTTTCCATTCTGTTTCGCGGGGCTCTCGAGGGCGAGACAGAAGGAGCTCCGCTGTTCTTATTATAACCATTTCGCTTTATATTATTTTTATTGCTGTTGTTGTTATTATTATTATTTTTCATGGATTTTTGCTTCCCCTGTTTTATGCAACTCCTTCATCGTCCTGTTCGCTTCGTTTTTCTGCTTTGCTTCGGCGAGAACGGGGAGCGGTTTCGTTGGGTCTGTTTTAATTACAGATCTTTGTTCGTTCTCTTTTTATTCCGGGTTATATTATAGAGGGTTCGTTCGTTATTATTTCTTTCAGGGGGTGGGTCTCATTATTAATTTGTTTTGCCTGTGGTAAATGAAATCTCTGGTATCTCTGATATTTTCTTTTCCCCTCGCTTGTCTTTTCTGTCCATTTCGTTCGGATATTTTTATATGCATGGCCGCGTATTTATATTTAAAATAAGAAGAGTCATTCTCACTATTTATTGCTGAGACATTTTCAAGTGTATAAGCATGCAATTACTTCCAATCTGGAATTACTTATTATTGCGCCATTTAAAGTGATATTCGCAACTCCAAGAAATATTTTTGGCCTTGGATGATAATACAAAGCAGCGAAGTCGTCATTCTCAAAGTAATACAACTACGATAGCACTTTGATAACGATAATCCCGTCGGGCTGGGTCCAAGTGAACCAAATATAATTACAATTCTCAGCTGACTGAACAACTTAAACTTGTGTCGTCTGTGCGCCATAGAAGAGCATACAATCGCAAAAAAGTTCGTCACAAGTACAGAGAAGCATTCGTCACAATTTCCACCGGATTTGAAAATAAAATCATATGATTAATTAATCGTCATCTGAGAACGTGACAAGAACGAAACTATGAACGTCGATCACACATTCACCGACTACAAATAAAATATAACGAGGAGAGAAACCACGGAAATCATTCGACAGGAGCATCGATCATTCGTCCATTGATGAACCTTGAAAGTAAAACGAAAAAAAGATCAGGTGTAACTAGCGTCTATCAACTCAACCGGAGAAAAGCGGCAGACAGGCGAGGATTTCGAGTGGCCGTCAAAATATTTAAAGGACGAGCTTCCCTCTAAAACATCTGTTTTCTACTGGAATTTTTCCCCTTTTTCCAGCCCCCATTCTGGCTTCTGTGGACCCTTTTAGGAATCACATGTTCAAGACCATATGCGCGGCCGGCGATATAAATTAGACCATCAGCTTCGCTGCGTGTATTTCTGTCGTTTCACGACTCTCTTTTAATCTTTCCCCTGATAAAACGTGTCCTGTGGTCGCATGTGAACGTGAATGAATCGCAATCGCGTACGCCCCTTATCGGCGTGATAATATGAATTTAATTTAAGAGAAAGGTTGTTGTGCACGTCCCGTTAATTCTTTCGCCAGCTGGATTTCCCGTGTTACGCGAACGGCAACGGGAAGAATATTAATCGTTTCTTGGGAACGGTGATCGGTGGCGAGAAAATGCGGCTATTTTTGTATGTGAGTCAGACGTGGGAAACGGACAGCGCTAAAGATGGACGTTTAACCTATGGAGTGTCACGAAGTATCGTTGGTGATCTTTTTAGGCAAAGTTTGGCATGTCTTGAAAACAGAAGTGGAACAGTGGCGATATTTTCTCTATATAAATTTTCGGAACATTTTCGGTCCACTGTGCCATCGTCTTCGTAACGCTTCGACTCGAATAGTTTCGATTCATTTTCATCGTCGTCCACTTATTCGTTGTTCAGGATAACGACAGATATCGTCGAAATGGTACCAATGAACAAATATCAGCAACGAGAGATTCGACATTATTAAACGTCAAACGTCGAGCGTATAATTCAAAATAAAATTACTAGCCTTCGTACTAAAAATCAGTGGGCAGGAGGACCACCGAAACATTTCGCCGCGTCCTTCCATTGAAAAATGTCGCGTGGAAGTAGATAAACGGAGGTGAGAAAAAACAAATCTCGATAGGAGAAAGGAAGAGGAAACAAGCGTCCCTATAAGACGGTGACACAGGCTGCACCGAACGTTTCTTTGCGGTTGTACGAATCTCTATTCGCGTTTCAACCACGTTCTCGATAATGCAAACGATACTGCCCCGATAAGCGTAATTAGCGTTATAGGAAGTGGTCGCCATAGGAAAGTTTCTGAATGAATTACTCCGTTTAACGCACCCGATTTACGTTTCTTGGCCGTCGACGGATGCCTTCGATTATTCATTGATCAGGATTCCACGAACGTTTCATACGACCGTCGTTCGTCCATCTGAACGGGTTCGAACGGGGAAACGATTGATTTCACGATTAGTTGATTGAATGATGACCCGGGCAATTTGTGTGGCTGGTACAGGGAGCCACCGCGAACTTGTACATCGATTAATTCATTTGTTTAATTGAATATACATTAGCCGCGACGTATGTAAGTACGTTCTCGGTAGAAGGGAAGAGGTATACCGACTGAAGGGAGAGGAATTTTCTTCGGAAGCTTCTAATGTTACGCAGTGTCCCGAACAGGTTCCAAATAATTATACTGAACAGCAGAGCATTTCTATTTTAAGTATGCGGAATTTTTAAACATACCAATATTTTGCTCTAATGCTTTCCGTTCAAACGCTCGGCCGCGGTACGAGGAAAATTTTATTTACAGCAAGAATACATTCTACTGTAATGTAAAAAGAAAATAGAACATCGAAATAAACAAGTATATCTATTAAAAAAGAATCGCCCGTGTATCTAATCGTTTCGCCGTCATTACTCGTTCCGCGAAAGATCGATTAAAATTGATTAAAAGGAGGCTCCAAGAGAATCACAGCCACGTACTGTTGGCAGAATTACGCATAATCTTTGCGCAGCGGATATTGGGACCATGACATTCGAATATTTTCGTTGCCCTGTGTGTTCAACAGTTCTTCATTCCCGAGGAGAAATTGGCAGGCACAGAGGGGATAATAAAACTGGACCTTCCATACAAAGACGTTGAAACTATTAATTTCTGTCGAAACCCTTCTAAATTATTACGACAATGCTTTCAAAAGTATCGCAACCCACCGACATTCACTGCATGCACGTATGCACGATTCAAGGTGCGCTTTGTCGCGTCCGTGTGCACTTGCGCGCGTGTCCACGTGCATACATATACGCGTGCGCAGGCCGTGAGTTATAGGCTTAGTGGTTGCACGTGGGTGCAACCTTGTGGGTGCACAATATTGCATTCGCTCCCACACCCACCAGCGGGCAAAGAATCGCATCGACGCGCTTTCATTCCTCTCGGGCACGTTTTTCTCGCGCCTGTTCGACTCCTCGACGATGAATGACCCGTTTCGCGAATCGTTCGATTCATTTTTATGGGGAGGTTAAGCTTCATCAGGTGACCCCCAGGTCCTATTAGCTCTGGTCTTAATGAGAGACTATTTACCGTTTCGTCTTTGGATTTTTAGTAATCTGTAAACGAGTAACGCAGAGCTCGGATATATCGACTCGTTCGATTACAATTCTTATTCGAGATAGTTACATGTTCCTATAAATGAGCCGTTTATTTTGAAAGTGACCTAAGTCTATTTTTCAAAGAAATCCAATTAGGATTTGTAATAGTGACGATTCTACGTGATTTGATCAATTTTTAAACGATTTACAGCCAATATTTTCAAATTCGCTGAAATCTTGTTAACAGGAAATTAGCTAACTAACGAAATGATAAAAACTTTTATGTTTTAAGTGGATTGAGTTCATTTATGACCGCCAAAACCGTTTTACTTTTTAAGTAATGTTTATTAAGCTGTTCGGTTTAGTGCAACACATATTTTCAGGAAAACAAAAGCATTATACTATCATGTTATTAGTGACCAATACTTTTCATACGATTTAAAGGCAACCCCCTAAATAACTCGTCTGCAAAGCAAGTGGACTTTCAAGATAAACAGCTCAAATATTGTTTGGAAACAATTGATTAGAAATTGTGGCTTGTGTTGTGAGTTAGCCGGCGTATTTTAATGCTAGTGGTGTTATTGTTGCATAGCACTGTCAGGCTACAAAGGGTAAAACTGGGGGGTTAAAATGGATAATATTGATTTGCAATAATCAAGTCTGCGATCACCTGTTGTTTAAAATTGAACGTCGATTGGAACGATGTAAATTGAAAAGGGGCAGAATAACAGATTGATAAATATGCAATCCTTAAAATTGAAGTGTATTTGGAAATAAATTCCTCGAACGTACTTTTAGAGAAGCAACGAAATCATTTCAGGTCTGGAGGATTCACGTTCAACTCACCGAATGCTCAAATTCGTGAAACTCCACAAGGTTAATAAGGGTGGAAGGGCCAACAAAGAGACTTTTACAATTCAGGAAAGAGAGATTCGAGGTTGATGTACAAGCGAGACGATCGCGAATGCCATTTACGCGAGGAGGCCCAGTTTCATCGGATATGTGTACACCTTTTGAAGGTGCACAATACAGCCCCGCCGAACTGTAAAGTTAAACATTGAAAGAAATTTCCCTAACAATGCGGCAATTTTGCGCGCCCCGTGGCTGTTGGTCTTCTGAACGCGATGATTTAGTGATATTTATTCTTTGCCAAAGAACCTGCGCACGAACATTTTTCTTCCAAAGAGGAACGAACCTTTGAAAGGTAACGTAGGCGTGGTATCCTACCATAGCAGGAGGTCCTCAACTTGTTTCGAATTCTTTCTTATCTCTTTGGGTGCATTAAGAAATCATTGGATACTCGCAGAGCGAAAAATCGAGCATTAGAATGCACAGTGTGGGAAAAACAGGTAGAGTTCAATGAGTCTTTCAGAGATCCACGTGTATTATTGGTTTCGTAGAAGGGGAACGATTCGTCTCGCTATTCGTCCTTTCAATTGGTTGTCTGTGGCAGCTGATTGTTGTGGAATTATTATTATTATCGTATGTTAAAAATATTAATACTAGCTTCTGTTCAACGAATGCGGGACAATTGAACGGAACGAAAGTAAAATTTCTGATTCTACTGAAAAAAAGAGCCACCTTCGATTTCAATGATCTTGAAATATGTTTCGGTTCGATTATGAAATTATACCTTTTCATGCCATTTGAAGAATCTCTGATAACTTTCACTTTATTTTAACTGCATACAAAATTAATATTCGATTTCCTCTCCATTCGATATTTCCTACCAATAAACAATTCCTTCCCAACCCTTTGAACACCAATCCAGTTTCACTCATAGTTGCAGTCATACGACATAACGAAGCAACACATTTTCATTTACCACGACTCATGAAAAACAGCACTGCCCAGCAGGGGGCAAATCTGCCATTTACTGTATCTCTGTTAAAAAGGGTCGAATCTTCGCTCGAATCCATCTTCAAATATTCAGGTGCGAGACAATTGTCCTTGCCACGAATCAACCAGCAAGAATTCCAACGCTCAGCATCGTCTCAATAAAACCGAACGGAGTACAATACACGACTGCGGTAACAATTGCCGCGGCAGCGATATTTGACCTACAATATTTACCCCAACCGCGATGTCGTCCGATTGCACAAACCTGTCCCTGAACCCGACCACTGTGCTCTTTACTCTTCCCAGGCACCGTCCACGATGGATGTGTGCACGAAGAAGCTGTGGCACACACCGTGAATGGCAGCGGGACCGCACATCGCGCCGAGAATTCCTATGGTGCACCGTGCCAGTTTAATATTGTCGCGACGCTCTCGTTTACAATATCGAAGAAATTTCATTCATTCGTCGATTCGTGTTCGACGGTGGTAAATGTTTAAATAGATACACGCTGCGCTGCTGGATTGTCCAATATAGGGAATGTTTGGAATGTTTCATAGAATTATTTATGACACGATTTGTGCTTTCATTTTGTGAAATGTCTTTCATGCGTTGCACATAGCCGTGCGTTCGTAATAAAAGTGTAGAAGGAAAGATAGAGATGCCTGACAAATTATTTAAAGCTATGTAATCATTTTAATGTAATATAAGGAAGGAACGAAATAGTGCACCCTTTCAATGAATTTCGAGGGATATTCATCTACCATGCTGAAATATGTACGAGCACGGAGAAAATGTGGAAAAGTCTAATTCGAATATAGTCCGAAAGAAAGAAGTTGTATATTAGGCTGAAGAAACGGTTGGGTCATACAGACCCGACACACAATAAAAGGGTTAATCGTTTCGTCTACCGACTGTTTATTTGCAATTCAAGTACGCGCCGTGCCGTAAAGCAATAATACCTAAATCCACTCGAATATTCACCACGCATAAAAGGTTGCTTTATCGCGGAACGTGCAAAAATCGATCGTTAAAACTCCGTATTCAATTATTACAGCGAAATCAACAATTTAGAAAACGGTCGATTGGGAACGGGGCATCATTTATTTACCCTGCTACCTGAAATCTTTCTCACAACGCGTCCGTACGCTGTTGGCGGTCGTGTAACTGTTCGTCGCTTGATCCGCGACAATTGTTCGGCCGGGCAGCATTAAGAGACGACAATTAACGAAACTCGCAGTCGGAAGAAATTCACTAAATCGGGAGTTCAATGAAATATCGCCGGGGCGAACAAACTCCATATGCATAAATGCATATGCAGAACACCACCGCGTACGCGTAGAAAAGTTCACGGCTCAGCGGGACGTTCAACAGAGTCGACGAACCGTCAAACTGGCCGGACTCGATAAAATCGGACCAAACGGAGAATCGTACGGGCACGCGTACGGCGAATGCCACCACGCCGAAGGGGTTAAAGATTAACCAAAAATACTCGCGTTGCCCGCGGAACGACCCAATAAAAAACGCTCCAAATTACCAAACAAAGAAACGAAGAAAAGAAAACGATCTCGCGCGATCACGATAACTTCCTCCTGAATGATTCAAACGGGAAGAACGACCCGGCCATTTCACCCCCTCCCATTCGTTATCTGCCGCGTGCATACGTGACCGCGTGCCCGCGTACGTTACGTGTGTACGTGGAAGATCGTCGTGCATCGGGCGTAACGAAACAGAGTCGCGCGTACACGAGACGCTGCAGTTGCAATTCGTGTGGGCGTATAAAGGCGATTCCCGCACTACTCACGTCGTCTTTCCCTTTCGCCGGGCGTGATAAGTCTGTGCCGCGAAAAACGAGACGCCGGATGTGACGTCAGCGGGGACCCTACATATTTGCGTGCACACAACGACCCGGCCCGATTGCACTCCCGCCACAATAATTCGGTTCCGACCGGCGGTCTACACGCGGCGTCCTTCCACTCTTGTTCCGCTTTTAATCCTTCGTGGAAACACTCCGTTCGGTACTCCTCGTCGGTCTTGTATAAGCATTCGCGTATCGAAGTGTAAATAATAAACGTACCGGGCTGCGCAAGGCTACCGGTGCATCGGCGATAATGTGGAATTGTGCATTTCCACGGAACGATGGAACGTACTTTCATAAGCGTAAGCGCATCCCACGCTGGGGGATTCGTTGGACAGAACGCACGTCTCAACGAATGTTCGTCATGCGATGTAAATTGTTGAAAATGTGTGGAGCTTTGTTGTTCGCGGATACACACTTGTACGCTTGACGTTAGTTCGGCGAACGAAAATCTGTTTGACGATTATGCATAATAATTTTTGGGGGGGTGAAGTTTGAAGGCAAACTGTGAAGCGTTCGGCAGAAAGAATGGACGGATTGTTGACGGTCGAATCGTGGAAAAGAAAATTGATTTCTGGCAATTACCCGACGAGTTTCGAAGGCTGTGTGTTTTAAAAAGTTGCGCAATCACGCCTTTGGGACAACGAGAACGCCAGACTGTATTGAAAAAAGCTACTGCATTGCAACTTTAATGCCAGTCCCCTTCGAACTGCATAGTAATTTGACATGCTGAGTTATGGCATTGGCGACACATACATACAAAACGCAAGCAGGAAAGCGAGTTCGATGTATGCAGTATAATGTATGGTGTACGCTTTAATTGAACGCGTGCAACTATGTTGCATCTTGATTAAATAGGAAACATGACTGGGCATGTAGCCGAAGGAATAATTATTCGATCAAACGTCCGCGAGCATTCCTACCTGGTAACGTATTAATTGGAAAAATTGCCCTGATGTTGGAATTTTATGAATAATATTTGACAATTTACGGCAACCGTAAATTACATCGGTTATCAATAATTTCACATGCTGCGACCAATATATTTATTACAATTTATGCTGCAATATTTCGAAGCTAATTTCAAGAACATTTTTTGTATTATAACGCGTGACAACGTTCAACTATTTGTTAAATGAAGGCTGCAATTAAAATCTAACGATGACACGGCAAGCACAAGTCAATATAGAATTCAAGCCTACTGGCATAAATCGCTAGAGAAATTTCAATTCTTCCTCAATTAATCCCTCCTCATAAAAAGGAAACTATTCAACGAATCAAGCAAATAGAACAATCTGAAATACATGTCCGACAAACTCTAACAGCTGCGTACAAAAAGATATGGACTTAATATCGCATCTACAGGATTATATTAAAAACTTTCGTCTCCCAACGAAATAATCTTTAACATCGAAAGGAGCGAGTAAAAAATTGGATAGCGAAAACGTGTGACACGTGATTCCCTGAGGAAAGTGGACTCGACACAACCATCCAGCTATAACGAACTCCAAATCTTCCCTTGCCCCCTGCAAACAAATCCGTGGCCAACTTGCAATCCAACGTGCCAGACTCGCCACAGACGTAATTACACTCGGGCAAACCGTTCCTGGTGTCGTGCCAGCGACAAAGGATCGCGGGGACGAGGCAAGAACGACAGCCTTTGGTATCTGTTCCAACATCCTTCAGCCATTACACGTATACTCACGGTTCGTATCGGGGAACCGGACTGACCTCTCCGGTGTCCGTGAATTACGATGCATTCCAGCCGATGTTCCACGGTGATAAGTCTCGAGCCACCAAATGTTTCGTCGCCGGCGGGCATTACGTTCTGCCGCTCGCGAACCGATTGTTCGCTGATACGAGCGAACGGCGGCTCGGGCAAAACGAGCTGTCGATGTATAACAAAACCGAGAACCCGCGGTGCAGGCATCGTGCTCTAGATATAGTATTTACGCGGACGCCAGATAGGATGGACGTCCATATATTTCGTCAACGATTTACTAAATGGTAGACGTTAAACGGGTCGCCAACTGAATTCGCGTTCTTTCGACTATGAGAAATTTCTGTATGAATTACACACGTGTCTGACTATTCTCAATTTGACCGGCTAAAAATCAGGAACAACATTCGACGGCTGTATTCTCCCTTGGAAGGCGATTACGACATTCACATTCCGACCCTCGCAAGGAAATGCGAAACACAGATACACGCGAGAGGGAGAAAATGTCAAATACTTATGTCCGGTACTGTGTATGAAAAAACGTTGAAGCAAGGCGTTAATAAACCATTGCGCCATTTTCATTCTTCGTTGATCACTCTCGTCGTCGCTCTTCATTTAAATGTTTCGGATTGGTACAACCACTGCTGAGTTTTAAAGCCGACCATAGGGACGCTGAAAAGAAAGGACCGCGGGTCGTGACTCGATCGGGACCGCGATAGAATTCCACGAGGTGAATCGACGTTTGCACGTCGCTGGATACATACGATGCACGCCTGTGGTTAAACAGTCAGAATGGTCAGTTATGCGCGATCAAGATAAATGGTGGCTCGTCGTGCAGGGCATCAGCCGCTCGCGGAATATCCGTGGACAGAATGTCTGCTCGTTCGTTGGTCGTGTCCAAGAATATAACTCGTCAGCATTCGTCACTTGGACCATCATCGATTATATGTACCTTACGGCGAGCTTTTGATGGAATCGTTTATCGGACTATAGATACGGGACTGTGCCTATAGATTTCCTTCGTCGCATCGTTTGGCGTGGTTTATGTACTAGGAGATTGTTTGGACGATATTGAGTGATTTTTCGCGGGGCTCGATAGGGTGATGGATGGATGTTGCTTCGTGCTGCGCAGTTCGTTTTTAAATTGTTGGAATTTATGGGGGTTTACTGTGCTGCGAATGGCACGGATAAAGCGCGTGACAGGTGAGTAGTGTCGTAGTTTAAATAGTTGTAACTTTTTTGAGGTTGTGCTATTGTTGGTATGTATGCAGTCAGGGATGAAACTCGAAAGCACCAAGCGATAGGAATTATCGTATGTATTTTCTCCAAAACTGGGTTAAATTGTTGCAAGGTATGTGTTGTACTCCATTATTTATTTAGACTGTAATAGGCCCAATTTTTTCTCCAATAAAGGACTTATAAAATGTCAATTTTAATCCTCCTAAGAACATCGTCAAAAATGAAGCACTGATTAATTACGCAAATTATCATAAAAACAAGTCTGCGACTAAAACTCTTACGCGAATAATTGAATGACAAATCCGCCGAAAATTGATTGCTTCAATCATCGCGGGACAACTCTCGAAACTACAGAAGCCATACTTCGCACTCTCCAAAAAAAGTAGAACACTGAAACCTCCCTATTCATCCGCACGCAACATCCCACCCTGACAAAACCCTATTCCTCCAAGCAAACTAATGTGCCATACCTACGAACCCGGGATATGAATGGGATATTCACACAGACCGCTGACTACGTCCTAAGGACAGGCCCTCACCGTCGAAAGGGTGGCCGGCTGCAAATAAACAGCGAGCAAACTTCCGTTTCGGCGGTCCTCCATCGAGGGACCACCCTACGCCCGGCGTCGATACCTGTCGACCCGATCGTGCTCGGCCCATCGCAGTGCGACGCGGTAACAAAATCCCGCGGCCGGTCGCGCGGACAGAGATTCTTTTCCAAAAACGTCGTCCGCGAGGCACCTGTGCCGTGAAATTCCTGTCTGTCGTTCGCGGCGCGTTCTATGCTGTACATCGGACGGAAGCGGGGTCGGGAGTGGGAGTAAATGGCGGCGGCGGCGACGGCGACGTCGAGAGAACGAAAATAAAAGGAACGTCGCGGCGGTGGGGGAAATCTCAGGGGATGCTGTCTCGCTCGTTCACAGAGCCATCCATTGACGCCTTCGGCCGGGCATTTATGAATGAAGTTCCCCCCACCACTGACGGCGGCGCGCTCATGCGCTGCGCACGCGCGCTGAGGCTGCGTACACATGTTGCGCAGACGTTGCAGACGCAGACGGGGATCCCACTGTTTGCGTAACGATACCCCGTCCGACAATGAAGCTGCGCGTTGCCGCGGCAACTTGGGACGTTGTTTGGATTCGGTTCTGTTCAAGTCGTGGAAAACAATTGACTGTTCAGGTAAAATATGGAAATATGTATGTCGATGCACAGGCGAGTATCGTGTACAACTAGGAAGGAGAAGGTTGGGTCTTTTACTTGATTCGCCTGTTCCTACACCCCTGTATTAATAGTGCGGTGCACGTGCTTGCGGGGTGTCTCGTTCGGCCCCGATACGTCTCAATCACTCTTTTTGTCACGTGGCAGAGTGATGTGGGACTGTTCAGAAAATGATATGCTGCAGCCGAAAATGCGTGAGAAGGCGCGTGTCCCTTTAACTCTGACCAATTAGACCCGTATTTCGTCCGCGAGACTTTACTATACGTGGATTTTCCCGCATGGGAACTATAAATTTGTACGTTCTTTTATTACTGCATGAAAACTGCAAGATTGACATATGATCTCTCAGTTTTTTAATACAGTGTATAACATGCGAAGAAATGCATAAATGTATTACAAGAATACAAGAATTTATAATCTAAAAATTATAGATTCGCAAGTTTTCACACCGAGCAATAAGAAACTAATAACAACTGATACCGAACAATCAATAATAATTTTAAACAAATTTCACTCTCCCCCTCCATTGCATAATAAATTGCCGTACAAATTGCAACCGCTGTAAATCACTTTTGCTGGTGTTTTTGCTACCCGACCGATCATCATCGAGAAATCCTGCACCCGTTATTGTGATCGTCATGTAATGTTTGCAAACGATTATTGCATTATCGTCATTTGAAGACACGGTTCATTTACCGCTAATCGATCCAAATGGTCGCCGTTACGTCGCTGGTGAAAGCTTCCACTTCACCTGCACAAAAACCTAACGAAACCTGCGTCTCTTCGAAATTGCAGACGTTCTAGATGACGAAGTTGCCTGCTTACTCTCGTGTCAAAATTGCTCGGCAAATTGTGAAAGAGATGCATTATCGAGATTTCGCTGGAAAGTAAACGAATTTCCATTGCGGTCTCGACGGTGCGTTTACGTAAGGGCGTCTCGACAAAGAGTTTGCCAGAAGAAGTTTTATCGAAGGAGATTACATGGAAATCGTATTATTTTCTTCACAGACAACGAGGTTTCTTAGATCAAACTTTATCCGTTACCAGCGAAACGCGAAACAAACCGAATACGAGGCAAGCTCATGAAAGGCGAATACGAAAGCTACAAAACGGGGTACAATGAACGAGCAACAGATACATATTATCGGGACAAAAGTGTACCGCGAAATGAAAGAATCACTCGTTGACTTATCGAAGAGCCTAAAGTTGATCGAAAATCCACGGATTAAGTTCGCGCATTTTCAATCTCCTACAGATTCGCTCTAAGTGTTCGCCATGTTGGCGCTTCTTTAACAAAAAGAAATTCTTTCTCGCATTTTCCTCACCCTTGCTAGCAAGTAACCCTATACGGTATATGTATTTGTTTTTATCTTCCTACAGTCACGACACAGGGGTTGCACAATTAGCCCGTCGAATTTCGTGGCGCGCTATCGAAGAAGAAAAACGATCCGCGTCTCTTTAAACGGCCGCAGTTCGCGCGCATCTGCCCCAAAAGGCGAGGGGGATTAATCGCGCACATGACGCGCGACTGTCCCCGTTGCGAAGGGGCGGCTGAGCACATGGGCCCGCCATGAAAACCGCCGCGCGAGAAAACCGGGACCAACGCGGAGAAGGCCGATTCCTCGTCGCGAGAACACGTGTCCAGACTGACAAAAATGCTGGCCGCCTGTTTTTTCCACGCGCCAAGAAGCGTCGCGTATCACCGAGCAGCGCATTGTGGCGCGAGGCCGCGTTTCCGCTGCAACTCGCGCCGCCGAAAAAACCGCCGAGGGTACACGCTGCGTCTGGAAAAAGGGGGCACGTGTACTGCAACGTGGGCCTCGACCGTTCTTACATTAGTTCGCTTCACTTTATTTTATGCCTCTTTCTCATTTTCGTATTTTTTTTTTCCATCGACGTTGCGCCGTCGGGCCGGCCAAATCGAGTGTCGTGTCTTCGTTCCACTCGGCGAATATGCCACTTACGCTTTCGGGGCGATCGTTTCGCGGCCAGACACAGCTCGGCGGCGAGGGCCGCGCTTCCGTGGCACGTTTTTTATTTTTCTTTCCTTCTGGACTCTTTTGTGCGACCTCGATTCGCGGGATGGCGAGAGTTGAGTCGGTGGTTTCATTGGGTTGCGCGGCGGGGAAAGTTATTCGGTTTTGGGGGAAATTGATTTTCGAGGGGGAAAAAGGGTTGCTGGATTTGGTTGGCCGGAGATGTTGATAGGTGTTCGACGCTCTCACTTTTTGCTTCGAGATGTTTCAATGAATTCGATCGGCATGGGGTTGTGAAATTTTTGCAAAGACGTGGCTTTCTTTACGTGAAAGGTTAGATCGCTTGGAGGCTTTAAAATTATTCCCTGCGCGCGAATTTGGAAATTTTTATGCTTTCTCTTAGAACTTCGCGATATATATGAGATTTAGGATACACCAAAATTATATGAAGATAAAAATCGTGGTTTTTCAGGTTTGCAATAATGTAAAACAATGAATTGTAAAAGAATTATGTCAAATAATTTATCAGGTGCAGAATATATCTACTTGATCTGTCAAACGTTCTCAAATATATTTATATTGCATAAGAACATAAAATTGTTCTTATCTTTTAATCAAGGACTATAATTACGGAATTACTGCAAGTCACTTATCATTAGTGCAATGGAAAAGTGTCACGATAATTACAAGCCGTAATTACGTCCTGGTTAAAATTTGTCATTGCATCCGCCTTTTAGCTGGCAGAATTTGTAATGCCAATACATTGGTATCCAATTCTTATTAAAACATTCTATTAATTTTGCATCCCCATTTATTTTCTTAGCAGTCCTCCAAATTTATTCACTTCACGATTTGTGCACATTTAATTTATCACTGCATTTATTTTCTTGTCTCATTACCTTAATGAACTCAATACAATTAGCCTATCGTTCCAGGTAATCTTCTTGCAGATAAGATCGACATAAAATACAGTAAACTTTCTGTTCTATCCGACGGAGAATATAAACAAAGTATGTATGATTATTCTCAAAGAAACTAAAATAATAATAATATTAATAAATAGCAACTCGTGGAAACAATTAACAAGACTCGACCCGTAAAACAATTTGCATTACAATACAAGAAAATCAATCAACAATTCAACAGAGTATCACAATAAATATATATCGTAAGGAAATTGTCAACAAAAACGTTGTCCTAAGATAGCTACCAGGAGAGCTGATAAATAAAAATCGTGTGATGAACATAAATTATTACACGTGGCTGGCGAACACCGGGTGTGGTCGTGTAACGCGTCACGTGAAAATTAAAATCAATGTTCGGAAGAAGGCGCGCGTGCCCTTTTGAGCACTGCAACTGATAATCATACCCTTAATCCGTAGTAATTTAGCACGGTGCGTCGTATATCATCGTCACCTGTTATTTACAGCATGCCAGGGAACTCTGCACGCGTCCCTGCGTCGTGTTAACGTTTGCAAAGATTCGTCGATTTGAATGAGCTACAAAGATGTCTTACATCATCGATGATGTCTATTGTACGAGCCAAAGATAAAAATGAAATCGAATCGACTGATTCTATGAAACAAAGCGCGGAAAAGATTGATGAACTTAATAAGCGCTGAGCACTGTTCAAACGGGTGTAAAATGTATTTTTATGTATGCGAAACTATCTCATTTAGTGGACAGAAAAAATTACTTTCGAGTGCAAGCAATCATATTGGTAGTTTCAAGTGGAATATTTATTCTTTAGCAGCGGTATACAATTTTATGTAGAACATGCTAAGTAGAAAATTGCCGTAAGTGAAATTATCTAGTTCGATCTTCTGGCTGAAAAATTAAAAAAAAATTAATTTTACTTGGAAAATACCGCTTTGAATAATGATCAGCAGAATTTTCTGGGAAACTAATACTTTTTCGGGGAGGTGAAACAGAAGAAATTGATTTTGAAAGGAAAGAAAGGCTGTGGATGAGTGGTTTTTGTCTAGAGGAATACAGAAGTGGAAGAAATGAATCTTCTAGCACGACGCCCTGTAGAAGCGTTGAAAAACTTAATTTTTTCATGAAAATAAAAGTGGATGTTTGCACTGTGTTCACGAAAGCGAGTAAGTAAGCGGAAGAAACTTGTTTTAAGAATACAAAATAAAGGAAAATAAAGCATCTCTTTCGCAAAGGAAAAAAAAAATAAGAAGGCTTATACAAATGTCAGTAAAAGATATTTTATACTATCCCTCAGGAAAGGATTGAAGTAGCAACGATGGGAAAGAATTTCACTTCGTGTAAAACGATTTAAAAGACTGTGGCGTAGAGACGCAGGTAAGTAGAACGAAGGAAAGTTCCGTTCTGTGTGACGGAATGCATCAAAGAAGTATTTTCTTGAGAAGGGAAGAAGAGAATCTCTTTTTTCCTTGCGAAAAGAAATGTGAGACCGCGCTTTAATAGGAAATAGAAGAAAGGAGAGTACTTCCCTGGGAATAAAATGGTGGGAAGTAAGGAAATTCGGTTTCCCGAACAAGCGAAAGAAGAAGAAGAAGCTGTTCCTTTGAAAAGCACCAAGATGAAGAAAGGAATTTCCCTAGAAATCTACAGAAGCAGAAAATCATTTTCCTCGAAAGTGTGCAGAAGAAAACCGTTGTTCGTTTTAAGAACCTTCATAAAGAGAAGTATAACATTTTTACCGTGCAAAAGAAATCTCTCGTAGGGGATATAAAAAGCCGATAAAATTTCGAAATACCGTTTAAAGATCCAATGACGATAAAAATATATGCTTCACGTTTTACGAGACGACGGAGTCCTTATTGTTAAATGTTACAAAATTCCATCGAGGGTAGAGAGACTCGTTAAAAAAAAAGGGGGGGGGGAACAAAAGAAAAGAATATTAACGAGTCGAGTTAGCTAACAATAAAGGATTGCGTATTCTCCGAAGCTTCACGACTTCGCGTTCCTCGCAGAATGTTGACCTGCGAAGAAAGAAATACGAAGCCGGAGGACCGAAAGGAAAGATGAAAAAATGGCCAACGGGTTGATTAAACCGGGGAAAAAACGCGTACAATGCATCGACTGAAGAAGCTGATACGTTACGGCTTATTACTGGCTCATCTTTGATCCCTTAAACGTGTTTCCGTTGCAGCACACAGTAATTCAATAAAATGTCCTTTCCATTAAACAGAAAACAAAAATATCCAACAATATAAAAAGAAATAAAATACCTGGCAACGTGTACCAAAATATATCAAACACAAAACTGCCTATAAAATGTCAGAACAGAATAAAACGAAACAGAAAGGACAAATTGATAATATCTTTTACAGATGCAGAAGAATATATGAAATAAAACTATTTTAATATATGAATGTCAACTATTACAAAATAACTGATAATTAACTCCCGCTTCGTGTTTAAACATTTGGCCGGCACAGTCGACCGTGGACGGGCAGAACACGCGACAAATAAGAGAAGCGGCGACCCGTTCCCTTGATAATTTTTGAAAAAGAAATTTACGAAGTCGGTGGTCCGAAGAATTTCGGCAAGTTATTACGAGTGTCGGCGAAGCGGAAGGGGGCGAAACGATCGTGGAAACGACAAGAAGGGAAGGCAAAAGGGAAAAGTGGCGCGCGTGCATGAGGAAGAATGCGGCGAGAGTACGGAACAGAAGAAAAAAAAGATGGACGGGAGAATCGGGCGAGAATTCGAAGAGCGGCGTACGATGCATCTTATTTCAATATTTTAAGCGCACTCCGTGGTATCACGCATACCACGAGTCGACGGCCGATATTTGAAACGGGCCACGAAACGTAGCGTCGCGACGCTGTTCACAGGAGAGGGAAACGGAAGGCGCCGAGCCACGGACACTTGTCGACGAAAATTGTGCCCCGATCTGCGATTCCGACGATATCTTTGTAAAACAATGACGCGAAGCCGGTATGTTGAATTTGCTCGTAGCAAGACTGCAAGTACGAAGACATATTTTTTTTATTGGGTGGCAATTGAAGGTGAGAAAGACTGTTTCACGTTGATAAAAAGGTTTAATGGAGTGCTCGGGATGAGTGTTGAGAATTTCTGTCGAATTTGATGGACATCGTACTAGTTTAGATGGAACGAACTTGGAAACATAGATTCGACTGACTTGTGGACATAAATTGCGTTATTTGATCAATCTTTATCGCGCCATAATAATTTGATAATTGTGATAGACTAATTGTAAGGATTTTTTCGAGGATGTTTTTATTTGGATAAAGTGCGCGGAGCGTTTTGAAAGATGGTAATATAATGATTAATTTACAATTGTTTTAGTTTAAGTTGTACAGTGTGAAATAGTATTAAGTTATTAGTAATATAAACTCCACTGTTAATGGTATGAATGTACCGGTATGGTATATCGAATTGTAGATCATTCGTGATGACCGCAATTTTATTCAAACAAGCACGTTCTTTTGTACCGAATTATATTCACATTAGACCTGTAAAATCGTGAAACGTCTGTTGCGCGAAAGAAATCGCTTCTGAAAGTTAATAGGCTCTGTGTGTTCAATTAAAGTCTGTCTCACGCGTAACACTGTTGTTTAATTTCTCGTAATAAAAGTACACATTAGAATACTGTACACTGTAACCAACAGACTCGACTTGCATATTTAAATAAAATCTACCATAAGATCCCATTTATCCATTCCAATCAAAATCGTAGATTTACATGCATATATAAAAAAAGGGCACCAACAATAACCAACTAACAGCACACCTACTGCCATTTTTAATATTTACTGTTTAATAAATACCGCATTAAAATATTAAAACAACCACAATCTCATAACTTCTACTTTTCAGCGCGACAGTTAACTAACTTTCTCCCAGCCATGGAGAATGAACGTTCAAATTTCGGAATCTTCAAAATTCCATTTCGTTCACGAAAATGCTGACTAATGTAGCACTAATGTGAATAATGAACGCTTTAACTCGAAATCTATCTTATAAAGCCACATTATCAAATATAACGAACGCGTCCCAACGGATTCGATGTTATATGTGTTACTCTCGATTCTGCCAGCGATCCGGGGCCTGTCGGACTAAAAAGATGCGCTGCTCGCTTGTTAGGCCGAGAGATAAAAAGACTGCCTTCCTGGATCGACGATCCCCGTCGCCGGGGAATGCGTTGCGCCCTTTTTTTCCGCGAACTTCCAATTCGTTGCGGCGTTCTTCGTCAAAAACCGGTGCCCGCCGCGTTATCGGGGAAGCGATTCCATCTCGTCCAATCCACGGCCACGTAATCGCTCGAAATAAGTCGGACGACAATAAAGAGAGCCATGGGGACCGAAGGAGGTGGCAAGAGGAGGCGGATAAGTGGGCAAAAATATTGTATCGTTGTAATTTATTAGCGATGGCGATAACAGATCGAATGGATGACGCCGTCGGAACTGTTCGGTTTCCTTTCCCAACTATTCCCGATTATTTTTCGCCCGGCGAACTGTACGCGTAAGTGGGTAATTAGGCGACAGATTTGAAGTAGCGCGTTGCAGAAAAACGATCGTTAATTTCTTGCACCGAGGCGCATTAAAGTATACGGGATTAAATGTTCCCGATGTTTATGCATTTGCAATCATTGATAGTGTAACAGATATTTATGGAATAAAATTCTGATTATATTGTTGCGCGTTAAAATTATTTAATTTAACAGCGTCGTTCTAGCGAGCACAATTATATGCTGGTTATTAAATTGTCGGTGAAAGGTCTGAAAATTATTTTAGCAGGAACGTATTAAAACGCCTGTTAAGTAAATATTGTTTGGGATTGGAAACAGTAAAAGCTATGATCGTCTGTTTATTATAGACCTGGACAATCTTAAGGAGCAGTTAACGCAAGCTGTAGGGTAGCTGTTTCAAGGTACAATTGTTTGACTAATTGCTATTATCTTGAGAAGTAACCCATAATTTTCCAGTATACCTGCAGTCTGCGATATATGTTCGAGCGGAGACAACAAAATGAGTCGTTTCGACTATTCACAGTAGCTTCTCGAAACTTGATTAATGGCCAGCTGTCAGAGTGAACGAAAAATAGAAATTTACGGTATCGTAAATATGCACAATTTCCATTGCTAGATTCATGCGATTAAATCGTTCAGCCTGTTGATATTAATTCGAACACACTTCTTCCAGACAATTAGCTTTACCATTCTGTCGGAACAATTACCAAACGCGTCTACTTTCTTCGTCAAAGTCTTTTGTTCGACAATTGCAAAGAAGAAACAATAGAGATCTTAAGAACCAAGCGGTATTAACGAGTTCGAAATTAGTCGCCGCCAGTAATGACGTAGCCATTACAAGGGAGAATCGGTCACAAATTTCCAATTCCGTTCGTATACACGATTGGCACCCGAGGAATTTCATTCGCAGGCCGAGCATCGGCGGTATCGCGAGTGGCGTTCATTAAAATTCATTCAAATCGATAAGCCCGATTAGAGTTTCTCGTGTTTGCATTTCGAAACTCACCCTCGTCCCAAAATCAACGGGTTCTTGGAACCGCTGTCACAGCTGTAAAACAGATTCCGTTCGTTCGCCAAGTCAGATGTTCAACTCGTCGTTTTATGTTTCGATGCTCCTGTTTAACTAATATTATTATTACTGGACGCTCGTCCAGTTTACTCTGTTCCGATATGAACAAAAAAGGAAAGACATCGTTCGTACGATTTTTATATAACAGTGTTCTCCTTTTATCGTTTGAAATGTGGGGCAACATTATTACGATTTTCCCACACAATTTTTCAAACAATATTAATCGTCGTCGTAAGTTAAAATATACTTGTCGATTATCAATTGATAAGATCAATAAGATCTTGATCCCGTTAACCCTTCAGCTGGTCAAGGCGGATTAATTCGTCATTCCTCGGTGCAGAAAATAAATAACAAGGAAGAAATAAGAAAGCCACTCATTATTCTCCCCGCCGGCAGCCAAAGTTTGTCCGGTTAATTGCTCATTCAACATTTTTTAACCCTGTCACTCCATGGCCACACACGAAACAATCAGTATCGGCGTGTCTCGTGATTCCCCATGAGGCTGACTCGAACGGCGAAACGATGGAATCGCAGTGCACCAATGTTGCGAAGCAATCAACCATGACGGCGTCGTCGAGACAAAATTTTGAACATTTCGAGCACCTCCATTTTACCCTTGCCTGATAATTATTGCGCAGCGCGGTCCAGTATATAAAGAAAAGCGCGTGTCTTCAAAATATCGAAAGGCCCAATTAAATCTTAAGTCACCTCCGCTGTAACTACATTGAAAAAAAAAAACAATAAGAACCCTTGCAAATAGTACATCTTCGGGCAAACCGATTCGACCGAACAAATGTAATAAATTCGAAACCCCCGACGCAACGGTGAATGATCACTATAAGGCATTACCCATAGGCGTGCAATAGGAAATAATATCGTGCCTCCAAGAATAATACGAAACGGCGTGCAACAAATTAGCCCAGCACTACACAAATAGCGCGGGCATCGTCCGTCTACGAACCGCGTTAGGCTCATTGATGAAAGGAGGAGTCGTTTTAATTGGTCGCAGCGACAGATATCGCGGGCCCGAAACAAGGAAAGAACGATTCGCCATGGGGCCTTTACGTAAGATCGTGGCATGTGTCAGTCCTCGGTGAAGCTTAATGGAACAATGGGGGTCGGGGAGGGAGGGTCGTTGGCAAACTCGAGGGCCTGGCAGTCAATGAATCCGCTGGCCTTTTCCCATGCCCGCGAACAGCACCGGCAAGAGTCCATCCCCGCCTCTCTGAACGACTGTTCGGGTCCCGTCGATTTTATTAGCCTCTGACTCATTCTCTCTTTACTCCCCCGCAGCCTTGCTGCCGGATATCTTTCTTTTCTTTTTTCCTGCTTTTTTCCCCCCCTCTGTCTCCTTCAATCTCCTTGCAGGCTCCTCTTCTTTCCGCTGGACCGTGTTCGTTCAAAGATGTCATCCCGGTACGCCTCGGTTCGATATCCGTGAACTGGGGCGATGTCGTTTGCACGGGTCACTTTCTTTCCGTAGCTGCTCGTTTTCGACGGCGGAAGTTGCACTCGGTAGGTGGTGTTTCTTTTTGTCTTTCAAGGAGAGGAGACCGCGGTGGATTCGATTCTGGAGCACGCATCTATGATGCACTCTTGGGTTATCAATGTTGCATACAGTAACATTACTATCATCGCAGCTCGCTTTCTTTCGAGAACCGTGCGAATGTATTGTCCCTTCGCAGTTCTGGCAATTTTTTTGCCAACTGCACAACGGCGCGAACCGCGCGATGAATATTATTATCGTTGTTATCATTGGATTCGATCGGAATTTCCTGTCCCGCAAGCGAACGCAGAAGTAAACGCAGCGGGCCGGGAATATTCCCAACGGATCTCCAAGTTCGACAGGAGAATGATCCCCGTTCAAAACAGACACACAGGGACCACCGCGGGGTTAATGACAGACGAGAAACTCATTGAACTTGTCTCGCAAGGGGGCAACCTGAACGGACCGAGTGTTCGAGGATGTTGGGATGTAAATAGAGAAGAATCGTCTGGACGGTTCAGTCGTCGGTTCAGCGGACCTGTTTGTCTCGATGCAAACGATCGTGTGAAAGTCTCGCCGCCTCGTTAACGCCACCCTCCGTAGCCACCGCGAAGGATGACCGAGAGAGGCCTCTTTTAACCGGGCCCAGAAGAAGCTGCCTGCCAGCCACGACCGTAGCAGCGGCAATTGGGGTGCGGGGGGGGGGGGGGGCAGGACTCCTTGGCCGGGGAGAGCAAAAGATTCCGGGGAACGATGAAAAATAAACAGACGGGGTACCCGGCCTCTTTTTCCTTCCACGGCAAATTAGCTACTTTATCAACAGACCGCCGCTTCGTTGTAAACGAAACGCCACCGTCACATCCTTTCAACCTATGTTCGTTCTTAATGATTTCTCGGCTCCCTCGGTTCCCGATGATAACGCGCGTGTTTTACTCGCGCGACAGGATTTTACGCGTTTCCATGCTGTCCCGAATTTTTTATAACGTTTCTCGAAATCGCAAGAAAGCGTCGCATCGTACGCGACGAGATGCGTTAAATCCCGCATTCCCCGGAAGCATCAAACCGCTTATTATACACCTACTCGGATGTTCGAATACTCACGGAGGATTTATAGAAACGTTCCTTTACAACATCGCATACAATTCTTGCGATGCTGCGTGTATCGCACCTTTTAGACAATCGAACAGGCATATACCACTACCTGTCCGTTCCATTTCATTTTTCTTTCCCAAAAGTGAAGCATGGTTGTCCGCCTGACTTCCAAACTCTATATTCCCCATACATATAAATACACATTTTATCCCACCCTCATCCCACGATTACTCCCCAACGACATGCCCCCTCCCACTTGTCCCTTATCGCTCAAGAATCGCGATTCTCATTAAACGCGAACCGCGTGTACACGCTTGTGTATCCTCCGCGAACGACCTTGACCTCGAATATTTCCACCGTTTCTCCCACCCCTCCGCCATCCTAGTACGCGAAAGGGGCAAGACGAGCGTGCAGGTATCGAGGAACGACGAGCGGACTCCGTGCAGTGGGGAAAGATTTTTGCCGACGGATGAAAGGGCGGAGGGCCCGGGCATCGAAACGAAGATGGCCAGAAGCACGCGATTCTCTCGCAATCTGCGTGGCCCCGATTCAGCCGCGAACTTCGTGGAACTCGGCCCCGAGTGGAGGGAGATTTATCGGATTTGCAAATAATGAGACTATGTTTCAACGGGGGCCCGACCATCGCGCCTCCCTTTGTCCCCGCCGGATTCCGGGGGGTGGTTCCGTGTACCTTTTTGCCCCCTGGATGCGACCGTGCTTCCTCGACGGCGTCGACCCGTTGAATCGAACGGGCGTCGTTGTCGCAGTAGGATCGCGGAATATCATTTTCCCGTGTTGCGGCAATTTCCGTTTGGAAACGCCGGACCGGATAAACAAGGGTACGCGCAGCGTGGCGCTCAATGGGAGGGCAAGTAACTCATCTGTTTCGATCGTTATCGCGGCGGTTAAATCGTCCCTTTAATACGTTTTCATTGTCCCCTTTCGGTTTCTCCCGTTTCCTTGAAGCAACGGTGGGGGTTAATTTTGTCCTCTAGGTAGAAGTGTCTTTAGGATAGTTCGAGGCTTTTCCTTGATGATGTTTTCTCTTTCGGGCGAAGGGATAAAGATCGATCGATCCAGCAATTGAATTTCTCTGCATGTCATTATACTTTAGTCTTGGATAAAATTAAACACAGATCTAGATGTAAGGACAATAAAAATTCCCGGCTGTTTTGAAACCTCTGACGTGCATTTTAAATTCCTCCGCGTAATCCTTATTAATTACCACCGCTGCGTATGTATTACCGATGCAGTTCAACATCGTTCCGACAATGTTAATCCGTCGAAGCATAACACGTTTTATTACGCACGAACGTAACAATAATCAACAAAATCCCCGACGGTATGCGAGCCCACGTACAAACACGAAGATGTAAGAGAATAATCGGGCTTGCAGGTGAAAGAGGGTTAAAAGGAATAAAACAGATCGGGAGGAAGATCGACGAAATGACGCATAAACAAAGCACGGCGACGTCACGGGGCGAACGCAAAGGATTTCGAATGCATGCAAATACGCGGCGCGGTCTCTGAACGATATGATTGGCCCGATAATACGGTTCAATTAACGCAACCTCTTTCCCGTAAGCAAATTGCTGGCTCACGCGTGCTTCACGTCTTCGTCGGAATCTCTGCGTGAGAAACGCGCACGTTTCTGTTCCTTTTCTTCTTTATTTTTGTTATCCTTTTTCCACGGAGGGGGGCACTGTGCTGACTTGCCGAAAGCGTTTCGTGGAATGAAAAGACGGGGATCGAGGGTAACGCGGCGAATCAGCCCTATGGGAACGCACGATGATCATTGGCAAGCGTCTCGGGAAAAATTTCACATGCATTTCGCGTGTGTGATTGGTCATTATTAGTGGACAATGTATGGGCGACATTGCCGTCGAACCCGGAGCTTCTTCGTGGAGAACATCGGGGTACGTATCCCCTTTTGACAAAGCTAAAAAGTTGAGGGTAGTTTTTGCAGCTTTAAAATTGTCGCTCTCGTGCCATCCTTTGGATATTTGTGGCGAATTTCTAACAATTCTCTGCGGACAAATTTCAATATTGTTTGGATGGGAAAATGAAGTCTCGTTCTTTGGAACTCAATAGGGATGTTAAGTGTAGCCTGTACTTGCAAATAATAGCTTATATTAGTTAGTTCAAACGCGTGGTACGAAGAAGATGTTAACAATCTCGTCGATTAATAGCCTCTACACAATGAGTATGTAATTAGGGTTATCTGTAAACTGACAAGCATCTCTTTGGAAATGCCCAGCGTAACTTTGGTGCAATCTTAACGTCACACTTTACCTTCGAACGGAAACAGACATTCAAGCGCGGTTCTAAGTCCGTAAATCCTTCGTCATTAATATCCATGCCCTTCGACTTCGGCAAGCGGTATCTACAATCTTGTAACTGTGCATTTTTCCCGAAAATTATCTTCTCTAAGCTGGCTAACTAGTGAGATCCTATCGGCCCTTTCAAGCATCGGGCAACCATCTTCGAAATCGTGACACTCATAGCGTCAGGACTGTCGGAAAGTTTGATCGTTTTCTGCGAGTAAATTCTCCACTTGCTTCCGAAGGTATCCGAGGCTTTCGTTTCGAACTTCTTGTTCAACTGAATTCGACGACAAAGAAAGAGAAATCCGGTATTATCCTGCAGGTGATATTATCTTATTCTTTAGAACTAATAGCTTTATGATATGATATGAGCTTATAGCTTATAGTTAAGAGTCTGCGATTTCTCTGCTCGCACGTATAGTATACCACAATATATGCAGTATGCACTCTTCGATTAAGAATTATCTGAGTCCTATAATTGCATAAAAATTATCATCTGTTTACACATGAGGTTTTTTGTATTCATCTTTTGTGTCTCTATTTAACTCTCTGTTTGTCATCGATTTCGGTCAAAACTCCTACACAAAGTACAACAGCCGAGTTACAAGTGCTCCCCATTTTCCAGCTCCTGTCCGTTGCACGTTTAACAGCCTGTATCCACGTCCACTCTACGTCTCAGCCCATTCCCTACATCCACCGTCCATCGAAATTCCCCAGCCACACTTGTTCTAGCCACGTCTCGTTCGTCCATCGCTGGCACGAAGCGATCCTAGCGACCGAATAATAAACGACGGAGCATACCGTGAAAAGCTACTACACAGTTCTCGCGTATTTGTCAAAAGTCGACGGCCTAAGGGCGATCCACGAGACGGATGCAAAGTGTCGGCGGTCCATTAATGCCGGGCTTTCAATTCCGTCCGGCCGAAACGAACCCATCAGGCCGGCCCATATTCCAAAAACCATCAGCCGGGGCTGGAGGCCGAAACGAGCACCGCGAACGCGATCGTTCCTCGCAATCTCGAGGCTGGTCCCTTCTAAACGCGGGCCCGAAACCCGAGCTGAACATTTTCGGCCCCCTCTTCGTGGCCGATCCCTCTGGAGCAAAAAGGATCTCGCCGTATCCTTTGATCCTTGCCAAGGAGCCGTTCGTTCCCTTTCTTCTTCTTCTTCTTCTTCGTCCCCATCTTCTTCTGCTTCTTCTTCTTCTTCTTCTCCATTCTCCATTCTCCTCCATCGGTTCCTTCCACCACTGAAAGCAAGGACCTCCCTGGACTTGGTCGCCGCTTTGGAGGTCCTGCACCTCTTTTCCTTCTCGCCCCTCATAGGCAAACGGAGGCTAACGGACGAGCCGAAGAGGGGAGAACGAAAGAAGACGACGAAGACGAGGAGGGTGCATGCTTGGCGCGGGCAACAGGATTGCAAAGGACAAGCTCTCCTTTTGCTTCTTCTTCAATCTTCGCTCTTTCTGTCTAACTCTCTCTCTCTCTCTTTCTCTGTTCATTCCGCGTTGCTTGCGGATTAGTTTCAAACGACGGGCCTGGCTAGGCGAATTTTCTCGGGATGTTTTCTGTTACTCCGTCGGGTTAGATTTTGCGAGGATTGTTTTGAGAAACAATTTCGGATTGGGATTGTTGGTAGAGTCAGGTGTTTTCGTTTAGAGTCGTGGGACTCGTTTGTACGGTACGGGGTTTTTAAAAACGTTTATTTCTGTTGAGAAGATGGATTAGGCTCGTGAGAGAGTTCTGGGTCGAGATTCTGGTATCGTTTTGGGGTGGTTGTTTCGGGTCGTAACCGAGGGATTTAACTTGGCGATTTAAGTAGACGTTTCGTTGCGGAACTGTTTAGAATACGTCCAAGTTTTCGAGAATTCGGTGTCCGCGTTAATTCTAAGAAATTTGGTAACAATGATTGTGAAAAGGGGGTGTTTGTAATAAGATATTGTTTGGAGTAAGGGTTGTTTCGGCTGCTGAGGTGTCTACTCCTTGGGTTTCCAGGAAACTCTCCTTACCCCTCCGACCGCCATTCATCTTTACCCGAGTCCGCCCTTATATCAATTAGTTCCACCCTCTCGAACAGAAACCATCGTAAACGAAATACCAATACCTATAAATCTGAAAAACGCGCCCTCAAAAATTGTCCAACCCGCGTATTAATAATGCAACCGATTCACTGACCGAAAATGAAGAAGAAATCTCCTGTTGTTCGCTATACTAACACGACACCGTACCATCCCCCCATAAATTCATCAGCACCCATTCATCGCCAGTAAACAATGAATAACCGTCCAATGCTACAGCGTGTCCCATCGTCCATACTATCCAACGTAACCCCCGCGAAAGCCACCCCCTCCCCGATGCAAAACCACGGAAACGATGTTCACGCGGCTAATGACCACCTCTCACCCGATCCTTCTTCTTTCACCTCGTCTTTCGACTCGTTTCGACATCATCGAAAAGCATCGGAAAAAATACGAGGTTGCTGGCTTGTGTGCGATTTGACGCGGCTGCGTTACTGTTGCACGCACACTCGAACGTCCCCCCTCCTCGGACACGTTGAAACGGCTACAGCGACGACCACGAACCCCGTGGGCCCGTAGAACCGCATTCCAAGCTGGTTTCGTGGACTGGGCCTCGTTCCGCGGCCGGAGTGGGGGAAGAGGGGCCGTCTCGAACACACCGCGGTCGTGGTGGGGGTCGGTGCAAGGAGGTAGGAACGAAACGGGCCGCGAGAGGGCCAGAGAGAGCGAGAGAGCGAGAGCGAGATGGTGTGCGAGTGAAAGAGAAGCGCCGGTCGGAGAATAACTCGATAAAGCGAAGGTTCCCCTTCTAATTAAAATGAGTTCCGCCGTGGGTCCTCTCGTGTACAACTCTCGCCGCGGTCTTATTTCGTCGCGAATATCCTCCCACCCCCTCCCGTATGGCTACCTCCTGTGGCACGCCGACCGGGTCCGTTCCTGGCATCTTCCTGGTCCGCTGGAATTCGAAGGCTGGACACGTGGGAATTTCGAGTGGGGAGGCCTTTTCGCGACCCCGGCGTTCGATACCGCGGAACACCGCGCACATCCGGTTTTTCCGTCGCCAGGTGTAGGTTTAAGGGTGGCGTTTCGACGCGACGCGAACTCGGTCGCGATTGTTCGCAGCCGCGGAATGGTCCCGTGCGAATAGGTCAGGGTGTAAATAAAGTTGGGGGACCTTTAACGAGTTTTATGCTTGAACCCGTTAATGAGAAGTTGACGGTTTTTATTTATTAGCAGGGACGTATCGAGCGGAATAATTGGGAAAGGAGGGAAATTAAAGAAAATCAGCGGATAAGGTCTCGTTGCATAAGAAGTGAATGTGCGTAAAAAATAGGAGGGTATGCATGGGGGTTAACAAAAAAAATATTGTAAATCATCTCCATTCCTTGGTCTTGAATTATTTACAAATATGTATGGTACCGAGATAAACTTTGCATTGCAATTTTCAATGAGAATATTTCGTGTTATTTGATTTACAGACGGGGTCGATCATTTTGTACAAAGATCGAATTGCCACTCGTATCAAAATCGAATATTATAATGAAAATATTCTTCTACAATGGCAGCGGGTTTGTAAATAAGTAAACAAGACTGAAACGAGACGTGTCACCTTGCAAGATTGAATCGTGTTTAATAAATCAATCTTATAATTTGGCATACCTTTCTTGCAATTTTTCTTTTGAATCGCTGATGGAGCAATTCAGAATCAAATTGATCCTGATGGATCGTTTTAGAGGTCGGAGTATCGATTCAGCCGGTTCGAGCCAACAGGCGTGGACCGTGAGAGAGATGAAATTCTCGTTTCGAAGTTGCGGATTACGAGGCGTCATACGTACGACATTATAGATACGTTAATTTTGTACAATTAATGATTAAGCGTTCCTTTCTACCCTCTCTTTTCAGTAAGAATTGTACGCTTTGTATAATAATCGATTTTGTATGGCGAACGCAATGGAAACATCGATACCAATGCCTACAAGTGACGTAACTCTGACAAAATAGTGTCAGTCGGACGGCACAATAATTGAAAGTGGTCAACTGATTCGATTCTAATAAAACAATGAACATATCGATCACGAGCCACGTAACGAGGTATGCATTAAGCTATTTAGTTCGAACGAACTTCAATTTGTTCAATTTATACATCGACAGGATATTCAACTTGTTAAAATTGTATGTATTATTGCGATTTGAACACCGTATTAAGTTACCCAAGTAACAGAATATGCAACCTGTGAAATCGGTAATAAAAATAAAAATTGCCATATTGGCAATGAAGCGCGATGTAAAACAACACAAGAAAATTACAAGAACGTACACCTTATTGGAATATCTTTCTATTGGAATAACGGCGAGTAACGCAATTTAATCAAAAGGTGTTACCCCGTGCCAGAAAAATATTTTACGATGTAACGCGACGAATAAATTCGACCGAACCTCTCAAAAGTACCCGGGACCTACCAGTGTTGCTTAAAATATTGTGAAATATCTCGCCACGAGATTCTCTTGAAAAGCGAACCAAAAAAAAAAAGAGGGAAGAAATGAAACGCTAGACGGCACAAATGTTTCCTGCAGATGAACGGCGGCGTGGTTTTCGCGATTCCCCGGACGATCAGGTCGGACAGAAGAGGTTGCAACATCGGTGTGGCACAGTAATTAAGACCTTATGGGGGCATCTCGAAGAGTCATTCCGACGCAGCGTTCTATCGCACAATACATCCAATTTAATGACCCGATGCGTAAATCAAATCCCTCCGCGTGCTGCCCCATCGAAATCCTGCTCGTTCCCTTATCCTTCTCTCTCGCCTCGGCCCGTTCTTCTTTTTCCACGTTGGAGGTGGAGGCTCCTTTGAAAGCAGCCAACCACCACCACCGCCGCGCCGCCAGCATCAGCATCGGCACCATCTCTCGCAAGGTGGGTCGCCTTGGGTGATACATGACGTTTCTCACGGTGATAATTATCACCGTCTGCGTGGCTCGGCGACAGTGAGTCTGCCTTTGTATAAATACGCGTCATTAAAAATTCCCCTGGAAACGAATGGGCCGAGAGCGGCGGGCAACGCGTTGCTGTCCGGTTTCGCGTGTTTTCCTTTTGCTTTCGCGGCATCGAGTTTGGATTTTGTCGCGGCGCCGTCGGTTGATAATGGTGTCCGTGGCCGATTCGAATTTCGACGGGGGCTGACGGATCGTTGGCTGATCCGTGGGCTTTAATTTGATCGGGGCGGCGGATCGAGGGGTTTGCGACGACGGTTGAGGTGGGACTCTGGTGGGTGTGGAATTGTTCGCATTTGATTTCGTACATTATGGAAGCAGGTCTTGAGTTGAGTATGTAGTGGACTGATTGCGGGCGGGTAATTATAAGAAATATAAATTGTAAGGAATTTATAAGAGGTGAGAAATTGCCCAACTAATTGTATCGTAAGGTACGACAGAAATGTTCGATTCTAAATTGCTTTGCATTGAATTAATTGAATTGAGATTCTTCTAAAATCGATGGAACTTTTTTCTTCGTTCCTTTCAAAACGAACGCCGTTCACATGGAACGATATTGTTAGTATTTCTTGCGGAGCTGATCACCTTGAAAAATGATATACCCCGTTCTGATTAATTATTGCGAAGCACGAAGAGAAAAACAATTGCACCGAGTGCACGCATAAAGTTATGCCGGTCGTAAATAAACTCATTTCCAATTGCACGTCTATTTTTCTTTGCGCGACGCATCGCATTTTTGTAATTTCAACGGCGTATCTCCTGGTCTGCATCAAATCTGCATCGATTCCATCATAAGATAATCATAATTTATCTGCGATTAATCCAACTTTGTGCTTAACGTGGTTACAATTAATTACTGAGAAGTAGATTAAGTTGTGTTCGGAAAAGTACGCATCTCGTAATATTTCTTCCAGCTGGAAAGACAATTAATTGATTGAAAAATATTTCAGATGGTATCAACGATAGGTAAAATATAATATTGTTTGCAGAAGAAATGTCCCAATCGAATGCTACATTCTAATTTATTGCAGATGCCTAACTTTACTCTGCACTTTCATCTGCAAAGGCAAATATGAAAATTTGCCATTTCAATCAAACTGGTATAAATGATTAATCACTTGAATCGCCGATAATTTGAACCACCAAAAATTCTAAACATTTCTATCCGCTGATCCACGTCACGAGTGATAGGAACACGTTTTGTAATATCCAGCCCACGCGAACGCGTATTTAATGCGCGAAAGGGCGAATCTTCAGTCTTTCACAAAAAAATATCGAACCGTCAAGATCGTCGAACACTTTCGCCTTGAATTCTAGTCGTTTCGTCTTCAAGGCAATGGAATATACCGAATTTACCGCAAACGAGATTGGCGCCGCGTAAGTACCGGTTTTCTATCCTCGAAATTAAAGCACCCGCACCGTCGAATGTTGAATTTTCATCGCTTCTGCCATGAACATGCGCCCCACGTCAAAACGATAGGCCTGCCGCACGTTTCTCACGTTGATAATTACCACCGTGTCATCAAGAGAAAGAGGGATTGTGTTCATGCGTGGATACCAGCTGAAGTTTGCATATTCAACCGGGTGTAATTGTCGATAACAGGTCGGGTGCAATGACAAGCGTGCGCGCTAAATGCAACGACGGATCACGCTTTCGGTGCAGTCGAATCAAGAATATCTTTGTTGAACGATGATTGAACGATCTCCATTGAAACAGTCGTCCAACCTGTGACACGCTACACGGTGGACGATTTCAAAGATAGCGAAGCGTTCCTGTGTTCTTCACATTTTATCGAAGCTCGATTCGAATTAGCGACAGTCCAATATAGAATTTATGGATTGAACGGGAACGGGCTATGCAACGCGAACCACGCGGTTCAATCGGATTATTTCGACAGCTTCAAAGGAACTGTTATGTAACGCTTATGACCGTGGCGGATACTATAGCCGAAATACAAATCAATAAAAATTGCGCAATCGCAGTTGAACAAATCTGTTGACAAATCGGTTGCAACATTTCTTACCAAAAAACTACACAGGAGAAAATGGTAAATGCTCTTGCTATCGCACGCAGATCGGAACTCGTTTCTAATAAGCCTGTACATTATTAACACAACGTATCATCCTTGAACGAAAATGAATTCAAACCTAGAACAATTACTTTGGCACTTTGACAAAATTCTAGTTCGACGATTTGATGTCCCTCGATCGTTCCACGGCCAGGGCGTCGGTGTAAAAGAAAAGCCAGCAGGAAAAATCGACACCAGAATATCGGGGGGACGAAATTCGTGGCACACACGCGGACACCACGGGACATGCATTAAGAGATGTGTAGCCGAAGAGGTACAGGTCGTTAGTGAATTCCTGGTAAGGATTTAATTTATTCAGACGTGGCCTCGCGAACTGATTCTCATGTGCGACTCGGATCTTTAAAAGCCCGGTTGCCGAGTCGCAAAACAAGCACTCGCCGGTCGGTATTAATTCTCGTTAGTGCACTCCGTGGCAGGGATTACCGATTACATTTCGAGGCGAAAGTAAAAGAAACGGGAGAGAGGAGGAGGAGGGAGGGTAAAAATGAAAAGAGTAAAATTAAAAAATGAAAAGAAGAATTGGTTAGTTGCTTTATTCAGAACCCCGACGTAATATGTCGCGACGTTTCTGTTTTCGTTCCTCTCGTTTTTTCCGGCGCGGCTTTCGCACGCGTCGCGTCGCGGGAAAAATTTTACGAATTCCTCGCACTTCTTCCGCCATCGTTTCGACAAAAGCCTGATATTATTCTTTCGCGGCGCGTATCTACGCGAGACTGATCGTCACCATTAAGCTGTTATTCTGGTGATTTGTCAGGCAGGGGGAGAAATTACTCTTGTGAGTGTTATTTTTAATTCGCGGGTGAATCGTTCGCGTCGTGCCTTCCGATACCTGTTGCAGCGATTTCCTAGATACGCAGAACTGGTTTCAACTGTTTTACGTCGAAGGGGAATGGATGGATCATCGATGTTAGCATTTAATATTTGTTGGTCGGGTTTGTATCATTTTCTTGGAAAATACTTACAACGTCTCGGTTAGAGAAGAATCGAAATATTTGCCCCAAATAATTATTAATTGTTCGTATACTTATTTCGTATTTGTCTTCATACTGAATTATATCGACAAGTTTTATTTTTTTAGAAAATCGGTTAAACATGGAAAAAGTCTGTTACGTCACGAAACAAAGTTCTCAAGAACGTACCACTGTAAACATATTTTCTAAAAGCCCTGGGTATTCCATGGTATCGCCAATCCGAAATTTCCTACTTTTTACTTTTAAAAACCAGCCCCAAGAAAATATTCATCCCCTCGAAAATAATTTCTCACGGCGATATCCTTGCCCCTTTCAGCATACAAGAAAATACCAAAAATCCACTACTGTTTGGAGTTTGAATCGGAATTCGATTACATATGAATTGTAGGACGATTCGTGGTGTCGTAAAGATCGAATTTTCCCACGTGCGAAACAATGAAACGGGCTATTTTAAAAGCAAGGTTTCCTGGCACGTTCAGCCGAAATTCTGATCGGAATCGAGCGGACCGGTTGGCCTTTGCATTCTTGCGATTGAGAGCCTTTGCAGGGTGCACCGACACGCCTCAGGCGGTTCCCATTGCATCGTCGTTTCGAACGCCAACACATTCGTTTCTGGGTGAAACATTGCACCGGCGGGACTTACACAATCAAACTGTAAACATGGGCCAGTCGTTCGATTGCCCTGGGACACGTGGAGGAAGAAGGGGTGCGTGATTTAAACCCTTTTTTCACTCTGAACGAGGAAGACCAGAGGGAGATTCGGTTCTGAACAACAATATTTCCACGTTCAAGTAGAATATACTTGGCCCATTTTTCCAATGAAAAATTGAGTAAACAATTTGTTTTCCTACATCGATCTTTGACGGACCGTCAAGCTGGATTGATCTGGCGATTAATAATTGTTTCGCAAATAAAACGTTATTCTATAGTTAAAGCGAAACGAATGAGTGGCAGAAATCGTTGTGCTATGTCACGGCAGGTGATCAAAAAATAAAAGAGTATTTTTAATCGTAAGAATATCGAGTATTTCGAACCTGATGCGAATGAAATTGAGAATCAAATAAAACAAAAATTAAGACAAGAAGATCTTCTAGTTATCGACAGAACAAAATGTTGTGTGCATTTATCCATATTAATGACCATCCGAAAAGTCCTTCTTTTTAAATTAAAATGATCCACGATCCTTCACTCATCTACGAAACCCAAAATTTCAAAAATCGAAACGATCAATCAATGCTTCTTTGCTATTCATTAAACAACCATCAATACCCATCCCCATTCGACTGACCTCCTGCCCACCAACATTCACCCACTTCCGTGACTAGCCATAATTTCCTTTCAACTGCATCCCCTTAACCCGATCTCCAAGCATCTTTCCTGCTGCAGCGAGCGTCAGTGGTACAAAGTACCCGATGGAATGCGATTCATGTAACCAGCGATAAACTTGCAGCCAGGACCACACATCTTCTCTCGTATCGGACTCCAAACATTCGACCAACAACACGTCCTGTTCGATAACGCTCCTGTTTCATTTTATTCCTTTTGTCCAACGTTTTTTATACAAGGGATGAAATGGATAAAAAGAAAGGGAGAATGTTTACTCAATTTTAGAATCGAACTTGGAACGGCAATGATTTGGTAACATATATGGTTATTGAATTAGCTGTGAGGTAAAAGCTGCTTGTTATTATTATTATTATACATATTTATCATTGTTTCGATCTATTACAATTATGGATTTGTATAAAAAGAATGACGCTCGCACAGTGGCTCACTTAATCCGAGCCCAGCGAGAGTATGGCAAATTAAAAACTCGCATTGACTAAATGAATTTCCACAATAAATATATCGATTATTTGGCGTGAGCGGCATTTTACGGTGCGCTGTTAAATATAACGCAAGAAGGCAACAACGAACCGCAATTGCATCGTCGATTTCCATTAAACCGTGCAACCAAAAGATATTGAACACTTTTCACTTGTTCCGTTCCATCACCTAAATACCCTCAAACACATCTCGAACATCAGACGTATCTTAAGCTCATATACTCGTACGCCCAAGACTGTACACCATCGTGGACCGCCAAGTTTTGCAACGCGCCCCTTTCGATTCGATTTTCTGCCCCACGCGATTTCACGTCAGTTGTCCAAGACGGGGCAGGTGAGAAACCAGAGGGACGCGGAGTGTACGGTTGTGTACAATGTCAAAAGTGTTTCGAACGTTTCTGCGACGATTCGCGAGTACGTAATGGTTGAGCACAGCACGCTTGGATCGCAGTGAATCACCTTGCGAAGGTGGGCCGCCGGCCCTTCTCTGTGTATGTGCGTGCATACGCACACGTGTCGTGCAGAGTCTCCAACCGCATACCTTTCCCTCCTTCTTCTTGTCTCGAACCGAACCACCTTCTCTGCCTTCCCCCTCCCAACCCCTTTCGGCTCGTTCGCCTCCCTCAACCACCGCCTACCACTCCAACCCCCTCTCTACCTCACGGCGAAGCAGACCTTTAATTCAATCTGTGTAATAAGCGCTGCCCTTTAAAAAGCGCGGAAACCCGCCGCGTACACGTCACCACTTCCCTTGGGGACAGAAATTTTTCTTTGCGGGCTCGATGGGATTACTCCTTTCGGCGATAGCACCGGCAAAATGTTCTAGGGGTAGATCTTTGAAGGGGGAAATTTTGGATAAGCCTTTTTGTTTTGAATGCGAAATGTCGAATGATGGATCAATTATATGCAATTGTTTCTATTTGAATGATGGATTCGGGTTATTTATAAATAGTGGTCTTAAATGCATAATAGCATACACTTTGTAGTGATTGATAGATGTTTGTAGGGATATCTCAATTACTTGCAGTCGAATGTTTGAGATTTTGGAAATGGTTGAAATTGGTTCAATCTGGCATAATCAGAATTTCTAATAACGTTAGTGGTACCATTCCTGAAACGGCCCCTATGAGGATTACTACTGTGCCGATTCTCGACCGCCATATAAATCACTTGTACATGTTGTTCACCCATAGAACATCCCCTCGAGGATCAAAATCCCTCATCCCCCGTGATACCAAATCCTTTACAGCTGTTGATGTTACCCACAGCAACCCCATAGCTAATACGTTCGACCTGACGTTTTTCTAGTACCACCTGTGGACAGGACGTGCCACTTAATACTCACCAATCTGTATGTGCTCAAGAATATTAAATACTCGTCTCTCCCGCTTGTGAAATATGAAATTCTTTTTCGAACGATAACAACAGGCACGCAAAATAATCCCAAAAATGAACGACTAACTCCAGTTTCCCCGTTTCTCTGCCAGCAACCATAATATTAAAGCAATTTCAAAATATCAAACCAGAAACCTACCCTTTCTCGCTGTACACCGCGAAGTCCCCGTACAATATATCCCCCGAAACATATATCCAATTGTATCCACCAATGTACTGCCCCAAGCTTCGAACCCTCAAAAAATCCATCCCCACAGAAACACACCCCTCCGACCGCGTTAACCCCCCCACCCCCATACCCCATACCACCTCGAAGAAACCCAATCCTCGTGAGCCTCGATACAGTCCTGATATTACAAATTTTCTAAACGATCCCGCGAAAGCTGCGGCGGCGAAACAACAGGAACGAAGACGGACGAACAAGAACACAAGGAGGATCGGGCCCGTTCCGAGCGCAGCACTCGCAGACCGACCCTGATCCTTCGTGCCTTGGGACCCACCACACCATGGGATGCCTCCTTTCCTTCAGCGCCGGTCGGCGGCTCAGCATCCTTTAATATCTCTCTGGCGGCCACCTCTCGTCGAGCGTTTCCTCTTTGTCGCTCGTGTTCGTTCATGGCCCGCAACCCCTTCCCATCGGCCGTTCCTCGCGGTCGGCCACTTTCGATAGCATCTTGATGGAATGCCTGCGAGGTAGGTAGGTACCTGCCGCATTGTCGGCTTTGGCTTCGCTCAGGCTTTCGCACTCACTGTGATCGCTTGTTGTTGTGTCGCGGTGGTCGTGTTGTTGTTGTTCTTGTTATGTTGTTGTTGTTGTTGTTATGTTGCTTGCAGCAGCTGCTGCTGCTGCTGCCATTGCGGTGCCGTTGGTTGGCCCGACAGTTGGCTGGTTTCGGTGTTGCGGTCTTATTGCAATCATTCCGCTAGTCGGTCCCACTCTTGGTCCGCGATCGACTCGTGTCGTTGGCCTGGTATTTTCATGCGCCGCAGACGCGACCTTGCGTCCCAGGATGACAAAACCGCGTTGCAGTTGGGAATCGATCGTTTCTTCGACGATAGAGATGGTGGATCGTATTGCTCGGGGGGGGGGGGCGATGTTTCGGTGGGCTCGCGAGGGATGGTGGTAATGGTTCGTGTTTAACGGATGTTGGGTTCGATCGGAGGGATGATGGTAATGAATCGAGGAGCGAAACGTAGGGGGTGGCTGAGTTTGATTGTTTTTGTGAATGGATTTTTTTTAGCGTCGAAAGTATGATTTCGCGTGAGTTGATGGGGTTTGTTTTTTGTTCTTGGCTTCGTGTTGTAGTTGTTATTAAATGGAGTGCTCGGAAGTCAATCAGTGTAAGCCCAACTTTCCCCGAACATGAGTTTCGTAGTTCAAAAACGTCTTTATTGCTAAAACTTTCGGTTGATAAATCGAGTAACATTGTCACTTTTTTCCCAAGCGATTTGTAACAACCTTATTTATCTCGGTATGACTGCTAATGGACTTACACTGATTGCCTTTTGAACCCTTCAAATATAGAGTGCAGGTTTTGGTTCCATTGGATCGAGAGAATTTTTATACTCGATTGCATCCTTTCGTTAAATAATAAATTATTTTCGTTAATTTAGACCAATCAAAGGGGTTGTTATATATATTTAAACTGTAATTTGTAAGGGGACAAATGTTTCTCGTCTTGACTCCTTCTTTATCAAACGCAATTATCAACAGCGGCGTGCTTTCTTTTGCAAAACGCGAACCATTAATGTATCACAGCAATGATTGATTTCTGCGCGATCTTTGAGCTTTCCATTATTGCATAATAGAAAGTGTTCAAACGCGCGGAGAATCACCGATCGAGGTATTAATTATACCCTTCCCTTTTGTAGATCGAAAGACCTCGAAGATGAATAATAGTTATGAATAACTAACTAATCAACCGGTGTGTATCGGTACGGATGATTTATGCATTTAACACTTTTCTGCAAATCGTTACAACTGTGGCAGATAAAGATCCAGATTAATCACTCGTGCGTTATTAATTACGCCAATTTACGCATCGTTTATTTCGCGTTTCAACAGCTACGAACGAGCTGAGACAATTTCATTGCCTTGGCTTGATTCGCGTCATACTTTTGTCTTTGCAACCTGATGTTTTTATAAGCTTTGCAAGCAAAAAAAGAAGCAACTAAATATTTGAACGGGAAGGTAATATATTTTGTACCTATTAATTTTGATTGATATTCTTTTTGATTAATTCTATTTAATTATGACTCACAGTGACAATACTGTAATATACTTCTTTCTGTGTTCCAACTTGTTTGCAAATACTTCTTTGTACGTGCAATACATAAAGTAATCGTTGATGACATGTGTTTCATCTTTATTAAAACGAGATGAGATTTATCCCCAAATATTTTAAGCCCAACGTGTAATCATTAAAAAATACCCCGCATCGTATTCATACGATTTTACCTGCTTTGCATACATTTTATTACATCATGGCACACGACATGATTTCCGATGACAAAAGTCAACGCCGATTTGCCAGAAAATTTGAAACAGAGCCGCAGATTACATCTTGTTTGTAGAAATATTATCTTGTAATGCTGCCGAGAGAATTTTAATCGGCTTACGGTCGATTTATGGTAACGTTTCGCTCGTTCCTGCGAGAGCTATGCGCGTCCTCGTAAAAGTTACCTAACGAGGTTGCTTTAAATTAAAATTCATCGCTTATGAAACTTTTAAGTTTTACTAAAACTTTTAATTAAGCCACTTGGGTTTTACTCGACGATCGATTTCAAATGAACAGACGCAATGTTTAACGCAATATTAATTGAAATATAAAGAAGAACATATTTTCAGTCCGGATCCCCTGCGCAATATATTTACTAAAATTTCTCTACCCACCCCTTTCCTGTGCACAAATTTCAAACCTTTCTAACCCTGCGTTATTTCCTATCTCTATGATCGAGCCTTCTAAATATTGTTATCTTACAACACTTTCACAAGTACACAAAGATTCAACTTCCCACAACAACAAAAAACAACTTTCTCTAAATGGAGAATCAAACCCCATTGCCCCACAAATACCTCGTCGGTCCAAAAACGAAAAACCCCAAAAGGAATACGAAAAACTCCACCACCGTTTTACAACCTCGATCACGCTGACGCTTGCGAGCGCCAAGCATCCCCCAAACGGTCCATCAACCCAAGAAAAATCTCCGATTCTCGGTCAACATTTAAAGCGTTGCCGCGCGAAATTGTCCACACACTCGCGGGCCCCTATCGAACGCGCGTGCGCGCACAAACGAAAGCGTTGTGTGCGTTTGGGCCCGATGTGTGGCGATCGCGCGGAACGTGTTTCTCGCTGCTTCGTGTGGGTGTACACGTGGTCTGGGCCTGTGCTCTGACCCCAACCTTTCGATTTCGTCTCTCTGTCGGCGTGGCATTCGCGGAGCGTTGTTGTGCAGCCGACTGGGGCCTCACGAGGATCAGGCTTAATGGGGGTAGCCGTGGAATTCCTTTGGCTCGTAACCCGCGATTTGCCGCTCGCATGGTGGTTGCGTACGTGCGTGCAATATCAGAGAGTGAACTCAAAACCTCGACCTTTTATTCCTCTCTTGTTAACCGATGCAGGTATATACATATATATATATATATATATATATATATATATATATACGTATATAGAGTACAGGTAACCCCTGAATATTGCGGTACTTAAACAACGCGGTTTTGATATCGTGTTAATAACCCTCGTACAACGCGGACAGTTTCCATGTAACGCGGCGTGGAAATATTTACATTCTTATCTTTTCATTTCATATGTATATTTTTTTTTAAATACAGTCCACTAGTGAGTTTTTTTCCATGATTTTTAAATCACTTCCATGAGTGCCTTGCAGCGATTTGAACGATGTTATTCGTTGCTTAATAAGTTTCAACTAAGCAATATTTTTCTTCGTATAATTTGGACGTTGACCATGATTTGTTAATATTTGGCAAGCGTCCTACAATTTTTGAGCGTTGGTGTACACCCACCTTCTACTGCTCCTCTTAATTTGAAAACGTAACCGAGGTAACGATTTTTCAATCGATCAGTGCGCCAGTTATACTCCTTTCGATTACTCCTGCCGATTTGACGGAAAGCACGGGGCACGAGCGATTCACGGTTAGATACTGGCCGAGTTGACGATGGATGATTCGACAGGGTGGGCCAAATATTTTGGAGGAGAGGAGAATGGGGATGAAGAGTTGATTTTAGTTGCCCTGGGATTTCGGTGTATCTTTTGTTTACAGTTTATTGATATTATTGTACGTTTGTGTTTTTTCATTGGATTAGAATGATGGTTTTCGCTTTGGGTGTCGATGTTGGATATAGATGAACTAGGTAATCAGAGAGAGTGATTGGTATTCGGGTTTGGTGATTGTTGTTATTATTAATTGCTCTCGAACTATGAAAATATATAAAGAAGAAAATTTGCGTTAATCAGCAGTGTTCTTTTGATTAGAAATCTACTTGCTTCAATTGGTTGAAATAGCAAAATATCACCAATATTTGCATTCGAATTAATGCATTGACACGATTATTCCTGACACTTTAGTAGCGGCTATTTCGAAGAATGATCAGGGTCATCGTTTAATTTTACAAGAGTCATGTCCCTTATTGCAACAGTTCGTTATGCTGCGGCAGGCACTATAATTGTCAAATAGTAACAGAATTTCAGGTCGGCTGTATCTATTTCTTATCTATTAATCTGAAAAAAATGACTGTCATCCCGTAACTACGATTAGGGCTGAAGGCACACGTGCCTCTAAAATAACGGTCTCCGTGACGTAGATACCTGTAATTATAGTGCAACGTAGAAACGAACGTGACCGATGAACGCACGCCTACCTTCTATTAAAATTTCCTAGACAGACGGCACACGGTAAATTACGTTTGTTCATCAATGCCACGGATCAAATATTATAATGTCCTACGTGGGATTAACTATCGCCATTTATGCGGCGCCCTTGCTATTTTCTTTAATTTTTAATGGTAATATACATCAACACTACAACTTGAAACAAATGATTATAAAAAAGTGTTCGCAATGAAAGAGCCTTAATCGCGTCAGAATTAATAACATTTGACGAAAAAGAACAAACCGTTGCAACGTCAGTCGTCCCAACGTAGAACCTAAAATCCTTTAATTCGCGGGGTTGGTACAATCATCGATCGACATTTTTTCTTCTTCAGGCGAATAAATAAAAATCATTGCACGCGTGTGGAATTTTTTGCGTTTACAGAGAACTTTTTTTCCATTTCCACTATTCATGTATTCCGACGTTCTTTTCGTACATGCTACAAAATTGTCGGCGAATTCATACTCGCGCTCGAACCCCGTAATATGGACGGCCGGCCTTTAAACAAACGAGGACCATCTGTCATTCACGCGGGATCGTACAAAAATCCAGCACCTTCTATTCGAAATCGCCTGCCCGCTTCATAAAGTTCACCGCCGATGGTGAACAAAACCGGCAGGAAATTGCACTTGTATTCCGTGTGTCGGCTACACGACACAGCTCGCAACCCCTTCGGCGTTTTCGCGGTGAACAAACGCGAATTTCGCGTTTCGCTCGCCTCTGGCCGGTTTCTTTTACACGCCACCGATAACCGGCAATTACCGCGTCACGATACTGCCCTTAGAACCCCGCTTAATAAATTGTCGACTTACTTCTTGCGGCTAATCGAAGACGGGCAGGGGAAACGGATGATTTCGTGGCCGATTTGAACGAGACTCGAGCTGCTGAACGTTCGGCTGGAACGTTCGAGCAATATTTAATACAATCTCATAAAAATATTGGCTAGAAGCGAAACGTCGAACTCGCGGCTGAATATCCGAATATTCAGATGCAAAATAATATTACTTATTTTATATTGATGCTCATTTTTTATTTCCAATATCGAAGCTGCTTTATTTCGTTTCGTTCTTTAGTTTATTCGCGTACCATTCGTTTCTGTTTATAATTGAATTATTTGCTCTATTGTTTCGTCACTTTAATAATTACACTTACTATACCCCATAAGAGTAACACTCGCTTAACAGACATAGAAGATAGTTTTCACTCTTACGTCGATACAAAGCAGAAAAATCAAAGACGTTCGAAAATAAGAGCCGAAATTTTCAGCACAAAAAGGACCCTACCTATTAGCATGAACACGTTCACCAAAGCTAGACCAACCAGGCACACGTTAATATTTAACTGTCGCTATTGGATATGGTGTGTTAAATAAAATAAGTATTATATTTTCCTCAAACAACGTATTTGAAATAGCTCAGAAGGAAGTGTCCTGTCACTCTGAAAAGCTCTCGCGAACTGAACGAAAAAACCCATAAGAACTGTGTTCCGCATTGCCTCATTTTACAACCCAGGCCCTTTTGACTCGCCAAGTACAGACCCCTCTGGTTCACTTGCTGTCTCCGTTAGAGACAATTTCGCTCTAGCATGATATATTGTATTTACTATCACCAGTAAATATCCAACAGTCGCGTTGACCCGGGATACTCAACAAGCATCGGAAGGGAGAAATCGTCGCATTACCAGTACCCTCGAGAAATCTATAAATCGTGTAAATAGAAGAAAATCGAACTTCTAATTTACCAAAATTTGCCTGCATCTCGGGTCGAGTTGGCAAAGGGTACCGAACGACGAATAAGTCGATGTACCCGCTGAAGAAGACCACATTCCACTCCCGTCGTTCCTCGTCCAGGCCGCAACAGCAACACCGTCGCCCGTTCGGGCCACTGATATCTTCATTTTGTCCTATCATAACTCAAACGACAGAACCCGAGGACAGCCAAAGCCGACTCGGACAAATCGGTCGGTGCACACGCCGTCGTCGTACGTATCACCCTGACACAGTTCTGACAAGGCCCTCCCGGCCGTTCCTCGCTCTCCTTGTCGACCTTTTGTTCGATTTGCATTCTTTTCCTTTTTCTTTTTTTCTTCTTTTCGGGACACAAAATTCTCACGACCCCCGTTTCGGGTGGAAGTTCACGGCGATATCACGTTGGTCGAGGGCGAGCTTAATTGCCGATTAATTCCTTGGGTTATTACTGGAAGAACGAGTGATAGCGATGTTGCGGATAAACGACGGTAGCGTTCAACAGTACAACGACGGTGCCGGGTTTTGTTCAGACCCAATTGTAATTCGATGATCGTTTAGTTCGATCGCTTATTCATTAATTGATCATAATTTTTACTATCCGTTCGATTGCCTTAGTTTCAACCCCCGTGTAATATGCACGGAAATCGAGGGGGGGGAGGGGCAATTTATTATTACACTTTTCATTCCACCGTTAATATGAATCGGTTAATAAAGTAAACGACGAAACGGAATTGTCTCCAAATCTTTCGAGCCTCTCTGCGTTACAAAATAAATCCTCCTTTCCGTCTTCGTAATAATTTCAATTAACCACCCTTGACACCTGCCGTCCAATCATTTCGCAATAGCAAAAATGTCCGTCAATTGACGAGCGTCTGCGACACGCTTGCATCGAGATTGATTAATTATACCAGACGACGCGAATAATAAACGAAAGAACTCACAGCCGGGGCTTATTGCTTGTGGCGCTAACGCTAATACGGAATAGCCGTTGCCCGACGTGATTATAGTCGAGGAAAGAAGACGAAGAAGAAGAAGAAAGAGGAGGAGAAGAATGTTCGAAAGGCTGCTAGCTGGATCCGTGACTGTTCATAGGCAGTAAATCCCTCCGGATGATTAGAGGTCGGCGCCGTGGCTTGTTATATACCTCGATATGGAATTCAATGGAGGGTAAAAGCAACGATGAAAACGATTACCTCGTCGGTTCCTCCGTTACATCGTTCCAGATTAGCACTTTCAAGGATTGCAGAACTTCGAATTGTCTCGCGTTACGTTTCGAATAACCGACGTCACTGTCCCCTCTACGAACAGTGGGAACCGTACGCGCTAAACGAACGACGCATAATAATTTCTATAGTAAATCTCGTTACACGAATTATCCGAGAATTATACGAATTATCTGGCGAAATTTCGTTCGAGAAGTTTCGAGTCATTTGACATTCCTGTCGGACAGCTTTGATTGCCTGGAATGAAATGCTCCGAATGGTGGCGTATGCTTCCATGGCAGTGACGTGCCGTTAATGAATATTGTCCGGACATCGTAGAACGCGGTAGGTTTCAATCGTTAAAATTATACGAGTAAGTATTTCAATTAGGTAGCAGGATTTAATACGACGCGGCAATATTTTGGTTGACTTTATTCTTATTATTCTATTATAACGCATCGTCGATTACACCTAGAAACACGGGATGAACGATTAATCACGCGACACGATATCTAAACGGTCGCATCTTAGCATTGACGCCTAGGCAAGATTTATTTCAGAATTATGCGAAGCCCGTCGTACCAAATCAATAAATAACCGATCGAATGATCCGTAAATATTCATTCACTCTGCGAGACGCTTCCAATCGCGCAATATCCAAACGAACATCTCCGAGTGCCGACTAGAAAACTAGTCGGTATCGTTTTCAACCGTTTGCGCTCTTTTGTCGAGTGTGACTCGACATCAGTCCCGATCACAGGAGCTTCCACGTCGGGTCACACTCGATTTCCGATAAAAACCTTAAAATTCCAGAGAATTGTTGGAAAAATAATTTGCACCGCAAAGGGTTCATCGCGAATCTTGTTCCCCGTTCGTCGTTTCGAAACAGTTCGCTGCGCTCGAGCTTCCACGAGCAGCGAAATCGCAGAACAAACGATGCAAAGTGCGATTTGCGGTGCTTTGCGCAAGGGGGCACACGTGGAACTCTGAGGGCTGCCGAGTCGTGTACATAAATCGGCCGCGGTTTCGCAGCGGGTAACCGGCGAGCTTGAAATTTTCCGCGGACCACGAATACGCTGAATGCGAATGAATGAAATCGCGGGACGTGGGCTCGATTAATTACACCGGGGAGAAGGCATCGGTTACGGGCAACGTAGCGAATCCCGCGGATCGCTGCTGATGACCGCGATAAAGCGATGGAATCTGCCGTTTCCTTGTATTTTTTTTTTTTTTTCGGAAGGTCTTTAATAAACCCGCACGACACAGAGGAATGATTAATTGGCGGGCAGAACGGAACGTCTCCCATTGACTGATAAATGCTTGTCGAATAATTCCATACGTTACACGAATGTCTGCAACGGCTTGACGTAGGCGTATAAAAACAACGGATGTAAAACAAATTGTAAAGCGATCATTTTTGCCCGGCGGGTTCTTCCAAGCTGAGTATAATCGTTATCAATATTTCCCCGTTCGACACAATCAAGTTTCTGCATTCCTCCCGTCTGCAGAAAATGTGCCGTCGCGAACCGCACCTTCGCAATATTCATTCCGAATGAATTAGAGTTGCCGCAAAAATTGTAACCGCCGTGCCCGAATGGGTTTGCGCGATTCGAAACGCTTGAACAAACTCGCGAGAATCGCGACAACTGATTACCTCTGGGAGTAATGGGGAGGATCAGCGAAATCCTGTCGAAGAATTTCGTGGATCGTTGTTCGTTGACGGTGAAACAGTAGACAGAGGCTATAAGACGGCAGAAGAATGTGTAACGAGGTGCACATTCCCCGACGATATGCAACGGCGTCACGTGAATTGAACGCCTCGCCACGCCACGCCACGCCGACCGCGAAGCTCAGCTCGTTTTCTGCACACGCTCGTGTTCCCGGTTGCAAACGAAAATCGCGGAAGTGGCCGCCGTTTCGAGAACACGGCCACGTGAAGTTGCATAACATACTGTCGGGGCATTTAAATTCTTAACGCAACCGTGGCCACCGGACACGTATTAATGCGCCCCTCATTAAAGTGAAAAGAGCCGTGCGAACGGGATTGCTCGATAGCTCGATTTATTCCCATTTATTGTTATTCATGAAAGTGGCCCGAGTTAGACATAGATGAAAGTGCGAATGTTCTCAATTATTTGGCAGGATAAGGATGGCACTGGTTGAAATAATTTTCACGTTATAGGATGCATTCAATTGTATTGGTAGTCGTAGTTAAACGGAATTCGGTTGATTTTTATCTAGATAATTGTAAACATCTGGAAATGAAGTATTAACATATGACTTGGGCTACTATCATAATCGCGGGTACGTGAAATATTGAAGGGTCGAGTTCTAGTGGAGAGTGGTGTTAGAAAGTAATTGTGCAAAATTTAGTTCAGGTCGATCGAAATATTTAGCTGGTAAATAATCAATAATAAAGGTAGACGTTCTAGTTTATTATAATTCAGTGTTAATGTTGTCAAATATTAGACGTCAAATATACAACGAGAAAAACTATTCTTACGGTTCGAATATTAGATAAATGAGGGAGTAAAAAAAATTGAGTAGTCATAAATTTCCAAGCACTGTAATTCTCGTTTCTTCTTTACAGTATATGCTATTACTGATGTCCGTGCTTGACAAACAATTATATCTATATGTTTCAGTATACGGAAGTTTGATAATGTTGAAAATACGACTTCCTTTATTTTTTCTCCCTATTTACTGTACGAATACTTTTCTATCACTGTATTGGGAATTCGATAATATTACTGCTAATGAGATAGTTTCGTAAAGTCTGGCTTTTTTCTAGCTGAAATTTATGCAATGGTTACACGAACCCCAATACGATATCATTCATCACCAACTGAAACTGAGCGAGTCGACCGTTAATATTATCAATGAAATGTTGCCGATGGATATTATACTGAAGGCTTTTTAGATTGATACAAAAGATTCATCGTTTCCTCGTCATTAAGCAATTATTTTGTTCCTTAAAATTGGAATGCGAGGAAAACGCAAGATTTTCCGCCTTCTACTTCTACTTTTCTAGTTTTCACCTCGTTTCACAATAAAACGAAATCACAATTGACGAAAAGCAATGTCCTATAGTATAAAATATATTTTCGGGCGGAATCATTAAATGAGTTTTCAACATATAAGACTTTTTTCATATTGTGAGAATAAGACAGTAAAAATAATAAGATTGGGAAACCGGAAGCGCGTGAGGAGTTCGAATTGATTTATGATTACTAGCTCAGAATGTTCATATCTGTCCCTTCCAAGGAATATCTCGACACAAAATTGACCGTTGAAATGCCATCTCGTAATTAGTGAAGATGGTGCTTCAATACAAAAATAGTCCCCGCAGAAGCGAGAAAAGCAATACTTCCGTTTGATAAACCGACACGTTTGGTGGCTGAAGAAAAACGATTCATGACGTCTTATCGTTGGTCGTTAAGCTTCGAGAGATTAAATTATCGAAGCCGCGTCTGGAACCGCGACTGAATATAATAAATCGACGATCAACCATTGATCAAGTGAATGACCAGAACGAAACAGGGTGGCCAGACTTTCCTGCCCTAATGATTTGTCTGTCTGTAGCTTATCTCATTAACGACTGTCCCATTCTACGTCGTCGACGGGCAAAGAATGGAGAAACGGTTCGTCTCAATTCAGTGGAAATCGACGAAGGGCGACGCACTTCAATTTAAGGGAATCGTGAGAATTGTGATCCTCTTGTTTCGAATTTTTTAACCGAGGTAACGGTACTCGTTAGTGTTTGAATTATCGAGATGAAAATAATCCGTTCGGTCAGAGTTGCTGAAATAAAAATTGACGAAAGTGATATAAAAATTTCGATCGACGAGATTTGTTGATGTTTGGTCAATTTAAGTAGATATTTAAATATTTAAGTAACGCAAACGCAATGCAAATTGCAGACGCAAAATCAATTAAAGTTGCATACTCATCTTTTCAGCAAGACTTTTCAAAGTTTTCGTTTTAACGCGTGAATTTTAGTGGGGAACAAAATGTAGAGAATCGCGTCGAATTGATTCTACTTGAATATCGGATCAAACGTATTGCATTAGATCTTTCTTTGTAAAATGATGTAAATAATCAAGAAATCTATTCAAGCACTGTGTTTCAGGTACACCGGGATGATAGTACATACATAATGACGCAATTAATACGATACGGTGGCCAACTATCGAGAGGATCAGTGGAAGTTGCGATTTAAATTTTAGACCGGGTTCAATTAAAATTCAACGAGAGTTCTTTTTTTCCTGTATGGCCATTATGTACGTGCGATCAGCAGATCAGCTTGTAAGGGATCCAAGCGTGAACACCTTAATTGGTACGTACGGAATAACTTTCTGATTCCATATGTATCATGAAAAATTCATATGTATGGCGCTTGAAAGGCTTGGTATCGTGAAACAGTCGCCTTTTCCGATGGACATTCCAGCTTGCACGATCGCATTTTCATTTGTATTCGTGAGTAAAATTATTTTAACGATTCCATTTCTAAGCATTGCTGTGCAACTGTTTCGTCTATTGGATTCTTCTTTATTCGAATGTTTTTCCTCAGCCATTATTAATATTAATTAGTCTTACAATGTATTCGAAAAGCTTCGGGGTGGAATTTATACTTTCGTTCGTATTATTTATTGCTGGTTCAACCATTGTCTAACTTTTGAAAAACCAACAGTTTTTTTTAGCGATGCCGGAAAAGTTAGTTAGAAGAGAATTTCATGTTCCAATGAAGTTCTTAGGGAAAGTTAATTCAAAGGTTTGATATATTCACAAACTATTTGTAGTGCACCTTTGGCATTAATTATTCACCTTCAGAACGATCCATTATATCTTTCAGACGTAAGCAACAATTATCTACCAATTACACTTAAATAAAGCATCCTACACTCAGTGTTATCTATGTCTGAATATCACCGCTTCCGGTTCCTTTTGCGAACAATCTCCTGCACCTTCTTTCTCTCTATTAAACCAAAGTTTAATCGTTAAATACAAACTACTCCCTCGTGTACCTAAATTTTAGTCACCAATTAATTTTCCATCAGATTCATATGAAATTGTGGAATTAACTAATTGATTTTATCAGTACGTTTCAAGCGCAATTACAATTACTATTACTATTACAAATAACAAACCATGAATGGTAGGAAAGACATGTTCAAGATCGTTGAATTTACTTAAACTATTACCAAACAAAATATTGCCGCCACCCTTACAAAATTGCGATAAACAAAAACGATTCATCCCGTTCGCTTTATTATTTAACTCCACATTATATTTGCCAACAGATATTCGCGCTCACAGTAAGCGATGAATTCTGAACAATCTCGTTATGCGTCCGTCCCAGAAAATTACACATTAATCAATATTTATCCACAAATTACACACCGACGTACGAGCACCGTCCAGTCTCGCACAGATCGCCGCATCATCATTTCCTGTTCTCCTTGCGACCAATTTCTCGCACGTTTCCCATATTGGTTGAAATCGTGGCAGATTACACGTTACAAAATATTTCACGGGATCGCCGGCCGGAATGGACGGGCTGCACGGCGATTTAAACGAGTTCTGTCGATTTTCCAAACGTTTAAAACGACGCTCAGATTTCACTTTGGCAAGGACGATCATTATCGTTCAACGTGTACCGCCGTGCAAACAATGAAAGCTCGTCTCGCGCGAGTACGAGCGGCAAATATGAGACCCCTTCGCATAGGGGTAGCCATATGGCGTGAATTTGATTAATCGTGTAGGCACTGTGTCGGAACTTCGTCTTCATTTGCAACGATATAGGCCAGAAGAGCGTTATTACACGAAACACGAGTCTATGTAGACACTAGATAAACAGGGGAAACAGCGGATAACGGTGCTGTCTTTATTGCAAGAAATATCGTTGCTTTGATTTATTCAATTGGGAACAAAATGTCGCGCGATCGTGGCAGCTTAATGAAAATTATCGTCATTTTTCTGCTTGCTTAGCCTTTTGTTGAAGGAAATTTCGAAACGAATGCTGAGGTGCGAATTCTTTAATGAAATTCAAGAGGGAATGCAAGTTTCCTAATTTAAAAGTATCTGTGGAAGCAAACCTGGAATAAAATTTAGTTACCTATTTGGCTCATTAATATCCAATTATTCGACCGGAGGAACGTGGCATGACGGTAGGAAAATTTATCGCAGGATTTTATATCTCTTTCTGTTAAAAGATTGAAAGAAGGAAGTTTAGTATCCACGTGTGTATACCTTTGAAGCTAATGAATTTCTGTTGTACTTGAAATTCTTCGAGACCGGAAAGAACGATCCTTAGATATCCAGCATTTTAAATTTGCATCGAAATCATTTTGTAACGTCTGCCGGCGTAATTGTTAGAGCTTTAAGGAAATCTTTTCCCCGGACGTTAAAGTTTCGCCGCGAGTAGAACGACTTTTTAAACGTTGCTACATTTAAATCCACCGCGACATTGTATTTCCACCAGGCGAGAACGTGCGCACATAATTTAACGTGATATCTTTGAATATTTTTATTACCATTACTATGGCCATTATTATCACAATGCCTCGCGATATTTGAATGACATAAGGCCTTTAAGTCCCTTCTCGTTGCACGGTTCTCAGAATGGTTGAACCTAGAATGGAGAACTCGTTTCGAGCTGGATCGAATAAGGAAACCAGAATCAGGCCAGCATAAGATGGCTCACATGCTATAAAGAATTTAAAGTCCAATCGCCTGCAGAATAGGCGATTTAAAAGGAGAACGTCAAGTCATATTTGCCAAATAAGGAGCTCTAGACGAAGTGACCCTCTAAGTTTAAACTACTTCTTGCAAACAATCTGGCAGGAATTTTTTCGTCCCTTCCCGTTCTCCCAAGCGGCGTGCCGCGGGATGAAAAATTCGGAATTGAACCTTTCGAAATAAGATCGCGCGGCGAAGATAAGTTCCTCGAGGTATATACACCCTGGAACGTGGAGCATAGAATACATTAAATTTTAAAGTATTCCAGATTCCTTCGGTTAAGGGAACTTAAAGCGAGGAATTTAAAACTAGTTTCTACGAATAAGAACCTTGACCATGCAGCTTAGAACGAGTTCTGTGAGATAAGTAATCTGGAATAAAGTAATTCCGCAACGAAATACTTCAAATATGTTTTTCGTGCGCCCTTCTTTAACGTTTAACCGTATTCTCTTATTCTAATTACACGATAATTGTGATACTTCGCTGCATGAAAATAGCTGGATTTAAATACCTTTTATTTGTTAATCTCTCGTACGACAGACTACTCAGACGAGGGAAAATGTTTTATGATTAATTTATTCTTGTGTGAGACGTCACTCTGTTGATCGTGGCGAAAACTTTGAATGTACGTTAATTTTTATTTCCACTTATTTTAGATGACTTTAGATTAACACGTTCGCCTTCCCCTCGAAAGTTTAATACACTTATTTCAATGAGACAAGTGTTTCACAGCTGTCACGTGAAACGAAGCAATAATATATTCGCGGAAATTAAATGAGTGGCCTTTGTTTAAAGGCAGCTACTGGATTTCACCGAGGGTGCATAATGCTCCTCTCTTTATCTCTTATTGTAATTAGTTAAAGGAAACATTACACCAGTGCCCCAACACCGGACAAGGGACAAACATTAAACGATTTCGCAAAGCAAGCCCAAGCCAATGGTTTCCAATGATGACCGGAAAGACCAGGAAAATGAAAGTCGACGACTTAATTTGGATTTCTGCATATTATCGACGGATCGCATTAAATGTCTCACTATTAGAAATAATTATTAATCGAATATTTCGAAAAATACTTAACAAATGCTACCAAATTGAACGACAACTTCAACCGAACAAATTCGAAACTTGACCGCTATTGTCCAAAAATCTCCTTCGCTCGCCAAACATAAATTCTCAGTCCCCTTTCATCCTCCCTTCTACTTCTGCACACTTCTCGAAGTAATACCCTCTCGAGATTAGCCCGTCGATCAGCGTGAATCCACGAAATCTCGATCCGCAACCAGAAAACTCTCACCGCGTTTAACGTTCGAAACATCCATCATCCATCATCGTTCGCAACGCTCAATAAGCGATCCCACTTACAACAACCATACAATTTTACAGCTCTGTTTCCGTCGTCTTTCTTCCGCGAGGCGTCGCCGTCGACAACAATGTCTTTCCCTCGACGCAGCGGTATCATCTTCGCCGCGGGCAACGCCGCCTAATCGTCAAGACGGATGAAGTTTTAGGAACCGCTGCCAGGTGTTGGCGCACACCGACGTGCCACCCCGATGCCCCGCGCCTTTCCTTTGCTTCATTACGCCGTCGAAGATTATCCAAGCAGGGCCGATTTCGTTAAGGGTGGCTGGCCAGACCAGCGCTGCGACTTGCACCCTTCGCAAGCTCGTGCCAAGCAGATGTCTCATTGTCATGCTAACGGATCACCCTTGTGCGACGTGTAACGTCTTTCAGGCTGTCGACGTCGGTTTCTCTGCTTGTTTGAAATTATTTTTTCGTGGGTCAAGGGTGGAGGAAGGGAGGGGGGGCGGGTGGCAGCGGGTTCGACGGGGTAACGTACCCCGATGCAGAGAGGATCCTGCCTTCTTTCGATTCGTTTTCGTGTTTTCACGGTTGGACGTTATTCTTGAATCGACCGAGACGTTTTAGGAGACGAGGCATGTGCGCCAGGACTTTTGGTTTTAACGCTGGAGCTGGGTAACTGATTCGGCTGAAACTTATAGGACGTGTATCGTAGTCACTAGGGAGTATTTGTGTGAAATTTCATGTTAATGTAGCGCCCCATTTTCGTACAGGAAACGTTTATCTGATTTCTGTCAGTTTTCGACCGTAACAAAACGACAGATCTACTTGGTTAAGTGGATTAGCTTCGATGGCAAAGTGCACATTGGACTGTGCCATTTTTTTAAATAAGAACATTGTGATACTAGTAAGATGTTGCACGTTGTCGACTATCTTTCGTCGACGAACAGTCGATACCACGGTAGCTGACATTGAACAGCGAAAGAAAAAGGATAAGTACCGTTTCGTGCGATAAATAAACATTTTGATCTTGTTCTGTTTAATTGATAGGCATCTCTTGATGACGTTCATTTGTCAGAAATAGCCACAGTGCTTGGGCTAAACGTCGAATGAGCATCGGCCGAATCGGTTGACGAGGTCCAGAGTTGTGACGAAAAGGCTAAGTGTCCGTTACGCAGTGTACGCGTACGTGCAAGGGGATTTTTGCATACGCAGGCTTATCGCAATTGAAAGTCGCAATTCTCTTGTCCTTGCACAGTGCGCGTTGAAATTATTGCAGCCGCGATAAAGAAAACGTCGATCAATTCCTATTCGTCAGAAAATGAAAGAGACATCAATTCCTTCAACGCGTGGCAGTAAATTTATGCAGGTGGCTTTAATAATTCGATCGGCACCTGTGTTTCTCGACGTTTATTTAATATTTAGGGGACAGCATTGCTTTTCTCCAGGCCGTTACAAGCGATCCCCCGTTCCTCTACGCGTGTCCTCCGTTACGATCGCCGTCGACGTGCAACAGCACCGAATGAAGTAGAAAATTCAATTTCTATGCATTCGCCCATTTTTCCCTTCCCCGTGCACGCGCAGTCGTCGCTCCGAAAAGGGCTCCACTTTGTGCCACCGATGGTACAAAGTGCCTCTCTCTGTCGAGGGCTATCCGGTTTGAAAATCGTGCAACCGTCGTCGGACGCCCCACAACAGGGCAGCAAATTTTTGGCCCCCCCGAACAAACGACGAATTCACGTGGCAATGGTCTCGCGCGTCTCGCCCTTTGATTTCACTCCCCCTCTTCCTCGTGTCCTGCAGTCGCCGGCAGGTCTTCGAACTCGAAAATGCTTCCTTGGCTTCTCGACGAGAAGGCGATCCTCGAATCAAAAATTCGCAGCTGCCCTTGCCTCATTGTGCCTCACGGCACGGGCTAGACGCTCTACGACTTTTGTCGTTACCATTGCCATTGTAGTGCCACGGGGGCCAATGTCGCGCGACTGACTTTCGATCGATAAAGGATCAACGGACGCCCGTGACGCGCCACGATGTCGGATCGAGCGTCGGGACGCGATAGCCCGATACGGATTTGCGGTCGGATTCCCGGATTTTCCATGCAATCGTGCTTTGTTCAAGTTGGATGAAATCTGAGGGAAGTCGAACCCGAGGAACCGAGCTTTTCTTTGTAGAGTGAGCTTCTCGAACGCGACGGGAGTTAACGAAACATTGCGAGGCTTTTATACTTTGGAGATTGGAAATTTTGGGTTGCTTGGTCACCTTTAACGAGGGGGGTCCATGTTTTTTGGAAGGTAAATAGTAAGGTTGGTTTGTTTTTCATTGAAATTAAGAATTTCCTTTCTGAGGGGTTTCATGTTTTCTTGAATCTTGCAGTGGCGAACGATTGTTTAGAGATCACTGTGCCCCTCTCGATTAGGATTCTAAAATCTGCTTTAATGAACTACGCCCACTTAACTGTAATTTTGTCGCTTTAATATGCTCCTTCTCTGTGCCGGGGGTCAGCCATGCGAGTAATTGATTGGTAGTTGCCATTAAATTTCTTTGAGCTACTGCTTGCTTCGTGAACCGCGACTGATATTTAGAAGATTGCGACCATTTAAAATCTCGTCTGGATGCAATTTGCGACATAAAATTGTTCCGTTTTCACGTTATTCAAGATGTAAATAAATGTCGTGACGCACGGTTCAAATAATAACAATATCTCTGGAGTAACAGTACTAAAATTAGAAGTAATCAAATCTTAAAAACTGTCTTCAATGCTACTCAATTATTCCTGGTGCTTTTCACAACATTGTTACAATCATCCGTAGGTACACATACGGGTACACGAAGCTAAAAATTATTACCAACTAGAGCCATGCTCACTACTCCAACCACGTACATAAAAGATTCGAGTTAAATCTGCCACAATTTCTATACTAGCTACAAAAAGCAATAACCACATTCACCTCCCCTGTATATCTGTTCCACGACGAGAAAATATTACCAAACAACCCCGAACCACCCGATCCGCCAGCGCATCAATCATCAGTCCAACATATACAGTCGACTCGGAAAGTACCAACAGCTTAAACTGTATACTAATACTTATAATCTAAATATTATTGTTATAACGTATGCTGATATGTTGTAATGCATTCGTTACAGTATAAGTGCAAGCGAAAAATGTACATATATCGTTGTTATCAAACACAGTACATGTGTCGTCCTCATTTGCACGTAAATGCAAATCGTTAACTTGCTTCCCGAAACGACTGTATGCGCACACACGTATCGAAACCTTCCGTCTATGTACTCCGCCAGCGAAGATAAATCAATGATCTCCTTCGGTCGAACGTTCGCCGTTCATTGTTCACCATAAAATATATCCATCTCGACTCACTTAACTGTACTCGCAAAGCCAGGGACCAGGTGCCTCAAAGGCCCGAGCGTAGTCACCACCTATGGAAACGATTCCAACGTATCGAGGTCGTCGTCAGACGGTACTTTGCCATACCTTCCCCTTTCTCTCTCTCTCTCTCTCTCCTTCTCTCTTCCAGAAACCGTTCAAGGGGATACCCTGCCGTTTTCCTTTCATTCGGTTTCTTCTCCTTCACCCCCAGCCCGCTGCTCGCGCCACGAAATAGTATTACGTTAGACGATAGACGGTAGCCGATCGCCAGGTGTCCACGTAACCCCGTGCTACCCCCTGAAACGCAGGTGTGCCGGCACGCGTTCACGTCCCGTCTCCGTTCCGTCCACGGTATCCTATATTTCTCGCCCCGTCTCGGTTCAACGCTGCTCCTCGGTCGTCGGTGAACGTGGCCGCGCCATTCGTTCCTTAAACGGTGCAACGCACTCGTATACGTCACTGGGTTCGATTACCCGGTGCAAAATCCGTCCCCGCGGCACCGCCGATATTGCGGTGTCTCTCGAGAAGGCAGGGTCGCTGGGATGAAAAATTGTCGAACGCCGACGAAGGGGGGAAATGATTGTCGGCTATTTAATGGCGGACCGGCTAGGCGCGGATCTGTTGAATGTCTACTGTGGGAATTTTCTCTGTTTCTCTGCTGCTCGGAGCAACATGTTTTCGGGGGGCGCCTGAATTTGGGGCTTTCCTCTGGGCAACGGCGAGGACAGATAAGGGGCGACATTTTTTACACGGTTTCTCGGAAAACCACAGACAGACGACGACGCGTGATCGCTTTCAAATGTCTCAAAGTTTCGAACGGGAATAACGCTTGGGGTTGAATGTTTTCACGTATTCTGCCGATCGAATCGTTTTGAAATTGTGCATCCCAAATGATGTTGTTCTTCTAAATCACTTCCAGGACGATTCATCTCTTCACTTACGTCGTACAAAATTTTCCATTCCAAAAAATACGCTGCTTCTTCTCCGTTATTTAATTCGAACGCGTAACATCTCGTTCGTAATTTCAATTAATTCGGCACTCCTTTAATTTCCATTTATTCATTCGCCACTATTTATTTCACAATTCTCCCGTTCGTCAAACGAAGCCAAACCTATCGTTTCCGCGTACTATTTATCGTCGCACCGTGTCCAATACGTTTCGCGTACGTTACACCCAACTCATTCCCTTCTCGGAGGGGGGCGCAGAATTACAGGGAAAAGGTGCAATTTCAGAGCTTCTACTACTCGCAGCACCGGGTCAAAGTGTTCTCTGACAACCGTGAACGTTGCGCCGTATATTCAACAGTTTGGTAGCAAGCAACGACTCCTGTCGAGCCCCAGGTACCAGCAGAGTGACAGCTTTCCGCTGAACGATCTCAAAGGTCCCCATCTTTCAAACAACCGTCTTGAACATAAGGTGCTCCTTGTACGCATGCCATTCTAATGATACGAGCACGAGGTGCATATGCTTTTGTCCCATTAACGCAACAAAGGGCACGTGCCAAATGTTCTTTAATTAATACCCCCTCACGCTCATTGTCTCGCCTCTGTCGTGCCTAAGTACAGACGGTGCCCCACGAGGCTTCTTACGCGAATTGTCCTCCGGCGGATTTCATTTTTCCTGCATTCGTGCTTTCGTCGCAGGGCGATTCGTTACTGCAACGATACGCGTTCAGCACGACACTCGAAATTGTTTCGCGTACTTCGGTTTGCCGTTAAAAGATTTTCGCGGCTGGATTGGCGAGTCAGCGTCGAAGGGTTAATGGAATCGGAGATTTACCTGCGAGGAAAGTTCTATATTTCTATCTCGGATTGAACAGAGGAAAGGTGTATTGAACGCGCGCTATACAACGACGAAACTACGAATATCGTTGGACGAGGAATTATTTTCAGACATACGTGCACTTCCGAGCACACCAGCTGATGATACGTACAAAAATGATTATATGTCTGTATATAAAATGCAAACGAAGATCGCCAAAACTAATCTGATTTCTACGAACGCATAGACAATTACAAGGAATAACGAAGATAATCTCCGTTAAATTGTAATATCTCTCGGTCGATCATAAAATATTACCAATTACTGAAAAAGAAGACACCCGGACATTGTTTCCGCGCCGATTCGCTCGAAGGTACTTCCACCTTCGCGAACCAGCTTCGTCGTGCAACATTCGTCGAATAAAGTCCCCCGGCTTGCCGTTCCCCAGATTCCCCTGGCCAACGTTCAATGACCATAATGGCTTTCGTAACGCCAACACACCGGCCAGATGGGGAAAATCATCGAAAAGGGGAGGTCTGCACGGCGACGCCTGCAATTTGCCTGGCGACCACGACAATGGGAAACGAGTGGCTGCTTCGCGTTCAACAGTTCGGCTTTTCTTCCGGGGCACAACCGTCTTGAACATAAGGCGGCGGTCACTCGTTTCCTATGGCCGGCCCATTGTAAACAGGGTGCATAAGTATCGCTGCAAGTCGCTGGCATAAGGCGCACGTGCTGCACGCGTGCCACCCCGCCATATGACTTCTAATTGAATTATCGTAATCGTCCAGCGAAGACAAAAAAAACAATGAGAACGAAGAAATTTTCTGGCCGACTTAATCTCGCCCGATGGAACCCACGACGGCTCTACGTGACGGTTATTAACCGCCGCCCTGACCGCCAGGGGATTTTAATCGCACTCCGTAACGTTCTTTCAAGGCAGTTCGGGGGTGTTTTCAGGGTCGTCCAAATTAATAAGGCATTAACGAGCAGAGAATTGGTCGTTACGAGGGGGAAGTCGTTTTAATTTTAATGGTTACGGTTCGTGTTTATTATTATTATTATTATTATAGTTCGTAATTATTATCGATAAACTGATGTTCATAAAATCGCGGGGAATATTGTGTTGAATGCAAAATGTTAGACAAAGACCAAATATAACGATTCGTTGAACAATTCCAATTTGAACGTCGATTTGTATAGACGAAGCGTAAGTTGCGATTCTAATTATTGAAAACACTTCAAGGGCCAAGATTTCAAGACCTATTAAAGTAACGCTGCAAGTGTTGCTAAAATTTCCAATTTTTGCTTAATGGAAAATTGGATGTTCTATATTTCAAGAAAATTTGTTGGACAAGTAAAGACTGAATAACGCTTCGCCGAATAATTGCGATATTCTACTAAAGCAATGCTGCAAGACCTGCTAAAATTTCTACGCAATCGCAGTCTTTTCTTTCTTCTTAATTGCGATATTCTATTAAATACTGCGAACACTCCCCCTTACGCAATTGCGCTCATTTCCTTTTCTTGTCCGAATCACAAATGAACACTTTATTACGGAGCAAAAACGCCGAACGTGCCGTCCGAATAGTGGCCCCCCTTCCGTTCTGAAACGACGCGTCGTTCCTCGGTTCTCTCGAAAATTTGCCCGCCGTAAGCGCAATTACAAAAATCATCGAGCCTCTCCGAGTTATCCAGAAGAGGAGACGCTCGAGTAATTCGTACGCACACGAAGCACGATCGGGTGGTCCCTCTGTTCGTGATAAGGTCGCATTTCGAGGGTACGTGTGTTCTATGTGAATGTTTTCTGATGCCACCGGGTAACCTCAAGTCACGCAGCATATCGACACGAACAGCATAATTATGGAGCGGTTTCGGTTGGTCGTTACAGAGCCAGTTCGTTCCTATTAGCTCGTGTGTACATGTACGAGTAAACGTTACGATAACTTGCACGTAAAACACAATTTTAGGTGCCGAATCGGTTTTCGAAAAGAACGTCCAGTCACTGTTCATTCAGTCCATTCGTGCAAATGCTCGATACAATGTAGCTGATTAAAAGTAGATCATTTGTTGGATAAGTGTATTTACAGAAGCAAGAAGTACGATCGACGCCATGCAATTGTAGGATAAGGAATTTGATCGCGAATAAATCCCTCGTCTGCAGCTTAAAACAGGACTGTTACACGTACTCAAGATAAGAAATTAACGATATTATTTTTACTCGTGAAAAAGAGGATACAACAATACCGAATAATTTATTACTGTCACTCGTTCCGCGTATGTATATCTTTATCGCGTATTTTCACTTAATTTCAACGTTCATTCAGCTGATGGCGCGCGTACAAAAACGCAGAAAAATAAAGCAGCAACGAAATTGTAATAAAACTGCAATTAAATGGCAATTCTTTTCAAAATTCTTTCCAATCACAAATCAATCGACAGGAGCATCGCAATACAGGGAAACCTCCGTGTATTCCAGCGGGCAAATCCGCGAGTCCGAGACACCAAATCACGCATACGAAACGGACGAGAAGGAAGGAAGCGGCGAGGTTCTCGTGAAATTGCCGTTACCGAAAAAGGTCGGGCGATCGATAAAAAGTCGAGAAAGTTCTTGCCGGCGGCCGAGGGACGGCTGGCTACGCCGTGCAGCCTCTGCTCGGTCAAGTCTGCGCGATTTTAAATACAAACATGATGCAGATGGACGGATGTGAATGGAAGGTCAGGGACACGGTTGCAACGGAATCGTTTTTGGCGAGGGCAACCGATAAGTGGGTATAGCTCGGCGACTGTCTTATCATTCCGTCTCAGCTGTTCACCCCACGCAGTGTCTCGGTTCTCGGAAGGTCCTCGTAAAAATATCACAGGATGTAGCCGCCTGCTATGCCAAAACCGACCGGCCACATTACGTATCTCGCACAGCGTTGGATGCACGTTTCATATTCCCGTTCCATATGCCTCGATGTTTTCTGTGTAATTAGATAGATCACTTATCACGATAGGTATCTGCCGCGTATGCATGCGACGTAAGTTAGGGGCGGATCGAATGTGCGTTAAAATGTCGGTTGACGAAGAGTTTGTGACAGTATTGCGATTGATCACGTGGAGCGTCCGTTGAAAATTGTTCTGGCTTATGGTGTTGGGCGTTTTGTGCAGTCACTTTTTCGAACTGGCAGTTGAACGTAATCGGCTCTTATTTTATATGGGATTGGATGCAAACAATTTTCCACATTTCCCACCGGTTCAAGTCGTTCCCGTTTTATATATACGTTCTTGCGTTCGAGAATTACGAGTATTTCTGCCGCGCGAGTTACGAATAATTGGACGACTATTATCGCTGCTTGGAATGAAATTTTGAAATGAAAGGAATATCGTTTCTTACTGCAAGTGTAATACGATTTCGTGTGTTCAACATCGAACAATATATTATTTGTCTCGCTTGGAATTATGGAGTAAATGTATGTACATATTCGTGTACATACTTTGGCATATTAACATTTATATCGAGGCAAGAATATGATACATGTTGACGACTAAATAAATATTAGCAACAAGCACCAGTTGTTAATAATTGTTAAACGAAGAAGCAATAGAATAGCTAGGAATAAAATAGTCGTGCGTTGAACCAGCAGAAAAATTCGTTTCACGGTGTTCTTACTACATTTGCCGGAGCGTGAGAAACGCCGGACAAAATCCCTGTATATTTACATAAAAAGGAAAGAAAAGGAGGTACGTTCGGGCAAGGAATCAAGGATTCACGAGGCAACGCCGATAAACCGCAAGTTCATGGGGTTCCATTGATGCCACAGCCTCTTGTCGCACGGCGCCTGACCTATCGAAAGCGGGAGAATAAAATTAAGTTAAATGTTCGTCGACGATTGCAAATTTATCTCGCGCACCGCGATTATCCCGCAAAATATCGCGCCAAGAAATTACAAACACTTGGAGTCATTTGGTCGAGTTTTCGAGCCAATAAAATATCGCTACCGGTTGGGAAAAAATGTAATTAAGCATAGATATTTAACAGCAATGACAGCAAATTTCGAGAAACGTTGTTATTTGAAACAATTCGACGCGAATAATAATCTTACGAAATATAAAATTTCATAAAATTTCATTACGTTAAACTCTCAAACCAAATACCAGATAAACAATAAATATCTCTAAACAACAATCTATTTCATACAGGACACCCGTTTCTACTGTGATAGAAAATTTCCAAAATCATTCCCCAGGCCTTGCAACGAAATACTGCCAAGCCGTCAATTTATCTCTGCTTCGGCAACTTGACAATCCCAAAATATCGACCACAAATATTGAACCACCTTTGGCCCGTTTATCACGAACCAAACAGCCGTTCAACGATTTCACACAATTTCCAAGTCCCACCTTGCTGGCCCATCGTGGAAACCAGGAAAGCGTTTCCTCCGTTGCTGCGTGGCTAATTAACAAACAAAAAACGAAGAAAAAGAGGAAGTCTGATAAACAAAAATGTCTGTGCGTATTACCAAAAACAACCGAAACGTTTGTCGAGGAAGAGATAAAAAATCGTGGAAAGGAGCGCACACTGCATACCGATAATAAACAAAGACGCACACTGCTGGAGGAAAGAAAAGGAAGTCGAGCCGAAGTGACCAACAACTAACTAACAACTAACGGTTTAAAAGGCACAATGCGACTCCGATCTCCCAACTGAATCGAAAGACAGCAGGTCTGCCGAAATTGACATCCGAGGTGAACTGAAATAATGAAATAAATCCAGAAACATCGAACAATTCGAAGGCAAGAAATCAGAGAACACCGTCGGTTCTAGCGTTGAGTTCAACCCGCCGGATAATCGAGACTGCTGCCAACCACGTCCCGGTTAATCGAGGTTTCGCACCGCGTTACATTCTCGCCGAAGGGGGAAGGACGAAGGTCCTTCACAGGAACCGAATGTACACATATATGCACGTATCTAAGTAGGATCGAACAGTATTTCGCATGCGATCATTATCCCATCGCGGGTTTTCAGGCCCATTTGGAATTCCATTGACAGTTCTCGACCGGCTTTCTCGCCGGCGGGCATTATCGTCAGATTAACCGTTTCATAAGCAGGGTGGCCATGGGGTCCTGGACCAAGACAATCCGCACACCAACATCGTTGCGCCTCTTCTTGTTCCCCTGCCGACCAGCCTCTCTCGGGCCCAACGGAGCCGGGTACAAAGACCCACCAGACGGGAATACTCGTTTCTTTCTGTTGCCTTTCATCCTCCACGGCACTTCCTTCCCACCGTCTGCTACCTCGTCCCCCGCTCGGCCAACGTTCCACCAGTGGCCGGCATCTTGATGGACCGTGCTTTAAATTAACCTTTTCTCGCGATAATATTGCCGTTTCGCGGGTGACCACCCTGGGCAGACTCCCTTTCGGCGATTCACGTGATTCCACGGGTTTCCTTGGGATTCCTAGGGTAACGCGGCTCGGTGGTCGTGCGTGGAAGAGATTACGCTAGCTGGGGGATTAGCGTGAGATAGTACGTACATATAGGCGGTACTTATGTACACGTGGATTTAGGAAGGTTCGCGTGCAAAGGTGTCGCGGTTCGCGGTTGGATTCGTCAGGTGTTTCGTGGCGTGTAATGATGGCGGAGGATACGATTCTATTTAATTTCGTTTCAATCGTTGTATTTGGGATTGGATGCAGTCGGTTACGCATGCCTTAGTCGAAGGAGGTAGAACGAATATTTACCGAAAGTGCTTTGTAATTCGAGTGATTAATATTGCAAGAAAAATAATCATCCGCCCATATTGTTGATACAGTATTTGACATATTACATTGAATAATATGTATAAACAAATATTTGTATAAACCGCAGAAATGTCTGCAAATTGCCCATTACACTAGACTACTAATATATATTAGCTTGTACAAAAAGTTTATTTCGCCTTCTTACTAGATATTAACGGCAAACAATTTTATGAAGAGTACAATACTTTTAAATGACGTACGATACGTTGTTTTTCATCATTTTCCTTGATCCGTCCGGAAGAATCATGATACATTTATGTTGTCGCAAAGTTTTGATCAACATGATTTTGATCTCATTTAAAGCGTTCAATTTTTTATAACGAATAGAACTTTTCAAAGAAATAAACAAGTAATAATCAGAAAAACAAGATGTGAAGAGCAAGGGGAAGAGAAAGGGGTGGCTAGAATATTCCAAATCAGATCCAAATGCCTTTCCTGCTTTTCCATGTTACGATGCACGCAGAACGGCGCTGACAAGACAATCGATTCAAACGACATTGTTCTATTGGAAAGCTAGAAAACAATCCAGTGCCCTAAAATCAACGAAAAATGGATCAGCCGGTGCGTTCGACTAAACGTTGTCCAACAAAACCGAGCAGTCAAACAGCGAAAGAAACTTTTATATGTTTATACCCCAAAACATTTTACTTGAACCAACGATACGCCTGTATAGGTGCACGTAACATGTCGTTCCGTGGCCCCTCCCCCCGAACAACTCCCGGCAAAACCCTTCAACGGCTGCGATCCCCAAGAAGAAACTGTTCAACCACGAGTCCCGACATAACATCGACGAGATTTCCACCCAAAAAATCCGCGAGCTGCCATTTTCGAATCGCCGCGACGAGAGCGTATTATCACGTTACACGCGAAATATCGTATTGCAAGGTTACCATCGAACGCCAACGCCATTATCCTGCCCGGCGTTTTCGTTCTGCAATTTAATCTACGACGCCGGAATACCTTTCCCCTTATTGCCGTGGTTGATTTAAGCACACCTTGAACGCGCGCCCGAGCAGTCTTTAAATTAACCATCAACAGATTAACGAGCGCCAAACGATACGAACTTCTCCCCCTCCCCCCTACCGTGTGCCCGTCCCACAGGAATTATATTCTGTTTGCGGCAACAAAGTGCAAAGCTTTAATCCTCGCGACGTGGAAAGGATTCCCGTCTCCTTCTCTCTTACCCTCCTGACCGCGGTCTCCGTCGGGGTCGGGTTTCTTTGAATGATATACGACTTTCGTGGGACGCCAAAGGGACTATATCCGCGTCGATCCTGAGGGAAGAGGGAACTCTTTATGGGAAACTGTGTCTTCGTGTGGCCGGCGGGACGTTCAGTGAAATATCCTCGGTCTATTGGACGGGTGAAACGAACGGTTTCATGACGGCTTCCTCGTTTGTCTGGACGATGACTGGTTAATTTCGAAGTCCTGACGCCGATAAGTATCGCCGCGGCAGTGGTATATGCGATGTGTGAAAGATCGAGATATGGTTGCAAATTGGACGATTCGATACGCGGACGGCGAGCCATCTCCTTTTCGTAATTTTTGTTAGGGAAATGTTACGTATTAAATGGGAGTCAGCCCCTACCCGTTGAGGGTAGGGGCAGGCCGAGGAATCGTTCGTCCCGAGTAGAAAGATAAAACGGCGAGGTATTGGTGAGTGACGAACATCGAAAACACATTTAGAAACGCGTCTCATAAATGTAAAAGATAAACGTATTGGCCGTTACGAACGATCCGAATTCGAAAAGAGATAAGTCCTGCGTCCTTTGCGGGGAGGACAACTTTCCGACCGCTTTATCTGCTTCCTATAAGGATGTTCGATGCCAATATTTGCGTGAACATCTGTCCTACCCCCAAACGCCGATCCGGAAATCCCGGCAACCCTATAACACGATTCTCAACGAAATCGGCGTTACCTCGTAAAAAGAAAGGTATGAATTATCCCCCCCCCCCCCCGTCGCACCCATCGTTCTGCCCGAAACCACCCAAGCCTCCCAAGCAAACAAACCTCCACGGAAACATCAGCGCCGCCTGAACTCCCTTCAGGTCTCAGGCGAGCAGCTGATCATCCCGCGCATCCTTCTCGAAAGTGGGAAAAAAATCGATAGGAAGCAAGCGCATCGTGCAAACGTCTCCCCCCCCCCTCCTGGTAAACACGATCCCTTATCAAACATGTCCGAACATCTCACCTCGTGCCCCAGTCGTTCGTAATCTGAAACAACCGACGCGAGACACGACGTTCACCCTTGCGAACCTTCGAGGAACTCCTTAACCCACGGACTTTCGTACGCCGTCGCGTGTCTATGTTGGTGCACAATACGAATCGAGTTCCATTGAGACAATTGGCAATTTTCGACGCCGAATATCCGTCGGAAGCGGCGGTAGCGCCCACGGCCACTCACTTGGCAAATTGGAGGCCAGACAATAAATTGCAAACGGTCGTGGCACGTTGTATACGTATTGTCGCGCACAGGGTAACCCGGCATCTACGTGGCGTATGTGCACGCGCAGACACGCGCACCGTACCCGCGTACACATGTACACACTCACGGGGCTTGCGTTTGCCTCGTCATCGGCATAAGGACCGCACGCAGTAACATTACCATTCGGTCGCAGACGAATTCATTGGCTATGCCAGGGCGTCTTCCGTTCACAGGCAGAACGGTTGTCAGTCCGGTTTGACCCGACTTAGATCGTACGTGAGGAGCTGTTACGGTCGGCACTCATCAAACGTTGCGCGAGGAGAACGCGCGGACCTCTCTCTCTTGTCTCTCGCCATCTTTCTCCCTTTCACGTTTCTTTCGTCCCCAACGTGGGGCGCAACGGTGAAAAACGTTTTGGCATCGATGGACCGCCGCGTGCGGCGTCTGACCGTTTCTCAATTTGTTCGGTTTGTTGAACGCTTTCCTACGGCTGGCTAATGGATTTACATTTAACTGGGGTTTAACGGATAGAGCGGTTGAAATTTCACTCGGAGGGTATTCTGTTTTTGTATTCCTCTGAGGGTGGATAATTGGGGGGGTTGGGTGTAGAACATCGAGGGACGATAATTTAGTGGAAAATTTCTGTTGCACTCGTTGCGGCTTCTATTCATTCATTTCTTCACGGAAGCGAAAACTTTGGGACCACCGCGAGAACGATAAATTACCGTTGATAAATAAATTGTTCTCGCCTCGCGTTCCCGATAAGTGATACAATTTTCACCCGCAACCCTCTCTTCCCTCCTTTTCGATGCGCCATATGTGCATCTGACGCAGCTAGCAAATAATTGACATAAATATTGTTAATATATCGTTCGCAACGGCGAACGCCCGTGGAGCAGAAATGCCAATGCACACAACAGGTACGGACAATCGTTCCAATTACTCGTGTAACAATGCAAGTAGCAACAAGTTCCACGACGGTCCCATTGATTCAGCTCGTGTTCAGGATTATCGATCGCTCGAGATTCCCATGCTATCTGAGCATCGGTTGCCACGAGTCAAAGGCATTCTCACCGTGGCCCCGGCGAGTCCGTATCGTGGCATCGAGATGCCATTAAAGTATGGGGGTATAGGCACGATACACATCTGCCTTTCTTCTATGCGCAATTTCGAGGAAGCTGGCATTGCACCCCAATGAGCTGATCCGGTGAAGCCCACGAAGAGACGTTCTTCTATTTCATGCCATTTCATGGGGGCTTATTCACAGGCATTCTGGGCATCTTGTGGGAATTTCCGATGTGACACGAGGGCTCATGATCTGCACTATGGCGTGTCCATATATCTGCATCGATACGAGGAACTTTAAAATGCTTGACCATCGGTTGCCGGTGTTCGGTCATGCACATTTGCTGCTAGATAGGTCTGGGTTTCCTCTTTTCCACGTTTTTTTTGCCTTATTCATTTTGCTGGTGCTTTTTTGTACAGTCAAGGGGTCTGCTGTTGGATTTGTCAAGGTACTTTGGTAACAATACGATGGGAAAAGTGAGAAATGATTTTCGACGTTCCTTTTTTTTAAATATATATTTCGTGGCATTGACGATTTTTCTTACTGTGCGATACTTTCTGTAAAAAAAATAATCGACAGCCGTGTTAATGTATATTTCAATGCACCGTTTTATTACGATTTTGAGTCGATACTATTTCAGGAATATTTGATATATTTTGTTTGCGGTAACGGCGGAATGAAACGATAATGTTCGACGCAACTGTCGGTTGCGAATGAAGGTGAACATGATTATTGCTCACGTTCACCTGCAACAAATCCCGATAACACCGAGTGCCTCGGAGAATCATGATCAAATCCAAATAAATCTTCGAACGGAATATCTTTCCATTCATTGTCTCACTCGGCGTAACAAAACGTTTCCACTCTTCGCGAAGGCCCCCTGACACGGAATGAAAGCTGATGGGCGTGCTTCCTGAAATGAACTGGGACCGAGGTCCGGGCAAAGGGATCGTGGATTTCGGCAAGAAAAGAGGACGTCTTGTCCTGTAGGTGGTCCTTGGCGTCACACTGTTTCCAGAAAAAAAAGAAACATTATTAGACCAGTTACGAGTAGCCACGAACAAGTGCGGGCAGGTTCCAGCTTCTTAAGGATACAGCGGCAAGTGTTCCCGTTTTCCAAGGATTCTATAAACCGTCCCTCTATACAGTACTTTGAGTGTCTGCGCCGCGACAAGGGTATACACTTTTGAATGGCCAGAAGGAGAAAAGATTCCCGTGAGTGAGGCTTTCCTGTAGCCAATTCGACCGATGGCCCCTTTTCCTCGTTTCTTCTACTTCGCTTCCGTCCGACAATCCGAAATTATCATTCCTCGCGTAGACACGTACACGTGAACGGTCCGTTTGAGTTGGTGCAATCATTAGTAGGCGTTCGGGCTTCCTCCCTCTAAATGCACGAGTTATTTATGCCTCGGTTTCTTCTTCTCTTCCCTTCTCTCCTTTTCCTTCTCCTCGAGCCCGACTGTATTCCCTTTCTGGGGGATTACGAAGTGCCGTGTCGGAACTAATCTGGTGCAACAATATAATTTATTCGGGAAGGAAACGTAACGCTCGCCCGTTTATCTAGAATCTTATCGGTCCCAAGATAGGACGGTTATTTCTTCGTTTTGCTCTTTGCGCGAGCCGATTGCGTATTTCGGAGTTGAATTCGTTCGTTTGAGGAACACTGTCAGTGAACGAGTGTTATACCTGCGTCGTGGACACCGGTTATTAAGGTGCAGTATTCGTACAGCGTTTCGAAATTTTTGCGAAACGGATCAACGTTCCTCGCGATTGAATTTTAATTCAATTATTGGGGCGACAAATATGTGAACAGTATTTATATCTTGCGCGAAGATGTAAACGAAAAATGTCGTATAAGAGGTACGATTCAGTTGTACTCTTCAAACGTTGATTTTCGAATTACGAATAATTCTTTAATTGAATATTGAGATAAAGACTCGCAAGCTGTGGGTGTGGCATATCCGGTCCAATCATCTTCGTCATTATATGGAGATTACAGCGGAGCATAACAATTCATGTAGCTCGTGCCACATGAATACCTGTGTTCGTCAAATCATCAACGAAGGGAAAAATGTTGAACGATGTCATCGTAACACGAATGTTAACAACACGGTTTGCCGAGCACGGAAAATGTGAAACTAAATAAGCCGTTTGTTTTTTTTAAGTGAAGTATTATCGCTGCTTTCAGTTTATCAGTGAAATCATGAATTCACAGAAACATCGTTTCGAGTCACCAACTTTTTCGCTTAAATAATTCTGGATAGACGTCGTTACGATAATAGCTGTTCCAAAAATTCTTGGACGTGACAAATTTCTCCCATTTTTGCTAAGAAAAATGTATTAGGGTACGGACAAAAAAATCCTCAGACACATTCACAAACGACCGAATCAAATCACTTATCTCCAAAGACGAACGTTCGAATAACTGAAGAAAAATAAAATGTATTTACCCTCTTATCAAATCTCATCTTTCCCCAGTTCTGAAAAAAAGATACCCACCGAATTCCAGGAATCGAACTAAACCTCGAAAACTAACAAAAAACGCGAGGTCCATTTACCTGTCACCGCTGCGCTCAAGATATTTATTAATTGTCTTATCTGACGTTAACGGGACACATGACCAGCCGCTAACACTTCTAAAGTGTTACCTACACCTAAGAATCTAAGCTAACCACAAAATTTGTCCATATATAAACCTACCCAATAAATCTACGCCGCGACAATTTGCACGAAGCGTAATTCGCCATTACTCCCGTGTTCTAATTGCCATACGATCAGTTTATAATAAGTCCATTAATATCTCCCGAAAAGTGTAAACTATGACAATTATCGGCAATGAATAATGTAGCATTTAAACAACGCGTTTCGGCTGTCGAGGCGTCCAACGTTTGATAAACGACATGCAATTTCTGCCAACCTATTACTATAACACGAGAAGCCACCCCCTTAACGGTGTTCGTCGTGTTTTCAGAGAAACGACACCACAGGTATACACGCAGCTTCGTGGAAATTTTGGGAAGGATAAGAAATGCCGTTTCCCACGTGCATCCCCGGCCTTCTTGTAAGACTTCGACCGGCGGAAAGTTGACGGGGGTGCTCCGTGCAATGAAAGCTCGTGTACGGGCTCCGCCACGGTGTATCTGCGAGTACCGGGGCCGTGACCTACTTACACAAACGGCAATAGAAAAATCGACGTCAGTGGGAAGCAAGTAGATGCTCCTCAACCGTGGGATAGTCCTTCAGGACGATCAACCATTGAACTCTCTCTTCTTCCGGCCTTTTATCTAGCTGAAGCCACGGATTTTGTGATCGTGTCGCCAGAACTTCTTTCCAGTGGGAAGATTCGCCCGGCGACGCCTTTTATCAAAGCACTCGAAGAACAAAACGGGGCCGATGAATGGCGACGGTTGCGCTTCGAGTCCGCGTTACCCACAAGAATGTTGTGAGCCCGGGCTCAAATGAGACTTCCTTTGTGGGCGAGATTTTCTTGCGAATCTAATCGGATCGAACTACATTCGTATCTCGGTTAGCTCGTTTGGTCATTTTTGCTCGTGATCGCGTTAGATGCGAACGACGAGATCGAATGGCATAGAATTAAGTTTCACGCATTTTTGCAAGGTAACGAAAATTTGATCGAATCCCGAAAGAGTTGCGAAGAGGGAACAGTGTAGAATGGTTACAGTGCAAGGTCGCAATTACGCAATTGGCCAACTACGTTAGCATTAATTAGCAACCGTCGATCGGTGAAATTTTCCGTGGCGTGCGCTTCGCGTAAAAGGACCACTTGAGAGGGCCAGAAGCGCTTGATTGGCGAGCTGTTAAGGGGTTAACCAAACAATGTCTTCCCGTGCATTCTTGCCGGTAATTTATGGCAAGAATATTAGGGTACCGTGAGCCGCCCGAAACTTGTGCCACGGTCAACGCACTGTCGTACGTGGGCGTGCTTCCATTAGGAACAGTGTGTCGCATTCCTTCGTACCTCTTTTTTTGGAACTGCATTCATACGGTTCCTTTTCTTCCCTTCTCCTTTCGTTTTTCTGTTGATTTTCGTGAGGTTTCGTAATCAGAGCCGTAAGTCGCGTCCCGTCTCCGTGCATTAAAAACGAATGGAACTACGCAATTCCGTTAATATCTTTTTTAGTTAATAAAAAAAAATTATTCGCATATATTCATCCATGAAAATGTTCCTATCTTCGTCGTTATCCTTTCTGTTAAAATTTACTGGTAATCGCTACTTCTTAACGGTGAAATTTCACTTCTCTGTTGGCCTGCTTTCAATAATTCATTCTTTTCACATTAATGTCTTTCACTTGTAACTATTATATTTCCTTTAATGAAAATTTGTTCACGGTATTGCATTATGTAACTTCTATTTCAGAAAACTCACCGAACAAAATGAAACGATTAGCAAGCACAATTTCTGAACCGATTAACAGGTTGCATCGAGGCAATTGCAATCAATTGCTGCTATGATACGAACGCTTAACGGAAAAGCAAGGAAAATGCTGAGATCATCTCGTGCAACGTGGGACAACGTAACGGCCTCGTTGCACGTTATAAAATAAATATCACCAGCCTACGAAAAGCTTCCGTGGAATAATTTAATAGAGGACGCGTATACGCGTAAAGAAACTGAACGTTTTATTTTATGCAGCTGGTAACGCAGATGTTATTACACTGTTATATCGCCGGCGAAAAATGTTGTTGAAGTACGGGCAGCACTTTGAAATGCAGCCGGTACTCTCCGTCGTGCCCTGTAAAATTAGGAAACTTCTGGGAATTAGTTTGTTTTTACAACGCGCAAACAGAGAGTAAAATGCCGTGATAGCGCTGTCATAAAACACGCCTTCGCGCGGCATCATTTGTTTCAAAGATGTGGAACACTTGTAGATTTACAGAAGCCGTGGGCCGCGCACCGAGGCGATTTATGAATTGAGTTGTAAATAGTGGCTGCAACGTAGTAAAGAGGGTAGTTTCTTTCGCCAAAGTTTAGAGGAAAGGATTCCTTTTTTCCTCTCTACTTTTTTTTTTCTTTCAGTACACGCTGAAGCACGAACGTACTAAACACGTGTCGGCTATGTTTATTATTTTACAAGAAACAGGATAGATGATCGTTTCGGAGAAACGGAGCAATGTTGCAGCACTTGGAGTCACATGTTGCACCTTACGATTTTTTAATACACCTTTTATTACCCGGCCGAGTATCGTGTTTGAAACGACCACAATTCGCCCCCAACGCGTGAATACGTTCTACTTAAAATTCCATTTACAATTACTGACTCGAAAATGCTTACTTAACAATGTTCACCGAGTCCATATACACAAGTTTTCAAATTCCTCGCAAATTATCGTCCAATTGAAAAAGATCGCAGAAGCGTTATCCTGTCAAATTAACCCACCGCAAGACATACATGATTTGCCTCCGCAGCCGCGCGAAAAATTCAAAATTCAAATCGAAGCAGCCACTCGTATTGACAAGGGCTATCAACAAATTGAACTAACTATTCGTTACCCATACCGCACTCGTTACTGCCACATCCAACTTCAACAACAATATAACTTTCCGCCCCAATTCCATCCACCTACGTCGAGTCCTCGATACCGCCCTCATATCGCGCAAATATAGCCACGTGCCTAATTGCTATTGTCTCCCCCATGTATCGCGGCCGCTATCGCGAAAATCACGGCCGACCGAGACGCTGTCGTGCACGTACACGCACGACGGAAGAAAGCGCGTTCCCCACCTTTCCCTCGATAGTTATCGTTTCTCGTCCGCGCGTAGTTAAACAGCATATGGGCCGGTTTTTTGTTCCGTCGAGGAAACGGCGAAGGGAGGCAGGGTTATTTATTGCATTACCTCTTACCTACGGAAGTCTGGGCTATTGCACCGTGGCCCATTGTCGTGCGAGAGAGGAGCAGGTTCGTCGTAGAAGGGGGGGGGCCGTGGCTCACGAGCCGTCACCTTTGTCTTCGCCGTTCGGACAAATTCCCGAATTTGTTCGCGACCCGGCGGCGAAATTAATCGCGCGCGGTCCTCGCACGGGAAATTTCACGATCGTTCCGTTTAATTGCCGCCGCGACGGGGGTAGCCAACCACCGTGCCGTTTCCCCAAGCCGTCCGTCGGATGCTGTCGATTTGTCTTCCCCGGTTGCCATCGTGGCGACTCTCTCGCGGCAGGAGACGAATTCGTCGACCCATGCGACGACCCGTACCGGGCTCGATTAGAAAAATGGGAAATTTCGCCGACGAAAGGGGTCGCTCGAGGGTGCGATTGTAGGGGCGAGTTGATTCTATTTGGCGGATGGTGAGTGGAGGGAATTAATATTGGAAGAGAGATTTGTACATATGTACGTTTCGTTATTTGAGAAGGTCTCGAGGATTTATGCAGTTTCGAACGAACGGATCACGTTTTTCTGTTTAATAAAACTGTTTGCGAGAAACGTTACTAAATCTGCATTTCGATTTAATCGCAACTTAAACTTCAATCTCGATATCGAATGAAAACAATTCATTTCGATACGATCGTACATTTTTTCAAACAATTTTCACGTGTCGGTGGCAAGATTTGTAAAGTTCACTCGGGGAAATAGAACAGCGCAGATCGTTCCGCGACGCTGGAATCGAACCGTTGGTTTTTTAATCCAACACGGGAAATAAAGGAAACAGGAATTTTCTCATGTACACAGTTACATTTGCGGCGTGTTCGAATTTCGAACGGACATTTAAGGGCACGAAGAGTCGACGGAAGTCGGCGGTGAAAGGCAATCTACGATGACGGAAGTACGATCTTAGAGCAGATTGTTCATTTTCCTTGGTGTAATCCACTGATACGGATGTGCATGTTTATGTCGGTCGAAACTCACGAAACGTCACACTAGGCTGCCTGCCCGTTGGATTTGATCTCCGACGACTTCCTCACCACCTTGCGGTTACCTTGTGTTTCTTCCTCGCGACCTGATACACCACTAATTTCATGATTACCCTTGGAAAGGGTACGGTGACATAGGAAAACTGGTGGGCCCTTTATTCGACGACAAAGGGACACGCGTTGGCGAACGGAAGATAATTTCTCTCAGCCGCGTCGTGCAATTGGAGAACACGCGTGTGTTTGCAGTTCTTTTAGTAACCCTACATCCTCTTCGAAAATTCGTTGCCTTTTTCCCTTTTGACGGCAGAAGAGATTTTTTATGGCAATTTATAGATATTTTGTAGTTTTGTAAACATGACGATCGATTTGGGCAAATAGCTTGACTTGCTGGTACAGTTAAATAAAGTTTGCATATCAAGGGTACTGTTATTTTAATAGTACTTGTTAATTTTTCGACAACTTCATTTCGATTGGTATTACGAATTATAATAGTTTTATTCCGCGACGGTGATATTTGTTCACAGCGGATATTCAAAGATTGATGAATTTTTTCTGATACTGTAGAAACTGTATCGCAATTTTATCTGTCCGATCTGAGATATTCGATACAGATCGTGCAATAATTAAAGAATGGAAGATAGAATACGAAACAATATAAATAAAAAAATAAAAAAATAGATAAAAGTTATTTAAGTGCGCAACACTTTCTGTAATTTATCGTATTAAAATTTATAAAAATGTATTGCGTTACAGTAATTCCTTTATATTTTAGCTCGGATTTACATCTTGAACTGTCGCCGTGCTATTAAGAATCACCCCGTATGTCTGCCTCGCGACGGAAGTGAAGATTTCTGTGAATGCATCTGCTTGCCATGCAGAGGCACATCTTAGGCTCGGCATTCTCATTCTTCTCCTTATAGGCTGATGACGGCAGCGAAGGAAGTTGTAGCATTCCTTCTTTTAAAAATCCCGCCCTTGGCGCACAACGCACACGGAGAAATTTAAACGCGCACTTTCGACTTGCAACGAGCACTTGAACTTTTTGGTTGGCTCCAGAAATGAAATCGTGGGAGGTGTAACAACTTTATTGAGATTTCACGAACGACTTCTCTCTTATTGGATAACTGATGCAGACCGGTGAAATTTGTATTAATATCGATGAATATTTATATTGTTCGTTATGATAAAATTGTCAAAATAAATATCAATGGTACGACGACTAGTTTTCAGTGTACGTATTTGTTAATTCTGTTTACGCAAATCATTTCCAGCTGTCGATAGACACGAAATTCAGGATTTCTTTTTTAAACAAATTGCGGCAGATGTTTATTACAGTAGCTCAGGGATAGCAGGATGTGGCACGCCGCAAAAGTTTATTGCTCGTTAAATTGCAACTTATCTTCTGCACCTCGATGCGCATAAGTTTTATTGCTCTGCGTGCGAGCAGCTTTTTTACAGTTCCTTTCGCGTTCAACAAAAGACCATCATTGCGCCGAAAAAAATAGAACAGAAACGAAACGAATATAATTTACAAAACACTTTGCCGGACGCACCAATAAATTTACATTTCATCGAAGCGATATCAAATAAATTCTTAGCACTACTCTGTCTCCCACTTTCTAAAGAATTCAACATTCCCCATGCAATTTCTCACTTCTTCGTGTCACCCCAATCAATTTTCCCAAGCATGCATATCTTTCCAATTCCACTGCAACAACCGTTCGATGCCCATCGAACTCTCTAAAACTCTAAACCGTTCCACCTCGAACGAGCAACGACCAAAGCGAAACAAGTGTCTCCATTCTTTCACGTCTATCCCCGGCCATTAGTACAGGCTCGATCGACACAAGCTACGACACTGCACCGGTACAATTCAACCATCCGAGTTTCATACACGAGGCGGCGCACATTTCTTATTCCGCGGCATTATTCTCACGCAATAAAGTCTGACGGCGTCGACCACCCCTTCGTTCGCGAACCACGCCAATTACCCGGAATTCTGATCGCTTTTGGGGGCGCGTCGGCGAGATAAAAATAAACGTGTCGTGTTAATTCGATCTTAACAACGGCTGAACGCTCGACGACAGAACCGATTAAGGAACGCGGACGCGATTCCCGATGCTCGCGAAATCCGGTCTTCAGCCGGGGAAACGAGATCGTTAATTTTTCCAAGGCGGGGGGAGTTCGATAAGCGATACGATTCGTGGTGTGCGATCACGAGGGCCGTTCCCCTCGAATGACCCTCAATTGTGCGACGCGAAATCGACGACCGCGGAATACTTAATGCACGCGTTTTAATCAATTGTCCCTACGTGGAGAATTTCGTTTCGGAATGAGCTCGTCGATCGTTCCGATTCACCCTGGATTTCCGTGGATTTTCGACGACTATGTAGACGCAGGTGAAGGCGGATGAGAGGGGAAAGTGCTTCTTCGACGATTGCATTCCTGAATTCGTTGATATGAATTCACGGATATGTTGGGGAATAATGTTTGCACGCCTAAGCATTGGAATGTAGTGGCCTGTTCATGTATGACACAGAGTTTCGAGAAACCGAATAAGATCCGCCAGCTAGAATTTTGGTAGTATGTAAGTATGTGCACACTTGAATACAAAAAAAGACCAATGCCTGCTATTGGAACTGCCAATCGGATGGTTGCAAGAGATCATGAAATGGCGTAGGAAAGTACAAAAGGATACCATAAAAAGGTTTTAAGTAGAATGCAAAAAATTACTTCTGTTATTTAAAAAGATATCACGCTTGAACAGATAGTCGTACAATAAAATAATCGCGTGTATATGTAATGAATGCTACGGGACATGCTAGTTTCTCGTTGATCGATACGATTTTGAAGGCGGCGAGGGAAAGGATCGATGTTGGTATGCAAATAACACAATCGCAGATGGATTTCACTGGGATCCCTTCCGTGTCGCGTTATGGAGCACGATAACGCTAACTGAAAAGTGGGTTAACCCGCGACACATGAAAATCATTAGCCTACGAGACAAGGGGGATCCCCCGGTTCGTCATTTATCCCTCTGTGCTTACACTCTGGTACACGTTACCAACGACGGGATAAGCTGATCGACATGGTGTTCACAGTGTTAAACCGTCGCCTTACACCTGCTACAAGGATCGTTAATCTGCTTAATGTTATCGATAACCAAATAACCGTTTGCGAATGATAAAGGGGATTAAATAAATTACGGTCTTCAATTTCGATATACAAAAATATATAAAAAAAGACACATACCTGTCGTGTTCTCTTATTTTATTACGTTCGGATTTAGCGAAAGAAAATGGAGAAATGAATTCTTTATGCTTCGTTGGCAATTGCAGAAAAGCGTCCGAATTATTGGATCGAAGAATTCTGATGTTTATTTTAACCGGTGGTCGAAATTACAGGTAAATTCGTTATTAAGGGTGCAACAGATGCAAGGGACGTGGAAAAGGAAACACGTTGGCCGTAACGCGAAAGTGAAACACGCCGGCTTTAAATTGAGTTCTTTGAGACTCGCTCTCAAGTGTAACTTAATTAAGAGGAGCTTCCTCCAGACCTGTCGTTTGACGCGGTAAAATTAATTATAATTTGTCCACTTGCACTGTGCAACATCGCAACGCCAATTAAGTCGCACGTTTGGCACAAGTAAACTTTTACGCGACGCGTAATTATTTTCCACGCGACACTCGAGTTTCATTAGAGAAATTTTCAACGCTGACCGTTTCTATCAAACCGGGCACTTATGAATGTTGCGCCGAACGGATCGCACCAAAAAGAAATTCCTACGACAATCCGTAAGCGGCGATCGGCGAACGAGTTTCGTTACTTCGAACAATTTTACGAGAACGTTTCGCAAGAGAAATCCTCCGATTGATCCACGAATGAAAAAAAAGAAAAAACAAAAAATAAAGCAACATTTCGCCCGACATCAATTCTCGCGATTATTAGAAACTTACAAAGCGACACCGTTCGTTTTCCGAGCGTCCAAAACGCGACGCTACGACCATCCGGACGTTCTTCACTCATTTTCCAATCGCTTAATTACGAACCGACAAACGGGGCAAAGCGGCCGACGAAGTTTGTTGAACTTCAGTCGACGGCACAGGTGCGCCCCGATGCCCCAACGATGTTGACCGGGCTGCATTCTTTCCAAAATGGTCATATAAATAAAAAGTATCGGCACAAGGTGGAACGAGGGAACGGTGAAAATGAACGGAAAAGGGGCCGGGGGGGGGGTGATTTTCGAGGGAATTTGATAACGACGAGTCCATCTTGCAACAAAATCTGCATCCGCCGAGAAGTTCGGTTGACAGTGTTTCTTGCCCGCAACTTTCTTTACACTGTTCCAGGATTTTATCGCCATGAAAGGATACCTATGTAGGGAGGAAGTTTTAATCGTGTCCCGGGGAACGTAATAAAAAGGGACTATTATTAATTTCGTTAAAAACCCTGTCGGGCATTTAAACGTCGGGAAGAAGATACGCGGCGCGGGGATCGTGGTGACTTCAAAGGGGAAATGAAAATTTACTGCTTGCCGTGAAAAAAAGATTCTCTGTGTTGTAAATACTTTTTTTCTCGCGAAGAAATATTACTTCACTTTGAACAATGGGACGCTCGCGGTGTTCCCTATGTTGCTGTTTGTTTTTGATTCGGGAGACACGGATGGACAGCTGAGATATTACGATTGTTGACTATACAATTTCCGAACAAGATTACAAACAAAATAATATCGAAAAGATAATGTACAAAACACTCGAAGATTGTACGCTTCTTTGATTAAAAACGAACATATCGAACAAACAAGCAGCAGTTTGCCAAAACAAACCTTTCGCAACCGTCCCCCTCAAACTCTGCCCGACGTACCGCAAAACTCCGTCCAACAGGAACATACCAACCCCGCAGCTAGAAACACAAAATCGCCGGCGAACGCGAGAGTTCATTTATCACATGCAACACCTGTTGAGGTGATCAGAAACCGCCAAGACCAGCAGTTGTAATCCCTATCAAACGTTTCTCAACTTCTCCGTATCAATTCCTCTCATACCTCGGCGTCGTCCGGTTACGCATTAGCCAGACCAATATTTAACAATCCTCCTGCAGCCGTGGGTCGGATTTAAAATCCAAAGACTGGTTCCCCGGCGCGGACCCACAACGGCCACCTGTCAGCCAATCATAAATTCGCGGTGTCCTTTCATCGGCAACACGGGTACGTATACATGCATATACGTACGCATACATACGCGCCGTATACATATTGTGCGGGCACAGTTCGAGAGTCGAAACGCTTCCTTTCCGCACGCGTATCCTGTTGATGGGAGTCCCGCTGGCTTCCAAACCTTGCCTCCGTAAGTTGAAGGCCATCCTGCGCTCTCGCCCGGTCGTTTCACGCTCACGAAGGTCCTTACGAGCCTCCCGGGTTGCTCCTTGGACGGCCATTAGGCTGCCAGCCAGATCCAGGGTAAGAAGTCCTCGCATACCAGACGGAGACGTGCGCTCAATGAACTGACCGAGAGAAGAAAGTTGAACGAGCGTGGAACGACGTAAGTATATAGGAGAGAAGGAGGAGATGGTGGGAGCTGTACGTACGGTTGGTCGGGGCCTTAGGATCGAATGGGACAAGGGAATGAAAAGGGTAATTAGAGGGGAAAACGACGTGAGCTAGGTACATGTATACAGGGTGTCATGCAACTGGCGGTACAACCGGATAGGGTGTCGATTCTGCGTGGAAATATAAGTCGAAGATGTAGAATAGAATTTGTTTAACGAGGTCTATGTAAGGAAGCATGTTATAATGCCTTATGTAGATTGAATTTATTTGTTATAGTTAAGGGGATATAGTTAAGAATGCCCCGAAACGAGTCATGGTGATAAATTCCTTGGTTCTGACGTATCGTGCGATACTTCGGACTGAAATGATGTTCCGCGTAAATTCACGTGCGGCGATAAAATATTTCTGCGAGGATAAAAGTCGCTAATGAATAATTGAAGAAATGCAGCACTTTGGTTAATCGTTATTCTACTTTCGATGTCATACGTTGTACATTTCAAGAGTTTGTTATAAAAATACAATATCTCGAGCAAAGTGTACAAGACTTATTCGCGCGAAGAAATGATCTCATCGTTTCCAACCCCTCTCAAAATTCGTGGACGAAGCGAACGATACGAAAAATGATTCTTCTCGATTCCTCCACGAAGCTTTCGATTCCAATGTGCCGGAATTCCGCGACCCGCGACATTTGCATGTGTCCGCAAGCAACAAGATTGTTCATCGTGACTGCACATCACGACCTACGTACAGGACACCCTGGCACGTCAATGATTCCAGACGACTTCCTGAAGGCTGTATTCTCCGAACAACGAGTGAAAAGACAAGAAACGGAGAACACCTTCTCAGCCACGTTGTTTTAACCGCATCGCCATACATATTCTTTCGCTATAAAATTCGTACCGCCAGTAAAATGTTGTTTAGGTAAAACCATAAGCCACGTAGACAAACTAAAATAATTTTCATTTCCTTCGCGAATCGAGTAATTTCTGAAATTTTGACTTCAGCTTTATTTCGCCGAATTTTTGTACGCGACTTCATAAATAATTTCACAGAAATTGAACAGTATGTTAAATTTTCCGGCGTGCGAAACGACAGGCATGTAATGACAGTATGAAATTTCGGCTCCCGTTGATATTTTATTACGTAGGACGGTTTTTCTAAAACGAATTGCCGTACCCAGAAGCGTTGAAATACGTTGCACCGCGAAACATCTGATACAATATAACCTTTACGTATTCGTTATCTTGGAGTTTATCGTGTTTTGCGTATCACAGCCCACGTTGTAGGTATAAACTGGTACCTTGGTGATCACAGGGGACCACCCGGGGCCTGTCTCGCACACCGGAACAAAAAGATATGGCGAAACATCTCCTCTCCGCCACAATTTCTTAACGGTTGCCTCCAAAACTCCGTGCAGTGCCTAACTCAATTTCTGTATACACAGGGCCACGATTCTCATACACCGGCTGACATTAAATACACGCGACATCTTCCCGGTAACATTAACGTCTCGACAATTCCATTGGAATAATCGCTGGCAAATTAATGTGGAAATTAAAGTGTGAATTTTTGGACGAAGGAGTCGAAGATAAATATTGCGCTACTGCTCGGCCAAAAGTAATTATTGAATCAGATCGAAGCCATCTGAAATCTAATGTTTCTTGAATAAAGTAAGTCGTGAGAGTTGTCTAGATATTCACTGTAATCAATTTGTTCGAAAGCCTGCCTAGCTGTATTGATAAATATTTTAAATAGACACAATAAAACAGAAGCAAGATTCTAAATCGTACAATTACTGCGAATCGACAATGTACTTGTTCTCTCTGTGATACATCAATTTCGACCTATTTCGATTCATACACTCCGACTCGCGATCAGTCAGATTTATCCGGCCCATCGCTCACCCGAACGAAACAACCGACCAAAAAGAATAGCCGGTCAAACCAGTGACTCGCCCCGATATCCACCCATATCGACCCCATAAAAGAATGCAACAGGCAATAGGAAACCCGTGACACGCGAGGAAATCAACCCAACTGCACAGCTCCTATCTAACATCACTGAAATCGTTTCAAGCACCTAACAAAACAACGGCCAACAAGGGAACCGTAAAGCTACCGAAACAATATCCTTTACTTGGCAGTCCTTCCATACGGGACACCTAACAAAACAACGATCCTTCCGCGGATCGTCCATGGAATCGTCCATGGGTTGGGCTCGAATGACAGAAAGTATTACAGGGGCCAGCCAGGCACAGAAGCTCGATGAAGCAGCGATGAATAATTATTGTAAACCGGCGACGAAGCGCGTATTCCACGATACTATTTTTAATACCCCGCGAACTATTCATCATGGCTGCCCATCGCACCGTTCGCGTATTATAGAGCCGCGGCTTCCAAAGGCTGTCTGACGGGGCACGTGAATGAGCGAACGAAAGAGAAAGGTAAGGTTATTCTCCTTTCCTTCTGTCTATTCTCTGCAATTCCTTCACGAGCCTCGCCAAAACATCCTGCATCGGTTGACGCCTCCTCCGCGTATGCGCTTACAAAAGCTACCACGCTCGTGATGACGCCGTCCGCAAGTGTATGCACACGGGTTTTATGTGGACAGAGCAGCAACTGCCACGCCACAAGTTCACATGTAAATCACGTGTACCACACACGAGGCCGCGTCCACCGTGGCGGACGATCTCAGGTGCGAGAAGAAGACGTTGGATTTGGATGGCGATCGGTTGCCCGAGCGAAACGCGACGCGGCCGAGTGGGGGGGGGGGGCAACGTGGAAGTTAACGCGAGATTGTTGGCTGCCTTCTTTTCATTTGGCTTTATTGTGTAAACCTTTTTTTTAAGTCGCCCGATCTTGCCAACGATTTTGCGCGGAAATTGACTGGGGGTGGAATCGCGGGTGGTTGAATTCGACGATGGAATAGATCTCTGCGAATAGATACGTCTCTGGGATTTATTAAGAGACATTAATCATTTTTGGACATTTTAAATGGAACATTTGGGCGAACGTAATTTTGCTGCCCAGTTTCGCGTGTAGTCCTTTTGTGTGGCAGTTTAGTACATTTCTGACGGGATGGAAATATTTATTCAGGAACAGTCGATTACCGTACATTGATCTGCAACTGTGTTTTTCGTTACTCTTTATTACTAAGGAGTCGAAAGAATTTGTTTTGAATTTGTATTTCGGGCGGTATTGATTTTTAATTAGATGCGTGTACAGTGTGCAGATCATTTCTTGCATGTTTTTATTTGTCAACAATCTTCAATTTTGTCAATTTACGAACGCACGATTCGGTTTCCCATGTTCGAAAGCCAGAAGCGCATCATTCGTTGGCGGAAGGGTGAGCAAAGACGAATATTGCTGCCGAAGTGATGAGCAACACGCGAGGCGGGTTGAGCGAAGCCAGAGTGCATACCAATTGCAAGAATGCATCTACTGTAAGTCGACGAGGAAGAACGTAAAGTAAATAGAATAAAGGTTCCGTGCCACGATACGTGAAGCTTCGTACAAATGGTGCATTTGAATAATTGCAACGTCTTACTGAAACGTGTTAGAAAAATGAATTACCCGCGTCGTCGTTTTTGTACGTTCACGTCGTTCTAGGGCCATCGTCATAGGAAATTCAGCGCGGGCGCAGAAATTTGAACGTTGCGAGCGATTCCCTTGAAACGATCAAAGGAGCTAACATTCGATATGAAATGTAACAATTATTTTAATACGCGAAGCATTTAAAAAACGATGCAACAGGATTATTCAAATTGAATCGAAGAATCATTGGTACCGATTGCACCTTCGCTCGCAAACCGTGCCACAACTAAATACAAAGTTTGTTTTTTTAGAAGAAACAGAAAAGAGCAATGCATTTATAAAAGTTTAAAATAACAACACCGTTCTCTCCCTTGTCTCACACTTGTCGTTGATTTTAAAAGGAAACCCCCTTTCGCCGAGTTGAACGAGAATTTCGAACGCACCCTCCACCGAGCGACGCGATTTCCTTCGTCCAAAGGTTCGCCACGAAGGTGCAGGCAGCGTCGCGCGAATGATATCCGTGTTTCCCGATCGGCAAATTAATAAAGACGTCGACGGTGACTGGCGGCCAATTAACCCCTTTACGGGGTCAAGTGCAAATCACGGGTACGAGCCCTTAAAAGTCACGCGTGTGCGTGCACGCGTGAATGACGCCCGATGCTTTTCAAAGAAGGCGTCATCCTCGATGCGGCGTGCATAATCAAAAGCAGAATTCCTCGGCCAGAGAATGGCGCTTGTTCGATTAGCGGCCCCGTCTTTATCGAATCCCAATCGCATACCGCGACGTGTGCTATAGGACGGCTGCCATTCACGAGTGAAATCTCGCGCCGACGATCTCGCGAGAGATTCAGACGGGACATCGTCGTGTCATCCGGTACTACATGCGAAACAATCGCGCCGCGTATCATGTTTTATTTATAACGACTGCCTTATGATCTTCCCCCCCGGCGTGACGTACCCGCGTTTAAATCGTTTTCGGAGCAATTTCGAGGATCGTTGGCCGTTCCATTCGAGTAAGTGTTACGTGTGTGTGTATAGCAGTCGTAATTGCGCGAGGAGGAATGAGAGGGGCGATGAGACAGGCAGAATACGGGGAGGGCGAGTGATTCTTCTAAGGCAGGATTGCGATTATTTTTATGTGCGTTTTCGTAGGATACAGTGAGTATCATTTAATTCAGATGTACTGGAGACTTACTGTGCGGGTCACAATAAAAATCATCAATATACTGTAAATGATGAGACTTTGATCAACTCGGTGTACGTTTATCGTGAATTTACGAAACTACGTATTGTCTTGTTGCAAGCTGACGTTGAGGAGGAAAATGAACGTGAATTTAATACGATTATTATGGAAGGTAAGTGCAGAAATACCGAAAAATTATAAACTGATTACAATTTAATAACGAGGCCCACTAATAATTGCACCGTTTTAATTACGAAACGCTCGAGTTCCTGAAGCTTTACAAACCGATAGAAATTAGAAAGCCGACGGTTTGCACCGAGCGGGGAGGTCGAAAGCCAAATAACGCCGAAGCACGCTCCGCCATCCCAGAAGCGACATTTCATCCGCAATATTCGACATCTGTGAGACACTATTTTGCCAGGACCACGCCACATGAAAACGGCATGTGAACAGTTACGACTGGCCGCTGTGAAAAATCACTATATAGATAGGTTTATGATACGTGCCGTTAGGGGCCTCCTTTATTTTCCAAGCATACCCTGTACATCAACTCCACGTGTACGACAGAATGGAATTTCCCGGGTGACCAACGAACACGACCAAGTATGCGTAGAGAACGTACGATCAGGCGGTGCCGCTTTTTCACGCAACTTTTTTGCAAGGACACCCGTTGTGGATCATCCTTGCAGCGTTTCCTTTCAGATTCCCACATATATTTATCCGCTGCCAGGTATGTGGCCCCACGTCAGATGGAAAACGAAAGTAACGAGCGGGCATGGCAAAAATGACAGTAGGAAAATGGCGAAGTAGTGATATATTGTAGAATGGGTGCATCGCTATGCTTTTACATGGAGACGCCTCGACCATTGACGATTAATAAGGTATTGAATACAGAACATAAGTACGAGGGGCAGCATAGATCACGAACGAATCGAAAATGGAATTCAGTTGGAACGACCGCGGTGTTATAATCATAATTATCATAGACTATTATAAATTAATGAAGTCTAATAGGAGAACGAAAGAAATATAAAAACGATGCGATCTGATATCGCAATTATTTGCGCTTTAATCAATGCACTTCGATGACAATTCAAATATCATTAACTCGTTAATAAATATTCTCGCAGATTTAATATCAACAGCAAGCTTCTTTCTTTTCAGCAATAATATATGGTAGAAGACGAAAGGCGCGGAACGAAAAGGGCACAAACGAAACGAGTGCGGCATAAATCACGGAAATGCGACGGACTTCCAGGTAACAAATCCAATCGATATTGCAGGTAGAATAGTCGGTCAGCGGTAACGTGCATATCTACGTCAGTTGTGCACCGCGCAAGGTGAAAGACATTTTTCGTAGACGACCAACCTGTTCCGCCTGAACAGTATATTCTGCGCGTGGAAACACAATTTCAGGTAGCAAATCGCTCGTTCAGAACGCATTAATCCGGACAAGGAACTGGACTGGATGAGCCAAAAAATCGAACGCCACCCAAAAGGATGGATGGAAAAGTCGAGCCGACCGATCTGGTTAAACCTGTTGGCTGGCAGTTTGCCGTGCCGTCGCGACCGCTAATTGTGGCGGAAAATGAGCAGAAAAAGCAGCAAAATTAACCTGGCACACTATCGCGGACAGATAAGAATTTTTGTCCTATTTGAAGCGTGACGGAACGACCATGGTGTTGCCACGTCCTTGGAATCGGCATCGCGATTAAGTATACCATGAGACTCGATGGAAACGAGCGTTTCTTCCTTGTTTTTCCTACACAATTTTGGTCCATCATGGTTTTAAAAATATTTCACCAATAAATGAACCGTGTTTGCCATTGATTGATAACGACGAAGTAATTGAATATAATTATATGGTTATGACATATTTTGTCCGAAGTACTGTGTATTTGAATGTATATTGCAGGCTTTTCATTTAATTATGTTATTTAATACAGCCGCGAAATGTCAGGCAATTTTATGTTAACTGATTTGACGTGTTGTTTAAATTATTGTAAATGGAACTCTTTTGAAAGGCGACAGCGTTGACAGTCATTAATTAATCGTTAGAAATATATTTTAGAATGTGTTTGGTAATTAAATAATAATTTAAATCATGACCATGCTATTTGCTCGTTGTTAAAAATAGCTAGCGCGATTGTTGGGGAAATGTCTAGTTCTCTTAATAAGAATAAACTGTCGTGGCAAGAGAACTTTCACCTTCAATGTTGGAATATAGCTTTGCGGGTGACCGCATAAAGAAAAATCAAAGGTCAGGTTTCTTGGATGACTGGCGCTTTCAGGAGCAGTTCAACGACCCGTGTTACAAGGCCATTCAAGGTCATTTAAGATCACAGGCACATTAGGAAGTGACGCTGAAACTTGTACAACATTCTCACCTAATGTATTTCATTCGAAACGACGGGACGTTTGCAAACATTTAGAAGAACGATTTATATTATTTCCAGAGAAAACCATTTTTTTTCAGACAATTTAAAAATGGCAAATTTTTAAATTCCAGCGTCAATTATATAAGGTAATCTTCAAGTTACTTAATTGCAATACATTGATTGCAATGAACGAAAGGAGAAATAACAACGAACGCATCGAGAATTCAATTTAAACCGAAAATACGAGCCAATTGCCGCTAAAAATAAAAACCGCCTCCCTATTTTCCGGGCTTATAAGAAGAAAAAACGATCCACGAAGAATGAATCAATTTCCCATTCAAACCTCGCATTCCTCTATTACCAAACACCTCCCCCCGTTCTTCTCGCCTCAAATGAACACTCGCGAGGCGATTCAAACGCCGTGCACCGGTTCTATTCGAACCCGCGGACCCTTTGTCGTGCGCGTAAAAAATAATCACCGTCGAAATATCTCGCACGGCGAAATGGCGCGGCGAAATTGAACGGCCGATAGTGACTTTCGAAAAACGGGCCGGCTTCGATCGTCGACGATTATAAAAGGAAACGACCCGGGCATCCGCAGGAACGAGCGTCCGCCCCCACGAAACACCTATGAATCGTTGATGGAAACGCGTAAAGGTTATCGATCGAGCGGACGCAAGGTCGCCCGACCAGGACTATTAATTTAATTACCACGATCACCAGGAAGGAAAGGTGTGCTCCGTATTCAACGGCTGTTTCGACGGTTCCACTACCTCGGTCATTGGAATTCAGCGATGCGGGAGGCGTAATCGTGGCTCTCCGACCTGCACGCCTCGGAATCCTGAATCCGAGGCAGCCGCCACCAGGGAAAAAGGAAGCGACCCGAGGCGACTTCCTGCGCGAACCGATCGCGTCTCGTGCGTCCGCGGCGGTCCCGAGCGAAATATATATCTCGCCGATCCCTTCGTTCGACGCTGCTTGAGACTGTTTGATTGAGATTGAGAATTCGGTTGATTCTTTTAGAAGCCCCGCGTTTGGGTGCGAATTCGATTCGCCTGTTTATGCCTGTTTATGCAGTAAATCAGGATTGGACATTAATATTGCAGGGATTAATTGTGACTTAGTTCGATTCAATACATATTAACGTGGGGCAGCTTTTCAATGTTTGAGGTAACATTACCCGTTTACTATTTAAAGGAGTTATAACCTTTATTTTGCATACGATTTTTCTGTATACCCTCGATAGCGATAGGATGAAATCTTCCGGTGTTTTTTTTATTAAGGTTTGTTCAATTAACGCAGGAATCTGAGATTAACGTTAATATCACCGTCGTTAATTTAATAATATTTGTAATATGTATATAATATCTGCTGATCTTGATTTGGAATTAATATTGCAAGGATTAATTGTGACTTTTAGTACGGTTCAATGTATTTTAACTTAGGGGAGCTTTCCAATGTTCGAGTTAACATTACCCGTTTACTATTTAAAGGAGTTACAACCTTTATATTGCATACGATTTTTCTGTATACGCTCGAAACCGATAGGATGAAATCTTCCTGTGTTTTTTGATTAAAGTTTATTCAATTAACGCAAGAACTTGAGACTAACATTAAAATCGCCCTCGTTAATTCAATAATAACATCACATTCGATCGGAAATCTTCGACAAAACATCCGCAGTCTAAACAATCCACAAAAACGTACGCTTCGTTCGCTTCTGCCGCACACCGCGTCCGCGCAATTCAAAATACGCGCCGAAGAAACGATCGCCGAAGGGGCAGACAGCATTTTTCTACCAAATACGTAATTCACGTAACTATCCCAAACATCCTTCCCAAGTCTTACGACCACCTCGGCCGTCGTATCGTTTCCCCGGTAACAAAAAACGAAAACAAGAAAAACTCACTCCAACCGCCCTGCGCATTTCACTAACCGATTCAGCCCCGGGGATGGAACATCGCCCGACGATTTTCCCATCTTTGGTCCGAGCGTCGCGAAAACGGACCGCACACCCAGGAATTGCCGCGACGCTGAAAATCGGCCGATCGTCGCGTGGATCGGCCTCGCCGCGTTTTTTACGGCAATTACGTCAATCCGGGTAGCAGTCCGCGTGGAAGCGAGCCAGTCGAGGCGGTAGGCACGCGCAAACGCATCGGCGACGCTCGCGGGACGAGCGCGGAAATGATAGAGGGGGAGAAGTAAGATCGAACGAAAGCGGCCTAAGTAATTTCGATTTTTTGCCGGACGCGTACGAGGAAATCGGCGTGGCGTGTTTTTGCCCGGGTCCACATTTCGGTCCGACGGAAAGGAACGTCCGAGGAATTCGATAATCTCTTTACCGGGGTGTCACGTAGGTGCCGCGGTTGCGCGGCAAGTTTTTTCGTTTATCGCGTACGAATCGGGCAGGCCTTCCTTCCACCGGCACCACCGTGGGATCAAACAGGATATCCGACAGAGGCGCGGTAACCGAATACAAGCTGATCCTGTTCAAGGGGGCGATTTCGTCCGTGGAAAGTATTCTTTTCCGATCCATTTAACGCTCGCTGCCGGGGCGAACTCGCGGCCGGACACTCCGAACACCGAATGACGTGGTGCGCCTACCGCGAGTGGAAACGTGGCGGTTCGGTATGGTTTGAAGTTTAAAGGGAGTATCTGCGCGGGTGATTTCCACGATTTCTATCGTGGACGAAGTGTTTGGACGATATAGGTTTGTTGCTGGCGGCGAATATTTTCTGCGAAGCATTGGGTTCGAGTTTGGAAACAAGGGGAAGGTTCTTATCGGGGTTGGCCAGAGTGTTCGTGGTTGTTAGAATTTGGAATTAGGGTCGCGTCGATTTGTTGCTTGACTAGAAAGGTTCCGTATTTATTGTAATAGCGGACGGTTACGGGGAATGAACCGAGGGTTACTTATTCGATGTGATATTTTGTGACAAGCGTCGCGCTAAATACGGACAAAAGGAGTGGCTTGTTATCTGCAACATTTTCCCACTTTTCCGATTGGAGTGAACTGTCGGTTGTAGAAACGAGGTTGAAACAATTGTTCTGTGTAACTGCGGTGCCGCCGTATGCGTGGGATGCTTGCTTTTGTGCGAACCGAGTATTGGAATGATATTTATTGCACGTCGGTAAATACAGTAAGGATAAAATTACTTTTTTAATGTCGCGAGTAAATAGTGGCATATTATCTTTCACGCGACACAGGTTGCAAGTGTAATTGGTTACAAATGACAACTTTATGGCGTCGCATATACAGTTACTTAACTATTCAATACAATAATGAAATAATTTTCGAACACTCGATATTTATTTGTTGTCTTTCATTTTCAATTGATCCGTTTTAATTCAATATCGTATTTGAATATTTGATATTCTGATTAAATAAACTGATTAAACGGTATCCGCATGAATTCCAATTGATGCGTATGGAATGAAAATACGTCGTACTGTACCAAATAGAAATGAAAACCGTTGCGACAGAAAATCGGAGGGAAATCAAGTAAACGACACACAAGGGAAACTCAACGCGATTGTTACGAGGCACGATGTATCCAGAAACGCTACGAAAATAATGAAAATTGCCTAATAGGCGCATTATATATATTCTCAGCGTTCTCACGGTCCGGCTTTCGCGTGTCTTCGCCACTTGTAACACAAATTGCATTATCGGTCTGCGTACTACACTCGCGTGAAACCGTAGTACGCGTAGTGTAGTAATGAAAGAAATAGTTTGAACCGCAATGTCATTGACCAACGGTGTCGGTTGCGTCGTATCGTCGAGTGGAAAAACCTGATATATCTAGTTACGACCGTGGAAACTGGTCCCTCTATCGTGCACGGTGGCCAGCGATCGGTGTACGTGCAATAATCTGCTGAAATAATGGCAGCGGGGGTGCGGCAAATAGGTCGGACAGATAAACAATTGGAATTCGAACCGCAGACGAGATACACGAACAGACGAATCCCCTTACGGACGCTAAAATCAGCGTCGAATTTTTCAATCTTAATGGCAGTCACATTGGGCGGCGGATGTCCATAAGATGAATTGTTTATTCGTATGTCTCGTCGGTGATATTGTACAACAGAGCCTGTGGACGCAACCAGACCGACAGCTCTGTAATCGACGAGTCATTCGAGTGGGGCGATATTCATTATCGATGCGGCATTTAATTTGTCCCACCAATAAATTATGCATTATGATCAGAGGAGAACGTTGAACAAATTAACGTCCAGTACTCTTCGGAATCCTCGAACTTTTCTCGAACACCATTCGCACACCAATTCCGGCCAAGGGAACTGATTAATGAACACCACAATACGCCAACGCAACTGAACACTTGACTTACCCAGTAAAAGAAAAATCGTCTTTTCGAACCGACCGAAATTAACAAAAAAAAAGAAACCAAGAATAAGCGTTTCAGATCCTGTCCGCTGTAAAGCTTTCTTCCCCCACACCCCCCCGATTCTCGCGTGTTACCTCACTCTCAGCTTCGATCGGAACTCCCGTATAACGCAGCCATCGGAACGGATTGAGCAGGAGGGATTGACGGGGCACGGGGGCGAGATTAAAATTTCACGACACCGTTCGTCCAGCAACAATGTATCCACGAGGGCCTGAACACCAATTAAGATGTTACCTGCGCGGTTGAAACTCGATAAGGGCCGAGGAATGGTCCACGGTGGGCATTTAGACGCGGCCACGGCCCGGCTCTGTGGGACACAGGCCACCCTCTGCCGTCCAGAAGGTGTAACGTCTGACAAGCAAACGAACGAACGAACGCAACGTGCATACGGACAAGCAAACGGGGAAGGGAATGGTGGACCAGGAGGAAAGAGAGAATCGGCCACCGGAGGAATGGCGGTGATTCTCCGGTGTCACACACAGGCCGCCGCTCTCCCGGAGGTCAGGGCGGCTCGTGTTTCGCTTTTCGGCTTTCCGAGAAACGTTTGCAAAACCTGCCAACCTCTCTCTCCTTCGCCGGCTCGTTCTTCGTTGCTCGTCTTCGCGGCCTACCCTCCGGACACGCATTGTCCCCGGGCTGTGCGCGACGGACGAACGTTCTTCCACAGGATCGTCGTGGACCGATTGACACGCCGTAACCTCCGCGGATGGTCGTCCGTGCGACGTACACGTATCCTGTCGTGCGTGCCGTTAACGCGGACAAGCGGGAGCGAAAGTTTTGTGGACCAGCAGGGTGCAGGAAGTGGGTCCGCGCTTCCGGAACCTTGGGAACACGCGACGGAAGAAGAAGTAAAACGGAGGTTTCGTCAGCGTGGAACAGATGGTTTGTGGACATTGGCGAAATTGGTTTCAGGGAATCGGAAGTTGGATTACGAGGAATCGAAAGGTTCTCGGCTTTGAGTCTTTGTAAATGGGTTGATTCTAGAGTTTTGGTAGAGTTAGGGGTTGATTTATTGTACCAACGACCCTCAGGTGTTTTATATTCATAGTTAATACAATAGTTTTATATTTTAGGCTTTCTTCGAGGGACAATATTTGTTAACAATTTGCAATTAACGATGTGTTAATTTGATTAATCACTGCGCCGGCTTTAGCTGTGAGAAGAACGCAGAAGTAAATTCTGTCTTCGGTCTTCGTTTAAGTATTTAATTAGTAACCAGTAAAACATGTTTCGAACATCAAACATTCTAGAAAGTGCGAAACAGAAGGATCCTGAATTGAACGCGAATAAATGGATCAAAGTAGAAGCGTGAAGTCGCGATAACAAATTTAAGAAAACGTCGATGACAACGCGTTCGCAAAAAGGTTCAAGTACCCGGTCGGCGTGTATTTCTTTTCGTCCCACGATTGCATGGTATCACGTCCCGAACGGAAAAGGGTGAAGGAAAGGGGAGCCCGTCTGGTGGCGCCCGCAGACGACTGTTTTTGTTCCTTTATAATTTGGCAGTAGTCGACGGTTCCTTCGAGGAATGACGAGATACGAGCATGCCTTGCGAGGATCGCGAAGAATTCGTTGCCGACCTTCGCTAAGAAATTGTATCGTCTGCCTTTTAAGTACATACGACTCCACTGTTGCAGTTATTCTGTGTTCGAGTATGCACGCACCTCGAAATCAGAAGAATATTTCTTTTCGTGAATTTCGGGGGTTTTGTTTTATTATGCTTCCTCGTGAGAAGTATGTTTTAGAAATGGCAAAGTGTATGAACCGTTGGTCACTGACGGAGGGAAATATGTTTTAGGATATTGCAAAAGCGTGTGATATTGTTTAATGTGAAAAAGAAAAATGTATACTTAAATGAACTGCCTTGGTTTTTTTAAACGTTTGATGAAGTATTTTGTCTGTTTAAATGACGGAGGACTTGTTATATTGCTTTGTTTCTGCAGGAACAACCCTTTTATCATTGCTTGAACAGTGGGTACATATCCTCAGCACTACAAATTAAGAATATTAATATGCAATTTTTTTCTAATAACGCACAGTAATTGAATTGGTATTAATTTCAAATGTGTTAATCTTCTTCATCCTGTAAAAAAAACCTATCATGTGGTGCAAATAGTAAAAAGGAAACAACCAAAGAAGTATACTTCAGGGACCTATTATTATTATTTATTATATTTACATATTAATTCATTATCCATCATTATACTTCTCTTATAAAAAAAAATAGATATAAATGCCTCTTACGTCTCTTTCACGTCTACACAAAATCTCCACATTTCTACAAAATAGTCTCACAGTGCCGTTTCAAAGATTTGTATTTAGGTATGCACACCTTCGAGCGTAACTCATCGAATTATTACGTTCAACGAAGCTGTCGATGATGAGTTCAAGAGCTGTTCGTCGTCCCTTTCATAGACGAAACGCGGATTAAAGAACAGGCAATAGAACAGGTAGAAATTCGGCCACGGTTAAAAGAAAGCTGCGCACACAATCAGTGCGTCGTGGCGCGCATAACAATGCGCGGCATACCACGATTTGCGGTTGCGAGGGGATAAAAGTGCGGTGCAAAACACTTCTGAGAAAAATTCTGGCAAAGCTTCTGCAGGAGCGTAGCGCCACTCCTTTTCTTATCGAGGACGTTTTTGTGAAACGCGGAACGTGAGACGTTTGAACTTGAGTAGCGGAGAGAAAAAGGAAGGAAAAAAGGAAGGAAGAAAAGGAGCGGACGGCTCGCAGTGATTGAATTAAATTCGGGGAAACTCGAATTTCAATTAGGCTCCGGTATTCTGTGAACGTCACTCCTGCTGTGCGTGCATTTCGTTTCATTTTTCAACTCTTTCGGGGATATGTTGGAATTGAACGGAAATCAGTTTTCAAACTTGAACGACATTAAATTATTTTTCGTATCGTGTTTTGGAAAACAAACAGAATCTGAATAAAAATTGTTTTAAATAGAATCATTTACTGTGCAACTTTTCAGAAAAGTTTGCTCGTCTACCATTCTATTCGCGATTGAATGAATTTTTTCGTCAACGCCCGTTTTGTTCGACTTTTCTGTTGGTTCGTGTTTCGAGGCAGTTATGGGAACTTATTCTGGCTGTCAATTCCATCAAGCGTGACATCATCGCGATAAAATCGGGCATGAAGAATACGTTGGCTTCTCGTAATGGCAATGAGCGAGCAACGTGGAATTACATCACTGAGAATTGTAATAAACGTGCGTAATAGTAATCCGTAACAATGCTGCACGATGACCTTCGCGATAAATATTTAAACGTTTGCAACGACCGCTTTAAAAGTACCCTTTAAATGCTCATATCGCATCATTTTGCAATATAAAATTACTCTTAGAAATACGCGTGTCGTCAACTTTCACGCGCACCGCCTTTTCTTCGAATTAAATTTCAATCTTCAATCTCTGATCTTCAAACGTTCCTGTCTATTATATATCCCATACATTTTTTCCCGGCTCATCCTCTCATCCCTTCCCCTCTCCCCTCTTTTATTAATCCTTTTTACAGGAGAAAGTACGAGACCATACATAAAATGAGCACCGCTGACTGCTAACAGCATCTACACTCCATGAATGGAACGGCTTCCACGAATAGTACAGCCCACTCAAAAATGCGAGATGCTGCCGGACAGCAACGCTGATCAGCAACGCGTTACACAAAAATTGACTAATTAACATTTCGCCCCGGTTAAGCTAGAAATCAATCGGGCAACGGAATGTTACCGTTTATTTCGTCTATCGGGTTCACCTTCGTGACGCGCGGCGTAGTATCCAGGGTTCAGGCGCCTTTGACCCCTCGTCAGAAAGCTTGCAATGCAATTTGCCATGATTGTGCTGCATGCTCGTTGCACGAAGTAAAAGTTTCACGGGACCGCGATGCTTTCCAGCATTAAATCGTGCACGCATATTCCTGCAGGAATGCGGTCACCGTTCAGGAACACGTGACCGAAGAAGCGACGTTCAGATATGAATGCAAGAAACCGATGGAATAATAATAGAATACTGTATTTGCAGCGATTGTTCGTGTGAAGAAATGTTACGAGTGTGGTGATTATTTTTTCGGGCGATTAGTAACGTCTTTAAGTTGTAAACTGTTCGTACTTCTTTGTTACACCAATATCATACTCGTTTTACGGTGACATTTTTTAAGCTGTATGTATATCGAATAATTACTCACGGTGCATCCGGTACGGTACATAAATTATGTTGAAAAATATGCGTACGTTTTTAAAACCTGAAAGTTCACTTTTACTTTCCACTTCGCCCTTTTTTTCGTGAAATATAGGCAATTTTATGCGCCCCTTCGACAAGCATCGTATTTTTTTTTAATTCATTAAGATCTTTGATATTGAATACAATTACAAACACGTTTCAAACACTTCTTCTAAAAATCTCCAAATTAGTTATAACCAGAGATTACTACTTAAAATTAAAGAGCAGTGTCAGACTAATATTTCAGGCGAATTAATAATTGTGCATAATATATTTGATGCTTCATATCTTTGTTTGTCGTCAACAAAAGTATCCTTGGTTTTGACGATTAAATAACTGGCAAAATCAATGAGCGATAAAGTGACGGACAAATACGCCTAGAACGGCGCTCTCTTGTTCTAATTTCGTTGTCAGGAACTCGTCCACAATTCGCAAAAATTGATAGCACGATAAAGAATTTCCAAGTCTTCGAATCAAATGTAAATGTAACTGTCCTCTTTCTTTTTCCTTTAAGATACTTGCTATATAAATATACTATCGAACGATAAAAGTTGTCAGTTGAATTAATAAACATCTAAATAAGTTAGCATCAAGTATGACACCAAACGATTAATAATAATTGAGTCGATACGATGACTCTGCATCTCTACGACATTCAGTGTAATGAAAACTGCGATCCAATTATCTATACTGGTTCCCGGCTAAAAAATTTTGATACAGAATGTGCAACCTTATGGACCACCCAAAGGAATTCCTCGTCTCAGTTATCGTGGTCCGTTCGCACATAAAATTATGAGCTCCGACCGCTATAGGTGCCACGATGTTGAGATCGATCGATCACAAGTATCGTTATAAGTTAGATGGTGATTTCTCCTTATAACATGTTGTACGAAAATAAAAATGCAGAAGCAAATTGCACGTTACAGTTCCCGGAGCGGATTTTGCAAACGCGTCAAACACTTTGGCAGCGAAAGGGGTAGGGGCAAATTGTTGCAACTTTCTACCTGAAACATTTCACGCGAGTTTCAATTCCTCGCTACTCTTTCGAATCGTCCCGCGTGGCGAACGCGTAAAAAATCACCGGGAGAAGAAGGAGAAAGAAAGAAACGTATTGCGTCCGTGGCAAAGGCGACGAAGACCGCAAATCGGCGATATACACGTGTAACTAAAGTCGCCCGTAGACCATGAAGTCTCATGTCCAGAAGGAACGCGCTGCAATGGGGAACGAGTATAAAGACGCGTGACAGATTTTAAAACGTCGCGGTTCCAGTAATGTATTCATGAACGTATCGTCGCTGTTCCACAAAGGGGAACCCGGTGCAACGGTGCGTCTTTAGGTCTATCCCTTTTACCCCTTATTTTGCGTGCGAAAATTCTTGTTTGCCCGTTTTGCACTCTCCGCTGATCCGAGTCGTGCACCAATACTCTCGCGCTCAGCTGAATAATTATCATCAAACGTACGTGGCTGATATTAAATCCAATTCTGGGAAACAAGACTCTCATTTCTTCTGTACGTGGACTTTCATCGTTTGACGAAATGCCCGCATTATATTCACGGATATTAATTTCACGTTAGAGAAACGAACCCGGAGAAACATCCGGGAGGTCCTGTCTTCTGATTTTCGCTTGTCCTACGTGAAATGAATTGGGCTGGCAGATTTTATGATGTGTTTGCTCAAGTTCTGATTGCCTAACAAGGGAAGGTTCAGATGTTCTTCGGTTTTCGAGAAACATACATAGTTCAGTAATGCAACAGAAGTTCTATTTTTATTAACACTATTTCTACCACGATTTTGTGTACACCTATTTCGTTACCAAAACGTGTCTCTGACACCTTTGCGTTTGTACGCAAGTAATTGACAAAATTGTCCAGATTTCAAATTATCAGTTAAATATGGAAAAAATTCAACAATATATTTATTGATACATTGATGCATATTTATTAGAGATTATTTAATTAGGTTGTAAATCGTAGAATTAGTCACTACAATGATCTCCACCAAAATGCAACATGGCGGAAATCAAAGTTATGCAGGAACACCTGTATTTTACGTTACAACAGAAATCGGGATTCTCTAAACTCTAAACTGATTATAATTGATATGATGCTGTAAAATGGCGTTGATATTTATATGTAAAATGGTTTAAAATTAGAATTTGGTATGAAATCCTTAAGGTGTGTCAAAGGACACCACATGGTAGAAATAGATACACCATGCGCATATTTTTAGATCCAGGATGAGGTGGAGGAAAATTATATCGCTGAATACATTTAACAGCTATCGTATATTGTAAACGTCATCGAATTAGTTGTGGACAAATGATTATGCTTAGGGAATAATTTAAAGATAAAATTGGAAAAGTGTCTTTTGACACCTCTTGGTAGAAATACTGTTAAACAAAAATGGATTATGCTGCTTCATAATTAGTTAAACCATTGATTAATATTTTGTTCATAACTGCTTCTAATTGTTTGAGAAATCGGCGATGTATTTACTATTTGACAGATGCAATTGAAAGCCGTGGTCGCATTGAAATTCTCGTTTGTCTGTGTTTTATCAATTTTATAGTTTTCGCGGCACCGGTTCGAACAGGTGTACCAATGTTAAACGATTAAAATAGCGTCTGCAGAATTAGGTTTCCGAACATGGTACCACCGTTCACAGCACAGTGTCACAGACGTGATATATGAATAGACAAATCACCTTATGGACTTTCGTGGCACAACGTGACTGCCATACCGACTAAGAAATCCGACACTGATACGAGCGTCCTCTGCTCATGAACAGTGCTAAGTTGAAGCAGTACTATTTATTAAGCAGTGTTGGGGACAGGAGTCACGCAATTGTGCGGACATATGTGAATGCTATGGGGAGAATCAGGGAAGCAGTTTGCACAAACGAGATATGTGTGAGAATTCTCATATCTCGTCGCTGTCTGTGTCAAAAACAAATTCGGCCCGAATTCCCGGGCCACCGACAAATTACTTAATCGCAACTCTAGTTGCAATCGCGATTTGACTTTATTCGCAACTCTAATGCAAACAGTTTTCAGTCGTACGCGACTCTAATAAAAATCGCGATTTGCTCAGTACGATGATGAGTGCTGGAAGCAATAAACTACAACTACAGCATGCAAAAGCGAGCATAGTTACAAAATAGTAACAAAAAATGGCTTTCCATCCAAGACATGCAGAGCCATTGGTAGTTGCCCTCTTGAGCGACAGTTTGTCGGGCCCCTTCGGCTTTTAGCCGCTTCTTTTCTTCGGGCGCGATGCTCGCTGAAACTTAGTCTAGGCTCGAGACTCTATTCGCAAACAAACAAAAAAATAAAATAAAAATCTAAACCGCGCAGCTAAACGGAACACACGTGGACGAATCACGACCAAATACAATCGTAAAAATTGCGATTATGGAAAATCGTAAAGATTACGATTAAAATTGTATTCGATCTTCGCCTACACGTACAGCCTCGAGCATAACGTCACGTTCGTTTCGAAACCAAATCGCGACCACGACCGCGAAAAATTCGAAAAATCGATAGACAAAGCCAGAGGCGAACGCATTATCGTTCGCGCCACAGCTACACCGTCGACTTTTCAAATCTGATTCCCTGAAACAGGTTGAACACGCGAAATATTGCCTACCCGATCGGAGACGGTGTCAACCTGTCCGGCCCTACCTACTTATATCTATCAGGCACACCAGAATGTATACTACCTATCCTACCTAGTCCTGTATTTGAAAAATGGCGAAGCATTCATACAAACACACCTCATTCCACGTTTCTCACTCAAATACCCGGTGCAAGGGTCTACACTAGAGAGACATCCCGGGACGCCTCCGACACCCGAGCTTGGCATACAATCATTCACACTCTAAGGGTACGTACCAATTCCTGAAATCGGCTGACATAGGCTAGCGACCATTGCGTAAATGTGCGTAAATGTATATGCTTGTGCATTACTTTCCTATAAAATATTGATTACTAAAATATATTGTACATTTTCTTTCAACTAAGTATAGTTGGGTCGTATAGTACTCTGTTCTTTCCCATATTTTCATAATTCGATTTGATATATTGCCATTCGTGAAATTATAGTATCGGTATTGAAATTGGAATTATAATTCTCTACGAAATTCCCGAGCCGACGCAATTCCACAGCCTAACCACACACACACACAATGTGGAAAATACGTCGTGCACGATGCACTAGCAAATGTCAGCCGCCAAACATTATTATTTTAATAACTGTATGATCATCATGCCCATTGCCTTTCACTCACCCAAGTAGCACCTGGGCACGTGAGTGAGTTCCTCACAATGAACACGGAAGGCGTTAAACCTGAAAATCCTGATCTAAAAAGATAATTAGTATACGTAAAATTGCAATAGCGAGTAGTATATTTTTTTTTGAATCTCTTAAAAAATGACTCGAATTTGTAATTTAAGAAATATCAATAAAAACTTGAAACTTACTGATAAATAATTTATTTATTAAGAAAATTTACTCTAATTGAAATTGAATTTACTTGAATAAGTAATGCAATCAAAAAATATATGCAACAGTATATTTACTTAAAAAATTGACAAGGTATTAAATAAGCCTCAGGTGATTCCTTAATCGAAGTAAGTTGTTCAAGATAGCTACTCCGATTTAAAAATCTACCCGTATAAAAAGTGCCTTCTTGTACATAATGTGTAATTTTCATACGAAAAGGACTCGACTATAGCATATGAAAATTAAAATTAAATGCTATCATTGGCTACGCATATTTAATGCCGATTTTAATATGCGTATCGTTATATTTATTTATTGCAATGCACGATTACTATAATCATAAAACGCTTGCAGTAACGAATAGTAACGAAGGGTAACCGACTTCTGCACTGCTTAACAGTGATAACAAGTTTAAATTGATTATAAGTGCAATTATAAATTTAGTGTACAAGGTCCTCAGTATATATACATTGGTTCAACGTATTTATTAATGTCGTAATATATTTTTATGAAAATATAGTAACCTACGTGAACAGTGCTTATTTGACCAAATATTTATTCGAGTAAGAAATATTTCTATGGTTCTTAATATTTTTATATTAAAAAAGCACGGAGTACAAGAAGGCAGATCTATCCTCTTATAAGAAATAATAGACAAGAAAATAATGATGGTCACTATGCTCGCAAAACTACTAAAAAATACAACCAGTCACCCGTGCCGTTTCGGACCAATCGTCCTACGGCATGATTGGGGACCGGAGGAACCAAAACGCATGCGACTCACCAACTCGTTGATTGCAAAAATAGAGCAAGTACTCGTGGAAGACATCAAGAACATCGCCGAGGCAGCTCAATTGAACTCAATCGTCAGGAAGTATGCAATCTGTAACTAAAACAAGAAAGCAAAGAAGATTAAAATCTACTGTTAAATCCTTATTAATTATATATAAAAATAAATACAGAATTTAGTTCTTCACAGAAAACTGAGAATTGTTTCAAAGATACTTACATTTCTCACTTTGCCAGTGTCGCATACAACATTCCCTTCAGTGATGCACTGACTCTACTTCCGATGACGAATACAAGAAAAAAATAAAAATAAAAGACCATGTACGTGACCACAGATTATATCGGCGAACAAATTAAGATGCTACTTTCGCGATTGAAATAATTGAAAAGGAGCACCGGTGCTCTGATAACAGTATTGATAACTAGTACGCGAGAAGCACTGACTCTACAATCGCGTGTAGCTAAAGTGTAAACGAAAATTTGGGCAAAGAGTTACTTGCTCTGGAAATATTAGAAAACTGCGGAGCAAACACTGACTTTACCGACCGCATTGCGCGCGGTCACAAAATTCTACGTTCATCCTACCGAGTGTTTGTCATCTGTGATATTTAAGAAAAAGAAATATGCATTCGAAATATGTAAATGTGCAAGAAAAATATGCAAATATGTATTAGAAATATGTAAATATACATTACAAATATGAAAGTGTACATTAAAAATATGGAAATATGCATATAAAATATGGAAGTGTGAACGAGAAATGTGTAAATATGCATTAGAAATATTTAAATATACATTACAAATATGAAAGAATACACGAAAAATATGCAAATATACATTATACATACATTAGAAATATGTAAATATACGTTATAAATATGAAACTATGCACGAAAAATATGGAAATGTGCATTACAAATATGTAAATATTTGCAAGGAAAATATACAAGATTAACAGTGCATTAAGAAATGCAATTAGTTATTGCATATGTTTTTAAGTATAAAACATAAAAACAAATGCATTATGCAGAAAATGCAAAATAAAATATCCTATTCCAATTCCAATTACTTAATTCTAATTGGAATGAAAAATCTAATTGTGTTTATAAGTATTTTAACTGTGGTTCTTTCATCTTTGTATCAGTCACACATGATATAAAACCAATATGAAAATATAATTAAAGTGCTCACACACACAGGCCCTTGGCTGCATTTAATTATTTAGGCACCATTGTAGCTACTAGTTTACCCTATTCCATATCTATCTCTCCATACTCCTGTAACAAAGAATAACAAGGAAATTAAACAAATGCACGAAAGTAATGATAATTGTGACATACTAAAGCAATAATACAAATCCAATTCTGTGGAAAATGTGAATATTCGATTTGCAAATGTATAGGCACACGATGTTAACAAAAGATTTAGTATGGAAGCAATATTATGTTAAGTGGTAATTACAATCCGATTAAACAAACGTCAGCGGTAATAGAGTGCAAATAATTGTAACATAGCTATTTGGAACGTACCTCACTGAGATGTCTTCTGTATGTTTTGTCAGCAGGGCGTCAAGTAGTAGAATGAGAACCTTCGCCATCGTCTGTTGCCGTTCGGCTATGTTCGATAACCAAACAAAGCCAAACACCACCTTTGTTCACGATCGCTTGCGTTTCCTAGAAATATTGCAACGCATACGTTACTTGATATGTGTCATTTTTTGTTTCGCGATAAATTGTCGATTTTTTGCAGAAAAAACAATCTTCCCGACCACAGGCAGAAACAGGAAAGAAATACTCGGAAATAATTGCTTGTATTATGTTAGTACTTGTTTACAACACGACTCTACATCATACAAGATTTAAACGCGGCATGAATTATAATTTAATAGACATATTTTGCTAGAATTCTACTTATTTGAACAAGAAATTTGAAGAAAGCTTACCTGTCAGCGAGAAGTTAATTTGACAATATGGCGCCGCGTCGCTCTGCTTCTGCGCATTCCCGTTCGAAAGTGTCCAGTTGGCGCCATTTATGATTCAAAGCAAGCGAAACAGACGCCATGACACACAATCAACCTGAAATTAGAGATGAATGTATTAAGAACCACCGATATTATAGTAATATTGGTAGAAACTGCAGAATATGCTGCAAGATATTGGAATTCTGAGCTGAGATACATATACGCATACGTAAAACATATTACGTATATGCATACTCGAGTCGATTTGAAAATGCACGCCGCGTGGTGTGATTCCGTTCACCGTACAATATTCTCTCAATTTCTTGCAGAATATTCATTGATATTAACAAAGAAACTACAGAAAACTTGCAAGACAGAGAAATGAAAACAATGCGTATATCATTTCCTCTTTTCAAGAATATATTCGACTATGTGACATACCTTAATTCGACAGACACTCGGAGCACGTCTATTCACTACGAGATCCGTTGCGCGAAAGAGGCAGATTTTTTAAATAGATTGCGTTAATTGACTGGAAACTGGGCGGGTGAAGGGGGTGGGATATTGTTCTTTCTTTAAGGTGTGTTTTTTGAATATCGTATCGAACTGCATGTTTTCTGTTCCAAGTTTTACAGAATGGATATTAGTCGAATAGTGGGATACAAATATATTTATTCAAATGCAAATATGTTTATATAATAATGAACACATCTAAGTAATAAAATGCTTGTAATGTTTGTTACATTATAGAATAAGTAAACTGTTCCCATCATACAACTTCGCTCGGGATCAATGCGAACACTAATCGTTTGCAGACACGTTTCTCGCAGGAATTGTCTCGTATTACTAAATAAGTTACTTCGTTATTGTTATTAGTTGAATATAAATAAGAAATTGCGTCTTTCGTTAACAATAAAATTGCTCTAATGATAAAGAGAATGAAAGAATTCGTCTAGCAACTATACAATTAATAATTGTAGTATACAATTATCGTCACTATCTTTTTCATTCTGGCAACTTTATTGTTTGTGTGTTAAAAAAAATATAGATCTCTGATCAGAAAATAATGTAAAGCATAACTTTAAAAATTATTTCATTTATTGATAGTACAATTGAAATAAGAAAACTGGTTACCGTGTGCATTTTTAATTACCAGATTTTTAATTAACATTCATTGTTTGGTATCCTTTGTCGCCTTTCATTGCGGCAAAGAACAAAAGAATTCTTTAAAATAATTTAATTTGCGCATCGTTTTATATAATCTGTTGGTAGCGTTGCGAGTTGCAAGTTTTTTGTATTTAAAAAAAATACATTGGACGTCTTGTCTATTGTTATACCTCGTCCGTGACAGTGTCATCACAACTGCATACATAACCTCAATTGTACTTAACCTGTTAAGGTTCCAATATTTGTACAATAAAATACGTAATTGTTTACGGGTGGAACATTTTATTTAAACCAACATGTCGGAGCGTAAAGTATTAAACGTAAGTAAAATTGAATTAAATCGTAATGTATTTAAACTAAACGAAATATTGACACCATTAAGCGATTGTTTACATTGCGCTATGCCAGCATATATCCTTTTATCATGCATTAATTCGTTCCATTAATATTTTATATTCTAGAAATATTATCCGCCGGATTTCGATCCGTCGAAAATTCCTCGTATGAAATTGGCCCGAAACAGACAGTACACGGTACGTTTGATGGCCCCTTTCAATATGAGATGCAAAACTTGCGGTGAATATATTTACAAAGGAAAGAAATTCAATGCCCGTAAAGAGGATGTCGAGGGTGACGACTATTTAGGAATACGAATTTACAGGTTTTACATAAAGTGCACACGATGCCTTCAGGAAATAAGTTTTAAGACAGATCCGAAGAACACGGATTACGAAATCGAAGCAGGAGCGACGAGGAACTTCATGGCCTTGAAGTTAGCGGAAGAGCAAGCGCAAAGGGAGGAGGACGAGGAGAAGGAGGAGGAAGCTACTAATCCAATGAAACTTTTGGAAAAGAGAACATTGCAATCGAAACAAGAATTAGAATTACTGGAATCTTTGGAAGAATTGAAAGACTTGAATCGTAGACAGCAAACCATAGACTACGATCAAATGTTAGAGCAGTTCGATACGGGAGCGGCCAAGCAGAGAACGCAGAAAGAGCAAGAAGAATACGACGAAGAGTGTATTAAATCGATATTTGGTAAAAAGATTGTTGTAGAGGAACAAATTGTTGAATTGGACGAAAGTGAATCTGGCGAACCGCCGAGAAAAGTAATAAAAACGAATGAAACTGCAAGAGAAAGTAACAAGATTGAATTTAAGGCTGACAAAGAAAAGGTATGTACAGTATTACATTATAATTAATAGTAAATAATGCGGTTAAACGGTGCTGTAACGTGTAAAACGATTTTCTTTTTTTACAGCCAAAGGAGAGTGAAAGTTCAAAAACATCCGAAACATCGTTATGGTGTGAAAGCACGGAAAAAAGCATACACGCACCGTCGTCCAGTAAGAAAAATTTGCTGGGCATAGTTAAAAAGAAATCAAACTTAGTTACCAAGATCAATGCAAGCTCTACAGTTACCAGTGCAGATAAGCGAGAGAGCGAGGCAGTATCAAAAGAAGAAATAAGTACAAAGGAAAGTAAAAAGGTCGAAGCAACCACATCTGTAAATACAGACAATTCAAGAAGCAATAGTCATACTGGTCTCTCGTTATTAGGTGCATACTCTGGTAGCAGTGATAACGATAGCGATTAATACGGTGTTTAATATCATTCGTACAATTAAATTGCATAAAATTTATTACAAAGAAAATACATATACAAACGATGTACAGATATATAAATAAGCCTCATCGAATATAATTATAATTGTAAATCGAAATAGATAAATGATTTTTCAACTTTTTCAAACAAATCCAAGCTGTCGAATTTGTTGCTACTCAATTTATACGCCTTTGTAAAAAAATACTGCCAATTATGCCCGATCGGTTCGATAGCGCCGAATGTTGTACCAAAAAGATCTTGCGAATGACGTAGAATACTGCCCACCGAAGTCTTAACGTTTTCGCAACACAAAAAAATATCTCTGATTGTAATATAATTTCATGTAGACATTTACGCTGACGGCGAATAGAAAGTTCCTTACAGGATGCCGAAGCCCTTACTCCTAAAACATAGAAAAACAGAATCGGTCAGAGCGATGAGGTAATTAGTAATCGGTCTGTTTCAAAAGGCTAGGCACTCTGTAAGGAACTTCTTTTCTTTTTTTTTTTAACAACGATATAATATCGAGAACTCTGTAGCAGGGAGTACCTAGCCTATTAAATCAGACCGTGTAAACATAACATTCAAATTTATTTATAACTAGGACTAAGGACTATCGGTTCGTAACCAAAAGTTCTACAAACGACAAAAATCTCCCGAAACATTCGAAACAATTTTCTAGGAACAATTCACCGTATCTCATTTATATTGAACACGTATACTTTGTACTCGCTGTATAGAAGAGAAAAACGACAAGAACTAAATTGAGATTTAATAGCGTCAAGTTCTCGAAAGCCCCACGTGCCTATTCACCATAAAATGCGAGTGCTATAAAAGATTGTAACAAGATGTGCCCCGGCCAAGTATCAAGAGTGCCTTAACAGACGACGATGTTTAATAAATAACGCCGCGAGGCTCGATCCTATTCACTAGCAATGACCGAACACCATGATGAAGATGACGATGCCTATGATAAGGATGTTCCGACTCCCTGCTACTATCGTCCACGTTATCGGATTCTCCATGCACGTTGAACATCATCGTGGCATATTCTCTGTCCCTAGCTATCGACGGCGAATCATAGAAATAATTATCGTTGCTGAAGTCGCGGGAGTTTCCCGAATTCTGTGTCGCCTCCGGATTAGATAACGTGGACTCATTGGTATTGTCATTGGAATTGTCCTTACTCGACCAAACATCTTGGTCTTTCTCTACGTAAGCCTCCTGCCTGCAGCGTTCGCAAATGTAAGCCTGTTCGTCGTCGGACGATGTCTGTTGCATCGTGTAGCCCTCGTAACCGTTCATGGATTCGCGAACAACTGGCGAACGGCCAGTGTCGTACGGGAAGTGCGACTCTTTAACGACCGATTTGCGATGATTCGGATGCAGAAGAAAGTGCAAATTAGAGGGGCGTTGGAAGGACGTTTGGTCAGACTCGGTGATGTAATCCTGTGACAATTTGCCCGGCTCATTGTCCACGCGGTATCGCGAATTAGACGGAGTTTCCCTAACGTACCGCTGTTCCTTGCTTCTGTGCAGGGTCAGCTCTAGCTGAGCGATTCGATTCTCCAAACGCGTACGCTGAGCTTGGGCCCTGTCTTGCTGCACCTCCATCAGCTTCACCATCTTCTCCAGGTGCATGATCTGCAGCTGCTTGTTCTTCAATGTCGTGTACAACTCTTGCAACGCCTCCGTTTTGGCGGCGATCTGTTTATGAACCTGGCGTGAAAATGTTTCCCAATTTCATCCAACATGTTGCGTTGGAATGATCTTAATCGGGACGCTCTATTTACCTGTTCCAGGTATTCGTTGCTCTCCTCGCCGCGGGACTCCCCGTTCTCCTGCTCGACCTTCCCCTTCAGAATCTCCAGCAACTCGTCCCTGACTTTGAGGAATTTGTTCTGTTCACGCATCACGTGGTCCCGCTGCTCCAGCTCCAATTGCTTTTGTGTCAGCGCGTTCTTCAGGCTCTCCTTCTGCTCGATCACTTCCGCCAAATTGTTGCGAAGATCGGACACCTGCTGTTGTAGCTCAATCGCCAGAGCGCTTAACCCAACATTGCCACCCTCCATGGACTGCGAGTGCAGTCGCTTCTGAATCTCTATCAATTGCCTTTCTAACATTCCATTTTTTTCTTGGCTAGACCGTTCGGTAGAAACGAAACAACGGGGATAAGAAAAACGTTAAAAGCACTACCTCAAGTTCGCATTCGTTGGCGTGGACATTCTAACAATTGTGCACCCCCAATTTATTTCTACGATCGGCCAATAATGCGAACAAGACTTCCTCTCTTGTTCATTCACAGGAAAGATTGTTACACTCACGCGTTTTTTGCACTCTTCTTCAGTTCAGCGTACTCCATCATGAGGTTTTGCAGCTCGGTGGACTTGAACACCAGATCGGCGGCCAGCTTCTCCCTAGAATCTTTGTCCTCCTCGTGACTCTGAGCCAGACGAACAAGACAAGGATAATTAATAATTATCGTTTGATTCACGAGTGAGAGGCGGTGGTTGCTAATGAACGGATTGATCGAGTTTAACAGTTCTTAGGATCGATAGGAGGAATTGTCCCGAAAGTAGTGCAAACTAACGGCCGCCTGATGCATCACAGCGACGATCTCCTCCTTTTCTTGCTGCAACTGTATCATCATCTGTCTCTGTGCCTCCAACTCATCCTTGGCCGCTTGTAACTCATTGAACAAGCGCAGCTCGTTCTCCGAATGATTCCCCTCTGCGAAAGTGCAAGTTTCAATCTGATTTGTAGACAGTTTCATTCCCCGTATTGATCGTCCATTTTGTTTAACACTAATGGTACAAATATTGAACTGTTCGAGATTAGGGTGGTTTCTTAAAAAATTAGAACAGTAGATATGTACAGGCTGGTGTGTTCAACTGGAAAGTTAGATTATTGTTTTTTTCTACTTTTTGTAAACAGGGTGTAATTACGATTTTATTTACCCAACACCGTGAATTCTTTATTCTTCTCTGCTAGCTCGCACAACTGTTTGCTTTTATCTTCCAGGGTCCTGTACCGTTCCTCTAGATCAGCATACATTTCCTCCAATTGCGATCTATTTTCGGATAAGAACAGGGGGCGATCGTGGATCTTTTTATCAACATGTAGCATGGCACCAGAAATGAATATAACGTAATGCAGAACGGTATAAAATTGATCAAGCAATAATGGCAAGACGTTACAGTCATCCGATTTTTTCCAATTCGTTCTTAAAATTAGTTATTTCTTGATTTATCGTATTTTTAATTTTCTCTTTATCGTTGCGGAATTATTATTAGTTTTATTATTATTATATTTCATCGAATCTTTGTATGCCACCCTTATCGATTAATAATAACGATTATAAAGTTCACTTCAGCAATCAGCCCCCTTCTCAAAACCATATACTCAAAAAAGTAAGAAAAAAACAATTTAGAAAGTTCAATCCTTTCGCACCTTTTCTCCCTCTCGATTCCAACTTCAGTAGTAGCGGCGTTCAATTTCTCCGACATCTCCTTGATCCTGACCAGCTCCTCGTTCTCCTTACTAATCATCTTCTCCTTCAGCTCCACCAATCTGGAAACGACAGATCCGGCAAACAATGACACGAACCCGGAAAGCTTATGATACCCTTAACGGATGAAGAGAACGAACCGCGCTTCGAAGCTGTCCCGTTGCTTTTCCACTTTGGCGACCAGACCCTCGCTATTCTTTATCACCTTCTGCATATCCCTCAACTTATTTTCCATCGCGCTCTCCTTCTGCTTCATCTGGCCCTCCAGGCCCTTCATGTTGGCCTGCAACTGTTGAATCTTCGCCTCGTCGTTGTTCACGTGCGCCTCCAGCTCCCTTATTCTCGCGCGCGATCTCTGCAGCTGCGTCTCCATTTGTCGGAGGCGCTCCTTACCCTGAAGATTCGCTTCCTTCTCTGCCTGCAGCTCGTCCGCGGTGGCGTTCAACTGCAGCTGAAGCTCCTTGTTGGCGTCCACGGCGTTCAGTTCCATCAGCTTGATCCTGGAACCCTCGAACTCCTCGATCATGTTGCCAACGTTCTCGATCACTTCGGTCACCGACTTCTCCTCCGATTCTTTTATTTCCTTCACGCGCGACAGAAGGACGTCGCAGTCCCTCTGATGGACCTCCAGCTGCGACGTCATGTCCGTATTATCAGTCGGATCGGCGTAGTTCGACTCCTGCGTGGTCTTGATCAGGTGTGACGTGACGAAAGCGACGAAGGACGATTGCTTTTGCAACAGTTCCTGGCAGAGATCCAGGGATTTCTGTGGCACGTCGCGCAGCTGAGCTTCCAATGAATCGAGCACCTCCTTACCGATCGGCAGCCTCTCGATACGCATAACCGGCTGCTCGGTTTGCGGCTGCGATTCGATCGTGAGATTCTTCGGCGATCCAACGACGATCTTCAGCTCCTCCAGTTTGCCAAGCTCCCTGGTGCCGTGCGCGGACAATTTTTCGTACAGCTGTGACATTTCATCGTAAAGGGTCTGCGCTGCTTTCTGTGGAAAGTTCGACATTTGGAGACGACTCGTGACAAATATTTATTTAATCTATCGGAAAGGATTGGTGTGTTGGAAACAATAATTTGAGGGAAACGTTATGCACAGCAAGTTTGCGCTAGATTGCTCGCGTAGGTTGATTGGTGGAAGGACGTTTGAGTAGATTTTAGAATTCGCTTGGTAAGCAGATCGTTACTTGTTTGGTCAGTAAGTCTTTCTTCAATTGCAGATACTGCTTCTTCTTCAACGAGTATTGATTCTCGGATCTGGCTAAATACGACGAAGGCGGACCCAGGGACGGTCTCTTTTGATTAACAGAACTGGTTGTTGGTTTTGTAGGACGTCGAGTCGAGCTGCTGAGAGATTTAGTAGCAGCGGAATCATCTTCCCCGGCATTGCTTGTGTTATCGCCCTGAAATTTTATTCCCGTTAGTGGCAGCATTATTTCGTGCCATTCTCTACCGCGGGAATTTATCATTTGTTACTCGGCTATAAATTAAAATTGTGGATTTTGTTATTCATTTTATCTTGATATAGTCTACTATTTTTATCGCTTACTATTCAGTTAATTGATCCGTGCAGTTCTTCTTAACGCAGTGCTACTACTAATAATAGTAATGACAAAAACATTATCGAATAATTAATACGAACATGAGTAGAACTTCGGGACGAATGGCTAATAGGAGTTCTATTCCTCTGAGTTGCTGACAAGCTCCTGTTCCCTGGACTTGGCATTGGCACTGCACTTCTCTTCGGAGCGCTGGCCGGAGCTGTGTTCTCTAAATGTTCAAACGGACGTTTAGAATATTTGGTCCAGATAGCGTGAAGCGACGCTAACAGTGTATTCGTCGGCACAGCAAACAAGAAGTTAGACAAATCGAGAGTAAAACGAAAATTGGGGGAAAACGTGCGAGAATAAAACAAGTACACGAATCAAGCAAAGATATGTGTATTAAATGATCAAACAATCGTTCTATCAAAAACGGGGATGAAAAATTGACCGCGCGAGACTAGTTACTCATGGCACAGAACCTGATGGTTGCTCCGACGCTGTCGATTCGCTCATTATTCTGGCGGATAGTTCGATCCTCGAGTGACACGGTGAAACGAATCCGGGTCTCGACATATGCGACACGTGGATAAATTTACGGCGTTCCCAGAAATGTGACCAGGTCTCGATTTCATGTTCCCGATGGTCGAAAAGCAGGGAGATCGCACGACCGTCTACTCGTTCAAGACAGTCGACGACTTCGCGACATTGAACCCAACCGGCACACGTTGCCTTTTTTGGCAGTTCGTGCCACTTACAAACAGGAATGTGCGATAGTTAGACCATCGTACGGCATAATCGGCACTCGGCACCGTGGTCGGGGCAGTTGTCGGGTTACGTTTCACTTGGGGGGCTTCGAGTGGATACAACACGATGATTTAAACGGTGCCGCGAAACGCCAAAGATGGAAAGATGAATGACAAGCGCAAATGTGGTAGGCAATTGTCGGGGACTCGTTCGATACTTCACTGCAATGGATTATGGGGAGGAGTTAGTGAATTAATGTTTCTGATGGCAGCAGCTGCTTTTCTTTTCAATTAAAATACGCGATGGTGAAACCTATTTGTCTAAGCATCGTTTACTTATTTCCTCGTTAAATACCTGCGAGTGTTAATTAAATATGATTAAACTAAAATAATGAAATATTAATATTAACATATAAATAAAAAAAGTACACCACGATATGGTGAACTGTTCAATGGCACAGAACGATGGAAAGAAACGAGTTTTTGTAGCACGAAAATTGGATAATTAAGGGAAGTAGATTTTGTACGAAACCGGGGATATTGTTTTATAGGGCAGAGAATTGAAGAACGGTTGTTATTATATATATATGTTATTTATTAATGTATGAGTTGCCATTACACCATAGAGAGTGACATTTGCGAGTATTAACAAGTTAATTATGCTACAGCAATTATATTTAAGGAAGGTTTCACTATGATTTTCACCAACGAAGAATGCCCGGGACCGTCGCCAATTACACGCAAGCACTTTATTTATGTGTAAAATATCATGCTTTGCTGCGTCCTAGAATTGTCGCTTAAGCAGCAACCTGAAATGTTCAGTACAAAAACCTGCACATTTGTTAACTGTATTGGCAAGAAAGGCGGATTTGATAGGTTGGAAAGTATAATGCACCTTTGAAGAGAAGCTGAGATAATAAATCGATTTTCAAATTACCTGGAACTCGTCAGATGATCCGGTGTAAGGGAAGACGCCTCCAAGAACATGACTGTGGTAGCCGTTGTGACTAATTCGGTATGTACCAGCTTGAGCATGAGGTGGAACTTGAGAAGAATTTCCGATGTCCTCTCCCAGTCGAATCTGTATCGATTAATTGTCGATTGAATTAAATTGTATTAATATAATTCGTGGTAAATATAAATTCCAAATTGTTATATGCGTTTGGCCAATGATATAATATATACATTAGACCGTAGCGTATTTCAAGTGCCAAATTAATTTTTTTGGTAATCCCTGGTCAAATTATTTTAATCAAAATGCAAAAAGTAGTCGCATAACATTTATAACCCCCTCACCCGGTTTTATCGATTGATTTGGGCACCAAGATCTTGCAATTAGTCCGTTTAGAGAAAGGTGTCACGTAAACACATACGATGTAAAGCTAGATCTGACCGGTTTAGTTCAACTTATTCCGGTGGTGGATTAACAACGTATGCATGGAATGGATTTTGACGATTAAAATAAATATGGTAATAGTTCCGTTGACAAGTTACAAATATCGGCCACAAAGTCAAGTCTAAATAAGATATTACAATATCAAGCGAATGTTAATTATGTTAAAAAATGAATATTAGCTCGTCAGCTGACAGGAATTGCTGGAAAAATGCAATGTATTCTTGATTTCTACATCGGCGCGCCATAGACTATTCGCGGTTAAAATTTAAATAAACAATTGTTACATTGCAATATAGTACTTAAATAAATGAAATATTATTTGCTACTCTATAATAGTATAAATGTAACTAATTATAAAGAAATCGTACAACATATGAATATATTATTTTTCTTGTAATTGTTACATATTTACGTATAGAAATACTAAGTTACAACATAAATGTTAAGTAAGAAGATTTGAAATCGATTGCAAATATAGAATAGTTTTAGAGTCATCAGTCGACGATTAATAACTATGAAAGAACAATATGGAAATCGGTTGTCAAATATTCGGGGCAACAAATTTTTCGACGATAAATGTTAAAGGCGTAAAGAAAATAAAGAAGTTCGTGGAAAAATTCAGATACCAAAGAAATTTCCGAAAAGATTGTGTTTGCGTATAATCCTGATGAAACTGGTTCACATTGGAAATCTTTATCTCGTGGAACACTTGTCCTTGTCACATGTTCCGAGAGTACTATTTTTTGGATGTCCTGGCACAGTGACCGAATTTTTTGCAATTTGCGTAGCGCAAAACGATAGATGGATTTAGAAATATTTGAAACGCGATACTTTACAACCTCCATTATTCCCAATATAAATGAATATGGAGATTAGAAAGATACGAACGATTACTACGCGTATTAGACAATGCACTGGTATGTATTTTAAAACAATTCACTTTCCGTACCAGTGAAAATGCTTCAAATTATATTTTTGCAATATAAACCACATCTGGTTTAACGCAATTTAATTAAATATATAAATGAAAAAAACATTTCCGCCCCAGAACGTTAAGTCTTTAATGCGGCCAATGAATCGAGAAGCAATTGAAGACGTAAAAAGTGTTTGTCGAAAACATTTCATTAGGTGATCCCAGACGAAGCAATGTGAGTGCATTATTATTTATAAAAAGATATAATGTTAATGTAATATAAAAAAAATTCATACTATGTGTGTACCGTGGAATTTCGAAACCGATAACAATTTACGCATAGATTGGAGAAATCTTTTTTTATACTGAGCGGGCAGTGTGTTGATACTAAAATAGAATTAAATTGAAGAAAGATAAATATTTTTAGATGTATTTTAGAAATGGAAGTTGCGAAATGTGTTTGCAATGAAACGCCCGCAAAGTACGGTGTCAAAACAATAGAAATGATCTTGTAATTATCAAACCACTGAACATATTTAATTAAATTTTACAGAATTAAATTACAGAAACAGGCGTAACTTGTTTACGAATTATCGCTCCCTTCGTGTACCCTATCAATTTAATCAATTTAAATGTGTCCAAAAATGGAGGAAGGTCGTACATACGTACGCACAAACAGGTGAGTTGAATAAGCGTGCTATGAAAGGGATAATCAGTGAATTCCTATTATCTGTGCGATCCACATCAAATAAAGCACTATTATCTGTAATGGTACTTAACTGTTACTTGCCTAATTACGTTATTCGTATAGAAAATTGTCTATCGACAATTATGGGTGAATCCTTCATGGAAATAAATGAATCACGACTGCGTTCTATATTTATCAAAAATATTATTAATGAAAATACATCGACTTGCAAACAACTCAAGCGGAATACATACCACGAATCTAAGCTATTAACTCATTTTCGAATTAACGAAGTACAGTCACTATACAGTGCTAACAATTACAGAATAAATAGTATCACATTCGCTAGATTCAAACATTGACTTGACATCGTTCTAGGTTCTCTTCTTCTCGTACGGCCACGATTTCTATTGCTTCAACAGAAACGGAATATTTGTCCATTTTCATTCATCCTATTTATAATCCTTCGATGAGAATATGCAATGCTTTCTACGATGAATTCACGTAATTTAGTTTCGCGTTCAAATGCAACAATTCTCATTTATCGATGTCCTGTGCTACACAATAACGCATTTTCCATATCGATATATCATCCACTCGTGACAAACAACAGAAATCTGTGTTGCACATTAATCGAATATAACGGTAGAACGAAAAGAATTTCAATATACCAGTGTTCTAATTTTCATCAAAATATCTTTATTGACAGCTGCTTTATTATTTATGAGACGGTATTCATAATAACAGACAAGTCGTCGACGATGCTATCAGAAACGTTAAAAATTCATTTGCTGCGCGTTACATCTTCTTCCGCTCAACGTAAAATCCCCAGCATTTCGTTTCTCCCACTCATAAATCTTAAAATTCTTCTGGCAAGGGGACCAAGTTTTCATTCGAAGCTCCTCCACATCGGGAAAAGGGGGATGAACGTCTATTAGCGACAAGCCTCTCAACGCACCTGCGATGAATCTTGTTTGGCGTAAATTTCGACGTAGGTATATCCCGAAAATGATTTACAACCACGGTCGTCACCACGTGCCCCACTTACGTCGAACAACGAATTTACATATTCGTACGAGCAGGCAGAAAATAAAACTTTCCTCTCGTTCGAAGGATCGTATCGTCCAGTTTCTCGGTCGAATAAAAAAAAAATAGGGCAACATTCGTTACGTTCTATCGAACGAGTACAGAACTGTATTCTTCGAAGAAACATTAGTCGTACCGTGTGAAGAGAAATCAACGAGCAGTTGGTCGAGACCATTAAACACGAAGTTTCGACCTTTTCTCTATATCGAACGAGAAGGAAAGTTGTAACAGTTTCTATTATCATTCGTTACTCAATTAATATTGATTTTACGCCGCAACGAAACGAAATCCGTCGGAGGTCGTTTCTGTTCGAGCATCGATCATCGATGGACGTTTTTAAATTGCGATTCGGTGTTCATGACAAGGCTAATCAATATGGAGCAGCTTTTTCGAGCCGTCAAATAGAGGACCGCTGAACCAATGAATCACCGGGGTAAAAGTTTCGGTTATGAACTCTGCGCTTGCCCGTGATTTCACGAAATTAGGCAGTTCGGATTAACGAGATCGGCCACGTCCCTCGTGAAAATATCGCGAACCGTTTGGCCAGTGATGCGGCTCCGTGCTGCTGCCAGCTGGCCGATTAGCCCGAATTAATCAAAAATATAAACATAGACTGTCACTCTTTCGGATTATAACTGGGTGAATAGTTTCTGGATGGCTTGAATGTAGTCGAGGGAAGCAAACTAAAAGTTTTCGTTTATAAGTTCAAGATAAATATTTTTCCGTTAAAATAGAAACCATGGCCGAATTGCTTTTCGCAGAGATAAAAATAAAAGGCTATTTGAAATACATTTTTCGACGCCAAAGTGCAAAATTAGATTTATATCTGTTAACAGTATTGAATTTTAATACTTATTTCATTTGAAGAAATTTCAGTGTGGCGAGCCGGGGTTTGATTATATTTGACTTTAATTATTTTCAGTCAGAGAAACGATGTAATCCTAATTTAACCCAGTTCAGGGCTCGATCATCTCCATTATATTTCATGTAAAGCTATATTTATTAAAACTTAAGTTCCGTTTGTGATTAACCGAATCTTGACAAGATTAGCCCCGCTTTAACTCGCATCGTACACGCATACAAAGCAGGATCAGGCTTTCATTTTATTTACATCAGGACAAACTTAAATTACGCTGGGATTACTTCCCGCATCACAACCGACATAATTTCATTATCTCATTGTTCCGAAACGTCGTACTCATTGATCTACAACATTCGTTCATACTCGCCCCCCCTCTCTTTCTCTCTTTCTCTCTCTCTCTCTACATCCCTCCAACAAGAAAAACAGGAACACTCTATTCCCGAAATTACGTTTGCGTCCAAAAACAGTTTTCAACAATTAAATTTGATTCATTCACACCATTGCTCGAACAGGCATTCATCAATCGCATTACAACAATATGATCTACCTCTGTTCGCGATTTTCCATAAACCATTCGATACATCAATTCAACACGAACGTCCATTTCAATTCTGATCCCTATCAAAACACGTCGGTCTCGACTTCGTGAACCTCCGCCAAATCGGTCCTCCATTCCACAGAACGATCTCTATTTCAAACAGGCCTCCGTCCATTAGTCCCGTTCCACATGGTCATCGAGATTTCCTCGCTTCTGACCTCCCGCCCCTTCAGTATACAGTTTTCCGGCGGGCTGCACGTGTTCCTTCCGTTCACCTTGAACGACTTTAATCCCGGGAACCACTTTAGCAAACGCCACCATTTCTTCCCGGGCTCGTCCACGTTCGTTACCTTCACCGTGGCGTATCTGGCCGGTCTCGATCTAACCGAACCCCTCGAGCAAACATCTTCCTTGTTCTTCCCATCGCCGCGAAGAACGTTCGACCCGCCGTCGCCGTCGTCGTCGTCGTCGTTGTTCGTTTTATCCTCGTCGACGTTCCTCGCCGCATTCATCTCCACTTGCTCCCCCGTCGACGCGGCCTGCTTCGGGCTGTCCTCGCGGCCGGAGTTTCCGGAACCGTCCGTGCTCTCGTGAGCGATTCCGGTCCCAACTGTGCCAACGGTCCTCGAACCGCCGATTGTTCTTTGATGCGATCGGGACAGACTGGAATACGATCTTTGCTCGTTCCGCACGGCCAGACCGGGAATCATGCAGCTTCTGGACAGCGTTTCCTGGGGGAAAGAAGATAAAGTCGTGAAGACCGAGAGGTTCTGTGACCTAGGCGAGATTAGGGGGAAATGTTAGGGGCGCGTGGCGATAGTAGGGGGTTTTCGCTTGGCTGAAATTTGTCGCGAGCGTTATTCCCTGTGGCTTGGTCTTTCTATCGTTGTCATGAATGCGAATCATCGTGAGTTCTGTGAACGCGAATTATTGGGCCGATCTTTTTTATCCAGGTGCGAATGCGAATTGTGTAGAAAATGGATTAGAAATCGTTCGACTGGGTTGATAAATACGATAAATACGAAATAGGTGCGAATGCGAATTGTTTAGAAAATGGATTAGAAATCGTTCGAAGTGCAATCAAAGATTTCTTGTGTAATTAAAACGGAAAGGGTTACAATTGATGTAGCTGATCAGATTGAATTTCGAATACCGTTTTATACATTCCGCTGGTATCAAACGCAACAGAAGTTACTATGCATATTTCAATAAAGCATACTCAATCTTAATTTAATTCGCTTGACCAGTAGAGTGGATCGAAGCTCGCCCCCTCGATTTTCGCTGGAAACAAATCCTCCCCTTCGCACGATATTTTCACCCCTGCAGTTTTTTTTTTTTCGTTCGCTTATTCCTCGACGCGTACGAACGCCAATTAAACTAATTAATCTAAATGTTCCCGAGGCGCGCTGTGGATTTATTCTCACTTTCCATCGCGCCGGTGATCTTTATCAACGCTATTCTCGATTGCGTAAATCGAGGGACCGGCGTAATTGTATGCCAATTGAGAGAAATTATCCGAGCGAATTAACCCCGATTCAACTGCGCTCGAGATGGGCCACGGGGTTACTCACCATAAACGCGACACGGAACTTGTTCGACATGATGTTGTACAGAATAGGGTTAATCGTCGTGGACACGTAATAGAGAACTCCAGATATGTAGGTCATGAGAAGATAGAGGAACTCGATCCACTTGCTGTTCGAAGTAATGTGGTCCTCCGAGTTCGTTCCGTAAATGGCTAGCAGCCGTTGCACGTGAAACGGGGCCCAGCAGATGAAGAACGCTATCACGACAGCGACTGAAACAGAAAAAAGTACCATTCGTTTGTCATCTTCGGTGTCGTCTGTCTGTTAAAAAAGGAAAAACAAGTCAAAGAAACGAGATCGAACGAGGGGAGAAGTCAAAGGGGATGTTCAAGTATTTCGGGCTCCACGGGAGTAAACACCTTCGGGACACCTTTTGTCGTGACACGACCGTCCGAGGAACGCGGACGATCGCTTAAACCGACCGTGATGAATGAAATTCCCTGTACAGACAGCCGTAACACGATTAATAACATCCTCGCGATTAATTTTACCGAGGTGGAGGCGTTGGTCGCCTCGCCAAACGAGACAACGCGCGACCGCGCCCCTCTTCAAACGATTCTTTTTATTTGTTTCAAATTACACCGTACAATCGTGTTCGCCGATGGGGGCCATTATTCTCAATTTAAATATAGCAACATCATTCGTATTCGGGGCCGATGTCACCGGGCGAATTAATCATCCCCTTAACAGCGGGAAGGAAAACACGCGATGCTAAATCAATCGTTGATAGAAACGAGGAGGGAAATAGAGTCGGTCGGATGGGGAATCGCGGGCGGTTCTAAATTTGAAAGAAAAATATACGGTGTCGGTTCGGAACGACGGAAGGATCGACGGGGTTAACGAGTATTTTTTCAAGCTTACGCCAAAGGAACGCCGATGGTACAATATTAACGGCGTAACGCGCGTAGGATTCGGCGGAGGAAAGTTTACCGGACGGAATCGCACGGGCGGGGCCGCGACGGATTAATTCGGGGTCTCTTTTGATCCGGGCGTGGAGGAACCCTTTTCGTGAAATGATTTCAACGGGAAGACGCTGCTGGCTTTCCATAGGAGATAAAGCGGCACATTTGGCGTGAAGGGGTTGCGGAAGATGAATGCCCGGCATTAAATCACTTCCGCGGACGTAGTCTCTCTTTTACATCTACGAGCGATATCGTTGCTTTTTGCGGAGTTGCAGTTGAATTTCGCTGAGAGGTGCGGACGGTGCTAACCATTAAGAAACGACGGTGAAGAATTGAGGGGAGGAATACGATTATCGGTGAAAACGTAGAAAATGGCGATGGGCTTACGAGCTTGGGAAAAATGATTAATTATTGGACGAACGTCCTCTTTAGTTACGTCAATTGTTAACGGCAGCGTGATTAATTTGAAATATGTTTAACGGGGGAAAGTAATCATTCGCAATTATATCAATTGCAACTCTCCGTGTACGAACGAACGCGGAGAAGCAATTTCTGCTCGGTTACCTCGCGTCCGTTACTAGAACCGTATTTTTCATTCAACGCCAAGTCAATATCCCTGTCGCTCCAACTTCGGCTTCTCCTCAGTCTCCTGGGTATCAGCGAACCGACTATTAATGTATGTTTTAGCACGTCTGTCTGATGCGCGAATAATTCGAATATCGACATTCCCTTGAAACTAACAAACGTTCCGGGGCCATTTTGTATATCCATGTGTCAGGGCTGGTAAACAATCAGGCATCCAATCGAATAATCCTGTTAAAAGTTTCTGGATCAGGTGCGGATCGAATAAACAACGAGTTCGACAGAACAGGAGATATGTGCAGAAAATTCGCATTATAACAATATGATCTCTTTTTTTTTTTACTCCGAATATTGCAAATTCAAAATTGTCGATCAATGTTATAACTCGAAAGGCGGGCGACGCAACTGTTGTTATTGTTGACATTATTATCATTGTTATCATTAAAGCGCTTTTATTTTCGTAAAAGTAGATTAAACAACGGCGGCGGAAGAAAAATTCTGCGAAGCGTAATTCATTTTCTCCACGAGGGAGTTTTCTACAAAATTGTCGACGATTCAAATCGCAGGACGCTGCTCGACAATAATTCCGCGCGCGAGGAAACGCGAATTTTTCACGACCATTCCCGTCCGCCGGGGGCAAACTTCTCGAGGGAGGTGTCGCCTATTTCTTATATCTGTGTCTCATCGAAGTACTTCCCGACCAAATGGGAACCAATTTAACATACGTAAGCGGTGATTCATGGTTATCATATTCGCCCGTTATACAAACTTTCAATTCCGCAGAAATTTTCCGTGGAACCCTTGAACGTTCTGGTTGGACGAAATTTCACCGCGCGCTGCGTTGAATTTCGGAAACTGTTTTCCCTTGTCCCCTGTCATTCATTATTTACAACGTTCATCGCCGTGAAATAGGAAGAAAAATAGGATGACAATTTCGAAGTAATAATAAGAATGATATCGTGCACGGGCGTTTCTTACAACCGTATAGTTTCATGTAGTTCCGATCAAGCGATATTATTGCGTGATCTGCTATTGAAAGGATATGCAAACACGAGAATTGACATGCGACTGGGGTCAAGATCGGCTGAGTTATGGCATTTCTCGGCAACGCGAGACACACGCTTGCTATGAATAATTCATTGCCGAAGCAAAAGATACATATACATATATCGGTCGCGTTAGAATTCACTTTTTCTCGATTTTTCATTCCTTTCAGGAGGGATCCTTTCGAGGCTTTTCCTCCCGAGATGTTCGCGGTAGGAAAAAAATGTCCGTTGCTCGCTCACGTTCTTAATCCTTACATAATTCTACGATTTATTCGCATCGTGGCGAAATAATTACACGAGAATCAGTGAATACCCTCCATTCACCGCGGCAACGGAATGAAAATAAAAGTGCGCCGACCGTAAAACATTTTTTCACAATGGTAATTGACCCGACGGAGCTGGAGCTTCTATTGCTTCCTCAACTCGAGTGCACAATAGTTTCCTCGATTCCGTTCGAATTGCGTTCGTTATGGAAACACTACAATACACCTCGTCGTGTCGCGGCATTTTTCCAAACATAGACAAAAACGAAGGGTCGTAACAAAAATAAATATAATCAAGTACTCTCGTTTGCGAAAGCGCGGAAGTATCCGATATAATTAACAGTATCCCCAGGAGTTCGAGCCACGGGGTGGGCTCGCGCCGGGGGTACGTTCGAGGCATATTCGGGAGATCCGAATCCCATTTGGCCCGGGCAAAAGTTTACCCGAGTTACCGAGTTGCCGAGTTATCAAAACGAAACCCGCGCTTGAATGAAAGTCAACGATCATCGAAGAAGTCGGACAGGGGGCCGAAGTTGCTCGTTGCTCGTTGCTCGTTGCTCGATGAGCGACTGGCCGTGTATCCCATTTGCGAGACATCAAACCCGGTGTACCCAGGCGAATCTTGCCCCGGCACTCGCAAGGGAACACATGGATCTGTCCGTTTCCGATTTTGATGAAACTCGGTGGATATATTAAGCAGGGGAAAATAAGGGACACGTATTTTTCCGTAGCTGCCCAATCGGAGGTTTTGGGGTAGAATCACCCCTTGAAGTTTCAGCAGAAAAATGGTATCTCGAAAACTGTCACAGATACAAGGAAACTTCTTAAGGAAAAGTTTCATGGTTTCTTGAGGGTAAAACAAGAAGTGGCCGCGGAGCTCGTGAAAAGTAATTTGCATGTAACAAACAAAATTTATTGTTACGTTATTTTAAGAGATACAAAAATTTACATAACGACGGGAAAGAAGCGAAATTTTGTTCTGAATCCATTGATATATAATATGATGGATTTGCGTTCCATAGTTTTGTAAATATTCATATAATACGCAGATCGCGCAAGTCCACCGGGTTGCGGCCGGCTATTATTATGAGTTACGCCTTTATTAATCATAACTGGAACATCTAATATCATCTAACTTGCAATTATGCTTAATATAGACAGTTTCATGAGAATCGGAGACCGACAGTTCCTCTGCCATGTTTCTTTGTCAGTCAGTGAAATGCCGTCTTTAAACAGTAAACCATTTCCGAAAGGGACGAGGTGCAGCGTCCGTTTCTTTTCTCTGTTGGTATCGCCAATACTTACACGATTCTTGCAAAACATGCATTCCTTTAGCTTGCTTGGAATTAAGGATCTTCGAACAAGGAGAAAATTGGATATATTTGTAATAAATGGTATGCGAATTATAGGTGTATTATAGTGTAAATTGGGAATGGTCCCCGCTATAAATTCTTCTATTTTTCCAAATTATTATTACCCGATTCAATATTAAATATATTTTTTAGCGAACACGTTGATAGCATTTGAAAGTGCGAGCATTAAATTTTCACTCAGTAAAGCATATTTGTTTATCTTCGATTTCCGCACGAGATCTTTTTATTTCAGTTAATCTATTAATCACGATGCTCGAAATAAATTTTGAGAGGAAGCGGTGGAAATGAATTTATCCGCTGACACCTGTAACATCCTAATACTTCAACATTTCTCTCCAATATCCTAACCCAAAAAGTTCGAAGCACCGTACGTAATTCTTTCCCTTTAGCTTCAGAGCGTTCCTTCGTGTAATCCACCAATCTGCAGCATCACTATCGGATCCACAATGAAACCAGTTTTCCCTCCTCCATTCCCCGTTTTTATTCCGTCCCAATTTCCTTCACAGCGGCCACTTTTTATCCCCATAGCCAAATTGACGAACTCCGGGCGCCGTTCAAGTAACATCCATCTTTAGGGGTGTTTGTCTCGACGTTCACCGACGTTCTTAAACATCACCCTTCCATCATCTTCCCAGTTTCACGTTTGTCCACAATTTTTAGCCCTCGCGCTTCCATAACTTCGTACAGCTGTTCGAGCGTTATCCGTATTCAATAAGCCCACGTAACCTTATCTCTGCCGTTGTTATCGGTGTGCACGAATTTAAAAATCCACCCCGTGTATGAACAGCAAGCGTTTCTCACAGGAACGCGTGTCACTCGGTCAACATTCTTTAGCCGTTTATCGATTCGTTTCGACGTCCCATCGCCGTGTCCACGATGAACCTGCACAGCTATCCAACGCGTGGCGTCAATCGGTCGACAGATACGAGCCTCAATCGTCGAAATATTGCGGCGGTGCGCGTCACCGCATAATTACCTGGAGCGGCGAAATTACGCGCCAGACTGTCGAACGGCGCCGTTGCTCGCAATTTCGTCCAAGAAGCAGATGGTTCGGTCAATTATGTTTCGGGAATGCGAGGGCCCGTTACATTCGCGAGAGATTTTCGCATAACCCTCTCGATTCTGGGACGATACCGAACAGGTTGGCAAGCATTCCAGTTTGCTCGTTTCGCAAAGTATCTTGTTTTAAATATTGCAACGTTGAGATCGTTCGAATTCGACTCTTTTCCACGACGGACAGAATGAGAGAAGAATTGGAGAATCTATCGCGTCAAGTGAAATTCGATAAGTCGCAACCCTTTATTCGCGCTTGGACAAAATTGTGAATCGCGCTACCAACGAATGAAACAGCGTTCCCCGTGGCGTTTAGAAACGATCGTAGAAATAATGTTCAATTCTCCGACGAGGGTTCGAATATTCTTGTCACGGGAATTTCCGCAACGGCAGATCGGCAATAATAACAATAATCTTCCGCGTCCGAGCGCAATCTTCGTCTGCCTTCACGGCGGAGTAAAACAGACGTTATTAAGTAGAACCGCCCTGTGATCATCAATGCGGCGGCAATTTAAACGCGAACCAAAGGCGCGACCGTCGCTGTCAAATTCCGAATTAGAGACCGAGCGATGGAAAAAACATATCGCCACCACCAAGCGATACCCGCGGTAGGTTCAGAAGAGTAAAAATAAACCGTTGAGAATCATAACACCGATCGATCGACGCGGCGATGACTAATTTACATTAAACCGAAAGCTTCATTTTGCGTCCCGTTTTCTCTGTTTCATCCGTTTGATCGACGAAACTTCCTTGTTTGTTCCGTTCCGCGTTCATCCGGGAACAATGCGCCTATCCCGGATACGCCCCCCTGGTTCACGGGCGTCGCGACGCAACCGTCGTGATCGTAATTTGCAATGATGCCGGCAACGTTGATTCACTTGTTCAACGAAAACTTCCACGCGGTACTGCACGCGACACGATTATCAACATGAATCAGCTCGTTATCGCGACTTTCGTCCCCGCCGTATGACATTAATTTCCGATTAAATTGCAACCTGCATCCCCGCAATTAAGGTATCAGGGTCAACAGCATACGCATACCCCGTGTATCGATTTTGTTTTCGTACGCGTTCCAATGCGATCGCGTCAACAGTCGGAGCAAAAGTTAAATGAAAGAATCAACATTCTGTAAAATATATAAATATATATAAATTCCTTTCAAAAAGAAGGGGCATT